>JAVLUX010000001.1:38076404-38676404 GCA_032164185.1 Moxostoma hubbsi
GACCCCTATAGCTAGCCGAACTTTCCAGTATGGATCACCGACAGCTTCACAACTGTCCCTTGTACAGCAACCTATACCCCAGCAATCCATGCCTGCTTCCATATCCCAACAACAACAGCAGCAGCAACAACAGCCACAACAATCACAAGGGGCATCCCCTCAAAGGAGTGAGGTTCACAAGAGCACACATGCGCTCCAGTCTGGCAGCCTGAGCCGGGACATACGCCATCTCTCTGCCTCACAGCCTTCACTCCCTCACGAGACCTCAATGGCTGCTCGGGCGCACCCCACATCGGGCGAAACGCTCACGTCCATTCCGCCACCCATGGGATCCACGGCAGGTGTCCAGGCACCGGGTTCAGCACTGCAAAGTGGAATCCGCACCAATGTTCCACAGAGGGTTGCCCTTTTCCGACAGATGTCATCGGGAGCGTTACCGCCAGTGCGCATGGCGCCTTCTAGTGGCCAGTACAGGGATTCCTCTGGCTCCAGGAGAGAGTCGTCAGTCTCAAGCTGTACAGAGACGGAACAAGACAAAATGCGATTCGCATCGAATTTATGATTCCGTTTTACTTTTTTCCTGTTATTTAAAAAAAAGAAATACTTTGATTTTTATGGAGATACAAAAAATGGGGGAAAAGACTCAAAAAATAGTATTTTTTTTCTTTCTCCAACATCCTCTGAAAAAAATAACCTCATTGCTATCCTGTACAGAATTTCCTTGTACTATATTTTAGACACCCTTCAACTTAAGAATGTATATTAAACAAATATATATGTGCAAATTCAACTAGAATATTTGGCGTTGACCATATTGGAAAAACTCTATTATAAACGCAAGTCTTCCTCTCTAACATATGTGACTATAATGCGTCTGAACATGTTCTATTCTGTTCATTTTTCTTATTGTTTGGATTT
Organism: Moxostoma hubbsi; assembly: GCA_032164185.1. Taxonomy (NCBI): domain Eukaryota; kingdom Metazoa; phylum Chordata; class Actinopteri; order Cypriniformes; family Catostomidae; genus Moxostoma; species Moxostoma hubbsi. The sequence continues at coordinate 38,077,323 of JAVLUX010000001.1, forward strand.
ATCGTTTTTGGTACAGGAATACAATGTGTCTGGGAATGATGTTTTTTAATTTTATTTTCTCTTTGTAGCGTTAAAAAGACAACAAAAGTCCAGCATTCAGCAGCTTTTGTAATCACTGTGGAAAATGTCTGCGCTGCCGGACCTGGGATATACTGAGTTGTTTTAAAAGCACATCTATAAATCTTACCTGTTGGGAAAAAAAAATTGGAAAATGCTTGGAGCACCAAATCGAGGTGTCTGCAATTCTTCATGTTGTGCAGTAATTGTGTTGTGTTTCAAGACAGCATTTGTGCATTAAAGGGAATAAATGTATTCTTTTTTTTTTTTCTTTTCTTTTTTTTATTATATTATATATTTTATTTTAAAGAAGGTTGCATGGTGGAGTCGGGTGGTTTTATTTTCTATATCTAATTTCAGAACATGATGGACATTATGAAATGTCACTAAAAGACTGTACATTAACAATATTTATAAGACTAAAGATTATCACCATTATGCAATAGACTGTGATATAAAGATTAACTATATGTGTGTTGTACATAGTTTTGTAGATCTAGTATTTACAAAGTAATGTGTGGTGCATTCTCAAACATGGCAATGTTTCTCAAACAATGTCTTATCTCTGTCAGCAGCCTGGGTGTAATGCCTATATACAGTTTATATATATATATATATATATATATATATATATATATATATATATATATATATATATTCAAATGGTAATATGTGACTACAAACAGAAACAATCAACAGAGATAAGAAAACCTTAATGCAAATAGCTTATGACCGGGGACAATAACTATATTTAAAAATATCATCAACGTAAGAGAAGCTGGTCAAATACAAAGGTAAAGGAGATTACAGTGCCATGTTGAGGGAGGGGGGTAATGCATAATCTGCAAGATTAATGCATTTCACCAATGTTACATAATAATTTATGTTTCTAATCTCTAAACAGGAATTAAATGTATTTAACTGATAATTTTCTGGTCACTGCAGCTCATTTTTGCTGGCATAACTCAAGGACACCTTGTGCATATAGAGAAAAGCAAATCCTCCAGTGATTGATAGATACTTGATTTTATAAAAGTTTCATTGTAATATTTATACAATTTAAATGTATTCTCATGAAACAGTATTAATGGCTATTAACACAAGAATCAATATTAGACCAGCTCTGTGCAATAGTTTGTAATATTACATACATGTACTGTTCTGCATTTTAAATGGCTATTATTTTTTTTAATACAGTGAAGAAACATTCTAACTTAACCTTTACTTTCAATGTAATACTCCAGCTTTACCTTGCAATTTGCTTCTAGTTTAAAAAAATGTGTGGACCACAAAGCTGAAGTGTGTAATTTTTCAGTATTTTCAGTTTAATATATTCAGAAACAGCTATAAGCCATTTTTTGTAGGTTGCTTCCCACAAAAAGTGCAAATACTGTGCCACTTACAAAACATTGCTCAAACTTTTGTTTGAACATTCCGACCAACCAATGACTTGAGTTTGGGGGTGGACTATCTGTTTGTCCAACCAATGGCAAAAGGGGGAGTGTTCAGAAAACGTCATGGTTTCTGTCGTAACGTTGTGTTGATGTAGTGACACTAGGGGTCGCTCTTGAGAGCCCCAAACACCACCCATTGTTTGAGAAAAGGCCAATGAGAATTGGCAAGTGGAATTTGCCTTTGCCTGGACATACGGGTATAAAAAGAGCTGGAATGCCCACTCCTTTCAGGTTTTGTGATGAGGAGCCGAGAAGGTCCGGCCATTTCAGTGGATAGTGCAGTGTTGTGGCAAGAGGGACACAACATCTCATTCCCTACATCAGGGAACGGACAGTAACCATGACATTCCCCTTTTCTCACTCACTCGACGTTGTGTTGATGTAGTGACACTAGGGGTCCCTATAGAAAAACACCACAACAGCGGAACGGTGTTACGTGAACTGCTGATGCGGGTGCAAGCAAGCTGCTGTGTGCGTAATAGCAGGATAGCATGGGTCTGGTAGGCCAATGCAATGGCGTCCACAATCTAGTGGGCAAGCCTCTGTTTAGAGATGGCGTTCCCTTTCCGCTGTCCACCAAAGCAGACAAAGATCTGCTCAGAGCATCGAAAGCTCTGCGTGTGTGTGTGGCAGGGCGGAGGGCAGGGCTGAGTCGTGATTCTACACACCTGGTTCCTTATCAGGCTAATCAAACCTCCAAGAGGGATAAAGGCCGACTGCAGAGGATGGTGTGGGAGAGAGAGAGATCGTTTACGGACATGTCCGTCATGTGTGTGTTTTGTCTTTTGTCTTCACAGGGCCCTGGCTGTGCGTGCTCTTTGTCAGGTTGCCATGGCAATGGCGGTCGTGAACACCGATTATGTGACCAAGGAGTGAGGAAACAGCTCTCTTTTTGACAATGTGAAATGGGCTGCAGCAAACAAAAGAGAAAAGAAAACGGAAATCTTGCTCCCTGGGTCGTACGTCTCAGGGGCGCTTAGGAGCCTTCCGGGACCTCGTGCAGACCCGGGAGATGGGGGGGCGTCAGCTTCCTGCGGGGGGCTCTATGCTGGGGCCGAGAACTGGGCTCGGGTTGAGGTGGAGCCATCTGGGTTTTTGCCGCCATAGGGGGAAGCCCACGGCGATCAGATAAGTTGCGGCATCTTGATCCGCGCTGGGGCAAGATGTGCTGGATGGCCTCTGTCTGCTTCTTCACTGCCGAGAACTGCTGGGCGAAGTCCTCAAAGGTGTCACCGAAAAGTCAGATCTGGGCAATGGACGTGTTGAGAAAGTGGGCTTTGTCGGCATCCCTCATCTCGACCAGATTCAGACACAGGTGGTGCTCCTGGATCACCAAGGTGGACATCGCCTGCCCGATTGCTCACACTGTGACCTTCGTCACCCGGAGGTTGAAGTCGGCTGCCGAGTATAGCAGCTGCAGCACGTCGGTGCCTTAGCCTGGTGTACCTGCAGGATTGCCATGGCATGCAGGGCGGAGACGGCCTATCCAATGGCACTGTAGGCTTTGGTCACCAGCAACAACGTAGTCATACTGGCTCTGGAGGCAGCGTTTTGCGGGCACAGGTGCAACGCAACCGCCTTATCCTCCTGAGGGACCTCTGTGTAACAGTGGACCGCCCCACCATCGAGCGTAGTGAGAGCGGATGAACCCGGCAGCGAAAGGTGCCCTCCACGACCTCGTCAGTTTGTCATGCACCTCCAGGAAGAAAGAGGCTGGGGGGGTTTATGGCTGTGAGCACTGCCCCGAACCCAAGAACCAATCATCAAGCCACTAATGCTGAAGGGAGGGATAGGAGAAAATATACTCTTTAACAGGAATATACACACTTTTAGCACTTTCGAAGCACCCAGGGTCGAAATCGAAAGAGAGAAAGCTGCTGGAAATGCACTATATATCCAACAGCATATGCTTCTTAAGAGGTGAATGGAACAGCAGTAGTATTCAGCTTGCTGATAGTACAACCGCTCGACTCTGAAGAGAAAATCTGAATGCAGTGGGCATTCCAACTCCTTATATACACTTATGTCCGGGGGAGTGGCATGCAAATTCCATTCGCCAATTCTTAATGGCCTTTTCTCAAAGAATGGGAGGTGTTCGGGGCTCTCGAGAGCAACCCCAAGTGTCCCTACATTGACACAACTTCGAGTGAGTGACAGAAGGTGAACCTATTTTAAAAATGTTAAATTCTGTTTGGAGACATTTATAGTGCAGAAATTACACTCTTCAGCTTTAAAGTCAAAGGCATGAAACTCAAATGATTGTACTGCACACTAAATGGCCAGCAGACATTATTCCTTCTGGCATTTTCCTCAAGAGTAATTTTGTGTTTTCCAAATTCAATTAGATATTTAAAATACATTCAAAAAAACAAAAACAGGAGCTACTTTGCATTAAGGTTACTATCTCGTCCGTATTTGTCAATTCAGGGCATGCATTCGGGGCTTGAGACTTTGTATCATGTCAGCAATGCAACGCTGTTGTAAAATGGATTTTGCAAGGGGTAAAAAGTAGCTATGACAAATTTTTTTAAACTTATGTCTGGTTTTATTTATTCATATTCAACAGTTAGTTACAGACTTCTAACCTGATGGGACATTTGGCATTCCAAGAGTGTGACACACAACAGTTGATCCTACTTTGGTTTCACTTCATTAGTGGAGCAAAAATAGACAATAACTGGCCATATTGTGTCTAAAATGTAAGTTGCAAAATATCAGCTTCTGCTTTCTAAAACTGAAAAGCAATATTGGATTGGCAATTGTGTTATTGTACTGAATATAATCACAAATGTGATTACCTATTGCCGAATAACAGCCATGCTAATATTCAAAACAAAATCGCTCTTGCTCATGTGATATTTCTACCGATGTTATAGAAGAGGCTTTAGACCGGACCTGTGCAAAGTCTCAAAGCCCCTTGCACAGTTTTTAAAATAACAATACTCTAGAAGCCCACTTGTGTCAGTACTGTACCAGTGCAATTCCCATAGAGCTGTCCATAAACGCATGCATTGTCACAAATACTTAAAGTAAAACTATTTAAAAATGTTGACGTTTAAATGTATTGTGAGATTGTATTATTTATTTTTTTGTTTGTCTGTTTGTTTCTTGTCTGCCTAGACGTTATTTGTGCGTATCAGAAACATTTACTTTTTACGAAAAGGACATTCTTAAGTATTTGTGCCTAAACTATAGCCATGCTTCATCCTGTTCATTTTATGAGTGTGCGTGCGCACACATGTAAGTAGACAAGTGTATACATGTATGTCCAATGTTTTCAAAGAACAAAAGCAGTGGAAATGGCCAAACGTATCAGAGTTTTAGTAAAAAATAGAATCACACTTTGCTAGCTGCACTGTACTGCAAAGCATCTGTGATAACATAGTAGTGAAAAAGTATATATATATTAGAGGTCGACCGATAGTGTATTTTGCTTATATGATAACTAAGGTGGTGGGAAAGGCTGATAACCGATTAATCGGATGATAGTTTTAAAATTGATTTATAGAATGTCGAAAAAAAATATGATTCTTTCCTTACTATCATGGACATAGACAAAGAGTCCTAAATTAATAAAATCCCAGATGCAGTTTATTGTTCAACCGAAATCCCCCAAATTACCAGAAAAAGATTTGGTGCACAACGCTGGGCTTTTAAGTATAAACAAGCCTGAAAAACACTGGGGACTCTTATTTAGAAATGAAGAAAAAACGTAACTGCAAATATCGTCATATAATTGTGCCAATAACGATAATTAAAAAAAGCAACTATCGGCACTGATTAATCGATATATATATATATAGATATATTAGTATATATACAACACTGGAAAAAATTAAGAGACCACTGCTAAATAATCAGTTTCTCTGGATTTACTATTTATAGGTATGTGTTTGAGTAAAATATAAAATACTGACAATATTTCTTTGAAATTCCAATGAAAAATATTGTCATTTAGAGCATTTATTTGCAGAATAACATTATTACTGTGTTTTCAGACCTCGAATAATGCTCATAATGCAAGTTCGTATTAATTTTTACATTGGGAAGAGTTCAAAAATCTATATTTGGTCGAATATCACTGATTTTCAATCACAGCTTTCATGCATCTTGGCATGCTCTACCAGTCTATCTCATTGCTGTTGGGTGACTTTATGCCACTCCTGGTGCAAAAATTCAAGCATCTCCGCTTTGTTTGATGGCTTGTGGCCATCCATCTTCCTCTTGATCACACTCCAGAGGTTTTTAATGGGTTTGTGATAATCTGGGGTTGCTTCTGCAAGGCTGGAATAAGGCAGATTCGTCTTTGTGAAGGACGCATGAATCAAGTCACGTACAGGGTTGAAAACCTTTGGAATGTGATCAAGAGGAAGATGGATGGCCACAAGCCATTGAACAAAGCCGAGATGCTTGAATTTTTGCACAAGGAGTGGCATAAAGTCACCCAACAGCAATGTGAAAGACTGGTAGAGCATGCCAAAATGCATGAAAGCTGTGATTGAAAGTCAGGTTTATTCCACCAAATATTGATTTCTGAACTCTTCCTAAGTTAAAACATTAGTATTGTGTTTTCTTTGCATTATTCGGGGTCTGAAAACATTGCATCTTTATTATTTTGACCAGTTGTTATTTTCTGCAAATAAATGATCTAAATGACAATATTTTTATTTGGAATTTGGGAGAAATATTGTCAGTATTTGATATTTTACTCAAACACATACCTATAAATAGTAAATCCAGTTCTATCGGGAAGACACGCAGGCTTGAGTGAGGTTTAAGATGCCATTTATTTGATGAATGTAGAACAGAAAAGTAATGTCTCTCTTTGGCGTAGGCCCCGTCTGGCGGTCCGAGGGAGTTGTACTCGGAACCATCATATCCTGCCGGAGATAGGAGGCAGGGGCGAGGAGCCTACCCTCGGGGCTCAACTGGTGGTGGTGGGGTGGTGGAGGTTGCCGTGTTAGCGCACTGAAACAGCAATGTGATAGATTGTGAGCAGACTTATAAAAGCAATGGCTTACCTGCGATTGGCTAGGAATTACCCAGCTAATAGTTTGATGATGTACAGCTGCTAGTCTTCCCGCTATAACTACGCTGCGCTCACATAGAAACTGATTATTTAGCAGTGGTCTCTTAATTTTTTTCCAGAGCTGTATATATATATATATATATATATATATATTCACATTTATCAAACAAGCAGTATCGGCAGAAATTATGATAGATCTGGAATGGATTAATGTGTGCAAAATTCCGCAGAAAGGTTCTAAATGACTTTACAGCCACTGATGTTCAGTTTAGTTCGATGTTATGTGGAATGAAACTGGCCAAAGTCAAATATTTGTAAATTGCACTTTCAGTTTAAAGGGAGCAAGAGAGAGAAATACAGAAGCAAAATAAACATATACTGTAGTTGGATTACTAAAGGGGTTACTGTATCATCTAGAAACACATTCTCTGGCCCCTGTTTTTCGGGGCCCACTGGAGTTATTGTGTTTTAAAATACAGCAAAAAGCACTTAGAGGGACAGTTCAGCAAAACATGAAAATGCAATCTTTAACTCACCCTCATGTCGACACAAACCTTTACGATTTTCTTTCTTCCGTGGAACTCAAAAGGAGAAGTTTAGCAGAATGTTGCTCTTTTCCATATATTGATGACTAGGGGCTGTTTAACTTAGTCCCCATTCACTTTAATTGTACAGATAAGAGCAGCACAAACACCCTACTTTTGTTGTCTTAAAACAACAAAAAGACAAACACGTGGGTGAGTAAAGGATGACAAAATTTTCATTTTTGAGTGAACTATCCCTTTAACTCCTGCTATGCCATGGTGTATAGAAACTAGTGTACAGTTAGGATGGTCAGGGGTACTCTGCTATTTTTTGATACTGTACTTGCCTTCGGGGGGAATGCTTCCCATGTTAATGTGCTTTTCCCTCAGCTTTAAACACTGTTAGAATTCCAGAGTGGGTTGTCATGGAGATGTTCATACAACAATACATTTAAATAAAGTATGCATTCATTTTTTGATGAGATGTTTAAGAAAACCAGCACATATCTGTGTATGTTTTTGTTTTTTACCATGTACTTGTGTTTAGTGATGGCAAATTAATAATGCAAAGGGAACAGGGGAGTGACTTCTGAATAAAGGGAAAGACTAGTTTAGTTTACAGCTTCTATGATTCAGGTGAAATTATTTAGTTTGACATGTTCAATGATGTAAAGATCGATTTCAAAGATGGACGATTATAGAACTGGCATCAAGCTCTTCTTAATCTCAGCATTTTATATTTGTTTATTTATTTATTTATTTTTTGGTCATTATGCTCATTCATGTACACCAACACTTGGTTTAAAAAACAATAATAAAAAAAAAAAATTAAAAAAAGTACAATACAATACAATACAATAATAAATAAATAAATCATTAACATTTAGGTACTTGATCCAGAATAAAGAAAGGTAAATATATACTTTCTTACACCTATATGCAGACAAAATAAATATATACAATTTAAATTTTTTGCTTTATTTTGTTTCTTTGTAAATAATAAACCTTTAAAATATAGAGAAAAATAAAATAACTATTGCCATTTACCACCAGGCGTTTGTGTGATTTTTGTGATGAGTTCCCATTTCTTAAAAGTGATGGGTTTTGCATTCTTTCTTTTGTTTAGTGATAGTGATATTTGCCTTGGCAAACACAGCATTTGAAGTTGAAATAATGTAGACTGATGGCTACAACAGAAGCATATACCATCGATGAACAACCTCGGAGCTCACGCTAGGTCTGTCTATGTAGGTTTATAAGTTATCATTAAAAATGCATTTGCCTAGGGAAATGGAACGGAACCTGACTATTGCACTGCATTTGGTGATGCAAGTGGACCATAAATTACACACAACCTTAAACTGTTATCTGTTTTTGTTTTTCAAAACAGCTATAAAGACACCAAAAGTGCAGATCAATTATATTTCAGATTAAACTTCAAAGAAAAAGTATGTAAATGCCTTGGAAATGATTTAAAATCCAATGTGCTCCCTAAGTCAGCAGTTATAAGCTCCTTAAATGGAAATCATGTCACAGTTGCAATTCAACATTTACATATTTTGTTTTGCGTGTAGCTGACATAGACAAACTCTTAAGCCTGAAACATACTCTACGCAAGTAAGGCACTGAAAGCTTGATTTCGTATATTGTTGCAATGTAAAATCTGTCAGACAGCAACTCATAAGACAACGCAAATATGTGCTGCATTTTCAACGTTGCCACAAAAGTGCAGTATAGTGGTCGTTAGTGTGAATTGTTCGCTTCTACTGTGTTTTCTCTTTCAAGTCAACTACGCTGATGGTGGAGCAACAGTTTAACGTGAATTGCTGAATATGAAAAAGTCAATATTATTTAAAATATCTGGTGTTATTATGGCACAGTTTTTTTGTAAACGTAACTCTTTAAAAGTCCCTTGTGTACTGATGTGTGTTCCCGCCAAAGTAATGCAAGCATACATCATAGATATGTTCATCAAGCCCGCACGTTGACCAAGCAAGTAAAGTTTTGTAAAGTACGTTTCTATCAAACTTGCAAACTCTAGTGAGATTTAAGATGACATTTAGTTGTGTTACAAGCCATTCACACATTAGCAAAAACAACGGAGAGTATTACATGAAAATTGTTATATATTGCACCTTTAATTGCTGATGTGAATATAAATGTGGTCAACTTTAAGAGATGTATAGACGAGCTCCGACATGAAATCGTCACTTCAGGTCACGAATTTAACATCACGCTCAGGTTTAGGCTATAAATAAATATATAGGAATCACGTGTGAATCGTATGATACAATAACATAGACATTTCAAGAAGTGGAACGTGTATATGATGTTGTATCTTAGTTAATGTTAATGTTACACTTGATAAGCTCCAGACGCACAATTAACAGAGACCATTTCGAGACCATGCCCATCTGATCTGAAATCACAACATGATTTCGTTTACACTTTCGAAATATTGGCTGCACAGATTCATAAATTCTTTTTAATTTCGATCATGTTTATTTAAAATATCGCTTTATCCGGGTCGGGTTTGATTCCTGTTCATTTGGTAATAATATTAAAAGTGATGATGAGAAATAATGTTTAAAAAAAGATTGCACTGACAGCATTTTTAGACATTATTTCTCATCAGATCAGACAACTCGACCTTCTAAACGTCAGCCATTTCAGCAAGAACAGCAGGTTTCATTTGACCCTAGATCAGCTCTAATTTCAGTTATCACTAAAATGCCAGGGCAGCAATTTTACCCTTACATCTCATATTGCAAAGTGAATTTTAGAAGCCGATAATTACAAAACTATGTGTTCATAAAAGTTAAGAAGAACTGATCAAACTCTTAAGTATATACCAAGTCAGCGGTTATGAAAAAATGCTTACGTTATTTATAATCTTATACTAAAAGACTGCTATAATAAATGCAAATATCTGCATTTTTGTAGTTTCTTTTTTCTTATTAGGCAAATTTTTAGTAGTATTGTTTATAATTATAAGCAAATATATGAATATTTACTGTATATGAATACTAAAGCAATTCATCTGAATTGTCAATGTCGATGCAAAGAACCAAAGGCAGAAATTGAATTAGCAGAGGCCCTCCTCTGCAGATAAATACAAGCATTTGATTTATTGGTTTCCAGCTTAGCTGAAGGTTACCTTTGTGTAACAGAGGATGCCACTCAGTTATCTTGTTGTCAGGTGACTTCTGTAATTGCATTATTTCATAATGGTTGTGGTATTGTAGATGGCCAGTCTTGATTAGGGTAGTGAATTAAAATCAGATTTATATCATTAGATGCATTTGTGCAGTATAGATTCATTATCTGATTGCGTATACATCAAAATTTCATTACAGCACTGTCAAGACCTTGAGATCAATTTATGCCATTTCCTCAAGCCAATCACATTATTAAAGTTTATAGAACTAGAGGTTGCCTGGGAAACTGTTTGGAGGTTGAGCATGATATCGGATTAAACAACAGTGCTTCACAGATTTTAGATTTCAAAATTCAGTATTTTAGTAGATGCGCAGTTACAACAACCAACCTAAAACTAACTGAAACAATTAGGTTTTATTTTGGTTACTTGCTGCAACAATAACTGGGATGTGTTTTTCTATATTGTACAAAAATATTACAGCCGACTAAGCAAAAAATCATTATTATTAGAAGTTTACATACTATTAGACTGATAAAGTTCTAAGGTTTCACTGAGATAAAGATACAGTAAGCATTTAATAGCATAAACTGAATATAGTTAATAGTAACAATATTTATGATTGTTATTATTATTATATTTGTATAGCACCTTTGTAGCTGTCATAAAAATGCACTAGTACATATATAGGCAACTGGATGACTGGAAAAGCAAATACTTTTTTTTATATTGACAAGGTGGCCAACAGACAAGTCCATTCTATTCTGCAGATGCCCTTGATTGCCTGCACACCCATCAATTTTCCTAATCCACCCTCTGTACAGTCATCAAGACCCAGCTGTCCAGACCAGAGTCCCCCAGTGGGGCAGTGGACACAAGCACCACTATTAGAGAGCTTACTGTACTTGTGGTGCAGCACTAAATAATGTCACCTTCAGATCTTTACAGGCCAAGGTTGTGCCAACTGTACCTACTGTACTGGGATCCCAGTCTCTATATGAGATCTGCCAAGTCTAATTCTCTCTCTCTCTCTCTCTCTCTCTCTAGCTAAAAAAGCAGAAAAATAAAGATGTTAAAAAAATACCATTTACAGATTGATTTCCACAAAAAGTCAAAACATTCCCAGTTTCGACCCCAACAACCCAACACAGCAACATTAGCTAAACCAACAGTGTGAGTGTGGGATGGGAAAATCAATCTGTTTTAGTAAAACCTGTTTGAACATTTTTATTTTTGCAATTCTGTTTGGTGACACTAGTGGTGTCGAAATGCTCCTTGAAGATCCAGTACCATGAATAGACTGTCACTGTCAAGACCTTAAGATCAGTTTATGCCAATGCCTAAAGCCAATCACATTTTTAAACTTTAATGAACTCTCAGAGGTTGCTAGGGAAACTGTTTGGGGATAAAAACATTAAGCAACATATTTGATGAAGCAACAGTGTTGAATCACAGATTACAATGTATTTTAACATTGGTGCATGGGTGAGGGGTCTTGGATGCTTGAGTCCCTCCTTTACAGACAGCAAGTCAAATTTGTTTACCCTAACCAATCTGTTTACCATTTCCACTTGAAGAACTAAGTGGACATCCGAACTCATGAATTTAAATTTATTCTCAATCTGAACAATATTGGCTGTGACCTATAAAATCAGATCATCAAATGCAAAAGTAGCTGTAAATATTGCACAAAATATAACACTTTCCTAAAATACATTTAAAAGATTTGTTCAGCCCATATGTAAGACAAATTCAATAAATTTTTAAAATTTCACATTTTTTGTAAATATCTAAGTGCATTTTTGTCACTTTCAGAGGCATTTCTGTGCAGAGCACTCGTTAAATTGTGGCCCTTCTCTGCAGAATTCAAATGCCCCATATGCAGAGGTCCAGTCACAGCATTAACTAAACTAGCATTAAATGTAAGTTTACACCCTGATCATTAAACAGTTGAACTGATCTAAAATGATGTATTCCTGTCTGCTCATTACACAACTGCATTCACATCAAGATGACAGGGTTTTATCTCCTTTGCAAGGAGACAAAAATAGCATTAGAGATGCAGAAAATACCTTTCATGAATTGTGCCACTCAAGGGCTGTCGAGTAGCGTGTGGGATCTCACCAAGTCCCACATGTCTGTGAGCAGCAAAAAACAGAGAAACCAGAACTTGCCCCAAATAAATCTTTACTTTGAAACAATGTGTGTTGTGAAAAGCCCTATACAAATAATGAATGGAGATTTGTTAAGCACATAGGGTTGGGATTAATTTCATAAGTCATATGTTTTCTACACAGTAAGAACTTGACTTTGTTGAAGCAGATTCTTCGACTGGAAGATTTCTTGTTTTTTGGTGGTGATGTACAAACGCTTGGTCTCATACAATGACTGATTTTGTAAGTTTGTGGATGCTCATATTTATATTCATCCAGCCCCTGAGGAAAAGTTCCACTTAAAAAACAAATGATCACTCATTTCCTCAGCACAGATCTGGAACCTCACTTAAAATCAGAAGCCTGTACTTGTGTTTGTTTGATATCACATACTGTGAATTCTGACTCTTTCTGTGAGTCTTTGTCTGTGAGGCTTTCACTCACTCCATATTGTCTCTCTTAATTAGGCGGAAAGATGTTTCTGTGATTTCTGTATATGTCTCATTCGTTTCTTCCTGGAAATTTGCTCTGGTTATGAAAAGCATGGTTAAACTTTTTTATCTGCTTATTCTGATGAGAGAAAGAGCCTGAAATAAAATTACAGAGAGATTTTCTTTTAGTTTTATCATGCAAGGATTGCCAAGCTACTTGTTCAGGTGAAATTTCTTCATTTCAATAGGACATTTTTGTTTCTGTTTATAAATGTTTATGTGCTTTCTTTCTATCAATCAATTTGCACGTTCACATAGTGTATTACTTGAAGCGAATCATTCAGGTTTAATGTCATATTTTTATACATAACAGTTGTCAGTTGAAGGTGCTATTTTACCAATATAATTTTTCACGAACTTAAGAAGACACACTGCTTCTCTTCTGCCTGATGATGTCTCAAAATTATCTTTGGAGGGAAGTGTTTTGTTTAAAATAGCTTACTACATCTTTAAGAGTTCAAACTCCTTATCAAAAATATTAAACTTTGTAACTAGTTCCACACAGTTTATGCTACAACAGAAGCCACCAAAACACCCCAGCAACAGAACAGCAACACAACAAGAATGCCCAACCAAGTGCATTGCAACACAACAACAACAGTCCAGAACACCCCAGCAACATAGCAAAAAAACAGCAACCACCAAGGGTAGCCCAGCAACTGCATAGCTACACAGCAGCTACCACCAAGAACAGCCCGGCAACAAAGCAGCCCAACACCAAACATATATAACAACCCAGCATCTGCATAGCAACACAACAACAACCACCCAGAGCACTCCAGAAACATGTCAAACACAACAGCAACCACCCAGAATACCTCAGCATCTGCATGGCAATACAAGAGCAACCACCTAGAACACCCCAGCAACTGCATAATAACACAATAGCAACAACACAGGACAACCCATCAACATAGCAACACAACAACAATCACCCAGAACAACCCAGTATATGCATGGCAACACAATGGCAACTACTCAGAATAGCCCAGCAACTGCATGTCAACACAACAGCAACCATAGGGAATAACCCAGCATTCACATAGCAACACAATAGCTACCACCCAGAACACTCAAGCAGCATATCAAACAAAACAGCAAACACCCAGAAAACCCCTTCATCTGCATAGAAGCATGTCAGCAATCACTCAGAGCACCCCACCAACTGCATGGCAAAACAACAGCAACCACACAGAATAGCAACAATCCTGGGTTGTTGCCCAGAGAGCTAAGCAACTGCATGGCAAAACAACATCAACAACACAGAAAAGCCAAGCAACTGCATGGCAGCACAATGGCAACCTCACAGAGCAACCCAGAAACATAGCAACACAACAGCCCATCAAGATAAACCCAGCAACATAGCAACACAACAGCAACCAACCAGACTAGCACAACAGCAACGCAGCAATATGGCGAATACAACAGCAGCCACCCAGAACACCCCAGCAACTGCATGGCAACACTACAGCACCCATCTAGAACACCCCATTAACTGAGGAAAAACAACAGCAAAAACCCAGAATAGCCCAGCAACTGAATTGCAATACAATAGCAACCACACAGATCAACCCAGCAACACATCAGAAACCACACAGAACAACCCAGCAACACAACAGCAACCACACAGAAAACACAGCAACACAACAGCCCATTGAGATAAACCCAGCATCATAGTAACACAGCAGCAACTACCTAGAACAGCCCAACAGCAACCACAAGCAACATAGCAAACACAACAGCAGCCACTAAGAACACCCCAGCAACAGCTTAGCAAAACATCAGAAACCACCCAGAATACCCTAACAACAGCATAGCAAAAATGACCACCAACCAGAACATTCAAGCATCATGGTAGCAAGTTTTGCACACAAAAGCACCACTCTTGTTTTAAGAAAATGCTAAAATGTACTATCAAATGAATGAAGCCAGATAGATATGTATTGATTGCGCCTCATTTTCTGCAATTTGCTGCAATGGATATTTAAAACCACCTGTCCCACCCTAAAAAAGTTCATGCCACAATAGAGAAGTCACCTGGTTCCATTATCTTGAGCAATTGATAGATAGATCATAGGTGGTATTGTCTGAAGACGAAAAACAAATTATTTCCTGTGAGTAAAAGAACACATCATTGTTTTCTTTATCCATTTTATACAATCTTGTTCTCCCCTAAATTTTGCACAGTTCTCTGTAGAGTCATAGCAGGTGTCACTGCCCGTAAAATGCCCATTATGGACACCTGGTGCAAACTCTTATTACAGGTTCTGACCGAAGGCACTTCTAACCAGTGAAATAAAGCCCATGAAATCTGGTTTGTCTTATGGAGTTGAAAGACTTGAAATGCAACACAACGAAATCAAACGGAGAGGCAAAACAAATGGCCTATACTCCTAAAGTATGGCCACAATGGATTATTTGGAGTGAAAACACAGTGTTTGCCTTCAAGCAAAAGTGAGCAATTCCCATTTCAGTTCTTTTAACTCTACTGCTATTATGCTTCTCTGAGCAAAGATCAGATCTGTTTAGATGGGACCTCACAACTCAGTGTCTATCAGCAGTATAAAACAAATAACTATGACTTGTTCCTAGATAAATCTTTACTGCCTGCAATGATCATGGAGTCTTCAGGACTATTAAAAGTAAAGTTGGTTGGGAATCATTTCAGTGACAATTTAATGGACCAAGTATTTGGCTATTTTTTACTGTGCAATCTGTAATGTGAGTATATTTTGTATAATGTGTATATTATTATTATTATTCCACTAATGCACTTATTTTGAATGGCTGTCATAATGGTTTTCGGCACTTTATGGTGTAGTTCCAGTACCTACCAGCAGGCTGACACAATGACACCAATTCCTGACCACCTAGTTCATACAAACTCCTAACCCAAACTTCGACACATGTCTCCATGTGCGCTATTGATAGGAATAAGACCACAAATCCTGCACCTTGCTGAGGAGAGTACTGCCATTTCTTTTCAGACTATAAAATGCGCCAAAATTTCCATAGACTCACATAAAACTATGTCTTGATATAAAAGTCACTCAAAGAGATTCTACCCCTCAAAGCTGGACTGGGACCAGCCTCTTCTTTCCTGGACCCTCTTTCTAACCACCATCAAAGGTTACACACAATGATTCCAGCTTGTTGGAAACTGGAATATTAACCAGCCTCCAACCGAGGCAGTACAAACTCAGCAAATGTGAATGTTTCACACAGATTGACAACAGCTATAAAATGTAGATCTTTGAGCTTTGGAAGCACCAGATTTAATAGCTTCTTCATATGTCATGTAGATATCCCTGGCCCTCTGATCTTAGTCTGATAATGAAGCCTGTGTAGAGAGATAAGTCAATCAAGATTAGCGCAGTGAGACTCCCAGGGCCCCCTGCCACAAGCACCATTTAGGGCAGAGAACACAGGAAATGGTAGACAGGTTTATTCCTGCAAACCCTTGGGGTTTTCTGGTAAAGTGACTCATCATGGACATGCTAATGTCAGATACGGAAAAAAAAAAGAAAAACGCACCCTAGCTTTTTATATTTGGCAAGACTGGGGGAGTAACTGACTAAAAGTAGCAGTTCTACAAACTAACATTTGTTTTAAACCTGTATGACATTCTATCTTCCGTGGTACAGATAAGGTAAGAAAATATCCTGTCATTCTATTCTTTATAATGAACGTGAATGAGGACTAGGTCCGTCGAGCTCATATTGCAAAAATTATAAAAGTATAATAAAAGTATCATAAAAGTAGTTAAAAAAATTATCAAAAATAAACGACATATTAACAGTATTCCAAGTTTTCTGAAACCATACAATATTAATAATAATCTAAAATCTTACCCTTATCTTATATACTGTAGCTTAGCTATTTGTGCAGAGCAATTGTTTGAGTGTGTGTTTGTTTGATGTACGTATGTGAGACAAGGATGTAAACATGAAACACATTGTATCTTGTCAGATTGTATCTTGTCTTGTCAGTGCTTAAAAAATACTTAGGGCCCTATTTTAAGAGCACTAAGCGCACCACTATGCCATAAGATATAAACGCTAAGTCAACTGGCATGGCCATTAAGTTCTGGTATTTTCATGTAAACGTACGCTATGTCTAGACGAAAGTGGGTTTATGGGCTGGATCAAGTGCAATTTAATTCTGAGGTTCTTCTCCGGTTATTGCAGCATCTGCGTCCTATAATATAGTACATGGTAAGGATATGGATGTCCATCCATCCATCCATCCATCTTCAACTGCTTATCCAAAGTCGGGTCTCGGGGGCAGCAGCTCCAGCAGGGGGCCCCAAACTTCCCTATACTGAGCCACATTAACCAGCTCTGACTGGGGGACCCCGAGGCGTTCCAAGACCAGTCCTGGGTCTTCCCCGAGGCCTCCTCCCAGCTGGTCGTGCCTGAAACACCTCCCTAGGTAGGAGCCCAGGCGGCATCCTTACCAGATGCCCAAACCACCTCAACTGGCTCCTTTCGACGCAAAGGAACAGTGGCTCTACTCCGAGCTCCTCACAGATGACTGAGCTTCTCACCCTATCTCTAAGGGAGAAGCCCGCCACCCTTCTGAGGAAACCCATTTGGGCAGCATGTACTCGAGACCTAGTTCTTTCAGTCATGACCCAGCCTTCATGACCATAGGTGAGGGTAGGAATGAAAATTGACCTTTGCCTTCCGGCTCAGCTCTCTTTTGGTGACAATGGTGCGATAGAGCGAGTGCAATATCGCCCCTGCTGCTCCGATTCTCCGGCCAACCTCCCACTCCATTGTCCCCTCACTCGTGAACAAGACCCCGAGGTAATTGAACTCCTTCACTTGGGGCAATACCTCCTGGATGTGGATGTACGCTCTGTTAAATTATAGGGAATGTAAGAATTATTAAAAGTTTTAATATACTGACACAAATCATAACTAATTTAGTATTAATAGTGATAGTATCAGCACACACTATACTTCTACTGATCGATTTTGAACAATTAAATTAATTTATTTAAATAATTCACCAAAAATTCAACCAAAAATATTTATAAATTCAAATTACACTTAAAAAGAAATCAAAATATAATACAAATAATGAAACGATAAAAACAAAAAAGCATATAGCAAATATAGCAAAAAATGTTGATAGAAAAATATAAATATAAATTAGATCATAAATACAGTTGTAAACATAAACATAATAATAATAATAATTGGAAAATAAACCATGATCTATAGATGGTTTAACACAAATCTCATACATAATTGTTTCATAAAACAGCAACAACAACAATTGTGAGGGACATAATTTGATGCTTCACTATATTTTCAGTTTGGACATTTATTACCACCTGCTGGTGGAATGTCCAAACTGCAAATGCAGGAACTGAGTTTGGACTTTGCACTGAAAACAGACCTGCTATTAAAACGTCTTAGCGCATGACCTATTCTCTCAGGAAAATAGCAAATTGTGCTTTGCTCCACTTCAGTAAAATACAATACACCCACAGTTAGTGCGCATACACTGACAGAAAGCGCAAACACTCCCACCCATGCCCACTTTCGCTGGCACAAAAATTGCCATTAGAATTAGCGCTCTCATGAAATTGGATAAGACATAGCAAATGGTCATAGCACTTAGCACTGAGCTTTGCGCGCTCACGAAAAAAGAGCCCTTAAGCACTTAGGATGTTGCAATTAACTTCAAAGAGCATGGAGCTTTTTCAACTTTGTAGAGAAAACTTTATTTTCTATTCACATGATAAAAGGGCAAAATAAGGCAAGGTTAACTAGAAATGTAATAATTAAGAGAGATGAATAGATATTTTGATTAAATTGCAAGTTTGATAATCAATTAATCTTCTTTGTGTCATCTTTACAAAATGTACCCGGTTGACCTCACAAGAAAGCTCTTACTATCATGGAGAGAGGAAATAGCATGCAGATATGTGCCGCACCTTGCTAAAAATTAGATTCAGTCACTTGTTTCGAATGTTGCTATTATTCCATGAAAAATTAAATATGCTTCACAGCAACTTGACTTAAGTGAATCTCATGCACTCAGAAAAAATTACTGACATGAGCACACAGTGAATCGACATATTGCTTCTGAAAGTGCATGATATCATTCCCATGCAGCCAAATTACTGACAAGCACCATCCTCCATCACACGTTTTTGCATCAGTTGAAATGAGAAAATATTTCCTCTAGCACTACATATAGTGTGTTGTGCGATTAACCTTCAAGACACAGATTCTAATCTCATGGAAACCGAGAAGTAATCATGTTCAGTGATGAGCGCAATTCAGGGGTCACATTTTCGTTCTAAAATGGCATTTTTCCTCTTCTGATGGTTAGGTTTTGGGGTTGGGGTTTGAGTTAAGGTGTATGGATGATAGAATATACATTCCTGTTGACTGTATTACATAATTTACAACCTGCCTATAGGTTCACCATCTCCAGCTTTGGCCACTGGGGGCAGTAGTTAGAATTTCAGTAAGCCCAGACTGATTTCAGAAGCTAAACTTTTGACCTACTGTTGCCGTATTCAAAGTGTGATCAATCTGGAAAGCATTCTAAAATACTTCTGGTAATTTTTTTGTCATTACTTTTCTTTGTTTAAAATTTTTAAATAAAACTCAACTTTATTTTCAGGTTTATATGAACCTTCTAACAAGCTAACCGTGTAATTTTATTATCCCAACTACTGTACCTTCATGAACAAATACTTTCAGCTTCTGACACAAAAAAGATGTGATCTACCTCTTGAAGTTATATTCATGTGTCACATGAATGTGTAAATATAGCAACCACAAAAACAAAAAGTGTCTGAAGTTAAAAAGCTTGTCATGCCATTAAAATCACCAAGGCTGATTTAAAAAAAAAGTTGGATTAAAATGCTCCAATGTGGCAGGCAGGAGGTAGATATTTAAAGAGAGAATAATCAGGGAAATGCTTTGAGTCTTTGAGATGTCACACCGGAAAACACGCTAGCTAGTTTCCCAGAATACACACTGGGCAACTTGTATCATCTTTCAGTCATTCTATCATCTTTCAGTCAATCACACAGTTTCTTTGATTCATGGGTTTCAAGACTTATCATTGTAATCAGCAGTAGCCTGTCTATGATCTCCTCTTGGCTCAGTAATTCTTTTTGTATCGGAATTTTGTGGCAATCAGAGCATGGTTTCTAAACTCAAACTCTTTCATCTGAGCAACAGCACAGATTAGAATGCATTACAGTGGTACAATTCCGCATTTAAATAGTAATGCAACACCACATTGAGAGGGCATGTTGTCACACAAAAGTTATGTTACAAATACAAGGTCAAAGAATAACAAATGAGGACAGGGATAGCATGCTACTGAAATGTGTAGCTTATTGAGGAGAGACGAGTGCTATTACCACCAAACTGAATTTAAAATCGATACATTAGAGGGGTCAAATTATACCTAGCTTTCTATCCAACTTTTTTGGATAGAAACAATTTATTATAGGATAGGTAATGTCAGTGAACAAATATAGTTACTAATTATATATTTATTTATTCAATCCAATGACTGTTGTATGTTAACAACCTGTAATATGCTCAACTCATATCATTCCAAACTCCAATATTTTCTTTCTTCCATGGTAAAAGATCATTTAAAGTTAATTTCATATTAAAATCAAGGTTAGGTTTGGTGTTTAGGTTTAGTTTAGAGGTGATACTTGGGAAAACTTTGAAAGTACATTTGTTGGCTCTTTCCTTTCTCTCTATGGGACTAAAAGTTCCTCACTCATACAACTTCACCATCTTGTTCTATTATTAACCTTGCCATGATATCGGTTTGGCCATTATTTCCTAATTTTGATTTGAGGGTTAGTAAGAAACCACCTATTAACCACACATACCACCCTAGCAATCACATAACAACACATCTTACAATATATTAGCAATTTCATTGCAGAGCATATAAATGCACTTGCAACCACACACACACATCACACTAGCATTGTGTTGGTGATATTTACGAGCTAAAAAGTTCTTCAGAATATTCTAAAACTATTTTAATGTAATGTTGCTTTCGTAATTTGCCAGACAAAAAAAGGAAATTTACAGTTTAAACAAATTTTACATTAGCACATTTATATATTATTTAATTAGTCAGTACTCTACTCAATAATGCTCCATAATTCAGTGCTGGATGGGTACCGAATGTACTATTCTGTACCACAGTTCAGTACTGTATGTTTGGAAGGAACTTATTCAGTGTCCTTACATAAATCTATCCTGCCAGTGTTTATGGATTACCTCATCTTAAATCTAAAAGGGAGGTTGCATGTGTTATGAATAAAGCTCTTTCATTTGATGTAGATCATCCATTCTGACAATGGACTGGATTCAGCTGTCAATGGATATGGCACACAAGAATTACAATGTACAGCTTTTTACTGGCTCTGTATCTCCCCATGTGTCATTTAAACCTCTCAGCATCTTTGCCTTATGCTGTAACATTAAACATTAACAACACAGATGGAGAACAAACATAAACATTCGGTTCATCTAGCTTGTTTTAAGTAGAATAATGTTCTTACAGATGTCACAAGTCAACAGAAACACCACAAACACAAAAAGCATATTCAGACATGCCCAAAGAATAAAACAATTCAGCAGACAATCTAAAAAAATAATAATAATATTAATGTTAATTGCCACATTAATACCAACCATATTTAATTTCTTACCATCTGAATACACATAATTGATATAGTGTTTTAGATGATATGAACCTGATGGCTCTACTTTAGCGGTGGACTGGGAAGATAAATCTGTCCTGGATTTGATATAAAAACTGGCCCAAAAGTTGTTTCGCAGCCTGTCCACTGAGAAAAGTCCTGGTTCTCCCAATGGCCAGTCAGCCCCTGACTTTAGCTCTATAGATGTATGCAACATCATGTGTGGTCCTACAGATAAACATGACAGCTCATAACAGCAGCCACCTGAGGGATGTTCAATGCTAACCGCGCTGGAAACCCTGAGGGCTGGCTGGGACATTTTTCCTGCTTTTCATTTAATTTCCAGTCCATTCAAAGCCAAAAGACTGCAATATAGCTACACTCCCTAACAGTGTTTACTATGGAAATCAGTATAAACAAGTATTTTTTGTACACTAGGAAATCCAGATCAGTGGCTCATCTTTTCCTATACATTACAGGTAAATATAAAGCCAGTTTTGCTCTTTAAATGTACAACAAATCAAAGAAAAACGCATGTATTCTGTAATCTGTGGAATATATTTCAAAAGCAACCCTCCCAACCCTGTATATATGGTTTGAACTGATATATTTTTGTTTGTGTGTTCACACCAAAAATTGTCCATTTAAATATTCAGACGTTTTTTTAAACAATGTCCAAATCACAGAAAAAATGGTAACATTTAATTGTCCATAAACTAAATGTCACCACCAAATCTATTTTGTCCTTCAGTTATTGCTCAGTTGCTGTCCACTCAATACTGAAGATCACTGTCGGCATTTGCACTGTTCAACAAAACATGTGACATTGAAATCCAGCTGCATAACAGTGAATAATCCAGATTTTTTTAGTGCCCAGAGATTATAGCTTTCACATGAGCATCCTGGGGTGTGTTTTGGTTTCTATGACCACATCAGTGATCCTATAATTTGGTAGCTTCCAAATAGAGCATCTCTACAGATGGCTGTTTTTATTTTTTCTTCTTTGAAATATTATCATGATTACTATTAATTTCCCTACTGTCTGGGGGATATATAGAGGATTACACATCTGCTCAGGTCCGCAAGTCAATCCCCAGGGCCCTGATCTCAAAAACAGGAGTCAAATTTAAAGCTTTATACACTGTGGGTTTATAAAGTAAATTGAAAGCTTTATGAACACTGTGAAATTATATATGAAAGCATAGATATATGAAACACTCTTTGATGCATGAAAGTTTTAAAATATCTTTAAATATGAGAATTCACAATATTGTCTAAAATAAATCTTTGTCATGATGACACATTACTAACATATCTGTACAGAATGTACAAAAGTCTGAGATCACATTGAAATCTGGGATTTAAAATCTAATTTGAACCTGTTAATAAACAGTTTTGTATTCAAAATTTTTTTAAAACAAAAGATATGCAGTGTAAAATAAATAAATATTTTAGATGATACATTATTTCTAAGACATGAATCAAATTTAAGAAAATTTGTGTCATTGACCTTCTTAACTCCTTTGTGCAAAAGTTCAGATTTGTGTTGATGCTTTTTGGAACATGCTGGCATTACATCAATCATCAGGATTTGTACAAACGTGTGGAGTCCATGCGAGATTTATATAGTTTTAAAAAATACATATTTATATACATACAATTAGAAAAAGAAAACTGGAATCATTTTCACTTGTGGTCTCACACATTTGGGCCCCAATGTAAATACATACATATAGGCTTAAAATGGGGAAGAGAATTCTGCTACTTTTAAATGTATAAAAATATAATTCTTGCACAATTCATGCTGGCAGAACTGACAATTACGAATTGAACAAATACAGCAAGCATCCTGAAAACACAGCATGGAACAAAAAAGTACCAAAACTGGCTCCAACCAAACAGCAGGAACAAGTCCTTCTTGTGTACAGTATATTTAATTTCTTATTCTTAAAGTTAAAAGAAAAAGGAGAAAGACTACAGATAAAATATAATCATGATCTGCTTGAGAATTACAATTAAACCAATTAATGATAATTTAAGACTAGTAGGTTTGAATTAAAGGCAAATTCAAGGGTGAGCTGTGTGTGTGTGTGTGTGTGTGTGTGTGTGTGTGCGTGTGCACACGTGTGTGTGTGTGTGCACATGTATGTGTGTGTGTGTGTGTGTGTGTGTTGCGTGTTAAGAACTTCAGCTTCAACATCTGTCTGGATTTATCTGGCATTAGTACAAAGCTAAAGGAACTGCTTGTACTGTCTGACCTAAACTGCACTAGTAAATACATGTTCAGGGCTTCCAGGTTTGTGCCAACTCAGCCTCAATCACATGCCATATTCTGAAACCTGCTGGGTATTTTTTTAATGCGTCGTCCAAGACAACGTGTTTAAAAAAAAAAAAAAAGCAGGCTCTGACAAAACAAATATTTTCAATGATTTTCTCTGTCTGTTTTTGTATAACTTTTATAATGGGAAGTAGTTAACTAAAAGCAATGCTATGAACTTAACTATATATTTCAGCACCGTGACAGCAGCTCAAATATTTTTCACAATAGTTTAGTTCCCCTTCTGTCACTCACTCAAAAGGCCAATGTCAAGTTGGCAGACAGAATTTGCATGCCCCGCCCCGGACATGCGGGTAGGGAAGCAGGGCAGTGAGTGCCAGTAAGAATTTTTCTTCAGAGCCGAACGGTTGTGCAACAGCAAGATGAGTTCACCACTGTTTCACTCACCTCTACTGGTGGTAAGCACTGCTGTTGGATCTACGGCGCGTTTCCAGCTGGCGTTCTCTCTCTCTGCATGCTGTGCAGTCTACACCCCTGAGCGCATTGACAGAGCTTTCATTGCCTGAAAGAGTGTTTCTCCTCCTAAAAAGAGTTTATTTCCTCTAAAAGAGTTTGAGTTCCCACTCATAAAAGAGCAATACACAGCAGGCATTGAACGTCCTTTTCAGAGATCACGACCCTGTCCATCCCTCCAGCCGAGATGGAGAAGGGTTTCTACAGCCCTTACTTCAACGTACCCCCCACCAAAAAAAAATGCCGGGTTGCGACCAATCTTGGGACCGCCGAGTTCTCAACCGGGCCTTATACAAACTCCCGTTCAAAATGCTCACGCAGAAATAGATTCTTACCTGCGTTCGACAGCTAGATTGGTTTGCGGTGGTAGACCTGAAGGACGCGTACTTCCACGTATCCATTCTGCCTCAACACCGACACTTCTTACGGTTCGTGTTTGCATTGATATGCCAGGCGTATCAGTACAAGGCAGCTCTTGCCCTGCTAAGGGAAGTGGGCATCCACATACTCAACTACCTCGACGACTGGCTCATCCTGGCCATCTAGGGCTTCCGGTCAACTGGAAAAAGAGCAAGCTCGTCCCGGTTCAGAGCATCTCTTTTCTCGGCATGGAGTTTAACTCAATCTCAATGACAGCACGTCTCACCAACGAGCGCGCTCAGTCAGTGCTCAGGTGCCTCGCTCTCTTCGAGCCCAGCACAGTGGTTCATCTAAAACAAATCCAGAGGCTCCTGGGGCATATGGCATCCTCAGCCGTGGCAACGCCGCTCGGGTTGATGCATATGAGACCGTTTCAGCACTGGCTACAGACTCGAGTCCCAAGATGGGGATGGCACCACGGCACATACTGTGTGACAATCACACCTTCTTGCCATCAGACTTTCAACCCTAGGACAGAGCTCTGCTTTCTGCGGACTGAAGGCCCCTTGCAGCAGGTGTCCAGATGGAGGGGGATGCAAATTCTGTTTGCCAACTTGACATTGGCCTTTTCTCAGGTTCAGAGGTACGTTTGGTGTCAAACTTGCTCACCTAAACCTTACTCTCTCTCATATCTAACACTGGGAAAACCAATCAACTGGTTACAAATCCTTTAAATTTAGCATTGGAAATTCTGATTCATTTTAGTGAGTTGGTTCTTTTGAATGATTCATGTAAATGAAATAGTTATTATAAGTGACTTACTTGAGCTCTGCAGTCCACACAGCCTTAAAAAAAAAAAATTGTCATCTTACTCTACGTGTAAATGGCAACAAAAACATCTTCTTTGAAAAGTGCAAATAGTGTTAGATGGCTAATTCAATAGCAGTGTGTTTATTGTTTATTGTGTTTATTTAGAGTGCCACAGACACCTTATACCCACTCCTACCCCTAAACCTAGACCTAACCCTAATCTTCCCTTACAAAAATTAACAGGGATTTTACTACAGTAACCATAGTATTTTGTAGTAAAATCATAGTAGCCAAAAAATTAAACATGGCTACTCTATTAACACAATATTACTTTAGTAACACCATTGTTAATTGCATTAAAACA
This sequence comes from Moxostoma hubbsi, assembly GCA_032164185.1. Taxonomy (NCBI): domain Eukaryota; kingdom Metazoa; phylum Chordata; class Actinopteri; order Cypriniformes; family Catostomidae; genus Moxostoma; species Moxostoma hubbsi. The sequence continues at coordinate 38,103,223 of JAVLUX010000001.1, forward strand.
TCTGCATAAAATCATGGTTACTACAATATTACTATAGTAAATCCATGGTTAATTTTACCCTGATCAAATCTTTCTTTCAACTCCCAGACAGTCATCATGACCAAATCACTTTATGGCAGGTGCTATTTAAACCTATTGTGCAAATTGTCACTCCAAAAAAAAGCAAAGTCCCAGGAAAAGTGTAGAATTTCAATTTCAAACAATGATGATCTAAACAAAGAATAAAATGAACCATTTGAATATTTGTGTTAAAAAGGGTTTATCAATTCTTACAAAAATTATGGAAAATATGGAATGGCAAATGACTATTCTCCTGGTATGCATGTAAACTAGCTGTTGAAAAGTTTACATGATTTAAATGAGAAGTATTTTGTATTGAAGTTCATCTTTCTTAAAGTGCCTGAAAAACACCCAATTGTGAAACTAAGTGTGCGGAGATGTAAACTTCAAACTATAATTCACACATAATCTCCATAGCCTAAGGGTTTATGAGAATAAAAGTTATAACACTGCACTTTATTTAATATGGTATGACTACATTTCCACCATATTAAATCAACTTTGCATGAGCTAAATATTTAGTTCAGAAATTGGTGTTTTAGTGACCTAAGTGCATTACATAATAATGTGGCCTTTTGTTCAGTATTGTGATCATCTGTAGTGATTTGATTACAGTTTACCGCAGTGGGATTGAGCTGGAAGCCAGTGAGTTTGGCTCTTGTGTAGACATGGATTAGGGGGGTAAGGGGGTTAATAAATCTATTCAATGAAGATTAAAAAGATTACTGAGTGTAAAGCCTGTAAATTAGCCTGTACTGTCTTTTGCAGTCCGTGTTGTTGGCCTTAAGGTACTGATCGGAACACGGAAATTCACATGAAGTATAGATGAAATTGCTTTCTCTCTTTCTCATGCAGGGTTTAATATAGATATATTAATTATGAAAGTAGGTGGTAATGTTTACATGCAGATTTAAACCAGTTGTGACTACTCATTCTGATTGCATGTACTAAAGCAATATCAGTTAGATGTAAAGGCTGCAGACATATTACATGTAGCATACAGTTTATACGGTGGCTCCAAAAAGTATTTGGACACAAGACACTTTAAAATACAGACATTTCAATGCAAAAAACTGTATTGCATCTGAAAACAAATGATTCTTACAAGACATTTTCTCAAATAACCGCACTTTGAAACATTATCACAGTTTTCTTCTTTTTTTTTTTTTTTTTTTGCTTTTTTTGACCAACTGTCTCATTGTGATGTATATAGTCAGTTCCCCTAAGTTCACACTTTGATAGCCTCTAATGCCATAACTTGCATCAAAAGAACTTAAATGCAGTCAGTGGATGTACATCCGGTGTTATAAATCCCACAGAAGCATGTATAATATCACACCTGTCAAAACAACATTGCGGTGTGGAAGAACATCAGACTAACACTGTCAGCAATGCTCTGAGCATTCATCTCAAATCGTAGCATGTTCAAAATACACTGATCAACTCCACTCTCCACACTTCACAGTAAACCTGCAGGTGTTTGCAGGATGTTCGCATGCATCTATTCATTCGATGCTGTGCTGATATATACATCCCTAGCAGGAGGTTTATTGTTCAAATATTTGTGAACAGACAGCTGCCTGGTCAGATAAGCCATTAGAGATGAAAGCTTGGCCGAGGACAACAGGGACACTTTTCTGACTAATTCATGAATTTATCACTTCTCATCGCATTAAAGTATTTTTTGTAATCTTTTGTAAATTATTTTTCTTTTTAGCCCTCACATTTCAACAGCAATGAGTTAATGTTCATACAGGAGCTGCGATATGCTTATAAAAATTGGAGGACTTTGTAGGTGAGGATGGACATTTTTAACCAATGAGATTGCATATCTGTGTCTCTGTTGACCAGACCAATCAGCTCCAAACAGCCCAAAACAATCCAGATGCTAAACCAAAAACAGGGCTACTCTAGACAAAACATTACTTTCATCAAAACCCTTTTCAACATCACAAACTTGCTGTTGACAAACAATCTTGGGATAAACCTTTGTTATTTATTTGCTGAAAATCTCCCCCTCCAGCACGGGAGGGTAAAGAGAATATACTGCTATGGTAGAAGAGAAAGATTTCATGTGAAGCTATGGACACTTTTCACATTTGCGGGGTTGGAACTGTTAATTGTTAAAGTAAACTATTGTACAGCGGGGTAAACTTTTATAGCAAAGTTTGTTTATTCATTAATTATTCATTATAAATCAAACATTTAATAAAAAAAGTTTTTTAAATTGATGACTTGGAAAAAAAACTAATTTTTCAGCCAATAAGTGCCCAACATAGATGGGAACTCCTTCAGTACTGTTTAAAAAGCATCCCAGGGTGATACCTCAAGAAGTTGGTTGAGAAAATGTCACGAGTACATGTCTGCAAATTCTATGCAAAGGGTGAGTACTTTGAAGATGCTAAAATATAACAGTTTTGTTTAGTCACAACATAATTCCTATAGTTCCATATATGTTATTCCATAGTTTTGATGACTTTACTATTATTCTAAAATGTGAAAAAAAAAAAAATTATAATAAGAACGAATAAGTGTTTCTAAACTTTTGACTGGTATTGTATGTGCATATGTAGCCTAAACAAATATGTACAAATGTCTGTGATAAGCAAAAGATACATTTTGATTACCAGTGATTGAGTAGTGTTGTGGCGATGAAATTCAGCATAGAGATCCTCCATTGTGCTGCATTAAAACTCAGGACAATTTTGACTTAGACCAGAAACATTTGTCACATTTGTCTCAGGTGTCACACGTGCAAAGTGACAACATTGTTTATGTGCTGCTTCAGAAAATGTAGTTTACAATGAATAATTATACTAAAGACCTTTAATAGTTGAAAAATAGTAAATGAAAACATAGTATAAAGTTAAAGTGTTTTCTGTTTAGTAAAACTGCCCAAATGTTGGTTGGTACATTTCCGATATTTTGAAAGTTGATAGAGACATGTCCCTATCATTCCTCCCTAAAATTACGCCTATGTTTTAAAAATGCCTTTGAAAAATTCAGTGTCGTTTTGGTGGTACAGGATAAAAGCCACAAGATAGATGTTTCCACATGAGTATGGGTTGCTTTTGACCAATAAACTGAAGAGCAGCCTTAAATAATCCAGACGCTGAGAGGCGGATTAAGGTGGTCAGGGGCACTTAGGCAGCTCTTTGTATGAGGCCCCCCTTAATCATTATGCTTTACTGGAAAATATATTTAGTGCCATATATGGTCCACACGCAAAAGTAAGGGGAACTGGCATATGCACACACATTGAGACAGCCAATACTACAGTGTTTCCTCTACATTCCTTAAAGTGGTGGACCACCACAGTGAGAAAATTACCACCACACCACATAGGTAAAATGAGAAACTGAACATTACAAACAAAACACAAATACAAACAAGCATAAGGCCCAGTGCTTAGAAGCAGCCCTTTAATTATGATCAAGAAACACAGGCACTACAACCAAAACTAACATCAACAGAGATGTAAGTGGAAAGAATACCAGATATTACCCTCTGCCACCACAGACACAAAACAATTACAAAGTAAATATGTAACTATAAATAGCAAAGAAACATAATTATCTGCATTCACAGTTCAATTGCAAGCTGGTAACAGCTTTTAGCTTTACAAACCAACAGGTAGGCTACAGCATCTGCATCAGTGCAAAACACCCTGTTTTACTGAGGCAAAATCACAACATCATTACTGAGACACAAACCACTGTGCAATACACTACACTGCGTATAAAACAAAGCTATAATAAAAACAGCAGCAGCACATAATAGCACTGTTATTATAAAAGCATTAATGAAACAGCAGCACAATAATAAATATGTACATATTGTTGACTATTCCTACCTTTAAAAAATTTTCTTTCATGATTTTCCTTAATGAGGCTGGTTAAATCCATTTTGCGCAGAACGTAATTTTCAATGGACATCAGAGACAGGTGATTCAGTCGGTTTTGGCCCATCATGGATCTCAGTCTATTTTTAATTAGTCCCAGTTTTGAAAAAGAGCCCTCCCTGCTGGCGTTGGTTACAGGCAAAGTTATAAATAGCCACGGTGCTATATCAACATTTGGAAACACTGATCGTAGTTTCCTTGCTCTTATAAGTTGCAGCAGTGACCTTGCTGAGGTGTGTCCTCGTTTTCTTTGATAAATTGTCTGAATTGTCCAATTTCGTCCACAAAATCCTCCACTAGATCACCTGCATATTTCTTCTGCAGATTAGCTGCTCCTGTGCGAAGATCTTGTAGGGGAATGGATGGGATCTCATTCACAAATCCAAACGTCTGCTGAATATCTTTGTAGGAGTGATACCTCCTATCCAGCTCGTCAACGAGATGGTCTATGACGGATTCATCTGCTTGTTTTTTCCTTTTCCTGTGTTTCTGCATGTCCACTTTGTAGACTTGTTGGGACAAAGGTGGAGACATGTTTTTTGTATCACTCTCAAACTTGTGAAAATCTTCTCATAGACTGGCTACATAATTCCTCAACGAGCTGACCAAATTAACAGCATTACATAAATCCAGGTCAGCTGCTTGTAATGCAGTACTATTCTTGTGGAAATGCTGCAGTATGTTGTTCCACATATTATACAGAATGGCATTCTCTAGTTTGTCCATCTTCACATACAGTGTCCTGGCTTCATCCCGTGCATTAAGACATTGGTTTGTGTCATTACTGCTCTTTTGCAGCGACTCCTGGATTCTGGCATAATTCTGGTGCAGTGCTTTTGTTGCTTGCATGTGAGCTGACCATCTAGTGTCTGAAAGACTTTTCAAAGTCTCAGTCCTCTGGTTGTCATTTGGCTGTAAACCCGCAGTAGTTGTCTGCTAATGGGATGTGGATTTGGACGTGGATGTGGAGTTCACAACAGTGAACACTTCCAATTAAATTGAGTGTGTGTGCAGCGCACGGTACACACTCGATTAAAGGGTTTTCCTGTTAAATGCATGCCTGTAGGCCACTGTTAACACCATAAATGTTGGCTGCATTGACGTAACATTGGCCTCTGTAGTTACTGATATCAATAATACCCATGTCTTGTAAAACACCAAGCACAGACTGGCAAAGCGTGAATGACTCTGCATTGGCAGAAACTTGATAAAACGCTTTACGATGCAGCCATCAGGTGCCACATATCGCATGATGAATGTGAGCTGTTCAGTGTGTGCCAGAAGTGGAATCAACACTGATCGAAAAGTACTTTGCCACTTTAATTTGACTGATTATCTCTGCGAGGACCAGTTCTCCCAAAGTTCAATAAATTTTGGCATGTTGTTGATGAGAGGTTTGATGGCATTCCCTTTCCAGCATTGCCATATTTTTTTATATGCGCTTTCAAAAAGGGATCAAACTTGCTGATAACTTCCAGCACACCCATAAAGTTTCCATTATCCGGTTGCCCAAAAACTTCACTGTGTCCTCTAAGTGGTAGTCCTCGCTCTGTTAAAAACTTCACCACCACAACCACCCTCTTTAAAACCAAATTAATTTTCAAATAGTTTTTTTTAGCTCTGTATCTATCCCCCCACAATCAGCACAGCGCATAACATACGCGAGCATTGCCTTTCTGTGGCTCTTTGATCCTTCATGTTCAGCTAGGTGCACAGCTGCATTTTTCCAGTCACTATAGCCTGCTGTCAGTGCAGACTGCATGTCACTGTCCTCAAATAATTACATGTGAAACAAAACACGGTGCCTTTTGAGGGGGAATAAAGCAGCCATTCTCTTGGCTGAGTTTCACCATTTGCAAGTTTCCTTTTAAACAGGGTTTTGGAAAAGTACCTCTTTTGGTGTTTATGTAGTTCTGAGGCAGCAACATCTGTGTCTTTGTTCTGGCAACTTTCAGGTCCCATTTTAATCCAATATGCCCTCATGTCTTCATCAATTTCATCCCAACATTCAGGATCCGAGCTATAGGTAGCAGGATTTGCGCCCTCTTTTTGTGTCCTCTCCTCCGCAGCAACAGTTGGAGGGTGGGGGGAGTGGGGATTCCCCCCATCTCTGACAGAGGCGTGGGTGCGGCTGACCCACAAGCAGGTGAACTGTGTCTGCAGCCTGGCGCTTCAGGTGGCTGAAGTGTCTGACTCGGTCCCTCTGGCTCAGTCTCAGACTCCCTATCTGAGTGAGATGGAGATGGTTGTGAGGCTGCAGCATCATCACAGTGGTCATTTTGACTGGTGTCTTTACATCTATCATGGATAACGTGAAAAAAACAGAACCAGCTTTAAAAACCAACCTGTGTAATATGCATGTCATTGTGGAATAACTCACTGAAATATTACAGATGACATGATGAGCTAACTGCTGCAACAGCTAAGGATCCCGCTGCAGGTGTTTCAACCACAGCACTGATGTTAGCCGATGATAGCTGGCAGTCCTCCTGCTGTGGATCTTGTCTTCGACTGGATGAAGATTCAGCCTTGAAGTACAGTACCTAGTCAATTTAGGGATTTTTTTCAGTATATCTTGGTCACGTTGTTCCTTTAACCTTTGTATTTTCCATTTTTGTGCTCCACTATCGTACTTTCTTTCAGACATTTTGCCGCAATGCCGTCTAGCAATAACAGTGACAAATGAAAATGATTGACATGATTTGACCAACAGCAGATTGGACAGATTTGACCCAAGTCACAACTATCCAATCACCTGCTTATTTTATTTTTTTGGGCCAATGAGGGTCTTTTTTTGTTCGTGCTGAAGTAAAATTTAAATAATAAAAAAAAATAGTCTTGCCAATACGGGGCCCCTGCACACATGGGGCCCCTAGGCTGCAGCCTACGCAAGCCTGTGCGTTAATCCACGCCTGCAGACGCTACGTATTTTGGAACAGGGCATTTCTAGACAAAACATCACATTTATTAAAGACTCTCAATTCCAAACATCACAAACTTGTATGTGACAGTTTTTCTGAACAAAAACAAATCAGTGCCTTGATAATAACTGTCAGTGAAAAACAATGAGACGAATGAAAGCTAAAGCCACAGAGATCAACAGTATGCCTGCATTGACTTCGGTAGTTTGTCACTTAGGAGTTCCAGTTTACCTTTTCCCTCTGGGATGAATGGGATAAGTCACTATCTATTGTATTTATAGCCTTGATGTTTGACTTGTTCAGCAAGGTATTTTCACAGCCTTGCTGAGTTGGTAACAAATCTAATTCAGATAACAAATGGGTTTTAGCGTTTAAGAAATAACTGCACTCCCACAGTTTAGCTGCTTACACAACCTGTGGTAAAAAAAAAAAAAAAACTGTGGCCAAGCATGTACAGTATAAAATTATATGATCATTCTTAAAAGAAGTTTACAAATTTCCATGTGTGCTGGCTCTCTATCCCAAAGTCTATTTGTAGTACATAAACCAAAAAGTCACAAAAGTCCGCCAATAAATTAAATTAATTAGTTTTTACTGAATGTTTGGCTATTTTACAACAATTTTGATCATGGCTCAGACAGTTGAAATTTTAATTTTAATTTATTTTATACATTTTACCATAAGTAGACACACACATGCATACTACAGACTCATTTTTCACCTTAATCTAAAAAAAAAAAAAAAAAAAAAAAAACCTAACATGAAGGATCAGAAATGGAGAAACACATTTGTCAGGAATTGTATCTCAATAAGTGTCTGTCATTTGTATCCTTCTGTCAGCTGTAAAAATAACTCTCCCATAAGTGCTTTTATGATGGATGGCTGTGGTCTGTTAAGTGAATATTATGCAAATTCAGTTCACTTGCAAAAGTGCTTTATTGCTTAAGTTATGGTTTTCTTTTTCTTTTTTCAGGGACTCTGCTAAAGTTGTAAAACATTGCACCAATATTGCAGCCCATCATGGTCTTTGAGGTACATGTGCAATTCCCCCATCCCCATGTCCAACTGATATGCATGAAATCTCACAACAGGAGTTTTTTGTTAAAAAAAAAAAACAATTAGTTAAAAAAAGATTCCTGCAGTGTCTACCATGATCTGTATAACATACAGGACTATTTTACTGTGAATAATCCATTTCTCTAGTCTCATGACAGCTCAGTAATTTGCATGAGATTGCAAAATCATAAGACTTGGCTTGAAAAGGTAATGAAAAGGTAAAACTTATATTCCCATAAAGACCAACCAATCAACAAATATAATTTCCAATCGATACAATTAGAAATTTAACTTTAATTAACCTCCTATCCAGCAGTTTGATTACAGAAAGGAAACGTCTGTAAATGTGGGTTACTTATTACATAATTATTTATGAAATATAATTAAATAATGTGTCAATAGCCTATAATACGTCTTGTTTCAAATTCCATGTTTTCTTCTGTGGTACACAAAATTTATTTTCCTATCAAAATCATAGCTAGGTTTAGGGTTTAAGTAAGGCATTAGACTGTATGGTTAGGGTTAAGTTAAGAGTCAAACTTGGAAAACAAAAGAATAATAACATAGTTTCTTAGTTTATTTTTCTCTATGAGAGTGAAAGTCGATTTTGCAATCTAGTACTATTATTATGAAATGTCATGAGACCAGATATTGGTATCTCTGGAGCACAAACAACAAATTAGTTTGTGATTTTGCATGTCTTTGGCATAAAAACACATTACCATGGGTGGTAGGCTTTTATTATAACATGGCTAATGGTTGCATCAAATAATTACGTCACAAATTTGACAGTGTTAGAATATTTCAAACACTGAGAAGAATTGTGTCTTTGACAGAGAGAATGGCAAACCTCTTTCAGGGAGGAAAGGAAGAAACGTTTACAATCTTATTTATCAAAAATGTCATGCAGCTTCAGATAAAACTAAATCTCATCAAAAATGTTATTTTTTTTCTTTTGTTCCAAGCAAAAAAAACTGTCAAACTTCCTGTCTCCGCTCCTTTTTCTGGATATGTGACAACAGTTATTTTTAACATAACTGTTGTGTTTATCATTTAGAGACAAGAAAGATCCAACACTGTCTCTGTTACCCAACAACTACATTCAGGAAAATGCATGCAACCTCTCGAATCATTGGAACTTGTTTCCCTACTGGCTCTATCAGCCAGAATGCCCAATCCCCAGTGTAACAGTCACCTAACCTTCAGCAAGACAGTTAATTGGACTGGTGTAATGAAATATGCAGGTACCTCAGGCGACTAGAGTTTCAGGATGCATGAGACGTGGGCTGGTGTCAAATGCAATAACAAGCTTATGCTTTATGCAGTGTTTATGATAAATATATTTTAAAGCTGCAGAATGATCTAATATGACACAATATTGACAATAATGTTTTAATAATAGAAAAAAAATCGCAGTGATTTGGTCACAGGGAATATTGGGGAGTTCAGAGAAGGGTTTGATCCAGAGGCAGGGTCTGTCAATCACACTTGTTCTCCCGGCTCAGCATTGCTTTTGTTTACATTGAATCACTGTATAACTAATATTGTAGTGACCATGTTCTTTGGCAGAAACCATAGTTTTAATGCATTTAACCATGGTGTTGTTAGTACAGTAATATGGTGGTAAGATTTTAACCAGGGTTAATTTTGTGGTTACTCTAAATAAAAAATAAAAAACTACTACTACTGTAGTAAAAACCAAGGTTATTTTTTTTCTAAGGTAAGGTTAAACTTAGGGTAAATGTAGTGTGTCTCTGGGACTCTAAATAAACACAATAAACACACTGCAGTGATGTCCATTCTATATGTTAGTATTTAGATATGGGTGCAAATAGTATCTGACACTATTTGCACCAGGGTTGGGGTGCAAATAATATCTGCCACTATTTGTACTGGGGTGTAATAGAATTGGGGTGTCATTATTTGCACCAGCTTTAGCAATTGCCTTCTTTTAAATGCATGTGACATTTTTTAAAACCTGCACTGTGGTCACTCCAGAAGGCCACAAAGACCCCAAACCAATACAAAATAGTATTTTTAAAAGGTGTAATGCCACCATGCCACTCATTTAGTGAAATTATAGGCCTGAAATTATTATGGGGGTGAAATCATAGGCCCTTTCCCACCTATAGTTCTGGTACTTTTTCCTTAGTAACGTTCTAGATGAGAACTCTTAAGAGGAATGGGACACCCGTGAAGACTTTTCCATTCTCGCATTCACACTCACCAAAGTAACTTGCTTAGTGACATCATCTAGTATTGAAATGTTTTCTAGTGAAAGACCTTTTTTTCTTTTCTTGAATGAGTGATTCAATAGCAACAACAACAAAAACATCAACAACACAACGACAGAGGACGCCGGGATCAGAGCTACACTTTTGTTTGGGCTGTTTTATCCAAACTTTGGCTGCATCCGAAAATGTAGGCAGCTGCCTATTCAGTAAACGGTTTAACCGGCAGCATTTTTGGATGAATGACTCTTAAGAAAACTGGTCTCTGAACAGTTTGAAAAGCACCTTATTTCATCCTACCTCTTTATACAGCCTCCGAAGGCGGCATTTTCCAATTTTCAGACGAGGCCTGTGTTTTCAGGTTACAGTTGAAACTGGCCACATGTGCTGTGCGTGCAGCCAACTGGAGTGAGAGGTGAGACAAGGCGCAGAAAGCGCTCTTTAACCACGCAACACATGCTAAATTCTGAGGACAACATGTTGAAAATGCCCTATAAACCTATTTTTCAACATAATCTTTTACAATACAGGCTTTTATGACCCAGCAGATATTACTCTACTGAGGTACTCACTCATTGACATCTTGATGCAAGTTAACCATGCAGTAACAGGCACACAATACTTACCTCATGTAAATTAGATTTAATGACAATTTAGTGTTTAATAAAGTTAAAATATCCACTCTCGATAAACATCTTATCATTTATCATCCCAGCAAAAATTGTATGTATTAATCCAGAAATCAGGGACTACAAATGCTTTCAAGGAACGATAACCAAAAACAAATTACATTTTCTGTATAGACACTCAGTTCCAACAGTACATATGCAATGAAAACTCAAAGCGTGTCTCCCGAAAAGTCAAACACATTCAAACATTTGTGAAATGGGTGATCCTCTTTGTCAAGTCAAGTCAAGTGGTTTTTATTGTGATACTTTGGATACTTTTTTTTTTTATTTCTGTTAATGGAATTGTAACATTTGTGTAATCCTTTCAGTAGCAGGCTAGCAGCTAGTTTGCTCACAAATGGCGACTGTGGATTCTTTTCCTTTCTCAATGCTTGGTGTGTTATTGATTTTTGCCCAATCACAGGCTACAGCATCTCACACAGTCCCTATATGCCACAAAAGTACATACCCTGGAGTAGGAGCCAAAAATGTGCCTTAAAACAGCTTCAAGAAACTATAGTTCCTCAGGTGTGAAAACAACGAAAAGTACTAGTTCAAGGGAAAAGTACCTAAAATGGGCTTTAGTACCTGCAGTAGGAAAGGGCCATATTTTACAGGCTTTGTCCAAAGGGGGGAAAAATATGTAAAAAAAAAAAAAAAAAAAAATGTAACACTACTCTATGGAATAGAGGCGAGACTTACATAAAGATCCTAGAATACCTTTTATTGTCATTGCACAACCGTACAATGAAATTAAGTGCTTCTCCACAGTGGTACACACATACATGAAAACATACATACAACAAATAAAGACAAAATGGCTTAAAATATAAAAAATATATAAAAAATTATGTAACTAGTCAATCAATTAAAAGCACTAGTATTATTTTTGCACAACCCTGTAACTTATAATGTGTAGTCTCCTTATTAATTAGAGTTAAATTATTTTATGGCGCTTGGATAAAAACTGTTCAGGAGTCTAGAGGTGCACGTCTTAAGAGCCCAAAAGCACCTTCCAGATGGCAGCAGAGTGAAAAGGTGGTTGCCGGGGTGAAAAGAGTCCTTTATTATGTTTCTGGCCCGACATAAACATCTGGTTTTGTGAATGTCCTCAAGTGAAGGCAACTGTGAGCCAGTGATTTTCTGTGCTGAATTGATGACTCCCTGCGGAGCTTTTTTCTCGGCCACAGTGCAACCAGCATACCACACCAGGATGCCGTAAGTTAGTATGCTTTCAACAGAACAGTGGTAGAAGTTCACAAGCAACTGCTGGGACAGATTGGTTTTCCTCAGTGTCCTCAGGATGCTACAGCTACTTCTGTGCCTTCTTTACCAGAGATGTAGTGTTTACAGTCCATGTAAGGTCCTTGGAGATGCGTGTGCCAAGAAATTTAAAGGTGGTCACACTCTCCACAATTTCTTCCCTGATGTACAGAGGGGCAGGTTCCTCCTCTTTTCTGACATTAATAACAAGCTCCATTGTCTTGGAGGTGTTTTTAAGTGCCAGGTTGTTATTGGTGCACCATTCTGAAAGTTCAGCAACCTCCTCCCTGTAGGCAGACTCATCCCCATTTAATATTAGCCCCACCACAGTGTTGTTGTCTGCAAACTTAATAATTAAATTTATGCTATGGGTTGGTGTACAGTCATGGGTTTAGAGTGAGTAGAGAAGAGGACTCAGCATGCAACCTCGTGAAGCTAGGTGTTTCAGAGTGGAGTAGTAATGGGTCCCCAGTCAGACTGTCTGTGTTCGGTTTGTTAAAAAAAATCCTTAATCCATATGCATATTTAGTCACTGATACACAGGTTGAGCAGTTTGGTTAACATTCTGCTGGGTATGATTGTATAAAATGCAGAACTAAAGTTAACAAACAGCATCCACACAGATGTTTGCGGGTGCTCCAATTGATTCACTGTAGTGTGAAGAGCTGTGTTGATGGCATCAACTGTTGACCTGTTGACTCTATATGCAAACTGGTGTTGATCCAGAGTAGGGGAAAGTGTCGATTTAATGTGTCTTAAAATTAGCCTCTCAAAACACTTCATCACAGTGGAGGTGAGAGCCACAGGTCTATAATCATTAAGGCTGCTGATAGACGTCTTCTTTGGGACAGGCACAACGGTAGCAGAATTGAGGCAATTAGGGACAGTGTACGTTGACAAGGAGAGGTTAAAGATATTGCAAAATTCCTCCGCCATCTGATCCACACAATCTCTGTGTGCCCTCCCGGGAATGCCACCCGGGCCGGGGCCTTCCTGGATTGACACTACGGAGCACTTTCCTGACATCAGCTGTGGAGACAGAAGGTGCCAGGCTGTCGGTAGATGGTTGCAGTGCAGACCCGATCTCATTCAACATGACTTCAAATTTGGCGAAGAAGTGGTTTAATTCCTCAGCTAGTGAGTCGCTGTTGCTGGTGGTGGTTGGATCTTTACTGCCTTTATAGTTTATGCGTTGTTGAATACCTTGCCATACTTGTCGTGGGTCTCGATTACTGAGACCTTAAATTTTCTGCTTGCAAGCTGCTTTTGCCTCCTTGATGCCTCTCTTCAGGTTGAACCTGGCTGTACTATACCTTTCATCATTACCAGACATGAAGGCTAAGTCATGGTCTCTCAGCCGGAGCTTAATGTCTCGTGTCATCCATGGTTTGTTGTTCAGATAACATCTAATGTGTTTCTCAACGGTGACATTATCAATGCAACAGGACAGTAAATGTGTAGTCTTCTGTTTTGTTGTGCTAATAAGTCCCAATGAGTTTGCTCAAAAAGTTCCTGTAGTCGGATCGAAGCCTCCTCAGGCCAAGTCCTTATGATTCTCACTAATGGCTTTATTTTCCTGATGAGAGGTTTGTATACAGGGGTGAGAAAATGGGATAGATGGTCAGACTGATCCTGGTGGGGGAGAGTAGTGACTTTGTTTATCCGTCATGTAAACATGATCCAAAATATTTTGTCCTATCGTAGGACATGTCACATGCTGGTAGAATTAAAGGAGGACTGTTTCTGGTTAGCTTGATTAAATTCTCCAGCTATGATAAAAATCCCATCAGGGTAAGCAGTCTGCAGTTTCTTAATGTCTGACAACAAAACGTCCATTTGCTAGCTTGGTATTGGCGCTTGGTAGTATATATACAGCCATAACAATGACAACCGTGAACTCCCGTGGCAGGTAATAAGGCCGAAATCTCAGTATCTGTGATGGTAGTATTTGTACACCAATTATTATTAGAGAAGGTGTACAGCCCCCCGCCCTTGCTCTTACTGGAGACACTGTTCGGCCCGATGTGCTGTGCGACCTGCTTGCGCAATAGTTTCGTCCAGAATCCCCAAGTTGAGCCAGGTCTCTGATATTATCATAATCGAGCAGTCTTTCACCCTTTTATGGGCCTCGATGATCAGCTCCAGATCTTCTATTTTGTTGCTGAGCGATCTGGCATTGGTGAGGAAAATGCTGGGCAGCACAGGCTTCTGAGGTCCTCTCTTTAGCCTTGTTTGTAAGCCTGCCTGGCAATACCGCTTCTGTCTTCTTTCCCTCTGTTGCCTCCTGTGTTTTCCAGTTGGTATAAAAATCCACGGAGACCCCACTGGTTGAATGATCTCCTTTGGAAGTTGTTTGTAGCAATAATTCTATATAAAGTCCAGTTCGCAACATGACGCCCTGATCTTTAACAGAATATCACGGTTGTATGTTGAGATACTAACAGACAGACAAGCATACAAAACAAACATAAAAGACTGTTTCAAGGAGAGCAAAGCCGCTGTGTACCAGCGTGCCCCCATCTTATTATTTCTATTATATATTGAAGTAATTCAAATGTGGTATTTGATACTCTTGACTACAGTAAAGGTATCTAAGGGGATATCTAACAACACTAAATATCTTTTATCACACTCAGAATTATATCTTGATGCAAAATGCGAAATGAGAATACCTATGATGTCACCTCTGACAATAGACAATTTCAGCAGTTCATAAACAACTTAATCTAAATTTCTCTCTATCGCGCTCTCTCTCTCTCTCTCTCTCTTTTTTCCTCTCTGGCTTGTAATGGTCACAGATGTAATATGTATTTTGGACTATTTGCTCTTTCTGTCTTACATTTAGAGAGCTGTCAGAGTGTGGTGTGAAGTTTCAGCTGTGTTACGGATTAACCTCAGAGAGACATTAAAAAATGATAAAAGGGTTTGGTGAAAACGTCAGCATTATATAATCAAAGAAAAAGAGAGAGAGGAATGATGATGAGAGTGGAAGCCCAGCAGCTCCAAACTTCACCTCTTTCTTTAAACACCTTTTCACATCAAAGGATTCACTTTATTATTTGTGCTTTGATAAAATGTTTTATTTATTTATTTATTTTTAATTGCTGAGGGAATTTTTAGCATCTGTGGGTTAGTGCACAAGTGAACTTTTTAGAAAACTTTATGCATTTTTGGGAAGAAATTAAATTCCACAGACACGAAAACAAAATGTACCCTCTTTAATTTTTTAAGGCATGTTCCAGGTCTAATTGTACATGATAAATTAAAAAGTTTGTCTTCATAATTTTTAAACAGGGTTCCGCCTTCAAAATTATTTTCTTTTTGCCTGATGTCACGTATTTATTTTTAAAACCCTCCCGTCCAAACTTAACATCCATTTTTCATGATCCACTAAACTCCCGATTTACAAAATAAGGGGCATTTTTGTCACTACTTCTATGGCAAAGGTATTAAGGTCCATTTCTCTTACTCTGTCTCTCACTCCCTTTATCCCCTATGAAACCCCATAATAGGGAACATATGATCACTCTGTAGGTGTGTTAATACAAAACAATGCACAAATAAAATACTTCCCATGTTTCTGATTTGAAACCAAATCAGGGTTGCTGTTTCCAGCATTATTTAGTTGATATTTGTGGAAATATACATCATAAAGTGTGATCATAATGCCATTGAATTGTAAGCATTATGCAGGTATATAATTAATCCCAGTGCATTGCAGGTATTATGTCATTCTAGGTATTATGACATTATTACATTGTACTTACATGGTAACAATTATGTAATAACCATAAATCTATGCCAAATGTTATTTGATCACATTGTAGCATGGGAGACAATGTGGGAGTGGGTTTTTTCACTTCCTTTTCACTTTCTTTCTCTACAATCTTCGACCTTATTTTTCTTCTTGATCAAAAAGTTCTGTTCCAAAAAGATGAATTGCAGTGCAAAGAGCAACTTCCTGTCACAGAGAACACTGCAAAGACAATCTCAGCGAGAAACAGAAAGCTTAATTTACTGACACTAATAAAATAAAAAAACAGAGACAATGCAGAAAATAACCATCTTAAGACAAATTTTAGTTTTTGTGAAGCATCTAATGTACCTAAGACTTTTTCCACAATAGTTTATACAGTGTGTGTAGATAGATAGATAGATAGATAGAGATAGAGAGAGAGAGAGAGAGAGAGAGAGAGAGAGAGAAATAAGCACAATTAATTGCAATGTCCCCGGATCTTATTTAGGAAAATTCCAGAGAAATGCAAGCTTGTATGCGAAACTTTAGCTGGGCAATGCACAGTTTATACAGAAAACAAAACAACCCTTCAGATCAAAAGATTTTGAGACTGTGGATATAGATACTTGTTTTCCTGTTTCCTCCAGCATCTTCACAAGGTTTTTTGCTGTTGTTCTGGGACTGATTTGCACTTTTCACACCAAACTACAGAGCGGTATGATGGCTGCGTGGTCCCATGGTGTTTATACTTGCGTACTATTGTTTGTACAGATGAACATGGCACCTTCAGGCATTTGGAAATTGCTCCCAAGGATGAACCGGACTTGTAGAGGTCCACAATTTTTTTTCTGAGGTCTTGGTTGATCTCTTTTGATTTCCCATGTTGTCAAGCAAAGAGTTTAAATGTAGGTCTTAAAATACATACACAGATACACCTTCAATTGACTCAAATTCGTCTATCAGAAGCTAATTGGTTAATTGCCTAAATGCTTGACATAATTTTCTGGAATTTTCAAGGTATTGCAGTGGCCATCACAAAGCCCTGACCTCAATCTGATAGAAAATTTGAGGGCAAAGCATGTGCAAGCAAGGAGGCCTACAAACCTGACTCAGTTACACCAGTTCTGACTGGAGGAATGGGCCAAAATTCCAGCAACTTATTGTGAGAAACATGTAGAAGACTACTCAAAATGTTTGACCCAAGTTAAACAATGTATAGGCAATGGTACCAATTACTAACAAGGTGTATGTAAACTTCTGACCCATGGGGAATGTGATGAAATGAATAAAACCTGAAATAATTCATTCTCTCTACTATTATTCTGGTCAGTTAGTGATCCTAACTGACCTAAGACAGGTCTATAATTAAATATCAGGAATTGTGATAAACTGAGTTTAAATGTATTTGGCTAAGGTGTATGTAAACTTCTGACGTTGTGTGTGTGTGTGTGTGTGTGTGTGTGTGTGTGTATACTGTATCTTGTTCTGGACATTACATTTAAAACCATATCAACTCCCCAAACACGAGAAAAAGAGAGAGAGAGAGAGAGAGAGAGAGAGAGAGAGAGAGAGAGATAGAGATGAAAGATGGGGTGACTAAGGACATGATGAAAAAAGAAGACTACAAGAGAGTATACATCAGAGCCAAAATGTGCAAGTGAGAGAGTGTGAGTGAGAATAATAAATAAAGCCTCAATGTCATATATTAAAATAAACCTCGACAGAGCAGGGGATTAGGGAACAATCTTAGCCCTCCTACTAAACAGTAAACTAAGAAACCACAGCTATAGGAAGCTACGGCACCAGACTTATGAACTAAAAATATGACATGGAAAAACAATCTGGGATGCAGCATATCTGTAGCAGAAATCTGCCTTGGAACAATGTACATCAAAAGAAAGAAGATCTCATTGAGGGGGCTGTGAACAGTGTGCTCTCCATCCTGGTAATTTCTTCATGCTGATAGAGAAATATTCAAAGCCTATTCCAATCAGTCTGCAAGTAAAATAATAGAAGATGGAACAGCGGAAAATGCTGACTACAATCACAAAGCAATTTTAATCAATCAGTCTTCAAAAAATAGGTTTGTGGGTGAATTTTAAATGGCCTTTGACCTGT
This sequence comes from Moxostoma hubbsi, assembly GCA_032164185.1. Classification (NCBI taxonomy): domain Eukaryota; kingdom Metazoa; phylum Chordata; class Actinopteri; order Cypriniformes; family Catostomidae; genus Moxostoma; species Moxostoma hubbsi. The sequence continues at coordinate 38,121,177 of JAVLUX010000001.1, forward strand.
CAGAGAGGGGTCACAGATGTCAGGGTTCAAAAAGAGAGGGATAAAGATTACAACCAGGTCTTACTTCTGTAAGCATTTTTCCCATTCTTTTTTTTTTTCCATAGGGATTTCTAAAAATACTTCAATAACCGGTTCTGAGCCAGCTACAAGCTCCAAAAATGTGCACTGTTTCTTAATCAGTATTTTGTTTTGCTTTCAAGTAAAAATATATAAAACACATCCTTAAAAAAGAAAGAAAAAAAAAGAAATCCCTCAAGAAGCTAAATCCCATACAGAAATCTGATGAATATATATATATACAATTCTAGACATACCTGTATATATAGGCATATGTGTACAAATTTAATTCCACTATAATTTGGGAATATATAGGCTTATATTACAAATAAGAAAACTGCATTTTTTTTTTGTATTATGTTGATAAATATGTTGAAAATATGTACAAGTATGTGATTTTTTTTTCATATCAGTGAAAACCATAAATGAGCTTACGCGTTATAAGTTTTACATATATTGCCATATATCAGAAAATGGTTTATATAAACCTCATCAATGATGTGATTCACATTTCTGCAGTAATAGTTGCTTTAAGTTATAGTGGGTAGTGTTGTACTTTATTGGGAATTTGGAAATAATAAAAAAAAAAGTAAACGTATGTCTACTACAGTAGCATATACCGCTGCTAATCAAACTCGGCGCTATAGGTCTATTTTGAAAATCTGTCTTTACATGTTAATGCTAAAAATCTAAATTATGAACATTGGAAATCCTGCTGTGGCATACTATTGTTTATAGAGGAATGTAAAAAGATATGTGACCAGCACTCCTACTAAAGCTCACATGAGTTCACATCAGCTCTTTAGGAAGCTATTCAAATGGACCAGAGAATAGACAGAAACAGCCATGCGTTTGACCGTGATTGATGTGTCTAATTTTCAGTCGGACAGCGGGATCGTCTGACTTACATCAGACCCACAGGGATCAGAACATTGTCACCCTCATACTGACAGCACCGTCACACTTCAAAAAGTTCCAGATAACAAATCCTCACAACACACACTCTGTCTGTGCGTGTGGACAGTGCCATGCATTGATTGATGGAATCGCTCAGGTTATTACAGGACTAGAGTTCCAGAACCACTGCAGAGCAAGTTTTATGGTTGTCTTACTCTCCGGCGGCATACCCATAGCACATTTACTGACCATCTGATGCATATTACACCCATACATTGTAAAAATCTTTCCAAATCATCATTTTCTATCTACTAGAATTGGATGGCACTATGCAACTTCGAGGAGTCCGCCTGGAAACAAAGTCATGTTCACAATCAACACTTTTGAGGAAGAACTAATCATTGGATTTACCAAAGTTTTCCATGCAGGTTAGCATCAAATCTTTCAAAGAGTTTTGTAAGAGGCACTTAGTTAGATTTCCACAAGCAGAACAGTCACTGACTATTTAGCAGAGATGGTCACTTCTATTAAAAATTATGGAAGAAATCAGAATGCCCAATAGTCAATGGATGCGGAAAGGAAGGTAAAAGAGCCAATCACCTTTTAGATATAGACATCGCATGTACAAGCCGGGACATTCATGCTTTTTACTGTCATCTGAGGTAAAGAAGCACAGTTTATGATACCAGTGTTGTCAGATTTTACTACTGAAAGAGATTTTCCCCATAGCGTTCAAATGGGAACCGAGGTTACATGAGTAACCGGAGACGTTATGTTGCAGCTCTAAAAATGTTTTTGTCATGTGCTCAATTTCACCTCTGCAGGTCCTAACGATGCAAGTGAATGGGTGCCAAAAACTTTTTACTCCAAAATCAACATAAAGTGAACATAAAAGTATCCATAAGACTCCAGTGATTACATCCATGTGTTCAGAAGTAGAATAAAGGTTTGTGTGAGAAAGAGATCGATATTTAAGTCATTTTTTGTCATAAATTGTCCTCCCTGCCCATTAGGGGGTGATATGCAAGAAAGATATGAATCACCAAAAACAGAAGTAATCGAATGGGAAAATAAAGTGAAAATTTACTGAGCAGGGTGGAGAATTTATAGTAAAAAAAAAGAAAAAAAGAAAAAGGACTTAAACATTGATCTGCTTCTCACCGACACCTATCAAATAACTTCAGAAGCTCGTCTGGAGTCCTTTTATTTTACCCTTATGTGGAATTTGGAGCTTCAAAATTTTGGCACCCATTCACTTACAATGCATGAACCTAAAGAGCAGAGAAATTCTTCTAAAAGTCTTCGATTGTGTTCAGCAGAAGAAAGACATACACATCTGGGATGGCACGAGGGTGAGAAAATGATGTGAGAATTTACATGTTTGGGTGAACTAACTCTTTTAAGAGACTGTAGCAAGTATTTTTAGTAATCTAAAACTTTCTGCTGTGCTCCACTGGGAAATTCTGTCATGCGACAGCTTTGGGAATTAATTAGTCTAAAATTAACACATAAGACAATCAGGAAACCCAAATAAAACAATCTTTACAACCGTCCCCATCTGGGACTTCATGGAAAACCAACTTACTGATAAAATATTCAGAACATGAGGTGTAACGTGAGCAAAAGGATTAGTCAACAGGATATTTTGTTGGCTTAATCAAATTCTCAGGAAGACAAAAGCTGCGTCCCGAATCGATTCTTCTACACTACTCTGCTCCATTTTTTAGTGCAATTAGTGTGAGTAGTATTTTCACACTGTAAACGAAAAGAACAGTACAATGAGTACCCGGATGATGCTGTGTATCAGCAGGTGGTGAGAAATTTGGTCATCTATTCTGACACAAATTCACATTTTTAATACAACATCAGGAAGTTAGCTCAATCATGTTTTAATCAGTTAAGGAACATTTCCAAGGTGAGACAGGTTTTAAGTTTTAGGGATAGAGAGAAGCTTATTCTTTTAATCATATTACTCCAGTATTAGCTTCCTTGCATTGGTTATCAATTCATTTTAGGTTTTATTTTAAGATTGTATTAATTACATGAAAAGCATTACATGGTTTGGCAGTAGATTATTTAGCAGAACTTTTAAGACATTATGAAAGAGTTGCCCATGGCTCCATCAGGCCCTGCTTCAAGGCAATTCAGTCCACATAGCAGCTATCTTGGGAACATTCCCTGGCAGCGGTTTTCAATGGATACATGTGGCATACAAGTACAGCTCCTATCTAATTCAATATGGAACAATGGAAAATATTCAAATGGTTGCTCAAGATTACAATTACAAAACGTATTTCAAATAAGCAGTACAATTTCATGACAATGGTATCATGTGCTCATTCACATTCTCAAATTGACTGACATATTGGGCTTCCAATTCCACCTATTCATTTTAATACTAGTGGTTTGTCTCAGATAAACAGTCTCTGTCAAATGTCAGTTTCCTTGAAAAAGAAAATAAACACCTCTCCTCAATAAGCCACCAAGTTGAGGTGTTGTTCATGTCTGTAGCACCAAAAGTTCGGAACAAGTAACACACCAAAGTTTAATAGGCGTATGTTCAAATTCCCAATCCCAAGAATGAGCAATACCTTTATAAAAAAATCTAAAGTTCTGGCAAACTACTGGCAAACTTGACACAAATTTGCTGCAAACTCATTATTATTACATGCAAATGAGCTTGTGATTTGTGTGTTTGCCAGGAGTTTGCAGTTCTTCACCAGAAGTGGTGACCCTGCTGCAAACCTTTGGCAACAAAAGCTCATTTGCATGTGAAAATGAATTTATGGTTTTTAAGCAACAGATATGCTTTCCTCAACAAATAATTATGATCTCTTATGGCTCAAGACTTGGTTTATCTTAAAGGGAAAGTTCACCCAAAATGTTTTATTCTCTCATCATTTACTCACCCTCATGCCATCCCAGATGTGTATGATTTTATTTCTTCTGCAGAACACAAATAAAGCTTTTTAGAAGAATATCTTAGCTCTGTAGGTCCTTACAATGGTGATCAGACCTTTGTAGCTCCAAAAATCACATAAAGCAAACATAAAAGTAATCCATACAACTCCTTTTTTACTATAATCTCCACTTTCAGGGGTGAAAGTGAAACTAATCAGGCACCACGTGTGACTTTCTGATGTAAAAGTGAAAATGGAGATTTAGAGTAAAAAAATGGACTTTAATTTTGATCTGTTTCTCAACACACCTATTATATAGTTTCTGAAGATATAGATTTAGCCACTAGAGTCTGTTTACTTTTTGTGATTTTTGGAGCTTTAAAAGGTCTGAACACCATTCACTTGCATTGTATAATCCTACAGAGCTGAGATATTCTTCTAAAAATCTATTTGTGTTCAGCAGAAGAAATAAACTCAACCACATCTGGGATGGCATGAGGGAGAGTAACTGATGGGAGAATTTTAATTTTTGGGTGAAAAATCCCATCAAGATAAACCTGCTAAATCTAATCTTAAAAATAACCCATGAACACATCAATACAGATACATAGGGCAAATTGATTTTAGATCCTACACAGACTGGCGTAGAAATAAGTGAAGAAATTACTAGTACAGGGCAGAAATTACACACTTCATCTTTAAGTATTTGATTGGCATAATTAATAAATTCATCAAATAAAATACAGTAGGCTATATACCAGGAATCTGTTAAGGAAATAGGTGTAAAAGTACATCTAAACTCAATCCAGAACAAATCAGGTTAAACTCCTCATGGGAACGCCAACAAATGTCATGGAGTAACAGCAGATGAGGAGCCATTTGTCAACATCAGGAGGATGAATGACAAATGCAGACACACTGAACCGGGAGAGGTCTGCACACCTGTCAATCACTACAGTAATTAAACCAAGGATTAATTAAGAGGGGTAGGCCTAAAGATATTCTGACATTTGTGAAAATAAATATTTAGATTTTTTTTTTCTTTTCATTATACTCTACCTCTCTTTTATTCTTCCTGTCTATTTCAACATCTCTACCTTCATGTTACCTAATCCATCTCTTTTCATTATCTAGCTTCAGCAGATCCAACAGGGATTAGGTGTACACGAATCTGCCCAGCCAGTGACAGTTCAGAGAGATACAGGGACAGAGCTATATGTTCAGGCAAAAGACTCATGCTGGGAAGAAACACACAGTAGCTCCAACTCAATTAACACACTGAACCCTACTGGTCAGAAGAGGTACTGCAATGGTAATAGTTCTGCTCTAAGGCGCTTCAGGCTTTCATTATTCATAATGTTTGGCGTTCAAATCAAAGCAATAAGGCTCACACTCATTTATTTAATAAATTAAGTAATTTAATCAAGAGCTATATCACAGCAACTCTAAGGTTTTAAATAACATAACCATGTGTTTTCTTTAGCAGTGATTGTATGTCTTGGTTTGAAACTCCTAGATTAAAAACCTCATAAATTAGGATACATTTTGTGAAATGTGTCTTCCAAACTAAAATTGTAATATTAGATTTATGTAATAGCTTTTGGGTATACATGTGAACATCATAAAGCGTTAACACATTATTATTTTTTATAAATGTATTAATACATACATTCATTCAAGAGTCTATATAATTAAGTATGCTAATGAACTACATAATGAAGGTAAATTTAAAATGAAAGGTTAAACTACTTTCTGGGTGAGCATATTTTTCTAAAATGTCAGGCTGGGGCAAGTTGTCACAATGTATCAAATTTAGTTATAACATTTGTTGTCCAAAACAAGGTTTTGATATTTTTGTACGTTACCTTATACATTTCTTTGCCGTTTCATTATTATTATTATTATTAATATATACATTTACATTTACATTTATGCATTTGGCAGACGGTTTTATCCAAAGCGACTTACAGAGCCCTTATTACAGGGACAATCCCCCCGGAGCAACCTGGAGTTAAGTGCCTTGCTCAAGGACACAATGGTGGTGGCTGTGGGGATCGAACCAGCAACATAATATTAGCTTTATATTGTTTACATTTTGTTAAAGAGCTTATAACAGGTTGTTTAATGGCAGATTCCATTGCTACAGCTTACCATAAATATAAAGTACACACCACTATTGGAACATGTTGGCACAAAAGGTCAATCTGTGTTCAATGAACTGTATAATGTTTTTATGGGAATTAATGATGGAAATGTTTTTTTTTTTGTTGCCAAAACTATGCAGAAATTGACATTCAAAAACACTAAATATTCAATGTAATTAAATAAGTGTGACAACTAGCCCTGGATGGATCCCCTGTAACAATCAAGCAATAAATTAGGAAATGATGATTAAAAAAAAGCTAAATAATGAGGTGTTTTTATCAAGAATGTTAAAACATGATAAGCTAACATACGGCACAAACCCATACTGCTGACGTGTGTATGTTTTCCTGATAACCAGAATGAAATATATGATACTGGTAAAGTCTAAACAAATACATCATCAACCACTACAACAAATATATCATAACATACATGGCCTATTTCTGGCCCTCTGTGTATTCTTGCTGTCGTGGCTCTATAAATAATATAAGGACTTCATTATGCATTTTTTAACAATTCTCACTGCGAGAACCAGCAGGGGTTGTAAATGTGGTCATATCTAAGACATACAGGTTCGGATCTCTCTCTCTACACATATACATATATATGGATGAACTCAAGAAAGACAATGGAAAACCCAATTAAATGCATTGTTACATAGTACAAACAGGATTACATACAGAATTTCAAGCAAAAAGAGAAAAACAATCACTCACTTTCTTTATTTCCATCTGAGAAATACCTATAATACACACTGATCAGCCACAATATTAAAAGCACCTGCCTATTGTGTAGATACCCCTCCTGCCACCAAAACAGTGCCAAACCAGCTAGCATTCTGAGATGATATTCTTCTCACCACAAATGTAGAACCAGTCTGGCCATTCTCTGTTGACCTCTCTCATCAACAAGGCATTTAAGTCCACAGAACTGCCGCTCACTTCATGTTTTTTGAAATTCTAGAGACTGTTTTGTGTGAAAATCCCAGGAGATCAGCAGTTACAGAAATACTCAAATCAGCCCATCTGGCACCAGCCATCCTGCCATGGTCCAAATCATGAGATAAATTTTTTTTTTTCCCATTCTGATGGTTGATGTGAAAATTAACTGAAGCTCCTGACCCATATTTTCCTGATTTTATGCACTGCACTGCTGCCACACGATTGGCTGATTAGATAATCACATGGATGATTGTTGGTGCCAGATGGGCTGGTTTGAGTATTTCTGTAACTGCTCCTGTATTTTCACCTGGGATTTTCACACAAAACAGTCTCTAGAATTTACTCAGAATGGTGCAAAAAACAAAAAAACTTTCAGTGAGGGGCAGTTCTGTGGACAGAAACACCTTGTTGATGGTTTGACAAATTCTATGGTAACTCAGATAATCACTCCATTCAATTGTAGTGAGAAGAATAGTTCTAGGACCTACAAAATATTAGGCAGGTGGTTTTAATATTGTGGTTGATCAGTGTGTAATATATATATAACCTATATATATATATATATATATATATATATATATATATATATATATATATATATAAAAAACCAAGTGTGGAAACAGCCTGAGAAAATATGAGGTGAATATGGATTAGGCAAAGCAGATTGCCCCTTCACATTGCGTGAGATGTAGCTACAGTAGCTAACCACAGCTAGCTAGTAACGATTTACAGCACTTGTATATGATAAAATTTGTGTAAAAGTTTAACACTTTATTTAGGTATGAAGAATGAGGAAATTAATAATCAATCAGCAAAGCAGCGCATTGCAAATATATAGGACCAAAATAACACTTTTGTTTTCAAAACCTCTATACTTCGGTTGCTTACTCATATTATGTCAATTTATGCACCAACCACTGGCAAACTTATACTTTTAACCATGATTCATTGGTGCACAATGCCAAGACCAAGCATCATCACATTCCTACAGACTTAGATTGACACGAATGCACACATGCAGTTGACATACACGGGTCAGTTTTAATACATCCGCTGCAAAATACTAATGCGGATTAGTTCAGCTTTTACAGTGCACTTTACAGAGCATGCAACAATGCAAATGCAAGACTGAACATCTTTACTGCATGCTCAAGAGTGTCTATTATTACACACTATGAAGTGTTTGTGCTTTATTATGCCAATGCATGTCTGAGAGCTCTTTTTTAAATTTAAATGCGCAACACATGCTGCAATGGTTAGGACGTTTGTCGCTGCGTGTGACAGAGATGACGAAGCAGTCCACTTCATCTTCTGCAGCAAGTAAACACTTAGCCTATGTGACCAGAGAGAGTATCAAATCACCTGCGTCACAGCCAGCCGTGTTGCCTTGGAAACAAACAGAATGATGATGTCACAAAAACATCACAGTTCAGTCAGTGACCAGTCATTGCACCTTCCAGTATTGTCCTGTTTTCAAATCACATAACATCAAGAGACACAGTACAAATGCACACAATCTTAAATCATAATCCCATCCACAATATATATATATATATATATATATATATATATATATATATATATATATATATATACACACACACACACACACACACACACTGGTGGCCAAAAGTTTGGAATAATGTACTGATTTTGCTCTTATGGAAAGAAATTGGTACTTCTATTCACCAAAGTGGCATTCAACTGAATGTATAGTCAGGTCATTAATAACGAAAAATTTATATAAAATATTATTTATTTAAAATAAAAATTTCAGAACTTCTTAATCTACTTCAAAGATTTCTCATCAAAAAATCCTCCACGTGCAGCAATGACAGCTTTGCAGATCCTTGTTATTCTAGCTGTCTGTTTGTCCAGATACTCAGGTGACATTTCACCCCTCACTTCCTGTAGCACTTGCCATAGATGTGTCTGTCTTATCGGCACTTCTCACACACCTTACAGTCTAGCTGATCCCACTCAATGGGTTTAAGATCCATAACACTCTTTTCCAATTATCTGTTGTCCAATGTCTGTGTTTCTTTGCCTACTCAAACTTTTTTTTGTTTTACTGTTTCAAAAGTGACTTTTTCTCTACAATTCATCCCATAAGTCCTGCACCCCTGAGTCTTCTGTTTACTGTTGTACATGAAACTGGAGTTGAGCGGGTAGAATTCAATGAAGCTGCCTGCTGAGGACATGTGAGGCATCTATTTCTCAAACTACAGACTCCAATGTACTTATCCTCTTGTTTAGTTGTACATCTGGCCTTCTACGTCTCTTTCTGTCCTTGTTAAAGCCAGTTGTCCTTTGTCTTTAAAGACTGTAGTGCATGCCTTTGTATGAAATCTTTTATAGCATTCATTCCTCAAAACAATGATTGACTGATGAGTTTCTAGAGAAAGCTGTTTCTTTTTTTTGCCATTTTTGACCTAATATTGACCTTAAGACATGCCAGTCTATTGCATACAGTGGCAACTCAAAACAAACACAAAGACAATGTTAAGATTCATTTAATTAACCAAATAGCTTTCAACTGTGTTTGATATAATGGCAAGTGATTTTCTAGTCCCCAATTAACAATTTAGCATGATTACTCAAGGATAAGGTGTTGGAGTGATGGGAGCTGGAAATGGGGCCTGTCTAGATTTGATCAAAAATGACTTTTTCAAATAGTGATGGTGGTGTTTTTTTTACATCAGGTATGTCCTGACTATACTTTTGATCAGTTGAATGCCACAACACAGCAAAATCTGTACATTATTCCAAACTTTTGGCTGCCAGTGTATATAATCACAACGAAAGTTTAAAACCAGATTTGAGTGGTTTAGTGCAGTGAAATTTAAAATAAACTTCTAAGACCAGGATTTCAGAAAGAACTCTAAATCTTTTGACCAAGAGCTCAATATTTTGTGTTTAAGTCAGTGTTATGCAATTTTGACCATTTGAAATTTACTGATGTAGCTGCAATATTATTTTTTATGCAAAGATTCACTACCAATCTTAAAAAAAAAATTGATAATACCATAGTACAGTACTGGTATCATTTGGCAATATCATGGTACTGTATGATTAACACATTCAAGTACTATGGCATCTACATGCATCATGAATCATCTTCAATAGTAGAGAATACCATGGTATACTGATACCATCACTATACCATGTTGTGAACAAAATCAATTTATATTACATTTACATTTAGTAATTTAGCAGCTGGATTGGAAAGAGTACTCAAAAATCCACAATTACTTCCCAAAAGATTTTGTGTGAGTAAAAGTATTGTACCTGTCCTAAAAAATATTCAAGTAAAAGAGAAGCTCATTTAAAAGTACTCATGAGTAGTGAGTATTGATTAGCGGATGCTACGCCCCTATATAATTATGCTGCAATTTCAAAATGTAGCATACATACAGTAAGTTGCATTCCCTTTTATGGCTGTTCGCCAGAAAGAAAGAAAATACAGGTATTTTATAGGTATTTTTGACCAACTTTTAATAGTGATAAACACTACATGAATCTGATTTTGAAAAATAAAAGGGTGACATGATTACAGAGATGAAAAGCAGAAAATGTTATTTTAGATAATTGTAAAAATCTTGAAATCATGATTTTTTTTTTTTTATCAGACAATAATCATACCATAAAGAAATTCACATTGTGACTTCACTAGCATTTCCATGTGATAATATTCATGAAATCACCTGTTCAGGACTAAACATCCTCAATATAACATATTTAGATTTATATAATTCAAACTTATTTGAAGGGCAGCAAGTAGGTGGTCTGTGGACAATCATGTTTATGACTTTTAAATATATTTTCATTTAATATAAACAAAACATCATGCTTAGCACTCAGCATACTCTATGGAACACAGTTATGCAACTTACAACTCATAACAATGTATATTTGCAGTAAACATTATCGTCCATGAACCATGCATTTGGGGGCCATTAACGCTTACCAGCCATTATATGACAATATAATCTAAAAGCACGTATAATTGGTTAAGGGGTTACTGGGCATGAATAATAAATGTATTGTCATCATCGTCATCCTCCATTTGCCTCGGCGGAGTCAGAGAGGATGCTCCGGGAGATTACCTCAAGTGCTGGATTTACTGCTTCAAATTGAAAACCAATACGATCTGTCGCGGTAATATAAGTTATTTAACATGGGTTGTCAATATTGTCAATTGAAAGTCAAAACATTTTAGTTATGAAGCATTTATTTGTAGTTATTTATGGAAAAATGTACATGACCGTCGGCATTCATCAGACAGGCAGTTAGCCTCTATTTTTAAGCAAATTTATGTGAAACTTGCTAAATAAACATTGAGGAATATGCTCAGGAAGCTTCTAGAGCTCACAAATTGTGAGGCACGATTTGAGGCCCCTGGGGTTCTAGAATCTGAAGTTTCAAGATCCTGCGACCTTTTGACTCCTCTTTTCCAGACATCCCACTCACCCATTAAACCAATGCTATTCTCTTAAGGGGTCCATGGACACTGTCACTAAATGCCCCAATTAAGCCTAGAAAAAGGTCAAAGGGTCGCAGAACTCTGGACACCATCTAAGGACACCCCGGCGAGATGCATATGTCAGCTTTGGGTCACTCTGACCTTTCTGAGCTATGTCCACCAACCACTAATAAAAAAATGTATGGAATAAATTTAATGTGGGATTTTTCTAGAAAGGCCATACAGGCCCCACATTTCTCACAGTGGTAGCCTGAGGTCCCCCAAGCATCATATTAAGAGGACAAGTCTCTAGAATGAAGAAACGTTTTGTTTTTGTAAAAACTGTTAATGAAAAGCTTAATGTTCTAGCACTGGTCAAAGCATTCAGGAATTGTCTAGAGCCTCGGAATTTGGGGCCCTGATCAGGGGCCCCTTCGACTACTACGGTGCAGAATTTCTAGATCCTGCAACCTTTTGACCCCTCATTTCTAGATGTCCCTCTTTCTTTCTTTCTTTCTTTCTTTCTTTCTTTCTTTCTCCACTGCCTTTTTTAAATCTGTGCTCTACCGTGATAAATGTATGACCCTATAAAAACAGCACAGAGCTGAAGAGTCCATTGACCCTGGACCAGCTGCAGGGCTGCTGAATGCAGTGGGATTCTCACACTGGTATGTGCATAAAACAGATGCACATTTTCCCTTCACAGACAAACATTCCTGAGAAATGACTTTCACTGATGCTTATTCAGCAGACAGGCATACAATAAGTCACAATCATAGCAGTACAATTAGTAGTTGTGTGGGGCCATCAATAAACCGATACAATTAACTGAACTAAAAGACTATACATATGGGCTACTAACAGAGCTGGACAGTAAGATAGACTTTTGTTTTCAATTATCTAACTTTTTTTAAAACATTTGTCAGTTTTTACAAATGAAAAATTTTATTTTTAGCTTTGGGATGTATCCTGAAACATTCAGAGACACAAATACATTTTAAAAATGAATAAATACAGAAATGATTTGCTTTTGACCTGGTGGAAGAACTGGCTGCTGCAGTGCATTCTGTGTACTGCTCGCAGTACATATATGAGGCTTTGAGAGGGAGAACTGTATTGCATGTGTGAGAAAGAAGACCAATTAAAGGCATATATGATTTTTAGACTGCTGTTGTTATTTTGCTGTCGTTTGTGCTTTTTAGCGTATCAGGATCCATTTTGCGAGTGCCACGTCAGTTCTCTATAATAGAGCTGTTGGCCAGATCAGTGTTACGAGACAGCATGTATTTGTCCATGTCTATGGCGGGGCAATTGTGAATAGAGTAGAGTAGGTGCTCGGCTAGCATTGCCTGGCTCATGTAGGGAGGAAGGCGGAGCTGAAAGAAGCACATCTGGGCAGTAGGATGACCGTTCACTGGCTGTTGAGAAAAAATACAGATGGGGATCCAATTCACATACTTTCTATTAAGTACAGAAAATACCTACAGTGCTGGCCGTTGTGTGTTTGTAAAGTAGATACTTTATATTATGTAGTATGCCAGAAAAGGTAGTTCTGGGACGCAATACCATTTCATAAATTTGCGTCTTGATACCACAGATTACTTTGTTGCGTCATCACATACACCCACATCAGAGAACTCATTCTCTGTGCATTATTGTGGATATTAACCCAAATCATGCATGGATGCATTTTTCGATAATTACTTGGAAATAGCATGCCATCTGAAAACCTTTAACATACTTGTAGTATGTATCATGTAATGTAGTATTATTTGGAATGCACTAACCAAAATAAGGCATAATAAAGAGAAAAGCTAGTATGCGAATTGGGATTCAGCCCTGTTCTAGAGTCATGTAAAAAGCCTGGTTGATGATGTACAACTAGTGAAGGCACTAACAACCACTACTATGACAAGATCAACCATTTGTAATGGTGAAAATGGAGGACAATCTAGTTTAGAAAGGTATAAACAGATAGGTAATCTTAGCTAGAAATAATATGCATTTTAACTAGTGCTGGTTATTGATACAGATTTTCCAATTTGATTTAATTTGATTATTTTCTGCATATTTCATATATATATATATATATATATATATATATATATATATATATATATATATATATATATTCATGCAAAAGGAGCCCAGACCAAGTATTGAGTTCATAAATGAACATACTTTTCAGAAGGTTGACATTTCTGTATTATAAATTCTTTATTGTAATATTTTGATACTGCATTTTTGATTTTCATAAGCTGTATGACGTAATCATCAAGATCACAACAAAAAAAGGCTTGAAATATTTCACTTTATGTGTAATGAATCTAGAATATATGAAAGTTCCACATTTTGAATTGAATACCTTCCATGATATTCAAATTTTTTGAGATGCACACACACACACACACACACACACACACACACACATATATATATATATATATATATATATATATATCTATATTAGGGCCGTCAATCGATTAAAGTTTTTAATCTAATTAATTACATGGTGTCCTGATTCATTAATCGTGATTAATCGCATATACACATATTTGCTGAGAAAGCCCCTCATATAACAATAATTATAATTAATAATATATAATGAGGCCCTGCGCTGGACTGGCAACCTGTCCAGGGTGTACCCCGCCTTTCGCCCAATGTTAGCTGGGATATATTTTTAAAATATATATATTTAAAATAAAAAAAAAATATTCAGATAATTAAAATGCTTTACATTCCTGTAGCAAAAGAGTTACTCAATGATAAGACAATACAAAAAGCGGCTTTAGAATAGAATGTATTGTTTACTACCATATTATTTATCATAAGTCAATCATTGGCATACAGTTCACAGCAATCCATTTCGCAAGTGGCAATCAGTTGGAGATTTATTATGAGGGCTTGTTTAAGGACCCGTCAATGTACACCTGCGTCAGACATTTTTAGTTTTTTTAGAAACAAGCCAGGGGTATACTTAGTACACAATACTACAGATATATTTTACAATAATGCCAAGACATTATATTCATTACATAGTGCAATGGTTTCCAATGCTTTGGAGTTGTTGGAGGTACAAAGAGTATTTAAATAATTTTTCAAGTCTTTACAAAAAAGTGCAAATAGGGCTTTATAGACATAAATTTACACTTATGTATAAAAAACTTGGCAAGAAAAATAAACAGATTCATCAGAAAATATTAACTTAAATCAAAACTGTGAAAACCAAATAAAGCAAAGGAAAAACTAGTTAAAATAGAGGTACGTACAAACAAAAAATTATTTCTCCAAAATACTACAGCGTGGACACATTCCCAAAAAAGGTGAGGGGGCAGATTAATCTACAGCATTATAGAAGGAGTAAAGTTGATCTATTTCAGGGAGCATGTTTCTTAAATAAAGATTGACTAGGTTAAAACAGTGTAATAACCGTACCAGAGTTAATTTGGAAGCGGACCGAGACCCACTTTTCAGGCGGTCTCGGTTCACTTGTTCAAATGAACCGCAATAACAGAGCAATCGGACCAGAGTTCATTTTAATCGAACCAAACCTGCCAAGTGTGAACACACCCTAAGTGCACTTTGGACCTTCTGAGTTCTGGCCACTTCTGAAGACATACATTTAACCACTGGAGTTTTATGGATTACTTTTATGCTGATTTTAAGTGCACTTTGGACCTTCTGAGTTCTGGCCACCATTCACTTGCATGGTATGAACCTACAGAGCTGAGGTATCCTTCTAAAAATGTTGTGTTTAGCAGAAGAAATAAAGTCATACACATCTGGGATTGTATGATAGTTCGCATTTTTGGGTGAACTATCCCTTTAATGAGGGAATAAACAAAAATCCTATGTACAATTGCAAATGACCTAATCAAATAAAATGATGGACGAATTTAAATCTATTGATTTCATGTTGTTCGTTATAAGTAAAGAATTAGTATACTTAAAGTATATTGCAAAATATTAATATATATACACATGTATACAAGTAGTTTAAGAGTTTAGAAATTGCATTGATTGCGTCATTCACAGTGCGTCACGGGAGTGGGAGATTGCGGCAGAGCTCTTAAGCCACATTTTGTGAAAGTTGAAAAAACTCTGACTTATGGCTTCAAATATGCCATTGATTTCCCACCTCAAAGCTTGCAGTAAATCTGTCTTTGAACATTTTTAAGTTATCGTTATTAATCAAATTGCCTATGGGAAACATGCATGGGATTTTTACTTACAGAACCAGACTGTTGTACTCTATCACACACAAATGCTTTTGGATAAAGATTCTCCCGGTCTCTACCTTGTCCAAAAGTGTACACATGTCCATCTTTGGCCAGTACCACTGAGAAATGAGTTCCACATCCAACCTTTTTGACCCCCTTGTTACAGAGAGCCTCCACTTTCTGTCAACCAATTGAAATAGAGGACAATTTTTCAAAGTTATAGATCCATTGTGATCAGATCAGACATAACTGGCACCTACGGGTAGCACTTGACTGTGCATGATCGATCCCAATTTACCATAATCACCATCTCCAAAGGCCCACACCGTCAGGCCATCCAATGACAGCACCAAATTATGGTTGATACCACATGATACCTAGAGATGAGAGAGGAAATGTCAGCTGCACACATTCAACTTAGGTTATAGGTCATACACACACATATTACCGTAAAGTCAAAGTAAGGATAACCTGTCCAATGTGGTATCCATCAAGTGCTGTAACCCTCTCTGGGACCATCTTGTTGGAAGCTGACCTTTGACCCAAGCGACCAGAATCCCCACTGCCAAAGGTGAAGAGCTTTCTGTCAGCTGTCACTGCGGCTGAGTGTTTGAATCCACACGCCAGCTGAGATGGAGAAGGATTTTTTTAAATGAAACATACAGCTTAAACTTCCAAAGTTCTTTTTTTGAGTCTGGGGTTCTTCTGATTATCGTTCAAAAGGAGTTTCAAAGATAAGAGGAAAACAAAGACTTCTTGAACAATAATTTACAGCTGCTCTTTTTTCTGACACCCAGATGTCAAATTATGCCATCAGATGTTTCTTTCTTCAGCAGAACACAAACAACGATTTTTAGAATAATTTTTCAACTCTGTATCGCAATTCAAGTGAATGGTGACATTTTTTCCGCTTTTGAAATAAAATGGCAGGTTTTTATTTCATATCCAAAAAAACACAATTAAATAATATTTACTTACTTTTTGCATAATTTGACAAAATTATATCTAGATTGGAAATGACAGCCAAGAGAAAATGGTTAGAGTGGGCAAAGAAACACAGACATTGGACAACAGATAATTGGAAAAGTGTGTTATGGATCTTAAACCCATTGAGCTTTTGTGGGATCAGCTAGACTGAAAGACATACACATCTATGACAAGTGCTACAGGAAGTGTGGGGTGAAATGTCACTTGAGTATCTGGAGAAACTGACAGTTAGAATGTCAAGGATTTTTTTGATGAGAGCTCTTTGAAGTAGTTTTATTCAAACTGTAATAGTAATTTTTCATGTTATTAATGTCTTGACTATACATTGTGATCAGTTAAATGCTACCTTGGTAAATAAAAGTACCAATTTATTTCCATAAGAGTAAAATCTGTACATTATTCCAAACCTTTGGCCACCGGTGTATGTATATACTTTTAGAGGCAAACTTATTTGTTGTGCTGGAAATGACACCACAATTGTGAAAAAAACCCAAATTGAATGTCTGAGTCTGAGACACAAAAAAAGATTAATCTATACACAAGGTATTAAAAAAGTACCAAAAATAACTGGTGCTAGCACAGTAAACTGTTTCCTATTCAATTTGAAAGACACCCTCATTTAGCAAAAAGCAAAGAGTTGAAATCTGTTCATTTTATAAAAATCAACCCCAGGGACATGCAATGGTCCGAAGTTGAAGAACCATCCAGGTGTACTGTTCAAAATAAAGACAACGTTTTTGGTCACTTTCTGGCTGTCAAACATTAGTGGAACATGTCTAAAGTAAATATGATGAAATACAAACGTGGTTACCGACTTCATCCACTTAAAATAACCTTGACATCAGCTGGTTAAAAGTAAATGCAAAAAATGGCTCAAGGTAAAATTAGTCCTGAGAAAAGTAATTGTGTCATTTTGTCAGTTTGCAATTGATGGTAGATTTAATATTTTGTTTTCAAATAACTTTTGAAGTGTGCGCTTAAGTCAAAATACTTACACTGTACAGTATAATTAAGATTCTTCTTCCATACCTGCACCACTTCCTCTCCCTGCAGCACAATCTGTTTGGGTCATCTTTGTCTTTTACCGTTTCTGTGGCCCAGTTTCCCATAATACCCATCGCCCCAGCTAAATACCTCCCTTGTCTCCGTGAGAGCCAGTGAGTGACCATCTGACCCGAATGATAACCTGTTAGAAAACACATGTAAGAAGTAGTCCATGAAATATATACATACATACATACATATATATATATATATATATACAGGACATTTTAATTACAGTGACAGTAGCAAAGGAACAATTTAGATTTAATGGAGTAATTGGTCATAAAATCATTAGTCAAATATGAATGATACAATAGTGGGGGTGTAGAGGTCATCAGAATTACCCTGTCCGAGTCGCACATAACTACCCTCTCCTACAGCCAGCACTGCACCATTTGCTTGAACCAGGGACGTGCAGTTCTGACCACATACAACCTAAGAGAAACACAGAGCACTCAGACATATAAAACTAAGACTACTCATTCCTCTAAATGCACATATGAACAGTTGGAGGAATAACAGACTTTGTTGTTTATGTGTGTAAGTTCTATCTATTGAGTCTGTGAGAGGGAGGGCGCAAGGGTGGGCACAGATGTGCTGGTACCAGCATCTGCCAGCTGCCCGTGACGTCTGTTAGCCCACTGGTACACCTCACTTTTACCACCCTGCAGCCAGTCCTGTAACATACACCGAAAATAATGTGAAAAGCTGGTTTACTAGGTTAAAATACGATGTCTTTGTAGATAAGCTGATCAGATTTAATAGATTAACTGCAGTATTAGTGGCACTATTCGTTGTACAACAACACTTCCTTAATACAAAATAAAATCCCTCTAGGATTTGTTCATGTTTTGTTGTTTGGTAGCTTCTATGGGGATCTAAAACTAATATCTGATGTAATACAGGTTTTTTTGTTCAATTATGTTTTTTGTTTCGTCAGTGGGCATATGCAGGAACACGCACTCAGTGTGCATACACTCATGCTGCTACCCTTCTTCATCATCCCATGCGCCCAAATCTCTTTAATACCTTAAACAAGACAATGGGCTCACTTAAGATAGTAAGTTATAATGTAAATGACCTCCAAAATCCTATTAAAAAAAAGTACTTTAAATCAAGTTAAACAACTTAACTGTCAGATAGCATTTCTTCAGGAAACACATTTGTCTGATACAGAACGTGAGCAATTGAAAAGGTTCTGCTGGAGTGGCGGGGACCCAGGACACTCCCGAGATTGTGTCACTATATTTACTATATTCTAATCCACAAGCTTCCACCAAAGTTAATGGATATAAATCATGGTCTTTCAAATTAGAGCGAGGGTGTGAAAACACACCCTCTGTATTTAGGGCTGTGCGCTATCCCCTTTATTATTTGCTATAAGCTTAGATACTCTTGTTCAGCTCATAAGAGAAAGTACTGTCATAAAAGGAATTGTTAGGAATTGTTATGAGGAGAGGAGCATAAAATCTCGCTGTAAGCAGATGATGTTCTACTTATCAAATCCCTCAATTGACAATACCCAAACTAATAATGTAATTTCTGATTTTGGACATTACTCGGTTTATAGAGTAAATATAGGCAAAACTGAGGCACTGAATCTAAGAGGGTGATAAAACAGAGTGGCTTCAAGTGGCCTAAAGAGGGCATCAAATACCTTGGGATCTATATACTACCTTATTGCAAAACTTATATGAAGCCAATTACACTAAATTAATCAAAAGTATCTATAATGATCCGCAGAGATGGTCATCTCTTCTAGGGAGGGTGGAAAGTCTTCGAATTAATATATTACCTAGGCTTCTTTACCCCTTTCAAATGTTGCCTGTAGAAATCACCAAATGTATATTTATTAAGTTAGAGAAACAGATTTCTAAATTTATATGGGCAGGGCAAAGGCCTAGAATTAAGTTCAAAACCTTACAGCTCATGAATGCTGACGGAGGAGTGAGTTCCCCAAGTTTTAAGTATTATTACTGGGCAGCTCAGCTAAAACCAGTCGAGACATGGTTGAAGGATAACACTGATACAAGCTGGCTAAACATAGAGAAAAGTCTCTGTCAGCAGCCCCTGACTGCTCTTCTCTTTGCAGATACCCTTGGGGACAACATTGTAATAGGAAAATGGACTATAATTACTTTAAAAATATGGAAGATGGTACAATCATCACTGGATCAATCATTCCATCTCCCCTTTATCCAGTATAATTATAATAAACATATTTTTACCTTCGGAATTAGTCATGGGTTTTAAAAAATGGGCATATCATTGACAAAATTTTGTTACTCATTAGTAAAGCCCATTTTAAGTCATTCGAACAACTGCAAAGTGAATTTAAGTTACTGAAAACATATTTTTTCAGATACTTGAAAATAAGAGACTTCCTTACAAAACAAAGATTGGGAGGGGATTGTTATCCAAATGAAATAGAGAATTTACTGATGAATATACAAATGGGTAATACAGATAAGAAGTTATTTTCCAAATTATACCAGAGACTGCTGACACTACACTCAAGCAATTATTTTGCATTTAAGGAAAGCTGGAAGGTAGAAATGCAGAAGGAGATTACTCAGGAGGATTGGGCACATATATGTTTCGAGGCTCATAGGGTGACTAACTCAAACACGTGGAGAGAACTTAAATGGAAAATGATTACAACATATTTCCGCACCCCAGAGATTATGGCAAAGATGGGAGGAAGGTTTTCTGGTTGATGTTGGAGGGAGTGTGGAGCCCAAGTTAGCAACCGCACTCACATCTTCTGGTCCTTTCCAAAGCTAAAACCATTTTGGGAATATGTTTATAATCTAATCAGAGATGTATTTAATGCTGATATTCCTTTTGACCCAGTTGTGGCTATTTTAGGGGCAATCCCTGAGGGTATGAAGGGAAGAATAATTAATTACTTACTTCAGATATTATTTGTAGCAGCCCTGAATTGCATCACATTACGATAGCTCAATCCAGAACCGCCCACATATGAACAGTGGATCCAAAGAGTGAAATTTATGGAATGGAATAAATAACTTACTCCCTTAGACTACAGTATAATATTTGGAGGTAAAATGGAGCCCAATCTCAAGATTACTACATAACAATGATCAACAAACATAGTAGGAAATGGTAGTAAGGTGCAATGACAATCATATAAATATCTATAATTCTGGTGCATTAGTGGTTCGCTTTTGGGGCGGCTGTGGTTCAGGTGGTAGAGCGGGTCGGCCACTAATTGCAGGTTTGGTGGTTCGATTCCTGGCCCACACGACTCCACATGCCAAAGTGTCCTTGGGCAAGACACTGAACCCCAAGTTGCTCCCGATGGCAGGCTAGCGCCTTGCATGGCAGCTCTGCCGTCATTGGTGTGTGAATGTGTGTGTGAATGGGTGAATGAGTCACAATGTAAAGCACTTTGAATACCGTTAAGGTTAAAAAAGGCGCTATATAAGTGCAGACCATTTACCATTCTGTGCTTGATTGATGGACTTAAATTTTTACTTTAGTTCTCTGTTCATTCCCACCTTTTTAATTGCTTTGAGCTTTGTTTACAATTTTCTGAATTTTCCCTCCTTTTAACTATTCTTGATGTTTATCTGTTAAAATATATTGTTTTTTAACAAAGAATATGTAAGAAAACAAAATTGTAACAAAATTGTATTAAATTAACACGCCTTCATTCTAATCTGAGCAGCAATTTTGTGGCCGTGTTTGTGCCGTTGCTGCATAATTTTCTTTAATTAATTGGGCACTACACAAGCGCAGACAGCACGTGCAAAAAAAAAGAAAAAAAAAGAAAAGAAAATGGTGCTTTTACAGGCCACAATTCATTCTTAATTAAATCCCCCCCCCCCCCCCCCCCCCCCACCCTAAGTCTTTTGGTCAGCTTTGATTAATTAACTAACTACATCATTGGCAGTCCTGTTTTCCTGTAAAAATTATTCTTCGATATACAACACAATTGTACAGTTGGTGTTGTCTATAAATGCAATCATGTTCTCTTAATGTGGAATAAAGATAATTTCCAATAGAAAGCATGAGAGGACCAGAGACAGAGACTGCTTTTGAGTAAGGAGGAGAGACAGGTTTTATGTAGAGATAGGTTCCGTGTGTAGCAGACAGGTTTCGTGAGGTCATTTATTCTTTAAATCTGAGAGACAAAAACAAGCGAAAAAGTGATACAAATCTGTGTGCTGAACACAACGACTAAAGTGACAGAGACAAATGAGGGAGAGATTGGAAGATCTGGATATCTCAACACAGAAAAACACACACACACACACAAAAACTCTACTTACTTCAGGTCTACTTGTTGCCCAGGACATGAGCTGTTCATCCATCATGAAAGTCCATTTAGTGTTGTCCTGGAAATACAACACAAAAGACCAACACCCTTTATAAAAATTCAAAAAGGGACAGTGTGGAAAACAGGACTGGCGTTTTGAAATAGAAGTGTGTGATAAATTACAGTATATACACATAATGGCCACAATCAAGATTCAGCACAGACCAGCCATAATACTTCTGAATAAGTAATATGGCTATCTACAGTAAGCTGCAAAAAAGTATTTAAATATTAGCCAATCATAAAAGAGAGACATTTATGTATATAATTTGGGAAAAACACATAATCACTATAGAAGTTTTCCATGACGTTCAAGATTTTAATAAAGTTCTGTGACTTTCCAAGCCTGGAAAACACAATTTCAAAAGTCCTTCATATTTCCATGTTTAACTTGAACGTGGCATCCCAGTGTATCTCACCAGTGGTTTGCTGAACTCTGTAGCCCCGGGCTGATGGAACTTGGGGATGAGGAAAGCTTCTGGAATGGGCGTGCCATTGAGCTCTTCACGGTGGTGGAATAAGTGGAAAGCCAGTTCCACTCTGAGGGGCAAAAGGATCCGAGAGCCCCATTCTGATCGGGCCCTGTCCCGCAGTGGTCTGGCCATCTGGGCTGAAGTCACAGTAACTGATCCTGGATCAGTGATCCAGGAAGAGACCCACGGCCAGTGAGGCAAGACTCTGGAGAAAGCCACTGTGGTCAACTGATCTCCTGCTATCACATGACTCTGTGAAGTCAAAGTCAAAGTCAGAAAAGCAACAAAATACTTTCCCTGAGGCCTTTTCCATATATCGCCCCAATAATCTGCATATTCATACATTTGTAATGTGTTTTATAACACAAGAGAGCTCACACTAGAATGCCGTTTTCCTCCACTGAAAAATTAGGTTTTCAAAAACGCTCTCCATTAGACCGCAGACTTTGGAAATTCATGATGTAAAGAAACGGAAACAGGGTTTTCAACCAAAAATGTTTTTATGTGGAAGTGGCTGCGTTCAAAGCCAGATAATAAAATGCATAGTTCCGCCTCTAAATTCTGATTTGATGATCTGCATTGAAACAACTGTAAAATGATTATAAAGGCACATTCTTTATTAATCCGCCATGTTGTTATGTTGCTTGGCAACAGCAAACAGCATACAGTAGTGCTAGATAATTTGCAATAACAATGTACAGTCAATTGCAAAAAAAATTGACTGCACATTATCCCGCTTATTACAATGCAACTAACCAAATAAATAAATGGACATTAAATACTGATTTGCATTGAAATAAATCTAATTATGTGAAAAGTAGTAAACAGCCGAATTCCATCTCCGGTTTGCGTTACAGTTCTGTTGGTGTTTTTATTTTTTGTAAATAATGACCATCTGACTACCGTTTACGCCTATTTTTACAAGACTACTTGCCAAATAAATAATACAAAAATGGACGTGAAACATTGACTTATTTTATTAGCCTAAAGAGACCACACAGTGATCTGAGAAGCAGGAAATAATGACTTGCCATGACCAGACAAGTGGTCTGATTCATCTTAATCTAGGGACGTGAGGTTGTTACTCAATATCAGACCACTAGATGGTGCCATTGACCAATCAGAATTGAGTATTCCAGTGTGCCTTGTAATAATGAATGATATTATTTTCCGGAAGAATTCTTTATTCCATTAACTATTAATAATAAAATATATCTTTTTATTGAACTTTGGTGTTTTTTTATCATGCTGCAAGAGCGCTTTTGTGATTTTTTTTACAGTTATTTTGTATGTTTTTGCTCCGTTAATTCAATTTTTTTAAATGGAACCAAAGCAGGAAATAAAAAAGATATTAAAATTCAGTAGCCAAAAGAAGATCCCCCAAACATAAACATATCAATAATTAACCAAAAAAAAAATAAAAATAGGAGCTCAAATCAAGGGCCAGAATATAAGAGGACTATACTGTATAACCAGTGTTAGGGTGAGTCAAAATTTCACAATGTATTTTATGCAACCTGACTCCATATTTAGAAAATGAAAAATAAGCATAAAAATGTGGAAGACACCTGCATTGGTATGAGTCATCCAGAATTGTGGATCTTGCAGTCTTTTGATGAGAATGTTTGTGTACCTTCTCATAGCTGTACTGCTCCTGCAGCGGTGTGGGAAGGCGCTTGAGGAAGACAGCCATGCGAGGGGCACGATTCAATCCCAAAATGCCCTGACTGCGGAGGACAGACTGGCAGGAGGCCAGAACATGATTCTGAGAGATCCAGTCTGCAGAACAGTGAATTAACAACACATCCTGAGAGAGACATAGAAACACACAAACAGACATACAGACCGATAAATAAATAGATAATATAGATAGAAGTGATCAAAAGAAAATAACAAAATGATTCAACTGTCTACAGCTTTCAAATCAGAAATAAAACATTTTGAAAGGTTTTTTTTTTACCTTTGATCTCCCCTGAGCAGGCAGCCACCCCAGTGTGTGGTATCCATGTGGTACAAACCACTGAGCCCATTCCTGTAACCACTCTCTGCAGGACTGAACCATCCTGGAAGAGAGTTTGAAGTAAATTATCCAAAAAATATATATTTTTAAAGCTAATAAATCAAACACTGGTAAGAGGCGTTAGAATTACCCTCAAAGACCAGATGTTGAGCACCCCTCCGATTCCTCCAGACACCAGAGCAAGTCCAGTGGGACAGAAGGACAGGGTTTTTAATCGCTGCAATGTGTCCAGTCAGGCGGAACACACATTTAGCATTGCCCCACTGAAAAACACACAAATAAACACATGTGCCTTTGTTTAACTCATGCACGCAAACTCCAACGGAGACCTTTAAGTGACAATGTATCTCCAAAGCAGAAAAGTGAATTAAAAGGTAGGGGTAAATTTGTAATAAATAAAAAAAGCTTAATTTACACCAAATAAATCAGATTAAAAATAGATAACTGATTAAATCTGACCTTGATTGCATTGCTGTTATCTTGGCTGTAAGAGGGGGTGAGGATATTGGGTAGTGAGACTTTAGCGCCCCCCTGAGGAAGAGTCCACACGTACAGGAGGCCATTTTGATATCCACTAAGGAAATTAATTGAAATGACAATTTTAACAGTGCTTGCATGATGTAATACAGTTGAAGTCAGCAGTTTACATACACCTTAGCCAAATACATATAAACTCAGTTTCTCACAATTCCTGATATTTAATCGTAGAAAACATTCAACTCAAATCAAATCCCTTTATTGCCACTCAACCAACAAGTGCAACAATGGGTGAAAGTCTTGGGTGCAGTTCCAAGCAACATAGCAGTATGACAATTACAATAAACATCTGATTTACACATAACACAATTTACACATTGTGTTAAACAACACAATATACACCTGCTAATATACAGTATCTACATATATCTAATATACCCCCCCCCCCCCCCCCCCCCCCCCCCCCAGAGCTCAGAAACATTGGGTTTGACACACACACACAAATAATTTAAAAAGGTGAAGTGCATCATTTCTGCGCTACTAGCAGCAAAAAAAAATAAAAATAATACAAATCTCGGCTTTCCACTGAGGATCTCAGCCTTAAATCGACCCCTATGAGCTTCTAGTCCATTCAGAGGCCGATATAGTCAATGAAACAGTGGGGAACACTGATGTCTATGGTGTGAGTGCTCAGCTGCCTTCGAGCACTACCTACATTTCAGATCTGTATTTTGTGATGGAAGGTGATAGATGAAAAAAAAAAAAAAACCCTATTACTTGCTACCATCTAGTGGAATGAAATAAGATTTTTTGCATGGAGAAAGAGCAAACAAAACCAGAATTACATTCTTACAAATTTAGGACAAAAGATATATATATATATATATATATATATATATATATATATATATATATATATATATATATTTATTTTTTATTTATTTTTATTTATTTTTTTCATCATAAGATTGTAAACATATACAGTATTATTTATTATTATTATTATTATTATTATTATTATTATTATTATTTGGAGGGTTCTCTAAAATTAGACACATTTTTAGTCCACTGTGCAATTAGTTCACTGGATGTGTAAAGTGAGCTTGTTAATTTGGGAGTGAAAATTGCAGATGGCAGCCCAAAAATGCACCAGAACTGAAGATGTTAAGGAAACTTGCTCTTGAAATGCTAGTCATACTTAACTTTGATGTACAAAACACCTGCTCAATTAAACACAAGATTTGTTAGCAGTGTTGTTGTTAGAATGTGTGTGTGTGTGTGTGACAGGGTATCTGGTCTGACCATTGACGGCCCAGATGTTGATGAGTTTGTTCTGGAAGGCAGCCAGCAGAGTTCCACCTGCACTCCATGATACAGGAGATAGCAGACGAGACCCCATAGAGCCATCTGCATAATATGCATAAGTTTACATTGCTATCTAAAATGAGAACATACCACACTTATATTGATTTTATGTAAAAAAATAAAAATAAAAAAAAAATACTAGAAAAAACAAAAAAATATACAAATATCTATCTTTCAGATGAGACTTTAAAACGAGGTCCTGACTCCCTATGGTCATTAAAAATCCAAGGGTACTTCTCGCAAAGAGTAATTTATATCATTTTTAATTTAAGACATTTATGTATGGGGTCATTCTGAGGACACATGAAAAATTGCAAACCAATGCCTCTTGGTGGCGCTATAACAGTCAGTAATGTAAAAAATACCATATCTGTGTGCTATCTCACCTGATGTTTCTCAAAATTTTTCTGTCACTGGAGCACAAATGAAGGGACTGGGATGACTTCAATACTCACGCACACTTGCATGTTTTAGACTGCGTGTGCAACACTCACACAAAACACAGTTGCACGTGTTTGGATGGGAGGCATGTTTGTAGCACAAGATGAATGTTATTGAATTTCCTTTGACGGTGGCTCAAGTTAAATTCAGATGTGGATTGAGAGTAATTTTTTCTTGCGTTCTAGACAAGCTTTTCATCTAATGACGTGCAGCTGTCAGTTTCATTATATCTATCAGTCTCATGTGAAGCCTGACCATTGATATACACATGCACATGGATATATTGACATAAACAATGTACAAACCATGCAAATCGCTGTTTTCTAAAGCCAAACCAATTCCACACCACGGAGGATGCACTTTTTCCTTCATAACCTCATCTCATCTTGAGGAACAAGAAGTGCCTCCGCCTTCCTCCATTTATCCGACAGAGTGTGTAATGCGTACGTGTTATGAGCTGTACACATTTCTTGTGTGGCATTTTTTCATTACCGCACAGACCGTTACAGAATCCTCAAACCAGCCCATGTGGCCCCAACAATCATGCCACAGTCACAATCACTGAGATGACTTTTTCCCCATTCCGATGGTTGATGTGAATATTAACTGAAGCACCTGAACCATATCTGCATTATTTTAATCACTACAATGCTGCCACATGATAAGCTGATTAGATAATCGCAAGGATGATTGTTAGGGGTTGGTTCTTGTCAGTAAATCTGTCATACTGATTCAAAAAATCTTCCACACGTACAGAAAATTATTTAAATTGATATATGGATGTGCTTAATAATAATAATAATAATAACTATTGTAGACAGTCACTAGAATATTACACAGTGTCACAACCAGCTCATAACTCCAAAGCTGAAGGCCAGATATTTTTCCCTGCATGCGTTGCACAGGAGGTAGTATGGACTGCCCGATCCACATTCCCCTCCGAACCAACCATCCACGTAGGCCCCGTTGCCTGGGTGATGCTGCTTCATGTGGTTGTTGAACTGCAGGATGAAGGTGTTACACAGTTCGAACTCCACCATCTCATGAGGATCTGGGTGATCGTCTCTTCCCTGCATGAGAGAGTTAGAGAAAATATTTTAAAATTGCATTCAAAAATTGACAAAAAAAAAAAAAGTGGACAGAGAGACAGAATGATAGATAAAAGAATATAATAATAGAGCAATAGAAAAATAAAAAGACAGATGGACAGATTGTCTCCAGTACCTCTACCATCCAAAGCATGTCCCTCTCAGAGGTGATGAACTCTGGGGTGAGAAGCTCCGAATAGGGTTCTTCCTGGTATGGGTCATCCATGTAGCCACTCTGACTCTTCTTCAGCTGCAAACGGGTGTGTTTCAGCCCGCTCGGGCCACTCTGTTACACCCGCTTCCTGTCTGTACAGCGTTGGGACAGGACTTGGAGAAGGAGAGTCTGACAAGTATAACATAGGAGCAACCTTCACTGCAGAGTCACTGTTTTTTGAACATTTCACATTATCCATACATTTACATTCAACTGACTGTGTGTAAGTCTGACCTGCTCTCCTGAAGGAAATGCTCTGTCCTATTCCAGATCGCTGTCTGTGAGGAGGCGGATGTCTGTTCCTGGTCAGGTGAATATCTAAGATGTTCTCTCTCTCCACCAGGTCCAAACCTGCTAACAGGCTGCAAAAGAGGAAACACAATGAATAAATCATCCAATACTGCTGTTAATGTGCATGTGTGTGTGTGTGTGTGTGTGTGTGTGTGTGTGTGTGTGTGTGTGTGTGTGTGTGTGTGTGTGTGCAGGCAGGTTTGGGTGGTTTACCAGGACTTTTTTAGGTTACAAACTGGTAATTACAAAGGTATTAAGATATAAATGTGGTTTATGAGGACATTTCTAGTGTCCCCATAATTTAAATAGCTTAAAAGTTCTCATAGATGATAGCTGCACCAAATTGTGTGTGTGCAGATTGAGGTGTTACACACTGGCACCTCTGTTAGTGGTGTTCCAGCATCCAGCTCGCCAGCACATCGATGGTGTGTGAATCCACCTCGCCGTGATCCCCGAGAGACAGATAACATGAATTTCATAAAAATATTCTAAATAAAATCTGGTTTTAAAAACTCAAACATAATTGTGCAAGTGACTAATTCAAAGAAAATCGAATGAATTGACCAATATTTTTAAATTTTAAGACAAATTTTATCATTGTAAAACTGTCTGCGATGTTAATACTGTAAATGTATGCAATAAACATGCACAACACTTAAACTCGTTTAGCTGAAATATGATTTAGATGAACAGAGTTGTTAAATACACAAAATAAAAGATGGCATGCAGTGCTCCACTCGTATTTCTAATGACTCAACATTGTGCTCCAGTGGGGTCGAACAGTGAGGGGTGAAATAAAGCATAATCTCAAAAGTGGAGTGTAAATGGGTATGTTTATTGTAATAACAGTATTTATCAGCAGTCACCAAAAAAAATACAAAATCAAAACCAGCATAAAATCCAGTGTAATTATCCATTATAAATTTTTGTATTAGTGAATAACATAATATACATCATTAAAGGGATAATTTAAAAAAATTAATTATGTCATCGTTAACTCACCCTAATGTCGCTTCAAACCTGTATGACTTGCTTTCTTCCATAGAACACAAAAGGTTAATGTTTTAAAAAGTCTTCAAAGGGTTCATTTGCTATGTAGTGATAATGAATAGTGACTCTGGTCTGTCCAGCTAAAAAAAACACAGTAAAAGTAACAGATGAATTCTGAGCTATATTCCAAAACATCTGAATAAATGTGATCATTCTGTGTGATGAACAGAACATCATTTATGTTGTTATTCAGTCAAATTAATAAACTTGATTTAGCTATTTCTTTTTTAAGTGAATTTGAAAGTGAATTGAGATGTAAAGGGATATTTCACCCAAAAATGAACATTCTCTCATCATTTACTCACCCTCATACCATCCCAGTTGTGTATGACTTTCTTTCTTCTGCAGAACACAAATCAAAAGTTTTTAGAAGAAAATCTCAGCGCTGTAGGTCCATACAATAAAAGTGAATGGTGACCAGAACTTCAGTTCTCCAAAAATATATAAAGATATAAAGTCAGCATAAAAGTAATCCATATGACTCCAGTGGTTAAATCCATGTCTTCACCAACTATAAGACACCATCCTCCAACACTGTAGGGAACCAACAACTGGCTGATGAAATGAATGTGTTTTACTGTAGATATGAAAAAGCCCTGTCTCTCAACCCCCCAGCCCGGACCTTCACTTCAAACAAACTTCAACAACCCCTGCAACCTCCCTACTCACCCCTCCTGCTATTCTACCTGCACTTAACATCTGTGTAGAGGATGTGTGCTGGATAACCCAAAAACAGAAGACAAGAAAAGCAAAGGGGCCAGACGGTGTTTCAACCACTTGTCTAAAAGCCTGTGCCAACCAGCTGACCCCCATCTTCACACAGATCTTCAAAACATCACTGGAGCACTTTGAAGTTCCCTGCTGCTTCAAATTCTCCACCATCATCCCTATCCCAAAGAAACCCAAGATTTTAGGACTTAATTACTACAGACCTGTCACCCTGACGTGTGTGGTCATCAAGTCATTTGAGAGACTGGTGCTGGCCCACCTCAAGGACATCACTGGACCCTTTCTGGATCCCATGCAATTTGCCTATCAAGCTAACAGGTCAGTAGATGATGCAGTCAATATGGGACTGCATTACATACTGCAACATCCAGACAGACCAGGGACCTATGCAAGGATCCTATTTATTAACTTCAGTTTCGCTTTCCACACCATCATCCCTGCACTCCTATGGAATAAATTAACCCAGCTCTCAGTCAGTGGATCACCAGCTTTCTGACAGATAGTCATCAGTTAGTGAGACTGAGGAAATTCACTTCCAGCACATATACAATCAGCACTGGTGCCCTCAAGGGATGTGTGCTCTCCCCAATACTTTTCTCCCTGTACACAAACGACTGCACTCCAAGGACCCCTCTTGGTCCTGAAGTTTGCAGACGACACTACAGAAATCAGGCTTATCCAAGACAAGTCTGCTTATAGAAGGGCGGTTGAACGGTGAAAATTAAAGAGGAGATTTTTAGTAAAAATTACTTATTTAATATTGATCTGTTTCTCACCCACAACTATCATATCGCTTCTTATGTCTTATGGATTACTTGTAGGCTGACTTCATGTGATTTTAGGAGATTCAAAGTTCTAGCCACCATTCACTTGTATTGAATAGGCCAACATAGCTGAAATATATTTCTAAAAATATTTTTTTTGTGTTCTGCAGAAGAAAGTCATACACATCTGGGATGGCATGAGAGTAAATGATGAGAGAATTTTCACTTTGAGGTAAACTATCCCTTTAAAACGAACGCATGGCTTCCGATGACTTGGAATATAGTGCATGATTATTATTAGTTTATTTTGTTGTTGTTAATATTTGGCATTTTTGTTTGCCTTTTTTCAAGCTTGACAGACTGGAGTCATAATTAATTTCTATTATATGTCAAATAAACCCAGTGAAGCCTTTTTTTTATTCAACTTTTGAGTTCCACAGAAGAAAGAATGTCATGGTTTGGAGGGACATTGAGGCAAATATATAATGACTGAATTTAAATTTATATATATTTATTTATATGACTGTGTATATATATATATATATATATATATATATATATATATATATATATACTGTATACAGTAATACCGTATATTTGACTGTTGGTAGACATTTTTCGAGAGTATATGTGTTTATTTATCTAACTTCACAGTGAAATCTGTCTCCTCCCACTGCAGCTTGGCCAGGGGGGCTTTCCTCTTTCAGTACACCAAGCAGGGTTGACCTTCGGCCACTGGGTTTGTGCTCACAGGTCCCTCCAGCACGGAGGCCACTGCCCACCCCTCCGATGAGGGCCATGACAGACCAGACTTCAGTGCACAGCACGTTGAGCTGTGCGTCAGATAGCCCTGCAAGGCCAGAGAGGTGGTCTGTCGGGTTTATAAGCTGGAGTTTATTCAGCATGTGCTGGTTGATATGATGAACCCGGCCATCGTTGAAATACAGCCGTCTCAGTAGCTGAATTGTGGACTACAGCAAAACTGTCACCTGTGGGCTGCACAGTGGCTCTCCTGGCAAAAGATCACTAGGCATTCAGTGCCACCTAAAGGCCAGTGGGGGCACAGGAGGTTCTTGTAAACTGCAAGATTCACACTCAGAATTGCAAGTTTGTTATTTTAAAAAAATATATATATATTAACACATATTTAAAAATGTTCCTTTAGAAAAACTTGCACTCATTATTTGTGCATAATAAGACCATGAATATGTATTAATAAAACAAACAGGGTTCATTTTTATATCATGTCATCTTTAAATGAATAGTTCTCTTTTCATTTACTCACCCTCATGTCATCCCAGATGTTCATGACTTTCTTTTCTTCTGCAGAACACAAATTAAGATTTCTAAAAGAATATTTCAGTTCTGTAGGTCCATACAATGCAAGTGAATGGTGACCAAAACTTTGAAGCTCAAAAAAGCACATAAAGGCATCATAAAAATAATCCATAAGACTCCAGTGGTTTAATGATTTTCTTCTGAAGTAATGCAGTTGATTTTGAAGCAAACACACCAAAATATATTTATTTTTTACAACACTGTAAATATTCAGATTAATAATCTCTTTGGCAATCAGGATTTCAAGATCAATTACACTTCCTATAGTGCCATCTAACACTCTTTGCATGCGTCATGCACTACGAAGGGTAATCATGCTTTTTTATAATCATGATGATTGCCTAGAGACTGCAATGATGAGAAGTACAGTGAAAAAGGAATTACATTTTGGTCTATTCTTACCCAAAATAGATTAGATTGCTTCTGAAGACATGGATTAAACCACTGAAATGGTTTCAAAAGTTGCTTTTTCTTGGCAATTCTTCCCATAAGTCCTGCACCCCTGAGTCTTCTCTTTACTGATGTACATGAAACTGGTGTTGAGCGGGTAGAATTCAATGAAGCTGTCAGCGGAGGACAGCTGAGGCGTCTATTTCTCAATCTAGAGATTCTGATGTACTTATCCTCTTGTTTAGTTGTACATCTGGCCTTCCACATCTGTTTCTGTCCTTGTTAGAGCCAGTTGTCCTTTGAAGACTGTAGTGTACACCTTTGTATGAAATCTTCATTATTTTTTGGGGGGCAATTTCAAGCATTTTTAGCCTTCATTCATCAAAACAGTGATTGACTGATGAGTTTTTTTTTTTTTTTTTGCCATTTTTTACCTAATATTGTCCTTAAAACATGCCAGTCTATTGCACACTGTGGCAATTCTAAAACAAACACAAAGACAATGTTAAGCTTCATTTAATGAACCAGATAGCTTTCAGCAGTGTTTGATATAATGGCAAGTGATTTTCTAGTACCAAATTAGCAATTTAGCATGATTACTCAAGGATAAGGTGTTGAAGTGTATGATGTATTTCTATGAGTTACAAAAACAACAGTGTAAATGTAAAATTGACCAAAAAGAGACACATTTTAAGAATTTATAAATGTTTTGAAATATTATTTTTCCATTTCATTCAAAAGTTTTTAAAGCCTTAAAAGGAAATAATATATCCCTATTTTATTATTTGATCTATATATTTGAAGTTAAAAATGTAAAAATGACTTCTTTAGGTGAATGAAGCACTCATGCGCCTTAAGAAATAAAGCAATTTATATGACAGTTAATTGTGAAAGCCCTTAATGAGAAAATTAATCTTCACAGCCCTAAAACAGACAATTAATCGTCATAATTGCAATTGTTTGTTTGACAATTAATCGTCAGCCAAATTTCATAATCGTGACAGCCCTAATTATGATACATTTGGGTCCATTTTTAAACTTAAAGTGAGCCTTTGTATCAAAAATATGGCTCGAAATGTTCATTAAAATATATTTGTTTTTGTTTTTTTTGTTTTTTTTTTTTTGCATAAGAAAGTCTCGAAATGACATTTGGGTGAGTAAGATAAATGATGAGGGAATTTTCATTAAGAAAGTGTTATTTCTAAATAAATGAATAGTAATATTGAAACATATGTATGAAATCATGACCACTCATGTGAGATGAAGAGTTTAGTCATGTCTGTAACCTTATAAAAATCTATTGTATTCTACATGGGGCGGGGGCAACCTCATGGTGGTAGACATGTTAGAATCACATGACCAGCTGAATGCTACTTGTCTAATCTTAGTAACTGCCCAGAAAAGTTTTAAGTTATTTTATCACACTAAAATCATGTTAACATGCATATTGTCAGGCCGGGTTCCAGATGAAGGGTGCTTCTGAGAATAGTGTAATGTAATGATTGTTCAGACCACTAGATGGCAGTGTGCACCAGTGGTGTCACCTGTTAATTTAATGTGGTATTTAAACTTCCAGTGGGTTGTATCAGGGGGGACAGGTGGCGGGAACATATGGTTCTTATCATAGATCAACATGCTTTAAACTCTGTAAGATATATATTTCATTAAATGGACAACAAAGCATTTGAAATGTATATTGATGTGTGGACATTGTTTACTCCAAACTATGAGTAAAGAACACCTTATCACCTGGCCCTGGCTTATAGGAAAGCCACTACAGAGATGTATCACAATTAAACATTTTTAATAGATTAAATCATGTTTAAAAGCTACTTAAACAGCGTAATTCCTTTTATTACTTCTGGGGCTTTTTTCCCCATGATCGGTTGCTGAAAATGACAAGGATTTTTGTGTGTTTGCTGGTTTTCAAGAAAATCTGCTTGCCAATTTACAGTATTAGTCTTACATATTCAACTGAGCAGGGGTGTGCAATTATTTGGTAGAGGGGCCACATCTGGTTTAATAGAATTAAATATGGTAAAATAAAATATTCAGGAAAAATATTCTAAAAGCTTACTTTATTGTTGGCCGCAAAGTGGACCCGTTTACTTGTTTTATTCTCAGAACATTATCAACCTGTTTACATGCTCATGGGTCATGATGTGGGTCTTGTCAATGTTTGGCACCCCATTCAGCACACCACTGTATGAAACAGGCTGCATGACACTGATAAATTATTACTGCCAATGTAGCATTCACATATAGGTGTGAGGGACATTTACTCGCGTGTCCCCTCCATGCATTATAGAGTGCTAAGTTGTTGTTTGTTTGTTTTTGTGGAGAGAAAGCACATGCACTTGCTTGTATGGTTGCCAGATGGCAACATCTGGCAAATTTAAATAATTACATTTAAATTATCCCATAATTTACTCACCCTCAAGCCATCCTAGTCGTATATGACTTTCTTCTTTCAGCCAAACACAATCGGATGTATATTAAAAAATATCCTGGCTCTTCCAAGCTTTATGATTGGAGTATTTTCGATTATGTATGGTATATTAGATTTTGAAGCTTCCGGTAACGGCCGTCCGCCGATCACTGGCTTCCTCTATCCTCTCCACTTTCACGTTTGTCACTTCTCACCGGAGTTTACACTACACCTATGTCATATGCCGGAACTCAACTCTCTCGTGAATGCACAGACAGCTGTAACCGGAAGTCGGTGATTATGGTTTATAAATATGGATATTTTTCTGACAAAAATGCATCACTTCCCATCAGAAGGCCTTTATTAACCCCCTGGTGCCGTATGAATAAATTTTTTGATGGATGGATGGATGGATGGATGGATGGATGCACTTTTTTGGGCTTCAAAATCTAAGGTACCATTCATTCCCATTATAAAGCTTGGAAGAGCCAGGACATTTTTTAATATAACTCAGATTGTGTTTTGCTGAAAGAAGAAAGTCATATACAACTAGGATGGCTTGAGGGTGTGTAAATTACGGGATAATTTTCATTTTTGGGTGAACTAACCCTTTAAGTAGCATTTAAAGTACATCCTTGCACGTTCATGTTAAGTGCAGTTTGGGGTAATGCACATAAAATATAACAAGCGTTTATAAAATTGCTCACAGAAAATGCTCTTAACCGCTAAGATCAATCCTTATTGGGAAACATAGCCCAGGACATTTTCTTGGCAGGTTTCATGAGAATCACCCAAATACATTTTAAGATAATGCAGTATATTGCACATATTATATAATATGCCCAGACTAATTTCAACAAAATGTAAAAAATATCAGCTGTATGTCAGTCAGTTTGAAAAGTTAGCATCTGTGTTCATCTAATAGGGTTTAGATATGTCAAACAGTCTTTTCAAAGTAAGACAAGAGATAGAATTGTGCAGTTTTGTAAAGTAAAGTGGTGTCCTTGTCACCTCTCAATTCTATGAAACTATAATGAACAATGTTTTTTTTCAGACATGGATGACCAAGGCCAGACCAAGACAGGGTCAGATAGAAGAAGGCCAGAGATTTCGAGAGTTCTCTGATAACACAGATCTGCTCCGTGCTTCTCTCAGGCACGAATGGAGCTAGACAACTATTCATTCCCTTGAGAACCAAGGAGCAGAGAGTCGTGCGGCCAAACAAAGGCTTCGGCCAGAAAAACAGGATGGAGTTGGTGAGAAATACTCTTTATCTGACTCCCCGAACACGCCAACATTGCCCTTCACAAAACAAAGGTGCAAAAACACAGTGTAAATAAGCCTGATTTACGGCAACGGACTGTGTTGATATTTAGTGTAGCTGTGGCCTCACCAGCAACAGGGTGTTTATTAGCCTGAACGAAGTGCATTACGGCAATCCGAACAAGTGTCAGGTCATGACCTTCAAGGAAATTAAGCGACGTCTGGGTCACTTCAACAACATTGAATTGGATATATACATTTCGGAATAAATAGGCAGACAAGTAATTTACTAGATGGTTAGAATTTCACAGCCCTACAGAGCAGTGAAATGGCCTCCAATAATATCTCGAAGTGGCTTTGAAGATGACAGCCAACAATTCTGGCCTTGTTCGGATCGTGTACATGTTGCAGACTGGATAGGTCCCATTGAATAACTGCATAATACAATTTAACAATACTAATTTTGATTTACATACATTCATAATAATTAGGCACTTCAATTAAGAATTAACCATTTTTTACGTGAAAAAGCACGCAAGCTGACATCCAAGAAAGTGTCATAGGCCTTGTTCAGACAGCCACTAAAAATCTGATTTTTTGCATATCTGGAGTTTTTGATAGTCTGGAGAGCAAAAAAACACATGAAATCTGATTTTTCAGAATCTGAAAATTCTGAAATTGGCTGCTCAAATCGGATTTCAAATGGTCTTTAGCGTCATTCTTAGCGTGACACACAACGATGACGGCTGTGTCTTGTTTCGAATGCGTGCTAGGTAGGAGGCTTCCTTTGAAGGCTGCAATGTACTGAGTATCCTCCTTTAAACAAGTCTCATTTAAATGAGATGGCCTTTGTAGGATAAACGGAAACGGAATGTAACATGGTTGCTATGACAGCACTCTTTGACAAGCGCGAGCGCTTTGAGTGAGAAGGGAACACATTCACTTTGGAAAGGAATGTATGAGGTATATTTTAGGAGAGTTATAATGATGTAGAGAGAAATGAAAATACATTTTTACAGGTGTAGTTTTAGTCTAATACTTTATTTTCATTATATATTACTATAATTATACATATTATATACTCTGCATTCATCAACTTGGGAATTAACATCATGGGATTACATTTACAGTTATGCATTTTGGCAGACACTTTTATCCAAAGCGACTTACAGAGCCCGTATTACAGGGACAATCCCCCCGGAGGAACCTGGAGTTAAGTGCCTTGCTCAAGGGCACAATGGTGGTGGCCGTGGGGTTCAAACCAGCGACCTTCTGATTAGCAGCCCTGTGCTCTAGCAACTACGCCACCACCATCATATTTGAACATCATATGTTACCCAGGCAATTCCTTTGAAGCAAAGAATTGTGGGTTATGAGTGCCCACGAAAGGATACACCTCATACATCCTCCGAATTCTCGTGAAAGAAGGTCGCAATTGAAGGCTGCATTCGAAGTGTCCTACTCGCTTTTCTG
Source organism: Moxostoma hubbsi (assembly GCA_032164185.1). Taxonomy (NCBI): domain Eukaryota; kingdom Metazoa; phylum Chordata; class Actinopteri; order Cypriniformes; family Catostomidae; genus Moxostoma; species Moxostoma hubbsi. The sequence continues at coordinate 38,158,976 of JAVLUX010000001.1, forward strand.
AAAGGAGACATCCCTGGTGACGTATGCAGCTGACAAATGCGACTTCCGGAGGACACATCCTTCCAAACGAGACACAGCCGACATCAAAATTCGGTGACTACAGCACGGAACATTACTATCTTTACCAGTCTCTAGAAAAATATGTTTCACATGTCACATTTGCTTTAATGAAACTATAGATTTAGGTGTTGGTTTAGGTAAGGATATCTTGTTCACCTCACATTTGCTTTTATGACACTACTGGTTAGGTTTAGGTTGAAGTTTTAGATTAGTGAGGTATGTTTTACTAATTAAATCCTCCATCTCACCTCGTCTGATTACGACACCATTTTACTTGCTTTTGGTGACCCTGGAAGGATGTTTCACTGGGAAACTGCGGTCAAACATGTAATGAAGCATGTAATTTGGTTTTGTACATATTTTGCCATGGCCATGAATATTTAATGAGATCAGGCTTCAAATCAAAAGCAGAGACTCTGTACACTACTGTGGAAAATTGGAACTAGCCTCATATGTTTTCTTTCATCCTACCCTCATGCATATGTTGTCTGAGAAAATAAAGTTATCATATCTGTTTGTCAGTGATAACAACACTCTTCAATTGGCTCTACTGCAGTTTTAAGTGTTTTTGGATTGTTCCACAGACAAAACATTGATAAAAAATTATGTAGAAGAACATTCGGTATACAAAGAACTCCAGACAACATGAGCTGTGGAAATCAGAGGTGATCTGGGAGCTTTATACAGCTTTAAACAGTTCGTGAAATGATGGTAAGTCTATCCCTCACAGCCTCTTTGCCATTCCCATTAAAAATCAAAGATGGCTTTAGTGTGAGTAAAGTCTATGCCGGCAGTACATCGGTGTTTTCATTTAATTGCATTCACGGAGACGCTGACAAGAGTGCAAAGTCTAAACACTTCGACCACAAAGACCTCCATCTCTGGGGAGCGTTCACTCCTACACGTTCTGTCTTTTTCTATGTAAGCATGTGCTAGACTGACGTCTTTAACCGCTGCACCAGTAAATCAGTTATTGTGTCAATTTAAAAGGAAATTCAACCTTTAAAACGCACCTCGAGACACATGCATTCTGCTTTATTTGTTGCACACTGCATCTGTTTTAGCACAAGAATATAATTCATCATCAGTGCTTGGCATCCAAAATTCGAATGCTCATTTCAGATAGATGTGATCAGACTTTATTATAATCTTGCTCTTGCTCTTTGTCATTTATACAATACCATATAAAATGATTCAACTGTTTTAAATAAAAGCAGTGAATATTAATGTTTGCTATTCAAGGCTGCTCAGAAATCAATAGAACTTTGCTTATAAAGTAAACTCTTTTGTTATCACTGCTTGGTTAGGTCATTGCATATATGTCAGTGACATTATAATAACAATGCGAACGCTGTAATCACATAACAAGATCATATGTTCCTTTTCCTTGTGTAGTGTGTGTCTGTGTGTTGGTTTGGGTGGTTTACGAGGACATTTTAACAGGTTACAACCTGGTAATTACAAGGGTATTATGCTATAAATTTGGTTTATGAGGACATTTCTAGTGTCCCCATAATTCAAATCGCTTAAAAAAACATACTAAATTATGTTTTTTTTTTTATTTAAAAATGCAGAACGTTTTTTGTGAGGGTTATGTTTAGGGGATATAATGATAGTTCATACAGTATTAAAAATAATCTATGTCTATGGAGAGTCCTCATGAGGCTAGCCACACCAATGTGTGTGTGTGTGTACTGTGCAATGACCATTCTACACAACGAGACTGATATTGTCTTTGTTATTAGAAAATCCATCATGTATCTCTATGTATCACAACTAAGATTACATAATAGTAAGATTTCAAAATGGTTGATTCATACAACACATGTCAAGAAAATGCCCTGGTCATATTTAAAATCAATTCAATACAAATGAATGACTTGAATAGATTTTGCACAAAGAATGGCAATACGAATTGAGGTGTGAAATGTCCATAACTTAAAATAATGTTAAAGATGAAAAATAAATAAATAAATAAAAAGAAAAATCTTAGTGGCCCTAATATAGGTTTAATTTTTTTTATACACAAAACATATAGGTTAACATTAAAAATGCCCATCTAATAACGCTATGTCAACATTCTTTTAAAAGTAAAACTGTACAGTTTTGAAATGTAAATTGGTGTCTGTAAAGCGGGTTAAGGGAAAGGAAGAGTCGCGAACCGGCTTGGCAATATAAATAATAGTTTAATGATAAACTGAACGGAAAACACATAAACACATAAACACAGAACAGCTGCATGTCATTCTCTCTCGAACCGTCGTCACCGGCCGCCTTTATCCCTCGCGCGCCCCCATCAGGCTGATTGGGGACCGGGCGTGCGTTGTTCCAGCCCGGCTCCGCCCTCCTCCGCTCTACAGTGTCATTGTCACGTCTAGCTTTTTTAAAATGAAAAATTTTTCAATATCTCAATGTATTATTCATATACTGATCACTGGGTGGCACTAATATCTATGAAATATAGTGTTGCCCACTCTTGTGCTCTGCAGTTTTGATGAATGGCCTGACAAGACCTAAGAAAAATATTTGATTTACAGAGATTAACTCAATCAATTAGCTGTTTTTAATGCAGAAGATATGAGAGGAAAAAATAAGATTAGGGATACCCTAATCCATCACATCATTTTATTTTAGATTTTATAGCTTTTAAAAAAAAATTCTCAAGTACAATGTTCTAATTTTTTATTGGGTATTTTTTTGGACAGTAAATGAAGTCTCTTTTCACTGATAATGTATAGCTTATATACATTATATATACTGATAATGTATGGCTTCAGAAGACTGAGCATGACTTCTTTAATGGTGCATTTCAGCCTGTGGTGACAATCTATTATCTATATTCTTCAAAATTCTCTTTGTGTTGGAAAAAAAAACTCATCATACCATCAGGAATAATACGAGGGTGAGTAAATAATTTCAAATTTAAATTTTTGGGCTAACTATTTCTGTAACCTCAGCTGAAGATTGTGTTACGTGTGTCAGGACATATGTGAGCACAGGAACTGTGAAATGTGTCAGCAAATAAACTATCACCAATCAAGCAGATTCCTCTCTACTCCCAGCATGGGTAAACATGGAGGCATGGAGGTTCACCTCACAGGGACAAACATCTCCCAGGAGCTCCATTCTCAGCAGTTTTTTCCCTACTGTTTCCCTGGAACATTTATAAGAGCCTGAAGTGACCTCTGACCTGGCCTGACATATGTGTGTGCATGGGTGACCGTTCCATTGCAATGACAGTAAGGTTACGACCTTGAGTCGAAGAGTCTGTGAGAAATGGAAGTTGTGTCTACATACAGACACACACATACAGGAAGACATTTGCACATGGGAATAGTGACAAGATTTGTGATGTTTACAGATGTTGGAACAGATGATTTTGGCTTTACGTCAAAAAGTCAGCAAGATCGCATGTTTGTCATTCTATATGGAAAGACATGTTTAGCATGTCAGGAGACGTCTAGGGAGATTTACATGGTGGATGTTGCACTCCATGACCTCGGATTGACACATTTTTTTCAGAGAGGATCTTTTCTCTGTAAAACTAACTTTCTTAGGCCAGAAACATTCTTACGTAAAGCAGAGTTGAATGTTTGCTAAACGCACTGCAAGCGCATGGTCCCATCGAACATAATGCTCATTCTTGCATTACTGTGGCAATAACATACGCCAGTGCTCTAGAGGGCAATAAAGTTACCTTCATATGTATAGTAACCACAAAATTTCCCACAGTTTTACTACAGTAACTATAGTTTATATATGGTATTTTTTAGAAAAGCCGTAACCACAATATTGATCATAGTTCTTCTAATGTAACCATAATTGAACCAGAATATTTGTGGTAAAACTATATCAATAGTGTAGTAAAAATAAAACTATGTAAAAAATGTACTATATTTTGTACAGTAACACAGTTACTGTTTGTGCTTTTATTTATTAATTATTTGAATTGGTCAGATTATTGATTTTTATTATCTTAGTTTTGGTTTTCCTATTTATTGATATGGTTTACTATGAATATGTTGGTTAATTTATGTAATAATGGTTACAGAAATATACTAAATTACTATATTATGGTTACTGAAATATTCTACATTAAATAAAGTTAATATGGCTTACATGGTAAATATTGTGCCTATGGTTCTACTACAAATACCATAGTTTAACAATGGTCACTGTATTAAAACATGGTTAATTTTTGTAAGGGATGGATATAGCTATTGCTAAGGAACCCAAAACTATTCAAAGGAAGTGCAGAACTATTTCAGAAAATAAATGACTTCCCTTTTCTCTAAAGGTATTGAGTCACCATTGACTTTCATTGCAAAGCAAATTGTCAACCCATTGAAAGGCATTCTCAATTCTAATCTAAATGATGCAAAACATTGCTAAATATCTCCCGCCAGCCCAGCTATCAGCTTTTTATGCCTGGCTGATCAGTTTGCAGTCGTGCATCTATTATTTTAGCGTTCAATTACAAAGGCACGTGCCCTAAACAAACATGCCATGTGCTTGCCTATACATCCCACGTCCGTTTACAAACACAGGGAAGACATTGAATCTGACCAACTATTCTGGACACATCACCCTCCTCAATTAAATCTGACTGAAAGAGGCTGTCTCTGCTGTTTTGGGCCATACGGCTTACTTGTGGTTACTTTTATAGGGCCAGTGTGCTTGTTGAATCTAGAGCTCACTCAGCGCAGGGGACAAAAAAGGCCCAAGGGGTGTTCTCACAGGCTCAAAGGGAGATTAACTTGTTAATGACTTGATAGATGGATTCAAAGAGCATCTAAGCTTCGATGATAATGGGATAGTTCATATGAAATTGGAAATTCTATTGTCATTTTCTCTCCCACATGTTGTTTCAAACCCATTTTACTTTCTTCAGTAGGACACAAAAAGAGACGTTAGGCAAACTGATGACAGCCTCAGTCACCATTCACTTTAATTGGATGGGAAAAATATGCAATGAAAGTAAATGGTGACTTCACAAAGGCTGATTGTTCATTACACCAGAGCACAGGCCAGAGACTTATTGCCAAAACTGAATGTGTCTTAGTATATTCACGACTGCATGTATTCACTGCATACAAATGGGGTTCAACACATAAAGAACCTTTATGCCACAAAAATTCATAACGCGAAACATTCTGCCTCTGACTTCCCCAAATTGTCCAAAACGGGTCACCATGGCAACAGTTTGATGATCCCAATAAGTTTTGTGACCTTTGTCTATCCTTGTGCTTTATGGCAAATGGAATATCAGCAGCTGTTGCACAGTGGGTGACCTATGTACTCCATCTAGCATAGCTGCCCAGCGAAACCATAGTGATTAATTATGACAGAGATTTGGAACCTTGACTAGACTGCATGCCAAAAGAACTCCAAAGAAATAGGGCGTATTTTGATCTGGATACAGAAACAGTTTATAAAGGCATTATAAGGATGTTTATTCTTTTTATTTTACATTAAGGTCGGTGCAGTTTATAGGGATAGTTCACCCAAAAATGTAAATTCTCTTATCATTTACTCAACCATGCGTATGACTTTCTTTCTTCAGCAGAACACAAAGAAAGATTTTTAGAACAATATCTCAGCTCTGTAGGTCATACAATGCAAGTGAATGGTGTTCAGACCTTTGTAGCTCCAAAAAGCACTTAAAGGATACATAAAATTAAGCCAAATGACTCCAGTGTTTAAATCTACATAATATGTGTGGGTGAGAAAAAGAACAATATTTAAGTCCTAAAGCATACACTAAATCTCCACTTTAACTTTCACTTTCAAATGTGAAAGTAAAACTAAACAGGCACCTCTTGTGACTTTCAGACATACATGTGAAAGTGAAGATTTAAAAAAAGTACTTAAGTAAAAAGTATAAAAGTACTTGAGTAAAAAAAAGGACTTCAATTTTGATCTGTTTCTCACCCACACCTATTATATTGCTTCTGAAGGTATGGATTTAACCAGTGGTTACTTTTATGATTCCTTTATCTGATTTTTGAAACAACAAAGACACGATCTCCATTCTCTTGCATTGTGATGACCTACATGCTGAAATATCCTTCTACAAATCGTTTTCTTCTGCTGAAGAAAGTCATGCACATCTGGGAAGGCATGATGGTGAGTAAATGATGAGCTATCCCTTTAAATTAACCACTTTTGAGGTCCATATCCAGAACAAACAGCACCAAAATACATTTCTGTTTTGTTGGTTTTTAGTTGGTATGGAGAGAGTTAATGTTGTTAAATGTTGAGACCTAATGAGCCATAAAACAGGTCAGTGTGAAAATTGCAAACAAATGTTTGTGTGGTAGAATACATTTATCAAATCCACAAGTGCATACTGAGTAATTGTCTGCATGTTATTTTAGTGATTCTAAGTACATAAAAATTAGAGTTGCTAAGCACCATAATATTTAACATTTTGTCCTCAAAATTTATAGCATATATTTAGCCAATACATGTTTTTTTGCACATCTGGGTGGATAAGAAAAGCATGTTTTGTCTATAAAAAACAGGAAATAAAAGCAGACATTCATTCATCAAAATAGTGCTAGAAAAAGAGGCTAATATTTAAAATGGTTGGGCAGAGGATTAGAAAATGAGACTTGTCATGTGAGGAAATATTGTGCCTATAGACACTTAGCTTGCTCGCAATATTAACATCAACATTTTGAACAATGACCTCCTTGCAATATGTCCCTACCAACATTCAAACCAAACGTCCTTGGTTCAGCCAATAGCTGTATTGCACTAGTGCTGTCTTGTTAGGTACACAACAATATCATACTAGCCGGATAGCTAACTAGCTAGCTAGCTAGCGGCTAACTAGCCTCATTACTGTTTACATGACAGCAGTTAAACAGCTAATACTTCCTAACCGGATGATTTCAGGACTGTGATTCAGTTAGCAAGTTATGTGCATTACCTTGCCAAATTGCTCATGTTTTTCCCGACACACACCTAATCGTCTAGATTTAGAACTTAGGCTAAATATTGAAAATAACTCTTAGAGTTTTTTCCAATAAACATCAAGATCGTTTTATGGTCACCTAGATCATAAACACATACCTTTCGCCTTGTTCATCACACAATTAATTCTATCTAATGACAGCTAAACACTTTTACCATAGTGACTTGTATGGCAATACATTTTAAAGTTTGTATTTCATAACAATCTGCATTTATACGCTTGTTCTAGTGTGATCAAATTACACAGTAGCTCAACTGATAGAGTGTTGCACTTGCATTGCAAAGGACCGGGGTATGAGTCCTGAAGAGAATGTTATAGAAGTACCAAATAATGATGTGGTTGCTTCAGCAATTACATTTTTCTTGTGACATTTGCTTTTCTGACACTATCGATTAGGTTTGGGGTTCAGGTTTAGGGTAGGGAGGTCGGTTTTTTGAATTTCTCGATACTCAATAGAACATTAACCTTAAAATCCTCATGCTCTCCATTTTGGAAGAAACATTTATTTAACTTGCTTTTAGCACCACACAGTGAACTTTTCATCTCTGAACTGTGATACATTATTGGAACCACATTATTTTGCAAAAAAAATAAATAAATGAATAAATAGTAAAAATGTCACAAAAGTTTTCCAATGATACCCAGGGCAATTAAAACAGCTGTAATTTAAAGCTTGCTTGACATTTTCTCATTTCCAGTGCTGACATTGTTTTCCCACCTTGGATTACAGCACTACTTCCTCTTTAGTAATTTTTCATAGCCCCCTGTCATTTTCTTTGGTGTACCAGTAAGCTGTGTAAGAATTGATAATTGGAAAATTTTACTGAAAAATAATGCAGCGCAGTATTATATTTTCCCCTTGTCTTGTTATCTGTGAAGTGCGTATACAGTTGTGTGTTGTTTGCATATTTGTGTCTGCGTCCATCTAGCCGTTTCAGTGTATTTGCAACTATAGAACAGAGATTGCGTACGTTTTTGTGTGAGTGTGTGTTGATGTCTGTGCGTGTAGGTTGATGAGGGCAGCACGCAGGTTGATATTTATCTGTAATTATCTTCTGGGGAAAAACATGTTTTACATGATCCAAAGCAAAACATGAACTTCTCTCTTTAACATCTCAGTTGTTTCTCCTAGACAGCAATGACATTAAAAAGATAGCAATTGTAGACTTTTGCTTAAAGAGATTTTAAGCAACCTTACACAAATAAAAAGCAAATATAAGGGTGACACTTTACAATAAGGGCCCATTTGTTAACATTAGTTAATAACATTAGTTAACATGAAGTCATGAACTAACAATGAACATTACTTATTTAGCAGTACTTATCCTTAGTTAATGGTAATTTCAATATATACTAATGCATTTTTTTCCAATCAAAAGTTCACTATAAAAAAGAAAAGAAAAAGAAAACTGGCACCTTTTCAATTTACTTGAAAAGTACATGTACTCTCTTGTTAAACATAATGTACATTTTTACCATTAATCAGTGACAAATTTTCAGGGCAAGCAAAGCCTTCTCTGCTGGCCTAACATGCCAAATAAATCAATATTTTCCATCCTTTCATTCTCAATCACCTTTTTCCACTCTTAATTAATCTACAAACAAATAGAGAAAAACTAAAAGTTTATCCAGTCAGAATTTATTCCTTGATGCTTACAAGCGAAGTGTAACAACTGTTTCACAAATCGCATGCACGAAGCAGTGCTTGAGTTTGAGCTCCAACCCGTCAGGCCTTCAGAATTTCCACAGAATCCCTCAATAGTGCAAATGAATGAGAAACTAAAGTCAGATTGTCATATTGATCAGCCAATCACATTGATTTATTTGTTCTTGTTGGGTGTGATCAGGGCTGGACTAGTAATCTGGCATACCGGGAATTTTCCCGGTGGGCCGACACACTTTGGGGCCGATCAGGGGCGGACTGGTCATCGGGAGAACCGAGCGGGCCCGTGGGTCGGTCGCGAAACAGTGCCGAATGGGCCGCAATAAGCTAAAATGAGCTGCCGCGTTATGCGGAAAATTCTCAACTTGTGTCGACTAGCATACCCTTCAGGACTCGTACCACGGTCCTTCGCATCATAAGTGCAACGCTCTGTTAGTTGCGCTATACTGTGCAATTTGTTCACGCTCAAACAAGCTTGTAAAGGTAGTTGGTTATAATGCAATGCAATGCTAAATGCTAAAAGTGTTTTAATATCATAAGATAGCATTATATGAGGAATAATCTGAAAAGTATGTGTTTATGAACTGATAATCTGCTGTTTTACTCGTGATTTGTGTGAAAGGGAATAAAAGTCATTGTTGTTTCCTCTACAGTTCATTTGACTGAGGAACGTAAAAATTATTTCGCAAAATGTAGGTATAGTAGCTTGATAATTTAAGACCAGGTTGAGAGTTAAAAAAAAGAAGATATTTCAGTTATGTCTCAAATTCTGCTCAAAGATGAGCCAAGATACCAACCTCAGCAATAAAAAGTCAGATTTCAATATAAACATTTCTCATCAGGTCCTTCAAAGACCAAATGTTCAGAGTTTTGCTTTCACATGAATTATACTGTGTAGCTCTATACTCCAAATGCATGTCAACAAATGTCTAGTTTGTTTCTATCTTTATTCCTCCTAAAATTAGGAGTAACATATGAGACTTAATTCACAGTTAAACAAAACATAACCGAGAACTCAACTAAGCCCGCTGGGCTCGGAAAGAGCAACATGATTTCTTTATAGATCATGTGTACAAGCATATTGTGGTTTGTTAAAATGTACGTGTATATATATTTAGGGAGGGTGCATAGGGGACAAGAGCATGCATGTATGTGTGTGGGTGGAATCTGAAACCGAGCAAGGAGTGTGTAAGAGGTGTGCAAAGCTTCCCTCCTCTTACACTTCCTCAAGCTCTTTCTCTCTCTCTCCCCCTCTGAGGTTGCAGTCCTCCTGCAGTCTCTTTTCCCGCGTTGTGTGTGTATGTGTGTGAGAGAGGGAGGGAGGGACGGCACTTTATCAGCAAGGTTCATGTCGTGTGTGCTTGTGAGGACTCTCTCGGAAGTGTGTGTGTGTGTGTTTTGTGTGAATGTCGAGGGACTGACCTTAGAGCTCCCCTGTGGACGTCTAGAGAGCAGAGGGAGGCTGGCTTTTACCCAGAGACTCCTGAGTGCAGATGGTGTGAGCAGTCAGGAGAAAAGTTTATGACAGCTCTGTCTCTCTCTCTCTCTCCTCTCCTCCGATCTGCTCACACCATTTTCTGCACACAACTGCCCCATGGAGCTCTGTGATATTATGGATACGGCTACAGACGCTTTGCTGGGCTGTTTGTCTTTAAGGCAGTAATGCACTTGTATTGGACAGAGTCACATTCTGTATTGTATCTTGGATCTGAGCGAACCCTGAACCATTTCGAATCGCATACTGAATTCATTTGGCTCATTTTGACTTTTTGGACAGCTTTTGTGTGGACGGCCCTGGATAGCAGTTTTTAAGGTAAGAATTCTTATGCTGTATATGTTTGTGTTAATGGGATAGTTGTCATCTGCTGTCACCTTTTACTCACCCTCGTGTTGTTCCAAACCCGCATGACTGACTGTCATCTGTGGAACACAAAAAGAGATGTTTGGCAGAATGTTAGGGATTGACAGCTTCAGCCACTATTCACTTCCATTAAATGCAAAAAATTATGCAATTGAAGTGAATGGTGACCGAGATTAAACATTCTGCTTAACATCTCCCTTTTTGATCCACTGAAGCAAAAAAGTCACACAAGTTTGGAATGACATGAGGGTGAGTGAATGATGACATCATTTTCATTTTCGGGTGAACTATCTGTTTAAGTTAGCTTTGTGTATGTTTTTTTTTTTTTTTTTTTTTTTTTGCATTGTATGAACCCCATAGGTATGTATACTGTATGTTTTGTCAGGTCATGTTTCTTTTAATATACAGGTTTCATCATCTGTCACCAATGCAAATATTTATCTGTATGTCATAGCCACAAATTCACATAATGATTTATAATCAGTGTGTGTGATGCGGCTGTCTATTTTACATTATCAGCTCTGTAATTTGTCTCTTACTGTTGTAAACACAGTTGTAAATCTCCTCTTGCCATCTTAGTCACTAATAAAAACATTAACTATATACAGTACACACTGAATATTGGGGTGGATGACATGTGACAGCAGTATTTGAAACAACAATTTCCATTTTCGAATTCATTAATACATGCAGTTTGTATGATCTCATATTAGAGCATACTATACCGCAACGTACATTGTCATGCCACAGAACCTATTTTATATGACTATTTATGCTGTAGATGTACAATATAAACCTAAAATTTGAAGGTTTATGGATGTTATTTTCTTTTAAATAAACCTCTTCCCTAAGTGCCACAAATCTCACTGTTCAACAAAGCCAGTTTCACATTTCTACAGCTGTTCTCGACACAATATGAGCATTTGCAGAAGTGTTTCAGCTGATTTGTCAGAGAAGTGCTCTAAAATAGCACAGACATTTCCATTAAGACACAGAGCTGTTGCTTATTTAAAGAAAATTTACGCCCAAAAATTCTATCATCATTTACTCACCTTCTAGTAGCTTATATTTTACTTTGTTTCACGGAACACAGGACATTTTTGGCTCTTTTCTATTCAGTGAAAGTGGATGGTGTCTACTGTCAAGCTCTACGAAGGGCAAAAAGCACCATAAAATTAGTCCATATGACTCATGTCTTCTAGAGCCATACATAAAGCTATAAAGTAAAATAATAGTGCTTTTTTGGTACTGGTTGGAGCTTGACTATCTCTGGTTAACACATGTTCAGAAGTCTCTGACATAGTCAAGTCTCATGTCTTTCCCATGACGTCCAAGTAAAGTCCAACAAAGTCTCCTGACAACTCATACAAGATGGCGAAACTGTAAAATTTTGTATGACATTCCTTGTACGAAAAGGTATGACTTTTATTCCCATAGAGACCAACCAGAATTTCAGTGAGCAAATTTGGTTACTCATTTCATCTTTATTTATGCAATGCAAATGACTGTCGATCTGTCGATAACCTGTAACATGCATACCTCGGTTTCATTATTTTCATTCATGTTTTTTTTTTCTTTTAAAATCATGGTTAGGTCTAGGTTTGAGGGATTAGACTTTATGGTTAGATTTGGGTTTAGCTTTAGGGTTTGGGTTAGGGTTAGGGGTTTAACTTGTTTAACTACAATGTGGATGTTCAAAATAAATAAATAAATAAATAAATAAATGGTAAGAATGCCCACAACCACCAAATGTTTCTCCTTCTTCCGTGGTACACAACAGTAGCCTTGTTTCCATCAACATTTTGGGATTTTGCATAAAAACTGCTGGATGGAAACACCAAAATGCACACAAAAAATGTATTCACTCACTTGCGGTGGATACATTTTTATCCGATAAGAAGAAATGTGCATAAACTATAATGGAAACCATGATTTACTGAACAAACTCCAATTGAATTTGATAGGAATAAAAGATCATGCGACTGAAAAACTACTAGACTAACCAGCGAGCCAATCAACGCATCTGAAATGTTGCTCTGTTCATCCTGAAATAACAGTGTCTAGAAAATCCAGAGCCTACAAAGAGTTTGCAGAGCAAATAAATAAAAAACTAACTTGAACTGTATGGAAGAGAAGGTTTATTGACACTTTATTGACACAAAATATCATATAGATCTGCACGGTATAGTCATAAGGATGGATGAACGCACATACCTATATAGCTCACCCAGAAGTGTGTGATGCGCTGTCACTCCCAAACATGAGACAAAGTTCTTTAGAGTGTTGTCTGCATGCTCTACTCCACCAGTATTTCATTAATAAAACACTCACAGTGGCTACAATTTCTCCAGAAGTGACAATTTCATCCCTTTGAACACCATTGGAAGGAAACGCGGCTTTATTAGCACTTGATAATATGATTGTGTTAAAATAGAAATGGTGTGGAAGAGAGAGATTGAGAGGGAGGTTGATGGAAATGGGGAAACTAATGAAAAGAAAAGGCAGGAATGAACAACAGTCTGTCAGCTCACTGACAACGTGTATATGGGGTGATGAGATCTGGAACAGAAAGGAACATGCTGTTCAGAGATTTTTCAGAAACAGAATGGGTAATGCTGAATCCTGAGACATTTATAAGTAGCAAAAACAATTCTGCGGCATATTATCACTATTGTTTTTTCATGGTTTCAGAAGGCTTTATGGAATTTTGGAAGAATTAGATGAGATACGTTTGAGGTTAAACTGCATAGAGAAGACATGTGAGATTACTAGGACCTTTTAAAAAAATAAGAACAAATTCTGACAAGAAGGAGACTACACAGCAAAAATGTCCACTTGATCTCCACGTAATCTCATTGCTGTCTAAGTGAAACAATTGAGACATTATAGAGCTCTCAGTTTAATCTCATTGCTGTCTAGGAGACACAATTGAGATATTAAAGACATCTTATAATTTTTTCTTTCCTAGATGTAAAGCCATGCCATAGATTCAAGTCCACTCCGTATTTCAATCCTTAAACCGTATATCAACAAGTTAAAAAGACAAACACACACATACAGTATATGCACAATGGTGCAGCTCTATTTTCTTAAGTAGTTCTTTAACTCTGATGGAAGAACATTATCTGACATTTAAAAAAGGGTAGATTTTTCTAGCCTAGAGAAAATGAGCTCAGAGAGAACAAGAAAGTTAGATAGAGGGAGAAAGATACACTGGCTATTTAAAGGACTGATCACCTAATTTTTCCCATCAAACCCTCAGTGACCCGGCTCAGACTGTAGAGGCAGTCACATGGTTCTGTTTATCAGCAGTCTTTGAGGCACATAAAATCTTCCTGATTATTAGCACAATAAGATGATACTTGGTGTTTGTTAAGAACACTGTGTCAAAATGAGCCCAACTTTCTCTTCAAAGCCTTTAAGAGCCTTGCTGAAAAGGCCGATGGCTCAGACCAGCACTTAATTTCCATACTGGTCAAGGTTAGTTAATACTGTGATCTGTCCTGTCTTAGTCTACAGGACAAAGCCTTAGCCTTGGCAAAAGGTTCTTATAGTTTTGAAGGCAGTGGAAGTGTTGGAACTAAGAAAATACTCCCAACTAAACAGTTTAACTTCTAAACAGTCTGACCCACAAACAGAGAGGTAGCAATGTTGTCCACTGAACTGGAGTCAGTTATTCAGCCAATCTGATGATATGAACCTATAAAGCCATTCAGAAGATAGACTGTGATAGCATCATCATCATCAGCAGGTGGCTTCCAGATTTCCTGTTTTTAATCAGATCGGTATCCTTCATTTTTTTTTTTTTTAAACCAAACCACGAGGTGCCTCCGAGGCTCATCAACCACTTCTGCTGAAATATCCCCAAATGAGTCAGACAATCATATGCCTGCATATGTGGTTTTGCACAGATGTACAATCACACAAGGATTCATCAAGTCAAGAGGAATGTATTTAAATATCTAGAGAACCTTACTTGTGGCTAAAAGTTAAAGGAATATTCTGGGATAAATACAAGTTAAGCTCAATCGCATTTGTGGCATAATATTGATTACCTCAAAATGTATTTTGGCACGTCCCTCCTTTTTTTTTAAAAAAATACAGCAAAAATCTGGGTTACTGTTTGGCACTTACAATGAAAGTGAATGGGTGCCAAAATGTTGAAGCTCCAAAATGAACATAAAGGGAGCATAATAGTAATCCATATGACTCAATGTGTTCAGAAACTATATGATTGGTGTGGTTGAGAAACATTTAAGTATAAATATTTAAGTAATTTTCAGCATAAAATTCCTTTGACAGAAAAACTGACTCAGCAAAGTGGTGCCCACTTTTACATACAAGGGAATTTGCAATATACTGTTCTCTTCTGATATATGCTTTTTGATATCATTGAGAAGTGAGAGGAAATACCCTTATGACATCATAATCACTTGACTCTTATGCCAAATCTGTCAGTCAAATTGCAATAACATCGATGACAACTTTCTGCAATTTTGCCATGTTTTCACCATATCTATACAATTCTATATGTTGGAAGCAGAACTCCCTGTGATGATTTTGCAAAGATTGGCAGAAAGTTGTGAGCACCTTAGATTCCACAGAGATTTTTAAAGTGTTTGTAGCCTTGATCGAGAATTTAACATTCTCTGTGATATGTAGCTGTTTTCGTTACAAATTACAAGCCAGATTACAAATTTCTGTTCTTGTAGAAGCTGTACACTGAAAATGTATATGCAAAAGTAAGTTAAAGCGAGAGTTCACCCTAAAAGTATAGCTATGCCCTCATGTTGTTTCAAATCTACATGTCTTTCCTCTGTGGAAACCAAAAGGAGTCATAAGTGTGTGATAAAATAAGGGTGAGTAAATGATGACAGAATTTTCATTTTTGTGTGAACTATCATTTAAAACCAAGAGAATGCTTAGTTAAAAATCTATAAATTAACAATTCCTTAAGGAATGCTACTGGAGTTTCTATCATCGTTTGGAATCAATCCTGGAAGGATCAAATAAGATTCTACTGGATAAGATGAAGTTCCCATTTTTAATTATTTTCCCACATTCTCAAGAACCTTATTTGATTCTCATTTGATCCATTATGGATCGGTTCCAAATTATAATGGAAATTTCATTATATAAGGTTGTATAACCTTATATAATGCTCTCGTATAAGGTTATTCTGCTTGAAGATTTCACAACTTAATGTACCAGAACCATGTCTTCTGGTGTTTAGTTTCAAATTCAAACACCATGTTTTTTCTTGCCTTTGCTTTTCTGAGCTAAAATCTTGCTATGTAATCAGACACATAAGGTTAAAACATGTACAAATACATAATGCTGTCTCCTCAATCCACATCAATAGTCCTGGTGCACTCTGGTGTGGCAAAAGAATGTGTATCACAGTCAATTGGGAGGAGAGCGGCCACAGCAATAGCAGACAGCAGTAGCTGTCAAGTGCCGCAGATAGAATAGACCAACAGCTGCCAAACTGAAACACAGACAGACAGGCAGACAGACAGACAGACAGATGGCTGGAGTTACGCCTCCCACGTGCCTGTTTTAGAACACACTCATACATAAATATATGTAAACAAAGAACGGGTGAATATCAAGAATACATGACCACTCAAGGGAGTTCCTTCTTAAAGGTTAAAAGCAAATGAATTAACCAGATTAACATAATCTTTTTTATATTAATGTTCATTTGATGATCATTAAAATCAACTAACTAACTCAACTAATATTCTAAAGGTTAATTTCAATAGATTCTGACGTTGACATATTGTATGTACATAACATCTGACATTCCTAAAATGCTAAGATAATAGCCATGTCCCAAATGATGCAATACGCCCTGTGCGCTTACACTATACACCATACAATCACTCATCAGTCTAGTGTATGCATTTTCAAAGTGTAGTATCGTCCCAAATAGAACACTAATATGTTTTTACTTCACAGAAGCATTTAGAGTTGTCTGAAAAGTCCACATATTGTGTTGAAACATGCTAATACAGTGGAGGGAGTGGTAAGGGACCATCTAAAAAGTCCACATATTGTGCTAAAACTATGGATTTTTTAATTGAAAAACAGAAGGTTCAATATAAATATTCAATAAGATGTACAAAATTACTCTGATCCAACAATTTTTGAATACAATCACTGAGTAACAAAGACAAAAATACAGATGAAGGGAAAAAAAAGTAAATAACAATTAAAAGGCACATAAACCAACACACATGTATACATAAAGAAGATAAAGAAGATAAATAATCAAATAAAATATTTTGTATAATTCATGGGTCAGAAATGTTCTGAACATATAAATAATTATATTCAATTATTAATAACTCAAAAAGCATTTATTGCTAAAACTGTGAAGGATGTGGTAAGGGACCATCTGAATACAGGGTCAATTTCTTGGTATTATTCATCTTCAATGTAGTATTACTGACCGGTACTGTTGCTCCCTATATGTATATTACGCAGTCTGCATTGTTTACCTACTCCCTACAGGGGAGCCATCATACCCTAGGAGGGCACTTTGAGGTTTTTGGTCCAATAATTAGTACCCGTGTTTTGTTGGAATTAATTAGAATGACATTTCTGGCTATCCAATCTTTGATTTCATTGATACACTCTGCTAATTTGGAGAATTGTTACATTTCGTCACATAAAGTTGGTATTGTCGCCATAACAGTGGAAAAGTATTCCATGATTCCTGATAATATCTACCTGGGGAAGCATATATAAGGAGAAAAGCAGATGCCCTAAAACTGATCCCTGTGGCACTCTATACTTAACTTTTGTTTGATTTGACAATTCCTTGTATACACAGACAAGGTGGTAGCGGTCTGCTAAATAGGACCTAACACAAGGTAATGCAAGTCCACAAATGCCAACATAATTCTCAAGTCTATTCAAGAGAATGTTGTGATCTATGGTGTCGAAGGCAGCACTAAGCTCTAAAAGCACTAAAAGAGAAATGCAGTCGTGAACAGATGATAAGAGCAAGTCATTAAATGCAGTCTCTGTTCTGTGATGGGGCCTAAATCCTGACTGAAATTGTTTGCAATTACTATTTCTCTCTAGAAATAAACATAATTGGAAGGACTTTCGATCTTCCGATGTTGCGTCCATGCCAGAATTGGCATCATGAGCTTCAGACCTCCATTGGAGTGTACAAATAGAGTATGTTCTCACAAGAAACAGAAATGTGCTCGCTGCGAGAGGGCACATTTATACGCTGCTCATCCTCACTGTGTATGTCGGGATGACAGTCAAATGTATTTCAGCGAGTTTTGTTCTTAAACATTGTTAACACACAGTAGTTCACCAGAGTTCGCTGAGAGATTGCACGTGTGTTATTTCTGTGTGATAATTTTCACATAAACACTTTTCTCAAACAATAGAGAAAGGGATTGTTGCGGCAGCTCGAGCTGCACAGACTAGAGATGCACGCATATTTACACACCATTCTCTTCCCCCCCTCACCAGAGTTCATTGGGAGATAACATGTGTTGTTTCTGTGTGATGATTTTCACATAAACAATCTTCTCACACAATAGTGAAAGTGCTTGTTGCATCTGCTTGCGCTGCACATCCTCGACACACATGCACATTTACACACTGTTCGCTTCCCCTTCCCACTGGTGTCCGCCGGGAGGCTTCACGCAGGCTGGTTCTGTGTATTGTGTTCACATAAACGTTTTCATTAAAATCTGAAATGTTCTAGTCACAAATATTGAGTAGAGTTTTGAGTTTTGAGCGATGTGCTCTTGTCCATCAGTCAAACAATTCAGAAGAAATGGTGTTCACGCACCCTCTTATTTTGTCCTAAAGGAGCGGGGCTCAAAGACCATTGATAATCTCAGGATTGCCATTATTGTACAAGGGCGTCAACTAAGTCACCAGAGAAGGAATTCTCAAAAGCATTTACCGCGAGTGAGAATGGCATCCCTTGATCTAGGCTATTTAAATCTTTAAATTTTTCTCACTATTCATTCTGAAGATGTGCTATTGCTATTGTGCACAGCACAATACTAGTGGTGTGAAATCAAAGGTTCATTATGACTGGAACCTCACCAGGTCATTCCATTCTGGCTTGTGTGTGCATATTTCTGTGTAGATCACCGTATTACCATAGTAATTTTGTAGTAACCATGTTTTTTTTTTTGGAAGAAACCATAGATTTAATGCAATTAACATGGTGTTACTACAGTAATATGGTGGTAATATAGTAACCATGGTTCGTATTGTGGTTACTCATTTTACAACAAAATACCATGGTAAAACTATGGTCACTGTAGAAAAATGAAGGTTTTTTTTCTAATGGAAGGTTAAGGTTAGGCTTAGGGATAGGGTTTGTTGTAGGGTGTCTGTGGGACTCTAAATAAACACAATAAACTTGCTTAATTTAATGAGATATCATAATTTTGCTGCCTACCATTGGGAGCAGCCATCACCTTGGGAGTGTGTCTATTGTACCAAAAAATGTTGCTTAGGTGGGCAGCTCTCTTAAGCTCATGAGTTAGAGAAAGTGGTAGGATACAAATACTCCCTTTCCCTACAGTAAAACGGCCAAACAAAGCCATGACAAACATGGAGGTCTGCTTTGTGTGCACAGCTCTGTCACATTCCTATATGGAGAGTAAACATAGTAAGCACTTAAAGAGTGGTAAGAGTGACCAGATGATACACTGAGCTAACAGGTAATGCAGAGTAGGGCTGGGCGATATGTAGAAATTATTTTAGCGATAATCACCTTATAAAACATTGCGATATCCGATTAGATTGTCAACCCCCTGCCGAGGGTTTTGCTTGGTTTTGCTTTAAGATTTGTATTTATTTATTGAAACACAAAAAACATTAAAGACATTTCTAAATTCAAATTGCACTTTAAACTAAAAGAAAAAAGCAATAAAATAACGAAGTGATCAAAGAATCCTATTTAACCACCTCCCTATATCCAAACATTTACCATCTACAATGGCTCCATTTGCCATCCCTCAAGTATCCTTCAACGACACCAGGTGAAAATGACTAATAGCCTACAGATTAAGAACTTAAGACAAACATAAATGTAAAGATAATAATAATCATAATAATTATAAAGCCTAATAAATTCCCTTGTGTTCCCAAAATAATACTGCCAAATGTGTGCTCTTATAGAATTTGTGTTTGTATTGCATTTAATCACTTTCATTTTTGTTTCTTTAATACAAATATATGTTACTCAACCTGCAAAGTCACAATGCATGCTAAACACATGGAAATAAAGCAAACTTAACTCACAGCACCTCCCGAGACTAACAGCATTTCTTGTCATGTGTCCCTCGAGACATCATACAGGTCGACCGCCTGTTGGGGGTAGATGAACAAAATTACCCGCATGGAATACATTTGGACGAGGAGCTTGTGAACTGGAATTAACCTTGTAGCATTTTGCAGGTGGTGGGTGCAAGTTTCACATCTTGGCCACTGTTTAATACATATGGCAACTTTCCAAATCCATGGTTTTGCCATTTCCCAATATTGTTGATCATCGTCTGTCAGTCATTTGCAATCAACATCGGGATCTTTGTAAGACATAGTCGATATCCGTTTGCATTATCCTATCACCCAGCCCTGCTGCAGAGAGCTCTGAAAATAGAGTGTTGAGATTCATTTTAAATGAACCAGGTTCACCACTACCAGTAAAGTGCTGCAGATTTCTAGCAAACATTTGCGGTGAATAGCAAACTAATTTGCATATGAAAACAACTTAGCTGTAAGTTTGTAGCAGGTAGCGCCAGAACTCTAAGTTTTTTGCAAGAATGCTCGGATAATCATTTGCATACTTGCGTAAAGTGTATTTTTGACTTTCATTTCAGCAGCTCTGTCTTCTAGATACACATGCTTGATTTGGTGGTGTTGTGTTACGAAATATGTAAGACCGCAGTTCATAATGCATTACATTGTCATTGTTGTTGCAACAGTTGGTATAGCAGGCACTGGCGTAGGTTAGAAGAGAAACTTATTGAGCAAGTTGGTTAAAGTCCCATTTTTTATTTACATCACAAAGTACGTCTCATCTAGGAAAAGAAGTGTCTTTGGAATAGGGCTATAGTCTCCAAATCCTTGCTGGGAAAAGTCTTGTTGTCAAATAATCCATTATATCTGATTGAGATGTCTGTTACAGGTAACTACAAGTGATGCGTTCGCCATTTCCATGCCAGGGAACGCTAGCATTTCCATGCCAGGGAACACTAGCCAAGCATCTTTATAAACATCAAAACTGTCACAACTGAGCAGAATGCTAAGTTATATAAAGTCCTTCATAATTGTGTGTGATCGATGTTAGAAGAAATACCTTTATGCACAAGAACTTTTCTGTTCACTGCATTGAAAGAGAGAGACAGAAATGTCAGCCAAACTGATCTTTACTTTAGGTAAACCATCAGATTAGTTGGCAGTCAAAACAGCCATTGTTTACTTTCTCTAAATGGATGGCTTAAAAAGCTTGGTCCTTCTGAGACTGATCAAGAGTGAGTAATAAAATATGTGTGAGTCATTGGGTGAAGTTTGAAGCAGCCAGCCATGGTAAATGTTCATTTTAGAGACAATCTTTCAGTCAAGCTGCAGTTTCTGTAGGGAACTGTGAAAATTGATTTTTTTACCCATTGGCAAAAAAAAAAATGCTGAGGTAAAATGCTGAGGTAATGCTTTATAATAATGGCCTGCTATTAATAGGTAATTATGCAGGAATTAATGCAAGATAAATGAGTAGTACTACATTAACACTTTAGTTACTACTATTAACCAAAATGGAAACATGATTAACCAATCAGTAAGTAATAGCGAACTAATGACTGAGGTAGTCCACTGTTAGGTAATCAATAATTGCTGAATTTGATCTGCCTCATTGAGAACTATTAACTAACTATGGCCAATTTAAAATAATTACTAATTAATTACTAATCAGTGCATTAGCATGTGTCTAAAATGTGAATGATTATGTTTTTACTGTGAACAAGATCACGCACTGGTTCTTTGCTAAAGGCTACAGTGTCATAGTCAATGATGTAACCACATATTCAGGATTGATGGGGAGCAAATTTAGTAATGTAAAAGATAAGGGAAACAAAATATGTACTTTTACAAATATTCAGCGTGCTTGTCGTTTAGGAGCCCTTTAGCCACAAAATCAGATGACAACCAGTGAGGGGAACCAGTGCATCAACCAGGAATCAAACCTTGATCACAAGAACAGAAATCTTGCATGATGCAATTACACTTATACATGAGTGTTTTTCATTGGTTGTTTAACAAAAGCCATACTCTGTCTTTCTGCTCAAAAATTCACTAAGATAAAAAGGAAGATTCAATGTCAGGTGGGGTTACACCTGATTTTTTATTTATTTTTTTGCCATTACTCGATCGTTTCAAGTAAAGCCATATCGCTTTGCGTTTACTATCAAAGTTTATATTTGCCTGTTTATATTTTCGTGGGAGTTTGGCATGAGTCTGCTAATGGCGCACGCATCACAGCAGGGGACAGGAGCCGCTGGTTGACATCTGCGGTGCAACTCAGTGATGCTCGGAGTTCAACTGAATGACACACAAATGCACCGTTGACTACATTTAGCATATTCACTTAAAATCCTCTTATTTGGGCATTAAAATGTGACACAATAATCGTGGTTGTCTCAAATAATCCGACGATTATTGAATAATTGCAACAGGCCTAGTAGACGCAAATATGAAATATTAGAAAACACAAACAGTTAATTAGCCTACTCATATACGTCAGCATACTTAATACATGCTGATGTAATTCGCAGCATTTTATGCATTTAACACATACTTCAATTACTCAAAGCATTTTATGCATTTTTAATCAGGCTTTAAGGACATGTATAACTGTTTAAAACAATAGCATTCTCATTACACATGTTCACTTAAATGGTAAACACTCTGGGCTATAAATCATTAAATAAGATATGATTAATACAAAATGTACATACCCAGTTCTTGCACGTGTGCACCAAACATGGTCAAACTCCACATATGCAATACATACTGTATGCATCCTTCAAAAATAACTCAGAACAAACATTCAATTTTAATATAACTCGTAACATTAACTCTTGTGAACACATATTTAATGCAACATTTAGTGTACATTTTTTTTCTTTACGCAAATAATTATCGACCGATGAATAAAACCAAGAGCTCTCTTGCTCAATGCATATTCCAACATTTCCAACATCAGAGTGTGCCGGAAAGTCAAAAAACTTTGGTGTCGCAAAACTCCGGTTCACCAACCACAGTTCGGTAAGCATTGGCACTGCGGTCGGATCATCTCAAGTTTAATGATGAATCTAGAGCACAAGGTTTGTTGAAGAAAACAAAGCGTCAAATAGACAACCTCCGCTAATGCACCTGTATGACTCTGTAGATGGACGCTCTGCCTGTTTGTCAAATGGGTCAACTTGATGACATCAAAGTTCTTTGTGTGTAGTTGAAAATGGCAAGCGGAGAAATCAAGCTGCTGATAGAGAAGGCCCCAGCGTTTCTTCTTTCTGGGAACATTTAGTTTTTGCAATCAATTTCAACAGTGAACTTTTACAAAACAGGCACTGTTTACAGACATCGTTCAGTGCGAGTGCTGTATACTTGTAATACCAGGGACGGATTACCGACAGGGCCAATGGGGCCAGTGCCCAGGTGCCCTTGACTACCCGGTGGTGCACTGGGCTTTAAGGCTGTGCAATCTAGTTTGATGACCCCCCCTCAACAACTTTTGGGCATGAACAACGTACCCCTCCTTAACAACTTTTGACCATGAACTATGAACACCCCCCCCCCCCCCCCAACAACTTTTGGGTGGAGGGTGGCCCTTGGAGATAATTGGCTTTGCAAGTCATAATCCATCCCTGGGTAATACACGTCAATAATTCATGCCAGGGTTTAAAATGCACACGGGAGTACTTCCTGTTTCCTACAATCTATCGTATGTAATCTATCGCATGCGTTTTGATTAATGCCATTAAAATGCCATTATAATAATACATTGATTCACGATTAACTATTAAAATTTACGAATAAAAAATGTAAGTTTTTATTTTTACGTGTTTCATTTTTTACAGTCTTTTACCGTTAAAATTACGGACATTTTTACAGTGTATAAATAAAATGGTTAAACTATGGTTACTGTTGTAAAACCATGATATTTATTAAGGGCAAACCTGTTGAATTGTTAACCAAATAGTATTCTTTGGATTTGGCAGTAATATTTATTTTTCTAAACAAAGGAAATACTGAACCGTACCAAAACTGTGACACTAAAACCGTGATAAATTTGAACCATTACACCCCTAATACAGACCAAATACCCCCCAAACAGGAAGCGGTTTGTGAAGAATTGTAAAATTACTGTTAGCCACACAATTTCATTTCAAATAAGCATGCTGTTCTGCTTTTAAAACTGCCTAAACCAGCCTACACTAAGATAGTTTAGCTGGTTTTAGAGGGGTATTTAGGCTGGTTTATTTTTTACATTTATTTTTTTCAGGAAGGCTATTCAATTATTTATATATTCCTTACTTATTCATCAATAGTTTTGTTATTTAACTTTCCAAACTAGAAGAAGAACTGGACATAGGATTAAAATGAGCATTAATAATTGATTTCTATTCAGCAGACTGCACAGTGCATAATTCATACACCACGTCAATAAACTGCTTTATGCCAGACAGAGGGACTTTGCAAGAGGACACGATCATCGCCGTTATCAGAAGACCACTCAGAATCAGAATCAGCTTTATTGCCAGGTATGCTTACACATACAAGGAATTTGTCTTGGTGACAGGAGCTTCCAGTGCAAAACAATACAATACAGCAACTAGACAGAGATAATGAGAAAAATAAAATAAATAAATAAATAAAAATAAACAACTAGAACTAGAATAAGAATAAATATTGGATAGAAAATAAAGTATATGTAGTATAAAGGCAACAGTTAAAAAAATGTAGTGGGCTGGGCGAGTGGGGTCCAGAATGATTTTTCCAGCCTTTTTCCTGACTCTGTAAGTGTACAGTTCTTGAAGGGAGGGCAGGCGGCAACCAATAATCCTCTCAGCAGTCCGAATTGTCCTTTGCAGTCTTCTGATGTCCAATTTCATAGCTGCACCAATCCATACAGTTACTGAAGTGCAGAGGACAGACTCAATGACTTCTGGGTAGAACTGTATCAGCAGCACCTGTGGCAGATTGAACTTCCTCAACTGGAGAAGGATGTACAACCTCTGCTGGATATTTTTCACAGAGTCAATGTGTGTCTCCCACTCAAGGTCCTTTGAGATGTTAGTGCCCAGGAACCTGAATGCCTCCACTGCTGCCACTTTGCTGATTAGAATGGTGAGGGGGGGTCAGTGTTGGGATATTCCTCCTAAAGTCCACAATCATCTCCACCGTTTTGAGCATGTTCAGCTCAAGGTTGTTTTGACTGCACCAGACAGCTAGCTGTTCAACCTCCCTTCTGTATGCAGACTCATTGTCATCTTAGATGAGGCCGATGACAGTGGTGTCATCTGCAAACTTCAGGAGCTTGACAGAGGAGTCCTTGTTGGTGCAGTCATTTTTATACAGGGAGAAGAGTAATGGGGAGGGCACATATCCCTGGGGGGCACCTGTGCTGATTGTACAGGTGCTAGCAGTGAATTTTCCTTGTCTCACTAGCTGCTGCCTGTCCATCAGAAAGCTGGTAATCCACTGACAGATAGACGTGGGAACAGCGAGTTGGTGTAATTTAGTCCAGAGAATGGCTGGGATGATGGTGTTGAAAGCCAAACTGAAGTCCACAAAAAGGATCCTTGCATATGTCCCTGGTCTGCCCTGATGTTGCAGGGTATGATGCAATCCCATGTTGATATGATGTATATGATTGATATCCCTCATCCATCAAATCAGGATATGATGCAATCCATCATTAGCCCATACACGGATTCATACACACACTTGACACTCACCTTGTCACCCTGCTATTAGCTTGTTAGACCATTACCATCATCAATTGTTTGACATGATGATTGTCATGTAAATAATCCACTTTTTGTCCAGGGGTCTCATCAGGAACTCTGCTATATAGACCCTCGGTCAAAAAGTGGCTATAAACCAAACTGTACAAAAGGAAATTATGCACACAGCAAAACTGAATGCAGTTTGAAAAATGGAGACATTAGATTTTGTTCACCTCGTTGTGCTAACACATTATTATCATAATTACTTGAACTGTAAGAGATTGTTTTGCCACTTTTGAGTGTAATGTAGCTCTGCTCATTGTTTTTAGTACATTGAACTTATATTTGGTGTCTACAGTGGATCAAGGCTGTTATTTGTGATGGAGGGAGTGTTTTAGAGCAAATTCTGTTATAAAGGACAGTCTTCCTCTCTGACTGTTGTGGTAAGGGTCTCTGTTTGATGTTTCGAGGGTTCTCTGTCCCTGTCAAAGTTGTTGGGTCTTCTGAGAGGATTTTATAGATGGGAAAGTTCAGCGACGCGCAACATTGCTGCACCCATAGACTGCAGACAGCATTTATCACAGAGGCGTAGTAGAGCTGGCACAGTGACAACGTTCTTACTCGAGACAGGCATAAACACAATGAACACACACAAAAACACAGGGCATACACCCAGGCTCTGTGGCAACAAATGAGTGTCATGTATTTGTAGGCTACTTAAACACATACAGTACACACAACACAGGCGGCATGCTGCTCTGTAATCATAATCTCATTCAAACCAAGCGGATTGGACGAGTGACATTTCTAAAACAATCTTGAGCAAATATTTTGACCTACAATAACATATATATTACTAGACCAGCACTATGTGAATGTACAGTATGTATTTGCGTGTGGCTGTGTTTTGAATGGAATGCTCGAGAATCTGAATTTATTCTAATTGAATCGAGAGATTGAGAATCAGGAAATATGTATCTACACACAGCCCTAAAAATGCCATAACTCTTGATAGTCTGATCAAATAAATATGCCAAAAAGGAGATTCTACTAATATTACTTCTGGTTGGTTTGTCACACTGGAAATGGAAGGTCAAGTCGAGCATATTACACATAGTGTACTTGGGTTGTGTATTGCATATTTGTATGTTGTACTGTAGGTCATCCAAGCATTCCATTCACAGTAGGGTGAATACAGATAAACTGGGCAAATTTTTAGAATTTTTGGCGTCAAAACGTTGGCAAATTTATCTGTATTCACCCGTTAGGATGCACAGGATGCCTGGATGTTCTACTAACAATTGCCAAAATATTTCCCTGAAATCATAATTTATATGGTGCATACAGCAGAAATAATAAGAGTTGTGTGGTAATATGCTATTCCAAGGATACATTTTATGTGCATGTATTAGTCAGTCATATTGCTCTCGTATTGGTAAGGGCTGTGACTGAACATGTGTGTTTGTGATGGCAGTACATCAGAGCGATCGGCAGGATCTCGCAGCCCTGCACTTGCTAAGCAGATGACAGTAGTCGAGCAGAACATCTGGAGTTCATCAGAGCACACGCACACACTGCCACCTCAGTGCTAATGACAACGTGGCAGTGCAGCTTTCATACTATAAAATTGCTTTTCACTACACAGACACTTAAAAACTATAGAAGTTTCAAGTTTCAAGTTTATTTTATTTATAAAGCACATTTAAAACAACAGTTGTTGGCCAAAGTGCTGGACAGTAAAATATATTGAAACAAAAACAAACACAAGGAAATCAACAATTTGAACATAAAAACATAAAACACATAAAAGGACGATCTCATGCTGAATTAAAGGCCAGTGAGTAATAATGAGTCCTTAGCCTCGATTTAAAAAGAGTCAAAGTAGGAGCCTGCCTAACATGCAGAGGAAGACTATTCCAGAGCAAAAGCACGGTCCCCCCTATGCTTCAACCTAGCCCTGTGAACAACCAACAACATATGGTCAGTGGACCTAAGAGGCCTTGATGGAACATGAGGTTGGATGAGATCTGAAAGATAGGTAGGAGCTAATCATTTAATGATTTGTAGGCGAAGCTGTCCTTACACTTCAGAGGTAAATAAAGTTGTGTGCCATCAGCATAATAGTGGAATATGATGCCATATTTCCTGATAATAGATCCTACAGGGAGCGTATATAGGGAGAACAGAATCGGTCCAAGAATAGAACCCTGTGGGACCCCACAAGGAAGGGGTGCTGACGAGGTTACACAGTTGCCAGAGCACACTGAAAAGCGTCTATTGGACAGATAAGAAACCATCTCAGAGCAATGCCTTTGACAACAACACAATGCTCTAAGCAAGAAATTAGAATATAATGTCCACCGTATCAAAGGCTGCTAAGTTCTAAAAGCACAAGTATGTCATGAAAGCCAGAGAGTCATCTGAATCAGTGATTGAGAGGAGATCCTTAAAAAACTTTTAAAAGGGCAGTTTCAGTGCTATTACGAGCTTTAAAACCAGACTGAAGAGCCTCCAGAAGCTGAACTGTAGCTGATGAAGCACCACTTTATACAATATTTTAGATAGAAAAGGTAGTTTGGAAATAGGTCTAAAATTTGAAAGGTTGGAAATGTCCAAATTGGGTTTTTTAATCAATGGTTGCACTTGAGCATTTTTAAACTTTGAAGGCACAACGCCTCTAGCAAGTCTACTATTTATAATTGATTGGATCATTTGTCCAATAGTTTCAATTTATAGATGTCCAGCTACTCTTTTAAAATGATGCAAGCATATTATAAGAGAAATGATTAATCGGCCGATAGTTTTTTAAAAATTAATTTACAGATGAAACATTTCTTTGTTTTTCCTTATTATGACAGGCACATACATTGAAGCGACAAGAGTCCAAAATTATTAAAAGCCCTAAAGCAGTTTATTGTGCAACCAAAATGAATGATATATTATACAAGCCTGAAATACACTGGGGTGCTCTATATGTACTTGTGGCAGTGGGGGCGTGGTCAAGCTCCCATCCAGAGAGAGAGAGAAAGCGGTAAGGACGCTTACACCTGAGCTAAATTATGCCACCTGTAATAACACCTGTTTCTAATTCCAGTGTGCATGGGGAGAGCGGCATAAAAGCAACCACACAACCAGCTGTCCCGGGTTTCGGCACAAGTGTAAAGGGGGATCAGGGAAAAGGAGGAGACGAGAACTGGCTTAACAATATCAATTATATTTAATTAAATAAAGACATACACACAAACACTTACAGGGCAGCTACCCGTAGTTCTCTCTCTCTCGAACTATGGTCACCGGCCGCCTTCATCCCTCACGCACACCATCAGGCTTATTGGGGTCTGGGCGTGCGTTGTTCCAGCCCGGCCCCGCCCTCCTCCGCTCTACAGTATATATTCACCAGATTGCCATATATTTTTGCCAACAACCGATAGTTCCAAAAAGCAACTATCAGCACAGATTAAACTGTAAAACCATTATATCGGTCTACTTCTAGTCCATATTGCACATTCAAAATTGATTTTTTTTCCCAGAAATAATATTTATGACTTACAATTGGTCGCAATTCCTTCAAATTATCATAAGCTGTGCTGCATTGAAGGCTATTTTATTTTGTTCCTCATCTGGTGAGGCTGCAGCACCCTGATTTTATGTTGGACATTTATGTAGCAACCCAACACAGTTCCAACACAGATTGTTTATTGTATGAAATTAAATTTAGATGGTTTTATGCTCTTGGCAGCCAATAATTAAATGCACAAAACACACTGTGGTCGGCACAAGCTTATCCTTTCTGCAAGTTTACTTATGAACTGTTTCAGTTATTTATTTGATCTTTGATAAAAGTTGAATCTATGTTGTGAATGTATTGACATGTGTTTAAATGTAGTGTTTATATGAATGTGTAGTTTACACTGACAACTTTCATGTACAATCTGAAGTTCCTTACAGCAAAAGAAAGTTCTTGAATTCAATTTATATGCAAGTTTATCCATATTTGATGTAGACTGGGTCGTATTTTACCTTGCGTAGATTTGTTCAGGGTTTTTGAGGATGAAGGAATGTCCTGTAAACTGTCCATGCTAGCATCTACCTAATTTGGCTTGCTTCTGCCAAGTCATGGATGAATTTGCATCAAAATGTTGTTAAGGTTGATTGGATGCATGCCGTTTGACATCAACAGCAAAGGATATGCGAAAATTACCGCCTCCCTCTTAGAAGTCGATAAGCCTATTTATTTAGCTATCCTAACTATGCATTGTTATTTGGTTGGTTGCATTTTATAATTTGCATTTTAGTATTGTTTTTTCCCCTGCTAGCCAATTTATATTCTTTAAACATTTACAAAATATTACATTGCAGTTGTGGGAACAGTGAAAATGTCCAGTTTTCATAATGTGTGTAGAACGTTACTGAAAGAAAAGTTCTGGGTTCGATACAAGTTAAGTTCAATCAACAGCATTTGTTTACATAATGTAGATTACTAATGGTCGATCACTCTGTATTTTAACATTTATGTATCGGACGATATAATTTTTCCATTTACGTTTATGCATTTGGCAGACGCTTTTATCCAAATGACTTACAGAGCCCTTATTACAGGGACAATCCCCCCGGAGCAACCTGGAGTTAAGTGCCTTGCTTAAGGACACAATGGTGGTGGCTGTGGGGATCGAACCGACAACCTTCTGCTTAACAGTTTAGTGCTTTAGCCCACTACGCCACCACCACTCATCCACATATTAACAACGTTGTAATAAGAAAGCTTTGTCCTGACATTGTAAGAACTTTTGAATTCTCATGAATATTGAATCTAAATTTCTTTGAACAACATTTGGTCCAAACCTTTCCATATCGTTAGCCAAAGTTGTTGGAAAGTCCCTTTTTAGGTTGATCCCTGCACATATATTCAGAGAAAATGTGTCCATCCACACAGATTTTATATTTAGCATATTTGAGCTAATTTAAAAAAATAAATAAATAAATATATATATATATATATATATAAAGCCTGCAGGAAATCTGGGGAAAAAAACAGAGTCTATGTGTCCTTGTTTGAACCATTTCTGTGTCTCCGGTGCTGTCAGCCATTGAGAAAAAAACTACATCAGTGGTTTTTTTTTTTTTTTTCGAAGCCGGTGGAGGAAATGAGATGCAGGGGTGGTACTATATTTCAGAATTCTGTCTGGAGATCAACATGTTCTGACATTGGCCATGTCTGAATCATTAATGAGGACGACGTGAGACACAGAATGAGAAAATAAGCGCTGACCTCTAAATATGACAGGAACAAGAGGATTATCCTGTTACTCTGTTTTATTTGCATGCATTATCTTTTTCTCTGCATGCAAGTGGGGCAGTTCTACAGCAGATATGTCATGTTCACCTCAAAAATCTGATAATAAATCCTGAAGTAATCTATTCAGGGTTATGAATGACAATGGACGTGAAGATTAGGTTTAGGATTTTGAGGTTTATATATAATTCTTTGGCTCTACTTTAAATCCTAGTAAACTGCCTTAAACTCTTCTATCCACATATAACATGCTGAAAAACATGCTGGTTTCAGCAGATCTCCTAGCTTGGCCAAGCTGGTCTCCAAGGTGGACCAGCTAAAAGTGTACAAAATCCCTCCAAAATCTGCCAACGGACAAGCAAACCAGCTTAAGCTGGTTTCAGATTTATAATTTTTTTTTTAGCTGCAAAGAGTAAAACACACAATTATTCATTTTAATTATATGAATTAAACAATTTTTCATCTGTACTTTTTTGAGCTGAATTAAATACATTGATATTAGACTTATAATTACATTCTGTGGACAGACTTTGTTGTGTTCTGAAGGAATGAGGTCTGGCGATTGTGAAGAATGTCTGTCAAATGACACTCTTTGTCATTTGTTATTTGTCAAGCAGCAAGATGCAGTGTCAATGGGCCTCAGGTGTGTGAATAAATGAAGTTTGTGAGATTTGGAGAACGAATGGGAAAAACACGCATAGGGAAGCTAAAGGAAATGGCATCCTCTGCACACTAAAACACTTTTGTGCTGAGCGAGTAAAAAATCTACCCTGCCAGGCGTGACATGATATTGATATCTCCATGGGCATAAACACAATGATGTTAGTGTGGCTCGACATGGCAGCATCCTCCACTCCTCCTTTGCCAAATGATTTAATGTAATTTAATAAACACTCACATAAAGCACATTTATGATTTCATCTAATCTTTTAGGATTTCATGTTTCAGTAGGCATATATATATATATATATATATATATATATATATATATATATATATATATATATATATATATATATATATGCAAATTTGTAACACTTTTAAAGCATTTAATTGAATATAAACATATTTATTGAATATCACCAATATGGGCTGAATACTATAAAGAAAAAAAAATTGTGCATAGAACTTTGAGACCATGAGCAAATATGGGAGCAAGCAGGTTTCATAGATGAGCAACTACCTTTGAGGTGAATGTGAGTACTAATGGCTGATAGCCCATTCCAGGTAATAAAGACCCCATTGTTTTGAATGGCACAGCCACTGTCACCCCCTTGTTCACTAATGGGGCTTTTCCATTGCACGGTACAACTTGACTCAACTCAACTCTGCTCGCTTTTTGGGGGTTTTCCACTGTGGATAGTAGCTGGTACATGATACTTTTTTAGTACCACCTTGGTCGAGGTTCCAAGCGAGCCGAGACAATACTAAATGTGACATCAAAATCCTGCAGATCACTGATTGGTCAGGGAGAATCAAAGCGCCTTTCAAACTGTGAAAAAAGAAATGGCTGTGTGCAAAACCACGCCGTGGTCAAAAAACGAGGTACAGACTGTCCACTCGTTAGCGAAGAAAGAAACAACGCAAAACTGAAAAGTCTCCCAGGAAGTGACTCAACTGTTGGATGCACACGGCTAGCATGGGACCTACCAACATTGTAGGGAAAAGTAAAAAAACTTAAAAGTGACTACAGAACCATCAAGGAAAAGTGCAAGTGCTTCGATCAAATGGACGCTATCTAAACTGGCGAGCAATGGGAGGGAGAGTGCCCTGGATGCAGCAATGATGGAGGATGGTACGTTTTGTTACGTTAACTCTATACTCTGCTTGAAAGCTTCACTTTATTTAGTTGACCAACTACTGGAAGCTTGCTTCTAACACAATCAGGCCAATTTAACTGTTACACTTGTGTAAAAAAATCACCATGCAACAATTGCTTTATGCAGCACAATGAGCTAGTAGCTAACAGCTAGCGGCTGTGTTATTGTTTTGGTCAGTTTGTGTCGTGTTTAAGATGATGTCACGGCAGTAGAGGTGGCGTCACTATGACGATCATCCTATAATCCCACCCGCGTTGATGCGGCACTAAACTGCAGTGGAAATGCAAGCTCAAAAAAGTAAACGAGTAGAGTTGAGGCGAGTCGAACCGTAACGTGCAGTGGAAAAGTGCCATAAGGTTTGTGTCTAACACAGTAATGCAAAAACACACATAAAGTACTGTATGTACAGCAAAATGCAATGTTTCTGACTTCATGGTGGACAAACACAATTACAGTTCCAGCTCACAGCAAAAACAGCAACTGTTGTTGTATTTACTTTTTAAATTTTTTGTTCCTGGACTGTGTCACCTGGCACTGTGTTCGGCACAGATTTTAATCTCTTGAACAGAATGTTGTTACGAGGAGGTCTGCTGTTCTCATAGACTCGTGAAATATCAGGATTTTATTCCATCCCCAACCACCATCTGGTTTTCCTTTTGAGTGGGCGAGAGAAATAGGAAAGTAGAGAAAGGGAATGACTCCTAGAAAAGATGTGTCAGTGTGCACTATAAGTCAGGTCACTTCCTCCTTTGTGAGTTTTGGTTTAATTCCACCGCTACCTGAACTCCCAGAGCAAAACTCTATAAAGAGATGAAAATTATGTGTTCATTGTGAATGTAAATGTCAGTCTGCAAATGAGTTACACATGATATGTCAATAGGTCAGAAAATGTTTGTGCTATTTACACTTGCAAAACTTGTAGGCATGATGGTAGTGTAAGGAAATACAGTTATGAAAGAGACCAGTATGTTACAAGAAATCTTACAAACATGCCGTTCTGTTCAACTACGTCAATGCAATCATTCAACGATTATATTGTTAAGACACTAAGCCAAGTTGGTAAGCAGAAATGGGTCAGAGGTGAGTATTTTCTTTAGATACACTGGCGGCCAGTTCCTCTGACTTTGTCACTTGATTCTCAAAACTATAAGCAATCCCTGCAATGACATCATTAGACAGAACACAACATATCTCCCAAGGTTGAGAACCTCACTGAGACACAGGCCTTATCCAGCATGGAACAAACGTGACAATAGAACATTATGTTCAAATGCAACAATGCAAATTTAGGCAGAAATATACTTTTATTGATGAATGTTAAGAATGTGTGTCAGCATTTAATGACCGAAAACTTAAACACAAGAAAACTCGTACTTAAACTAAATATGTGATCAATGAAATAGTTACAACTCACATGTATATCTGTTCTCTGGGAGCCGGGCTAAATGAGAATGCATTGTTACTGTTTTCCAGACAGGGCTAAATGAGAGGTCAACATAACTGGAATAAATGTACATGACTAAAAATGCTTTGATTAAAATTTGATAATAACAATTGCTAGTAAATGTATTCAACTCATAAACTGGTGGAAGTGACAGGGGTAAATCCACCCCTTCAGTAGGGTGTGGTGATTGGTTGTGAGGGTGTTGCAAGGTGGTTGGTTTGCTGTTCTGATTAGTTGTTAGTTCATTGTTATGGTGTTGCTAGTATGTTCTAATTAGTTTTTAGTATGTGGTTGATTGGGTGCTCTGAGTGGTTGTCAGGGTGGTTGCTAGAGCAGTGCTAGGAGGTTGGATAGACAGTTGGCAAGGTGTTCTGATTGGTTGTTTGTGTGTTGCTAAAATTTCCAAAGTAGTTTTTGGTGTGTTGCTATGCAGTTGCTAGGCTGTTCTGGGTGTTTGCACGGGGCGTTATAGGCAGTTTATAATGTGTTTTCTTTGATTGTTAGTGCATTGCTATGCGGTTGCTAGAATGTCCTTGTAAGTCAGTCTGATTGATTGTTAGTGAAATGCTATGTGGTTGTTAGGGTGTTCTGGGTGTTTGGGTGTTGCTCTGAGGTTGGTAAGGCATTCTGATTGGTTGTAAGTGCATTACTGTGTAGTTGCAAGAATGTCCTAAAAAAGATTTTGGCACGTTGCTATGCGGTTTCAAGGGTGTTCTTGGTGATTGCTAGAGCAGTGCTAGGAGGTTGGTAAAGCATTTTGATTGGTTGTTACTGTAGTGTGTTGTCATGCTGTTTCTAGAATGTACTAAGTTGTTTTTAGCATGTTGCTATGCCTTTGCTAGGGGGTGTTCTAGGTGGTTGCTTGGTGGTGGTTTACTGGCTCAACCAGAGACTATTTATCAGAGACCGCTCACTTCTTTTAAAATGAATGGGAGAAATGGGAACGCCCAATCAAATAGCTCTAGCGCCCAGTGGTCAAAGGATGTAGAAAGGAAGTCCCACCTTACAGGTTAAAGAGCCAATAACCTCTTAGATGCAGATATCACTTTTCAATCAATTCGAGAATGTGCATGCGCATTAGCAAACCAAGCTGGTAAAATTGCGATTTTCAGCGTAATCTGTAGAAGCACAATTGTTTTATTTTAGTGCTGATTTAAAATATGTTCTTTGATCATAATCTTTACCAACCATTTTTGAGATTTTGGTGTTCCCCCATTGAAGTAGAGCTGCACTCTCATGACTACTCCATTTTTGAAGAAAACACATGCTATTTGTTAGTTAGATAGTGAGGTGAGCCAATCAAATCCATCCCACAATTCACAACTTCCTTTTTCCTTTCTCACCTAACATATGTTTCGCATCTTATAAAGTATTGGCTTAATGCAAATACTGCATAGATGAAATGTTCAATATTGTGGCTTACCAAGATACTGACCAGCACTGTCCTTCAGGACTGTTGTAACAGAATATCTTCCTAAGATGTCAGTGTATGTACCATGGCGAGTTTTAAAAGAGATAGCAGGCAGCAAACAGACAAAAGTCATTACTCATGGTCAATTCTTGATGTTTCCAGCCTTTTCTTTGTGGTTCAGTATGCTAAAACGAACCTTCTCACCTTCTGTTTTTTTTTTGTGTACAGAGTGGTCTGTTGGTTTGGTCATGGAATATCAGGCTGGAAGCATGGGCAGCAGCCCACAGCATGGACCCGTGTCAGGCAGACAGGGTGTTCTCCGCTGCGGTTGGCTCCGGAAGCAAGGAGGTTTTGTGAAGACCTGGCACACGCGCTGGTTTGTCCTACGAGGAGATCAACTCTTCTACTACAAAGACGAGGACGAGACCAAAGCACTGGTGAGTCAC
The DNA here is from genome assembly GCA_032164185.1 of Moxostoma hubbsi. Lineage (NCBI taxonomy): Eukaryota > Metazoa > Chordata > Actinopteri > Cypriniformes > Catostomidae > Moxostoma > Moxostoma hubbsi. The sequence goes on from JAVLUX010000001.1 coordinate 38,194,955, forward strand.
TTTAAGTCCCTTTAAAATGGACAGGTGTTAAAATGGATGGGTGTTGTAACCAAATCTTTACATGCGAACACACATACAGATGATCACATTGCATTGTTTACACACTACACATCATGTAATCTACCACACACGCTCAAATAAACAGATGCAAGCACTCATTCACATGCAAATATCCCAACATTCTAAAAGTTCAAATTTCATGCCAAGTACCAAACAAGAGAGGTGAAGAGAGAGTGACCTGCTTTTTACCTCTCTACAGGCTCTCATAAATGATGACTTGTTACGGTTTTCTGTCTAACAATGGTGATTTTTATGCTCTGGGTCGTGCAGCTTGTCTTGGGTAGGTGGACAATAGTGTTTTCTATGGAATCAGGCAGGAGTTTGAGAAGGTTCCATTAATCTCTTAAAAACCATCTAATCTTGTGCTTCCAAAGGAATAGTTTCCCAAATGAAAATGAGTGCCATTATGTACTCACATTTACATTTCATATGTTACAATACCAAAATTTCAGTGGCCGGTACAGATACCAGTGAAATTTCACTGAACTTGATACCAATATCAATACCACAGCAAAAAATATGAACTATTGAACTCTTCTTTAGTCAAATTTCAATGTAAATAATAAATTGAAACAAATGCATGTGCACTTCAAGTGTTTCTAATTAAAGAATGCATTGTTTAAGTGTTTTTTAGGCCCTACTGAAATCTGTTTTATTTTTTTCTAAATCATGTTTTCTTTATTTTTTTTCCATGTTTTAAGGTTTAATTTCATCATCAAATTAGTGTCTTATCAAATTAATTCCAAAAACTTTAAATTACTTTTCAAAATACCATTGCATTTTTTTTCTACCAAACAACAGCAATTTTTAAATATTGCTTATTTTTATTATTATTATTATTACTACTGCTTCTGCTAATACAAAAACTCCTCCTACTACTACTACTACTAATACTATTATTATTATTAATCATTATTATTAGTGATTATTACATTGTACTCTATAGTAATATATTAATGTTACAATTTCTTAAAATTTAGGTATCTAGCTTTTATTTTGAACCGAGCATTTATGTTGATGTGAGTTTCAATTTTGTCATGTTTTTGGCAGAAGCTCCACTTTTCCAGATAAACAGTTCGCTACATGCCCCAGTGTGATCATTAAATCGCAAATGCTGTGATTTAATTTAATAAATATATAGTGTGCATGTGCTGTGCGCTTCATAGTGGATGAGTGCTCTGCTGTGTCATGTCATATAACACACAGCACGCTTGATTCTGTATAGGACTATGAGCGGTCGGCTTCACACATTCACTTTAAAGCAAGCAGTTTATGCTGACTAAGATTGCAGACTAAGATTGCAGCATTTTGCAGTTGAATAATAATTTCATGATTTTAATTTGATTGTTTGTGCATTGATTTTTTCCCTCATATATGCCAAATTTGTGTGTGAGCATTGGAAGCAGTCGTGTGTCAGACTCAGACAGCGTGCAGGTATCGTAATGAGTTGGTGCTGTTAATGTACTGTTTCTGCAATTACTGTTTATTTTGCTGCAAAATTTTGCTCTAGCACAGTAGTTAACAACAAAGTTTTTTCTTAATAAGATGCACACGGTTTTATCCAATTGTTTTTTTCTCTCGATAAAAAAAAAAAAAAACTGATTCATAGTTAGAGGAGTTTTGATTCTTTACACATGAAAGAAACCAGTCAGTTTCCAGTCAATTCCACACAGTGAGTTAAGATATGCTAAACTCATTTAGAAAACAACAACAGTTGGCTAATAGCGGGAGTTCAGGTATCGTAATCAAACCGGGTATGACAAGATGGTGAGTAAATAATGAGGGTTTTATTTTGGGGTGAAATATTCCTATGATGTTTTGCCTCACTCAGGAGTATTACATATTTATACCTTTAAAGATTTATACCTTCAGGTCCATGTTTTAAGGTTCATCTCCATTCTGTCTTTGAAGTTTCATGTTGAGCTTTAATTTTCACGTTTCATGCACTGTTAGAGCTTGTCACAGGATTCTTCAGCAGTTAAATATCGAATATCATGGGCTGACAGCTCCTGCGTTCTGCGGGTTCATTGACAAAGCTATCAAAGGACACTGAATATGCCTTTTAAGAAAAGGAGAGACTTTGATGTTATTTTTATTCTTTTTTTCACAGAATACCAAAATGACCCATACTGTATTTTATGCAGTTCAAATACTTATAAAGAAATTAGAGATGCCATGTGGCTGCTTTAATATCCACTGGCATTTTATATATATATATATATATACAGTATATATATTTGGTTAGATTTAGTTTATTGTTACAAGTGGCCCAAAACACATACAAATTAGCAAATTTGACAATTAAACTTGTGCTTATATTGCATGCATATAAAATCCCACTCTAAGATCTATAATTTAACTGAATTAATTTCTTACATAACATTTCCTTGTTTCGTAATTGTAATAATACTTTGCATAGTTTTGAATACCTGTTTTTTGTTTTTTGCCTATGTTTACTTATACTGTAGAAATTGTGTAATAATTCAGGAAATAAGCATCACATAAATAAATCCCTCTCAACCATCTTTCATGACATACAGTAGTTGATAAATTTACTGTATGTGCAAAGTTTGGTTTACTGAATGTTAAGTGGAAGTTGAGATTTTGAAGTGCATTGACTATTTTTACGATATTTTCTTGTACGTAAATAAGCAGCCATTAAAAAAAGTTCTTTAAAACAGCTTCTTTGCAGTCACATAGGCCTGAAATTTTATGGAGGCCTGCCTGCGTAATGGATTAGTAGCTCAGTGGTAAAGGCACTGGCTACCACTGCTGGAGTTCGCTAGTTCGAATCCCAAGGTGTGCTGAGTGAATCCATCCAGGTCTCCTAAGCAACCAAATTGGCCTGGTTACTAGAGAGGTTAGTGTCACATAAGGTAACCTCCTCATGGTCGCTATAATGTGGTTCGTTCTCGGTGGGACGTGTGGTGAGTTGAGCATGGATGGCGTGAAGACTCCACATGCGCTACGTCTCTGTGGTTGATGGTTTCAGATGTGGAGGCAGCTGGGATCCCCTACTCTGAGTTAATACATAGAATAAATTGTTCATAAAGGGATAAAAACCCAAAAATGAAAATTATCTTATCATTTACTCACCCTCATGCCATCCCAGATGTGTATGACTTTCTTCTCCAAAACACAAATGAAGATCTTTAGAAGAATATCTCAGCTCTGTAGGTCCATACAATACAGGTGAATGGAAACTAGAACTCCAAAATGACATAAAGGAGGCATAAAAGTATTCCTTATGACTCCAATGGTTAAATCTATACCTTCTGAAGCAATATGATAGGTGTGGGTGAGAAACAGTTCAATATTTAAAAGTTCTGGTCAGCATTCACTTTCATTGTGAGGACCAACCGGGCTGAAATATTCTTTTGAAAATCTTAATTTGTGTTCTGCATAAGAAAAAAAGTCATACACATCTAGGATGGCATGAGGATGAGAAAATTATGAGATAATGTGTGTGCATTGTGGAAGTCAGGAGCAGATTCATAAGAATCCTCCATTGAAGTGTAGTGAGGTGCAGAGAACAGCGCCCAGCAAACTGGAAGGCAATCACTCTCCCGACACATAGGTAGAGACAAGGAATCCTCTGTTGAACACTCATAAGCACAGAGAACAAGCATACGGCAAACTGGAAGGCAATCACACTCCCGACATGCGGGCTGACTCGGGCAACCAAACAGATAAACGAGACAGGACCAACTAGGAATAGAGAGTGAGGTAAGTACTTCATATCAAACAACAATCTAGCAAAGGTCTTGAGAACATGAAGGGCTTAAGTAGGGAGTGAATCAGTGGAGAACCAGGTACGGTTATAGCACGCTAATTAGTGGCATGATCAGCGTTCACCTGTGAACAATCAATGTTCCCATGGAAACACTGATCATGCATGCCTGCAGCGCATGCGAAACAAAACACACAGTGCAAACCGACAAATTCACAGGATTCGTGTCAAGTTTGTAGTCCCTGTCCCTATAAATGCCTGTGCATGTCTCAGACCATGACAAAAATTGGTGGATAACAATTATTTGTAGTTCAACCTCTGCTTGTGAGTAAAATGCACAAAAATGTATTTTAAACAGGTTGGTTTATGGACAATTTTCTTCTAAGATAACACTTTTAAAGCTTGCATTGTGTGTGAATGTTTACATCTTTGCACATTTACAAGCGAGCAAAAAAAGCAATTATAGGACAAGTGAGGTCAGATAAGCTTTGCCATGACAAAACATGTGCAATACAGCGAGTCCAACCACAATCAAAACCAAACCCAAACAACCTTAGAAACACGGCACACAAAACCAGTAAGACCTCTGATGACCTAGTAACATAAAAACTTGGGGTAAACCCAGATTTTTTGATGTACTTTTCCAGAGACACTGCTGAATGTTTGAAGAAGACTGAGTGGAAAGGCAAACATGAGTCATTGACTGTTATGACTGTTATTGACAATAACCAGACGTGAAACCATAAAAGTGCAGCTTTTGTTTAGTTTTTCCCTTTGCATATTGTTTAATTATTGCCATAATCTATTCCATACGAACATAACTATTCAAATAGTTCCATGTATGTGTGCTGATCCCACAGGTCTCTATGGCAACAGCTTGCCAAACTATGGCCAAAAGCAACAGGGAAAACCATGGACATCACACTAGAGAGAATATTCAAATCATGTTTTTACTGGCTTTGCTGAGTTACTAACGTGGATATATATATATATAGAGAGAGAGAGAGAGAGAGAGAGAGAGAGAGAGAGAGAGAGAGAGAGAGACTGTTTTCTATGTATTCTGTAATCTAATGCATTCTACTAATGAGAAACAGACAATTCTCAAATATCTGTAACCAGGCAGCCATTGCTTGGGAACATAGTACAGAAACTTCCCAATGAAATAGATTAATTTGCTTTAATGGGTCTGCTCTCATTTCAGTTTTGTCCCCCTTATGGAAAAAAGCATGGAGTCATTTCTAGGTGATATACTCAGCAGCTAGACTCAGGACAGCTATTTGTTGTTTACTGTATATCTATCTATCTGTCCATCCGTCCGTCCGTCCATCTGTCTGTCTGTGTCCGTCCGTCCATCCATCCATCCATTCATCCATCGTCTATCTGTCTGTCTGTCTGTCCATACACATTATAACCTTTCAAAAGCCCTTTGTTTTCCTCTTTTAATATACTTACATTCATCTGTTTTTCATTAAGATGTCCTTGTATTGTCTTTCATGTCAGTATCCAGAAAATTCCATATCTTTAAGTACACAAGGTACCTCGTTCATAAATCGGGGGCAACAACAGATGCATTGTGTACTAGGGCTTGCTCTTTCTGCTTGCCGTCTTTCTTCTGAATGACTAATCTTTGGTGTGAAGGCTGGATAGACAGTAGGACATGTACCAAAGTTGAAAATGTTAACACACATATTAATGCTCACTTCTTAATATTATTGCTTAACATCATGGTATTACTCATGGAATCTGATGTCTATGACATCACATGCAGTAACACATATGAATTGTATTTAAAGTAGGTATGACTGCTTTTGATACATACTGTATTTGCAGTTGTTCAGTGTCATGATTTTTTTGGTTAGATGAGTAGAAATATGTTGAAATAAGACATCTTGGTACTCTTGCTACTACTGCATGCCAAACTGAGGTGCACCATGGGGTGGCATACAGATTTTTAAGGGAATTTTCAATCACTTTAGTGTCAGTTTTCTAGCTACTGTTTCTTAGAAAGACTTGCTCAGAGCTTTTTATAGGGCAAACCTGTTAGTCTTTACAAACTTTTCTTACATAAACAAGGACATAAAAAGTTTATGGACTGGCACAAATTACTTTTGCGAAGATCAAAATCGGTCTTCAAAAATTCTGACATAGTCAAATGATTCGGAAGCTTTGAAGTTTAAGGAAGACAAGCAGATAAGAATAATTTTCCTTACAATTTCTTGTCAATAAAATTGTCACAGCTTCATCATCCCATCTCCTTCCTTTTATGTTTGGACTTTTAATTTTACACCTAGTGAGTCTTATGTTGAAGTTTTTCCCTTAGACTACACTTCCTAAGATGCACTCATCTGTTCCCCATTTTTGTTCCCAGGTGTTTTATATTTTGTCTTTACCCATGTATGTATTGAAGCCCTCATGTTCTCCCCTTCTTTGACTAGTCTTAGTCCTATGTAGCTATTCACTTGCCCTTTCCATGCTAAGTCTTCTAAGTCTTCCACTACTCCGCTCGCTCCTTCTCCAGCAGCTCCGCCTGCTCCTCCTCTAGTGGCCCCTTCCACTCTAACAGAGACTCCTCATCCAGTGGTTCCGCCCACTTTCCCAGAGACTCCTTCTCCAGCGGCTCCACCCACTCCACCTTCGGATCCACTTCCTGAGACTCAACCCCCTGATCCAACTGTGGCACTGCCCCCTGTGGCTCCACCCCCTGACCCCCTGCCAGTTCCATCCTGGTGTTCTGATCATTTGCCAGTTTCCTTTCTAGAGCCACCTCCCAAACTGCTGGAGCCCATACCCTTCCGGGATCCACCTTCCAAACCAACAGACCCCTCTCCTGGCCTGGAGCCTCTAACCCAAACCTCTGGACCCCTCTCCTGATCATCTGCAGCCTCTCCCTGCCCTTCTGATCATCCTCAGGCTCCTCCCTGGCCTTCTTGTCATCCGCTGGCTCCTTTTCGGTCTCCAGCTCATCTACCAGTTCCACCCTATTCTCTTGCTCGTCCCCAGTCTCCTGGTCCTCTCCGGTCTACTGGTCATCCACCGGCTCTGACTTGGACTCCCAATCATCCATACTGTATTTGGGCTTCAGGAGCCGCCCATTAAGGGGTGTGTGTGGGGGGGGGGTTCTGTCACAGCTCCATCACCTTCCCTTTATGTTTTGACTTTTAATTTCACACCTATTGAGACTTGTGTTGACGTTTTTCCCTTTGACTACACTTCCCATGATGCACTGCCCACATTACACTCATGTCTTCCCCATCTTTGTTCACAGGTGTTCTATGTTTTGTCATTACCCATGTATGTATTTAAGCCCTCATGTTCTCTCCTTCTTTGACTATTCTTAGTCCGATGTAGCAATTCACTTGTCCTTTCCATGTTTGTATTTATATTTCCTTTTTTATCAACATCATCATCATCATCATCATCATCATCGTTGTTGGCAAAGTTATTTGTTTATCTTTCATGTTTCTCATTAAATTCTGCATTTGGGCTCTAACACCATCTCTCTCTCTCTTCCTTGTGAAAGTGTGACAAAAATGTTCTGAGATGAAGATGGTTCTTTTGAAAGCCACAGAGAGTCTAAATATGACACGGTTTAATTATAGACTAAAGCAGAATTCTGATGACTACACTATTTCTACATTTCAGAAGAGATATTTTCATTGTAGGTGCAGCTTTAAAAAAGTATTTGAAGGAATTGGAAAAGGAAGCTGAGAAAGGGAGTTTCTGGTTATGATTATAAAGGAAGGACAAAAAGTGGGCGTTTCAGAGATAGGAAACTGAGAAATAGGGAACCTGGGTAATATGTGGTGATGGCTTGTGCTAGGGTAGTATGCCATACAGAACCGATGGCACTTACTGAGTTACTGAGAGATACGGTAGCAGTGCCAGTAGGCCACTGAGTACGCATCTCGGTGCCAGTTGGCCAACGGGCTGGCTCATAGGATCATGTCGAGGTATTATGACACATAAAATCCTGGTCGCAAGTAATTTGTGAAAGAAGGATGTCTGGATGGGAAGACAAGGATGAGAGGTGTTGGAGGGGATCCGGTGTCCAGCTGCGGGGGGTGGCAGGGAGACAGGAGATGTTCCGGGGTTAATGGGGAAAAACATTGAAGATAGGTGGCTCCCGGCTGATGACCCCACAGCTTGGCTGAAGGCACTGGTGAAGGTGTGGCAGGCAATAATACCAGACACGTTGTTACAGCTACCTGTGCTTCCATTTAGGGGAGGGTAAAAATATTGGTTTTCCTATGCATCACGATCATCATTTGAACAATCTCGATATTGATTATTACATCCGAAGACCGATCTTTTACTCTATGCACAACACTTCACTGCAATGCAAGGAAATTACTTGCATTTGCAACCAAATTTTGCTCTGTGTGGCTAAAATGTATATATCTGGCAAGTGGCTGATAAATGTTTTGATTTCATTCACCAGTGATGGTGTGGTGGAGTATTATGCATTGAGATCCTTTCAATGCTTGATGATAGTAAAAGTTGTTCCATGTAATGTGTGTCATTGAATAATGTCTCTTTTAATACCCTTTCTGATCTATATCATCAGTTGTTGATCAAAAACAACAAAACATTTTTTGTTTAATCATACACAGCACAGATGAGATAAAGCCATTCGATACTCTGGTTAACATGCACTCATTTAGATGCTCAGTTTTGTTAAAGAGAGAGTACTGGTTTTAGCACATGTTTAACAAATCAATGTAAATACTTATGCAATAAAACAATAACTATGTAACAAAAAATTATATACAGTGTGAAATATAATATGTTATTTATTGGTTGAATACATTGATTTGCTGATTTTTAAAAATCCAAAATGTGGCCAAAATGATGAAATAATAATAGTATATGTATATATATATATATATATATATATATATATATATATATATATATATATATATATATATATAATAAAAATAATTAGTTTCTTTCACATTTAAGTAAAAGGGACATTTATAACTGAAATATGAGTTGATATCGAATCGAAATCGAATCGCGAGCTTGTGAATCGGAATCGAATCGGGAGATCTGTATCAATACCCAGCACAAGTTCTAGCTCATAATAAAAATATTTAAATTCTTATTTAAGCCTTACTCTTTCCTATGTAAAGCATTGTGTATACAGACTTCAAAGAAAGATTTTTGGTCAGTAAAACTTTGGTTTCTGACAGGGTGAGAAATTGTTACATTATTAACTAGAAAAGGCTAAGTTCATTGAGACAAATTTTGATGTTGGCTTGAAAAATCTTAGTTTTAGAGTTAGAGCACAAAGTCACTGGACATGACCATGAAATTTTGAACTGTGAAGGTTATTTAGAGCTTTTGTGGTTTGGATGGATGGATGGATGGATGGATGGATGGATGGATGGATGGAATGGAATGGCAAAAAGAATGATCAAGAGAATCAGTGAATGATAGATAGAACAAAAGATACAGTAGATGAAACAGATTGTTTTAGAGATTGAAAAGTTATCTCCAAGTAGGGCAGATGGAACTCTTTGTAAAGCCGCAATCACCCCAAAGAAAGATACACAGATAGCCAAATGGATTGCAATAGGGTTGTCACGATACCATGATCATATACTATGATACTATACCAACTAAAGTATCACAATACCAAGTAGTATCACGACGATACCACTCGATTGTGCTTAATTTTTAACACAGTTTGTCATAATGATCCTTAGTAATTAGCCATTCCACTTATTGGTCCGGAAGTGGTGAAAATAACTGATGGATGGACTGGGAGAAGGCTCAAATGGACTAACTTGTTACCTAATACATTCTTAGTTTGATTCGTTTGAAAACAAAAAAAAACTTCATAACAGCCATTTCAAATGGCAATGGCTTTAAACTTGTATTCCATTAATATGTGATTATTTGAATGTTAGTGACATAAAAATAAAGATATTGTAACATTGAAAAAACTATTTTAAGCAGCTGTTTCATTATTACAACCGTTTCAGCCCCTCTCTCTTGGTAAAGAGCAGCACGAATGCAGATTACACACACACCGGTTTGATCGCACGGCTCAGGGATGTGATCAATCTGTGACCAAACCAATCTGGGCAGCGTTTCCCAAAAGCATTTGTATTTGGAAAAAATAAATGCGTGCAACATTCGATTTTTCAGAGAAATTGTAAACCTGTAAATGTTAAGATAAAGCATTTAGTTAAATGAAGTGGCACTTACCTGCTTGTATTCTGCAGAAACAGTGGGATGTGTCTGAAGGTGTTTAATAAGGTTGCTGGTGTTCCCCCTTTGGCTTGAAATCTTTGTAGGCATTCACGGCTGATTCATCAGGCAAACCCCAAACTAATTCCAGATCTTGTGAATTGTGTTTTTTAAAAAGCTTCTCACTCTCTAAAGTTGTATTTAAATCCATATTATCCATTAGGAGGCACGACCGCCAAATTAAGATGCTGGGATTCAGACGTGTGTGTGTGTTTAAAGCATGGGAAAACCACACATTGAAAAATAAACAATACCATATAAGGGGCAAATTCTAAACAGCATTTTGCACTCTTAAAGGGCACTGTGTGAAGAGGATGCCACTCGGACAGACTACATTATTAATGTTATTGCAGACAGGTCTGATTCAAATGAAGGTTTTAGCAAAAATAATATTTACTACCGTACATACAATATAATATATGGTACTGCCATATTAATGGTACTACTATTTAAAAAATACTGTGGCACCACTTTAGTATTGTGATACTACTGTAGCACCAGTATACCGTGCAACCCTGGATTGCAACAACTTCTGTCAAAGTTATCATCTTATATCACACTCAGAGCCAAGCATACTGTCAGAATAAATGTCTGAATTCCTCAGTTTGCGATTTAGAAGAGAAGTGAAGTGTAATTAAGACTTCCCACAATGCTACAGTGCACAGAGCCACAAGAGGTGATGAAACAGCGTCATTAAAGTGACTATTAATTAGCATCTTCATTTAAAGCGATGGCTACATTAGTTACTTGCCTCATTAGCTTAATTGCTGTCTCTGATTCCGATGCATGAGCATCTGCCCCCAAATGTTGCCCAGGGATTCGTGGCCTTGTGACTTAATACACACATGCACACACACTGACAACATTATTTTCTTGGAGAATGTCCCCGTGTCTTAATCTGCTCCCTATGTCATGAATCAGTTTATCATGAACACGAGTTTGTACACTGGCAAGGGTGTTCATCCAATGGGACACTTATGACTCAATCACCTGCGACACGTTAACAAGCTCGCGCATCGCTGTATAAATGACACTACCGTTCATTTTCGTTGAAGATATTCAAACATACAGTGTTATTATAACAGCTAAATGACATATCAATTAAAATAAATAAGAGTGTATTTTAAAACTTCTTTTCACAACTCAAATATACAAATATACACAACAAAAAAGATTGTTTCACTTTCATGGTAATTATGAATGAAAGACATTATTAACATCTTTTTTAAAGAGAAAATACAGCTTGTACTTCATAGTTTTACACTTGTGCTCGTCTTCTAATGATTTATGAGACATTTCAGGCAACGATGCTCCTTGGTTTTTACAGTGCATTGTGGGATTTTTAGGGAGCGAACATTTCAGTGCACTGGAACGATTTTGCAATTGAGACCGCCCTAAAAATGACTACTTTAACAGTGCCCTGACTACTGAACTAGATCAGTTATTTTTATTAAGTCGAAATGCATTCTCACAGATATGTAGAGTAATATACGACTATAAGCAAGCCATTTGTAGATCGATTTCCCTGAAAAGTTTGAAAACTTTGGTTCTGTGGCTCTATCAAAACATTGCTCTGTTTGTTTCAGCATTCCAACCAGCCAGAGACAGCATAATTGCCTCAACCAGTGGTGTGATTTTTAGGTGGGACTATCTGTTTTGGTATTCTAGTGGTGCAAAAATAACACACTTCAACTATAAATATAATGGAGCGGATCAGCACTTTTAACTTGTAACTTTTATGCTTTGATCTTGATCATTGTCCTTGAATACAATGTCAGACCAAGACTTTGCGATCTCTCTAGCTCCAAGTCTGATCTGAATATCCTTTTAACCTGATCTGAATATCCTCTCTCTATCTCTCTCTCTCTCTCTCTCTGTCTCAGTCTGTTTCTGTCAAGCATTAGATATTAATAAAATATGTATTCCAAGCAGACTGAGGTTGTGTCGTTTGGCAACTTTTGTCTTATTCCTGTACTTTGTCTCCTCTGATCTTGTCCTCTTATTCTTCATCTGTCTGCCACTGAACAAAATGTGTGGCTCTATAACTTTACTGCACGCTGTATAGTCACTCTAAAAAAATACTTCCTTTTTCATGAGTCTTATCTGCTTTGATTGTAAAACAATAGTAACAATAGTTTGTTAAAAAAAAAGCATCATGACAGCCCTCCAAAAATGCATAGATGAGCCCATATTCCATTTAAAGGACCATTTGCTCATGTTCTATTGAAAAACGAATGAAATCCTGCCGGCAGGCTGAAAAAATTTTGCTCCGCTGTTCCCAGACACGCCGTTGCCTGGTCCTCGCTCACTCCTCCCCAGGCGGACCAGAGCAAGTCCTCCGACCCCTGGTAGATGGAACGGCCCTCCGCATTTTGGCTGTTGGTAGGGAGCCCCTCCGCCCCTGGCAGCAAGCCCCTTATCCCTTCGTGGATGGTGGCTGTCCCTCTGTGTTCAGGCGGCCGGCAGCAACTCCATTCCCCGGCAGACGGCCACGGTTTCTCTTTTGGGCAGATGGCAGTGGCGAGGACTCCACGACAGTGCATCCCTCCTCCTTCCCGGGTTTCTGCACCAATGTAACAAGGATACTAATGGGAAAAGAGGAGGCTGGAACTAGATGAATGGTCAAAGTTATATTTAATGAAACAAAAAGACACTAAACAAATGCACACTCGGCAGCTGCGTGTGGCTCTCTCTCTCTCGAACTGCCACATCATGCTACACTTATCCCTCTCCTCGGCTGATTAGCCCAATTGGGGGCTGGGCATACATATTTATGGCCCGGCCACACCCTCCTCATAGTTACAGGTGACAATGCATGTTCCAATTCTCTGAACTTCATAAACAGAAATTAGAGTCAACAATTGTTCAAGTTACAAAATGAAAAAAATGAATTAATAAAAAATCAACTTTGAGGTGTGGTATTAACATACTTATAAATATATAGAAACACTGCTCTGAATTTAAGAGCAAGATCTTTCCTTATCTAAGGTTCTTAGTCCCTATTAGCTGATTTTTATTTGATTTGTTTTTGTCATAGGTCAAACATTACCATCCGATATCCCTATTGCATTTGTTATCCTTCTTAAATCATTTGCATTTTATTTGTAATCTAATTGGTATTAGAAAGCACTTAGACATAACTCTGATGTCATTAAAAAATAAGCTGCATTACAATCTAATTATCTAAAAAATGCCAAGGGTGCAAAAACACAAATGCACTCATGCATACACACTCACTATGATAAAATGACCTGCAGCTTTCTGTAAAAGGTCTGTACTGCACATAGGTGACATTTTAAGGCATTATAAGCGCACCAGCCATGCATGTTCCAAACAATAGAGAGTAAAATTATACAGCTTTATTTAGACACTGTACATATGTAACCGGGCCTGCTCATCCCGCTTTGAACAGGACTCGAATCGGCGTCTCCGGTGTGGGAGGCGGGTGCTCTAACAAGAGGCTAAAGGCTCAGTTTCTAATGTCAGTCACAAGTGCGCCTCTTGACGTCAGGAGAGTGAGGTTTACACACTGCACAGCTATCTACCAGCTGGCTCCCGTTACAATCACCCCCCTAAACCTCACTTCCATCCGGGTCACGGCACCATTGTAACCGGCCCTGCTCGCCCCGCTCCGAACGGAACTCGAACAAGGGTCTCCGGCATGGGAGGCTGGTGCTCTAACAAGTTGACTAAAGGTTACAGCTATCTACCATCTGGTTCCCGTTATTGGTGCAATTCCACCATGCTGTGACAGGCTCTGTGAAAATTGTCATCAAAAATGTTTTTCAAAAATTACTATAGTTCCATCGAATATAAAAAGCACTATTTTGCACAATATTTGTGGTCTATTGCAATATTTGCTTATATTGGAATCAACAGTGAGTGTTTGCCGAGTCTCTTTTAGAGTGCTATGTGTGATGCATGTGAGTGAACGTTAACAAAGTTGCACAGAGGTGGTGGTGGCGTAGTGGCTAGAGCACAGGGCTGCTAATCAGAAGGTCCCTGGTTCGAACACCACCATTGTGCCCATGAGCAAGGCACTTAACTCTAGGTTGCTCCGGGGGGGATTGTCCCTGTAATAAGGGCTCTGTAAGTCGCTTTGGATAAAAGCATCTGCCAAATGCATAAATGTAAATGCTTATATCATTTCAGTTCAGTTACTAAATAGGTTCTATTTCAGTTACACTCTCAGAAAAAGAGGTACAAGTTCAAGGTATAAGGACCGTCAATGGGGTGGTTAAAAGGTAGCTTATGTAGACAGCAAGAAATTTAGAAAGGTGCTTCACATCATTCACACATCAGAAATTCTTGAATCTTGTAAGAAAAGCAAAAAGTAAAACTAGCCAAATCCATTTAACGCTCAGGGATATTGTGAATTTCTGCCTCACTGAACAGAGCAAAAACAATATACACACAAAGACACAACTCCTCTGAGATGACGCAGGTCATCTTATCTTGTCAAAACTCAACTCTGTAGCAGAACTGGAATTCAAAATGAGCCATGTGACCCATGATATCCCTCATATTACGTGTGATTGGTCATTCTTAGACTAGCTGAAAATCTGATATTTTGCCTCAATGACAATATGGCTTGAAATTTGAATTTATGAAGCAGGGAACTCATTTAATTTGTTCATTCTAAATCACCATGGATTTTTGGATCTGACAAATAACTACAGTAGGTCACTCTAGGAAGCTAATATCATTTTATTTCAATTCGGTTGACGTGTAATGCATATTGTTCCAAAAAAATTGAATACAATTTTAATGGTAAATCAAACCATTTGTACAAACCATTTTGCCCTTGGTTTATAGAATTCCAGAACAGTTTGTGCATGATAACTGCTATTTTTCACACAGGCTGAATCATTTTTATTATTTAAAAATGTTACTTCCACCGTCAGAGCTTTTAGCCAATAAGCCAAAAGTTTATTGGTGAACTAGTCTAAATGTACTCTCTAGACATGTCTGCTGTAAGATGATATATAGTTTTACCCTTGTAATAAAATCTGTTCTGTACCCTGTATAGTGATGCATAATGTTTTTTTCTTCCATACTCAGAATAAGCCATTCATTTTCTCCCGTACAAGGCTGATTGATTCGGTGGCCCAGGGGTGCACACATCAACCAAATATGCAAAGAAAAGCATCTTATCTTATCTTATCTTTATTTTATTTTGAAATACCCCAAAGTGTAATCTTGTCAGATTTAGCTCTAGTCTGGGGACAGATTTGTCCCCAAACGTTTGTGTACATACATACACATCATGCAGACATTATGTACTGCCTATATATCTCTGTTGCCAGATATTATAGAGCATCTCGCAGGGGAAAATAATGCATTGGTCAGGATGTAGGTAATGGAAAGTTGAGGTTAATCACATTTTTTGAACTCAGCAGTCTGGCCCTGGGTACCCCTCCTATCTCCAGGTACACCAGATGCCAAATCTGATTCCATCCTCCAAATGTCTGCCTTTGTGGGCTTTTATAATATTACTGCCAGTAATTAGATTTGGCCTCCTCAGCTTGAGTGGCACAGCACAAATTTCAACAAGTTGGGAAACACATTTGGCGTGCAACTCAATTGTGACCAATCAAAATGCATAGATGGATATTGTCCATTTCAGAATTAGTTTTTGATATAACCTCCCTGGAAACTTGATCATTTCCCACCTGTTTTTCATTATATAATCACAAACTGCAGTGAAAGTTATTATGTTTCGCCACAACTACTTTGTAAAAACATTTATTTTTAGGTGTTGGTGAAGAAGCTGGTATCTGAATCAAAAGTTTGCTTCCGTAAATTGACTTCTACATTTCTGTGAGTGGAGAAGTTTTAAAATAACTGGCTACTCAAACAAATGACAACAGCCAGTTTCCCTTAAGCAACCTGGGGTTAAGTGCTTTGCTCAAGGGCTCAATGTTGATTTTGCACATCTATTAGAGTGTAAGCCAACAACCATTTAGTTATGATCCCAGATCTTTAAACACCAGAGTTGGAGGAACAAACTCCTTGAAGTCTCTTTAATGCAAATCAGGTCACTCGGCACCCTGCCATTTTCTATAAAGTGTTCACAGAGTTTACTTGCAATTCTGTAAAAGTAACAAAATAAATAAAAAAACACCACAAAACACCAGTAAATGTAATCAGTATGACTCATGCATTGTAAATCAAAAATGGTAAATGGTCTGCACTGATATAGCGCCTTTTTAACCTTAAAGGTTACCAAAGCACTTTACACTGTGTCCCAATCACCCATTCACACTCATACACCAATGCAGAGACGTTGCAACGGGGTAGGCAAACCACCAGAGTCTCTAGAAACGCCCCTGCACCAATGGCAGCTCAAGGCGCTAGCCTGCCATTTGGAGCAATTTGGGGTTCAGTGTCTTGCCCAAGGACACTTCAGCATGTGGAGTCATGTGGGCCGGGAATCAAACCGCCAACATTGTGACTCGCTCTACCACCTGAGCCACAGCTGCCCCAAGTACTCTTTTAAAGAAGAGAATTGCATTATAAATAGGTGATTTCAACTGAAAACTAGTACACTCAGTGAATTGCTTAACACTGCAGAAGGAAGGTTTGACAGTCAGACAGACCTCTAAGTGTGAAAAAGTGGTTCAGGACAGACAGGAACCACTAATGACTTACAATTAAGGGCCACCTCCTGAGAGAAGGGGCTGTAAAGTCGAGGTTAAATGTTCAAACGTTCACCTAATGGGACTGTTCCGTAGCAAATGGCCTTCCAGTAATGAATTCCTTGGAACCAGTTAGGACTTCATGCGTAAGTAGCAGTTGTTTTATCTCCCCCTGTTCTCTTTGGTCTTCCACCATCAATCTCCTCTGGTTGATAAACAAATGGAGTGAGCTTCTCTGATCCAATCTGGAACTGGATTTTTGCAACTCTGTGGGGGATTCCCACATGACCAACGGCTGTGTATGCAAGCCTCTGAGAAGCTAACTACATTTTGGCACCATGGGGACTGAAATCTAATTAAAGATAAATACCAGTGACAAAACAAATCATGTTTTGTCTTTGTTCTGCTTCTTTATTTTCCTCTCATCCAGGGAGGGAATTTCCTGAGATTATTTTAAGATAAACTCTGCCCCGGCTAATTGTAGAACGGCAATCTGTAGCGATGAATGTGAAACCTCATTTTCTTTTCTCGCAATTCCCATTCCTTCACTGTCCAGAACATCTGAAGGCCTTTGGTAATGTCTTCATGCACCATTGCTGTGTGTTTATGTCAGGTTCTGACTAAGTCTGGACTATTGCAACATAGCAGCAGGCTAATGAGACCGCAATAAAACAGCCAGAAATCTAGAGGGCAGCGAGGTACTGGGAGATGAACTGCTGCCCTAAAGCAACAACCTTGTAAACCGTCAAGTGATAGACTTTTCCGCTAAAAGAAATAATCTTGTGAGGTACAAGTATCACTATAACACTGTGTCCAAACCAGGCGTGACGTGACGAGAAGTTTTTTCACACTGAAAGAGGAAAATCTAAAACAACACTGCCAATAAGAACATATTTAAAGCTTAAAATACAGTAATACGATGCAGGATTTTGGTGGGTGGGGCTACGTGGTGCAACACCACAAAAATAAAACCAAATGACTGTTTAGGACAAAAAAACAAGAGTGAAGCAATGGCCTGTCAAAACATTGACATACATTGTTAGTGCATTCGTAATATCTTGGCATGTTGTTTATTTCTAGTCATGTTTTCGTCAAAGGTACGTATTAATCTAAATCATTGAATTTTCATCATGATGCGTATTTTACATCATCTTCGTTATCCTCAACAAAATAACAAAAAAAAACCTTCATCAATGAACTGTCCACTTGCAGCCTAGTTTTTCCAGACAGACTGTGCCTTTGACTGCTAAAAGAGTGTTGAGATGCAGTCTTAGTGCTCACATATTGAACGTGCCCATATGGGTTTCCATCAAAAGAGTATACTTTGAAAGGTTTAGCGCTTGGAAGAGCACACATGCTTTGAGAGTAAAGTATGTTTGCATCACTCCTGAAGGCTAAAAGCAATTCGCTTATACAGGCATGTTTTGTACTTTTGGAAGCATTGCAAATGATAAATCAATGCTAGTATGAATGACAGAATTTCATTTCGGCAGAACATACTGTAGGTCTCAGTACCAAATTAAAGTGATGAAAATGTACATCCTGATATTTGCATGCATGATTTATCCCTACTTTGTGCAATACTTAACTATGTTTATCATAAACGTTGTTGGTGTTCACCAAATCAAACACTAATTCTTGCACTTTTCTTTGTTTAGGGTGCATAAGAAAGAATTTCACAGATACATATGGTCCCTCTGCTTTAGAATGGGCTTGACTTTGGTTCCCTGCCATTTGATGAGTTATCTTTCCATGCTTTCCACATGGAAGCCCTCCAAAGGAATCAAAAATGTATTTAATTGAAAGGCGTCTTTAGCAAACCCACCCTCAATCCACAAGTTCCAAATCCAAAACAGGAATTGCTGCCCACATCAAACCGGTGACCTGCCTCATTGTGGGTTGAAATTGTTGCTATCTTTGCAAGCCCCACCAATGCTCCCCATGGGGGTGGCAGGTAGAGTTTCTGCCTCTTGAAAAGTATGAGTTTAACTTCATCAAAACCGTACAGACAGCAGGAAGCCGTTTTCAGTTCTCGTAAAGGTTTATGGTGTTTTAACAAAGGCAAGTCGCTAAACCTCATATGTAGATACTTTAAAACTCTGGGGGAATAGAGGTCATTGTGTAATGATCCCCATATGTGACTGCTTTTGACTTATTGAGTGTTACAAAGATTATATTACCACGACAGGTAGCATTTACATTCAGGAACCCTACATTCAGGAACCCTACATCTAGACTAAGTGTTTCCATAAGGTGTTGTTTACCCAGGCTTGTATCATAGTAAACCTCTCCTAATGGGTAGGTTGAAGTCTAGAATTTATTGGACAATGCTTAACTAACACTAACCCTAATGTTAATGATTGCTCTATGGAAACCCAACGGATTACAGAACTGAAAAAGATTTGCATTTCTTTTCTTAATTTTTATTTATGTTCCAAACAGGGGGTAGGGATTTGATCAAACTTCTAACACTAATTGGGACAGAACTTGTCCCGGTTCATTCCTTTGTGCTAAAATTGTGTGATTTGTTGAGGAGATGTGTGCAAGTAATTTTCTAATAATATGTATGATTTTTGGTTGGTGAAAAATACACGGAGACTTTTATTGAAGGAGGGACACAAGCCATATCTAGTGACCAGAATATCAGAGATACTTGGGGGGTGGATTCTTTTGACTTGGCTCTGCAAGCTGCAACATAGCCCCCCAGAACAACTTTTGCACTGCACAGCAATGATTTATCAACCATTCTAAGATTGTGGTAGCGACAGTCATGTAACAGTCATGTAACCAAAGCACAAGAGCAGAGCTTTTAATTATGTATCAGCCACTATGCTAAGTATCCTAGTCTCTGGATCATAAATGTTCTCACTGTATCCAGGACGTCATGTGCCTGACACTGGATACCAAAACAGATGCACTTATATTTGATAAGAATGTAACTGAGCTATCTTTTCTCGCTCTCTCCCAATGAAAACGTGCCATTTTAAGCTCTTCTGTATTGTAGATATGAAATACTCAGCCTCAAAGGTGACCCGTTTAGACCTCTGCAGTTGTTCCTCTGCATGTTTTAAACGGCCCAGTCGGCTTGTGCATAAAGTATTGCTAGTATAAAGATTTGTGAAAATATTGCTCACCACATGTTTTGTTTATGGCGTTCATTGTGCCAGCATGTCAGTCAGTGTGACTGTCAGTCGTGCAGGGTTGGGAGGGTTACTTTTTAAATGTATTCCACTACAGATTACAAAATGCATTCTCTGAAAAACTAAATATCTTAAGCAGTGTTGTTTCTAAAGCAAGATAACTCAAATTGATCTTGTTTTAAGGATTTTTAGATATTTTTAAAGGAAAACAATCCAAAAATTATTATCAAGAATATGATTTTTGCCCTAATATCAAAGGTCTTACTAGAAAAAAGAAATAAAGATCCAACGTGAATTTTCTTGTCTGGAAACATGAGCATGTAAAATGGCTAGAAATAGCATTTAAGCTTAGCGTAATGCTGACAATTTACACAAGGATTATTTTGTGTAAATTATTTTGTATTTCTTCTGCTCCAAACTTACTTCAAACTACTTCTCTGTCTGCTCGTATGAATGTAACACACCATAAGAAATGTTTCACTGCTGTTCAAATGCACTTTGGATCGCATCATTTATATGTATAAGTGTTTTCCATCTGAAAGGACTAAATATTCACTGAAACAAATGTCAATATAATGCAAAATAATCTCTGCAGTAATCAAAATACTTTTTGAATGTAACTGTGTTTTAATTACCAATTATTTAAACTGTAACTACAGTGGAATACAGTTAATTATATTTGGTATTTAAAATACATAATCCCGTTACATGTATTCCATTACTCCCCAACCCTAGTCATGTGTGTCTTGATTCTATCATTTAAATAACAGGATGAAATAACACCTGGTTTTAAAATGGTGGGGAATTTTGGTTATAAAACTCAAACGAAGCTGCAGGAATAGCCAGTCATGAGATGAGAAACACAAATGTGTTTAATGAGGAAAAGAGGAAACATTAATTGGACAATAACTATGGCTATAGTTGGCACACTTTCACAGTACTACTTACTGCATACTACACATTATATACTGTATACAGCATAATTAAAGAAATGTTCTGGAATCAATAAAAGTTAAGCTCAATCCGGAGCATTTGTGGCAGAATTTTGAGTACCACAAAAATGTATTTAAACTTGTCCATCCTTTTTAAAAAAACAAAAACAAAATATATGGGTTTCTGTAAAGACCTTACTATGGACGTGAATGGGACCAATCCATAAACATGAAAATACTCACCATTTCAAATGTATAGCCAGAGGAGGCCAACAATATATGTGCTAAGATGATTTTAGTGTGATAAAATCACTAACTAACTTTTTCTATGTAAAGTTATATCCAATTTTACAACTTTGTTGCCATGATGTCATAACAATATAAACCCTAAAAACCTCAAACAACAGAAAAATTACGATTTGAACAACTTTACAGCTCAAATAATACAAGTTTAAAATAAGTTTACAAAATAATTAATGTTGGTGCTTTTATTAAATGATAAACTTAGCATTTTTGCCTTTAACCCCCAAAATTAGCACCATTCACTTTCCTTGTACATGCCTTACTCTCACATTGATTTTTGCCTTTTTTTTAAGGAAAGAGAAAAAAGAAAGAAAAATGGAGGTATGAGTTGAAATTATTGTGATAATCAACATTATGCCACAAAATTCTGACAGTTGCGTAAAACTTGCATTAACCCCACAATATTCCTTTAAGAAAATATAATAAAGTATACAATATGTAGTGTGAAATGTTTCAAACAGTATATGTGTAACCGGTCCTGCTCGACCGGCTCCGAACGGGACTCGAAATGCTGTCTCCGGCATGGGAGGCAGGTGCGCAAACGAGAATGCTAAAGGCTACAGCCCCTAGCATCGGTCGCTAGTGTGCCTCTTGAGGCTAGGGGAGGGAGGTTTACACACACTGCCCAGCACATTTAAGCTGGCTACCATTACACTCATCCCCTAAACCATTTTTCTCAGTGTGAGCTTGTCTTTCAAGAGTTTATCGTAAAATGCAGAGCAGTCCAATCCAATATTAAGACATACGAAAAGCATTGCCTTCATGACTGTTACGCTGAGTTAAGACATGAGATTTATCCGGTGTCCATGCTGCGTTCATTAATGACATCACACCCTCCTCAGATGCAGATGTCCCAGGCAGGCATAAAACAAGCTACACGACCTTGGCTCCAAAGTTGATGGTCTTGCTCATTAATCAAATTTTATGTAAAAATATATTATAGGCATTCATTCATTCATTCATCTTCAACCGCTTATCCTGTACAGGGTCACGGGGGGCTGGAGCCTATCCCAGCTAACATTGGGCGAAAGGCGGGGTACACCCTGGACAGGTCGCCAGTCCATCGCAGGGCCACACATATACAGACACACACTCATACTCACATCCACACCTAGGGCAATTTTTGGAGACACCAATTAACCTAGCCTGCATGTCTTTGGATGGTGGGAGGAAGCCGGAGCACCCGGAGAGAACCCACGCAGACACGGGGAGAACATGCAAACTCCACACAGAAAGGCCGGGGCAACCGGGGTTTGAACCCATGACCTTATAGGCATTCAATCAAATTAAAAATAAGTCAAAATGGAGATATTACAAATTGTGTTCATTCAGTTAGTGGAAAAGTAAGGTTCGAGCACTGTACACTACTGAACATTTTTTAAACTAGTCAGTCCTCTGGGTCAGGAATGCATAAAAAACAAATCATACTTTGGTATTATGCTATTCTGAACATAGCTAATAAATACTACCCTACTACTCCTGTTGTGTTGTAGGCCAGTGTTCATTGATATAGTTCTAATTCTATACAATAAAATTTGCAGATGGTACATTTTATACATACTGCATACTGCAAAAATGCTACAAGAGTAGTAAATATGCTATCCAAATATACCCAGGTTTTGTGTAAATAGCAGAAATAGTATGTATGATGTTCTGAACATGTTCCCAAATTAAGAAAACAAAAAAGGAGATAAAGAGATGGAAGCAAACAGATGAGAGTGTTGGGAAAAAAATCAGGCTCTTTACTAGTCCACTAGGCTGCTGGTGGAAACGTGGCCCATGTTTCTATTTCAAGCAAAACTTAATCCGCTGTATCAAACACTGATCTTTAATCCCACTGCAACCCACAGTGTTGCTTAATAGCCACTTTCTTCATAATAACAGCGCTTTATCGAGTCCAATTCGGCCTGAGCCCTCCCATACAGATCTCTGAATTGCCAGCACTGCTGATTTCCACTTTCAAACACTAGACTCATGCCCAGATGATGATATGGTCTCCAGCACTCCAATTTCTGCACATTCACATAGTCTTTTAATGAATGTTCTCTTGACTTTAAAGGTATAGTTCTCCCCCAAAAAATCAAATTATTTACTCACTCTCATGATATCCCAGGTGTGTATACTTTCTTTCTTCACCAGAACACATTTGAATAAAGGTAGCTCAGTAGGTCCTTAAAATTTAAGTGAATGGAATTTATTTTTTGAAGCTCCTAAAATCAATGCGAAAACTGTCACCTGAGAGGCCTCTTGGACCCTCTCATGAAGCTTACCCGAAGTGTTGGATTATAGTTAAAAATACTTCAATATTGATATTTTTTTTGCACCAAAAGTGATCGCACCACTTTAGAAGACATTAAATTAACCGCTGGAGTTGTATCGCTGACAAATGCTGACTGTCTGTGATTTTTGGAGCTTCAAAAGTCTGATCACCATCCACTTGCATATTATGTACCTATTGAGTTAAGATATTTTTCTTCAAATGTGTTCTGGTGAAGAAAGAATGTCATACACACCTGGGATATCATGAGGGTGAGTAAATAATGAGATAATTTTCATTTTTGGTTAAACTATCCCAGTCAGGAGGTGTTACCAAGATGGCCGCCAAGCGAACTGACTTGCCTTTAGGGTGTTTATTTCAACTTGTGTTTTTAAAGATTTTCAAAGGTCTTTTTTCCATTTTTAAATGATATACAGTACAACAAGATTACAACCTGATTGATATAGGCCAATATTTGGAGCCAATGCTAACCGCTAATCCACAGCCAACTCCTAGATTATATGTTGATCTTCATTATCTTATTAATATTAGTTGCCATAGTAATTTAAACAAATACTTTGCTGTACTTTGTTGTCCTCATATGAATGGTTTTTAAACACATTTTGTACTTGAATATATCCTGAGAAAGGGATTTGTCTTTGCACAGTATATTAAGAAACATGTTTTTTTTTACACTCTCATGAACCTGAGCACTTCCTGAGCACTGTGATTTATGCTTCCTGTTCTCTTATCTCCCTCGACGGTTTGTGTCTTACCATTTTGTTTTGCCTTTTATGTCTTCTTGTCTACTCTAGGGCACAATTGTTCTACCTGGCAACAGAGTTATTGAGCATCCTAGCAATGGGGACGAAGGTGGAAAGTTCCTGTTTGAAGTCATTCCAGGTAAGAAGAACATGCCTTTATGATGTTTTGGTTTCATGACAGGACCATAGTGGTCTCATTTTTAGTGGACAGGTCTTCAAAGACATTCATCAGAGATAGTGATAGCAGAGTTAGGGGCCGTTCACACTGAACGTATTCTTGCTTTTTAAAAAGATTGATGCAGGTCAATGAACAGAGCAGAACATAGGTTTCTCAGACATGTTTTTTAAGTTGACATGGCATCTAAAAACATGGCACTTCTGAATGAAAAAACAGATAAACGCCACAAAACGGTCAAAGATGTCCATTTAGCATATGTGTACATAGAAAAATAATTGAAAAACAGTGCAGACGGATGCAAAAATATGTTTTGTGTGAACTGCACCTTATCGAATTATCGACTGAATTTTGCCTGGTCCCGTATGCCGACATTTGCATTGATAACATATACTGTAGAAGAAAAAAAAGAGGAAGTTGGTTTGGTCTTGAACATTAAAAAAAACAAACTTTCATTTACATCCTTGAGAAATTGCAAATTCAGGCCGATTGTGCGTCTTGTCTTTTAGACGATCCCATGTGCTCTCAAACGGATCCCCCTTTATCAAAGTTTGTGGGTGATTCGTTTTTTAATATATGTAGATTAGTAATGCATTTTGAGGCTTGATCACCACCTGTAAAATAGTTTAAATAGTTTATAGATTGCTTTATCTCTCTCTCTCTCTCTCTCTCTCTCTCTCTCTCTCTCTCTCTGAGTTCTGGTTGTGTTTGGAAAGGGTTCAGATAAAACACAGATGTCCTTCTTTTACGGTAGGAGATGAATCACTAAGGACAAATGAGGTCTGGACCAACAGAAATGGAGCAGTACTTCCTGTTCAGTTCAGGGGAACCCTCTAATAATATACACAAATGGACTGTAAATTAAATAAACCATTGAAATTGCTATTAAACAGCTGTAAATATGTTACCTAACACACTTAAATACCCATTGTGAGAATTATACAATGAGTTTAAGGAGGTTTTACGTTTTTTTTAAAGGGATTTCTTAAATAATTTTTTTTGGAGGTAATCTGTTGACGTTGATCTTAAATAAGCCAAACGCCAACTTTTTAAAAACCTTTAAAAATGAAAGACTTTATAAACAAACAAATGTCTTAACAATTAATCGTTTTAATTTTCATTCATTTTCATTGTTGGAAATACTCAATACTGTTGTGTGAAACCACTTGACAATGTTTAAGTAAATCCAACAGTTTTTTAGTTTACACAAAACCTTAGATTGAACTTAAGAATCGATATGAGGACTTTTCAAACCAATCACGTTAGCATGTTAGAACGCATACATATTTTTAAGACACGGTCTGTTGCATGAAGTTATTGTTATTACTTATATAGAAAAGAAAATCGTTGTTTTATGCCCTCGTAATTTTAGTTTGAGGAGGATCACTGAGCCAGACCTTTATACACATTGCCACCTTGACATTTCCATGAATAAGGCCATTTATACAGAGGAGATTAGTATGACACGCATCATTGGCTATTGACCCTATCAGATTTGGCTTCTAATTAGTGACACACCAGTGAAATTGCCTGTAAATTCCATAGTGTCTCTGTCATCAATATCAAATGAGTTCCCCATAATGTACCTGAAGAACGTTTTGTCTGTTTCCCTGTGCATAGAAATCCATTCTCCCAGCAGACAACCATGATAGTGTGCACCCTGTTCCAAAAAACTCAGAAACTGAGATTTATAGCACATATTCAGCACTTTGGAAACACAGCAAGGTTCCAACTGTCCTGTCAGTGGACTGTGAAAAACTATAGCCATTGTTCAACAAGTCAGTCTTGCATGATGGCATTAAGGAGTGATTCCATGCTTATGTACACTTTTCCATACTGTTTTATTGTTTTTATTCCATTGTTCAGCAGTATTTTGGACTATTTCCTGAATATTGTTTCATGGCTGCATGAGCCAAATCACTTGTCCTTGTAAGAAGCTTTTTTGAAGGTAATGCTGTAAAACTCTGTTTATAAAATTGGGCTTTATAAGTGCCTCGTCTTTCATAAACACAAATGGAAGTATTTTGCTTAGGAAAGAACATGGACTGAATTTCAGAATTTACTTTTCATCCAGTCTTTATTCATTTGGTTCTTTATAATGTAATGTTTTTCAATTGATCACATTTTCAAAGCTGGATACATTTACAATAGAACTACCATGTTCTAACCATGTTTTTTGTACATATACCATGGTAATACCATGGTAAGGCAAGCATTACCATTATTATTGTGGGTTAGGGTTTTGTTCCTGAGCCATATCTACCAGCGCCCTATCAACCATTCAGGACACCCTAGCAACTGCATAGCAGCTTGCTAAAAAAACACTGAGAACACCATAGCAACTGCACAGCAGCATCATGGCAACCACCCAGAACACCCTAGCATCATGATGAGTTTTTACAGAGTCAAATCATATATTAAGATTCAGCACACAATCTTGGCTTAATTTTGGACTGAAATGCTTATCAACGTAAATCAAGTTATCTGTCTGTCAAGTCTAAATGTTCATTTGGAAGGTTCCACTGTGCAGTTTTACGATTCCTGGAAATTTCACAGGCTTGTTGTTTCAGATATCAGAGCAACGAGAGAAAATTTCCCCCAAGAAGTCAAAATTGGATTTTCATAATGTGTAGTAGTGGGCTAAATAATGGCGTAGTGGGCTAAAGCACATAACTGTTAATCAGAAGGTCGCTGGTTCAATCCCCACAGCCACCACCATTGTGTCCTTGAGCAAGGCACTTAACTCCGGGTTGCTCCGGGCGGTTTGTCCCTGTAATAAGTGCACTGTAAGTCGCTTTGGATAAAAGCGTCTGCCAAATGCATAAATGTTAATGCACGGATGCATTATCTGTCATAATAATGAGAATAATTACCTTGGTGGAAGAGTGAACATCAAAATTAAATATTGTTTTGCAGGGCCACTAGATGACACATTTAGTGCAGACTTTTCTGGTAAAGTGGGTGTAAAGGGAGTTATGGAAAGGAGGAGGCGAGAACCGGCTTGCCAATATAAATAATATTTTTAATTAAGAACTTAAACGAAAAGACACAAACACACAAAGGTGTCGGACAGTTGCCCGTAAATGCTCTCTCTCTGTCGCTCCGCCGTCCGGACCAGTTATCAACTGAAAACATGGTTTCATAACTCAAATAAAGACAAGAAATAGGGCCTGCATTATAGTTTTTCATAAATCACCTACGTACCATAATTTATTGACTGATCATTTATTTAGCAACATTTTATTTATTATTTTGACGATGTCTCGATAAATCGTAGTTAGGCCCAGTAAATAGTTTAATAGGTGGCTTTATAAATGGGGAAGTGAGAAAAGTCAAACTAATAGTTTATACAATAGCCACCGGAAAACCCTACAAATACTGGATTCATGTCTCAATGCTTTGTGGGTTGAAGTATATTTCTGCTTTTCCTCAGGGCAAGGGGCAGGAATTTCTCTGAAATAGCTAAACCATAAATAAATCCTCTGAGATGAGCTTGGTGTGTTTGTATCCAGTGGCTCTTGTGTATCAGTCGCTGTAAGGTCATAAAAATGAGAGGTTTTGTTTCACGAACAGGAGTAGGAGTCAATGAGGGTCCAGAGGGAGCAGAAACGTGCAGATAGGGAACTGAAAGTGTGTGGTTTCACTGTTCACAGGACACCTGCGGAATGATAAACTGAGATAACTCCCTCTGAAAAAACCCTCAGTTGCTTTTGTTTGTTCATTTGCTTGGTCCTTTCTTTCTTTCTATCTTTACTTATTTTTAACCTACATAAATGAGAGCGCAATGGATCTTACTGTTGAACATCCTGTGGCAAATGCAAACCATTATTCTCACATTTAGGATGCCTTACAGTAATTACAGCACAAAAACCTCTCCCTCTTTTTCATTCTCCCTCCCTCTTTCTCACTATCTCTCTTTCCTACTCCCTCACTAATATACACATTTAAAAGCACTGGGGGGACCAAATGTCTTCTGCAACCGGTGTGCAGTTTAAAACATGGAGGTTTTGAACCATTGATATTTTCGAGAGCTGTAATCTCATTTGAAAAACTTCTGAAGATGAATTACAAATCAGGATCAAACAGGAAGCCTATGCCCCACCCCGATTGCCACATAGATCATTAGTTCAAGGATTTTTTTCTCTGTTTTCCCAGATAGGTCTTATTTTTCTCATGGTCTCTGATGATGTGAACCCATGTGGAATAAGAGCAGGTAGTCAGTTTTTGATTGGCTGGCTTTAATTAGGGACTCCTTAGAGTGAGTGAGAGGAGTCCAAGGGTTTTTGTTTGAAGGTCATGACTCCTCTGTTGTCTGTGATGTTTATTTGCGCTGTTGCTGCTGTCTGTCTCTTCACAGTGGAGAGTGAGTCGTGTCCTCTCGTTTACCGCCAACTGTTCATTTTCTATTCTTTCACTTGATCGCTGGTAATTAGCACAGCAATTTATTTCACATTTAGAGTCGACTTCCCACCGGGAAAATCCTAATGTACCGGAAAAAAAATAAAATAAACCCAGTTAGATTAATACATGTTTGCATCAGACACACAAATAGAGCACCCAAAAGATCTTGTGTTTTTCTTTACTCCAGACTTGTTCTTTTAATTCTTAATCTATCATGCCTATTAGGGGTAACTTAAGTCTTTGGCTTAGGCAGGTGAGAGAGAGAGAGAGAGAGAGAGAGAGTGAGCAATAGATTACAGTCTACATTGTTATCAAGCAATGCCACTCTGGCCCATCCTTGCATATCTTGAATGCTTTAAGAAATTTGACACCCAAAAGCACCTCGCCACAGGCTGTGCATATATAATCACAGAGAAGATGAAAGGTCACCCAGCAAACCGAGGGAGCGGGATATAACTGACATTGTTTGGTCTTTTGTGATAGTGGGGTATGTTTGTTTAAAAATACAGAAAAATTAGAAACTCTATACCCTTATATGTATATGGGAAATACACCCATTAAACATGTTATGTTGATAATAAATAAGCAGTTATGATAGCTGAAGCCTTTTATTAATTCAAGATTTTTGGCACATGGTTATAACATTTTATTCCATTGACAGTAGGTTTACTTTCTTTGGCTGAAATCGGTCTGTGCCCAAAGCAGTTGTTTGGCGTATGGTCACATCTGAGCTCCATTTTCCGGATAAAATGTCCATGCAGGGGTGCAAAAAGCATGTTGTAAAATGTAGTGTTTTTCAGCAGTGCAGGCTGTTATACAGTGAAGAGGAATGCATTATTTAAAAACTGTACCACCCAACCCAAACCTAAACCTTAATCAGTGGAATAAAAATGTAATGTTAAAGGGAAAAATGAGAGAGAAAAAAATACTTACTAGCTGGTTCTCCGATACGTCGTAGCTTGGTCCTCGGCCACTCATCCAAACTCTAATAGATGACAGCCACGCCTTCCTGGGTGGATCGAGGCAGGCGGTCGTCCGGGAGCCCCTCCTCCCTCGCGGTCGTCATGACCTCGCCACATTTAGCGGCTGGTAGGGGTCTCCCCCCACTCAAGACGGTCGGCTAGGAGCCCCTTCTCCCCTCGCGGCCGGCGGCCGTGACAACTGGAGTCGTGTGGATGATGTTTCTGCTGACTGTCTTTGATTTTTGGAGCTTCAAAAGTCTGATCACCATCCATTTGCATTTTAAGGACCTTCTGAGCTGAGATATTTTGCAGTTTTTCTTCAAATGTGTTCTGCTGAGGAAATAAAGTCATACACACCTTGGATATCATGAGGTTGAGTAAATGATGATACAATTTTCCTATTTGGATGAATTATCCATTTAAATGCCCCCTGACCTGGCATGGGCAAGGCAATTGGTGTATTGTCCATGTGTTTTGGAACCATAAATCCTCACTCTATAATGTGTAGTTCACATACGGGTTCTTGAGGAACAACAAGAACAGTCACTCCAAAAGCCTCCAAATAAACATTTCTTTCTATGAGATATCATAATTTCATGGTCACTGTTATCAAATATTTTTTAGAAGTATGTGTGGAAGTTTCAATTCAGTTTCAAGATAAGGATATTACCTATCAATGAAAGGATGTGTCTAAAATGTGTTTCATATCGACTAATGAGCCTTGATGAGAAATGAAGCAGCTAACTGAGCGGTGGGTCACAGACAGGGCTGTTGAAAGCAGCGTTGCAGGTCTTCAAGACTGATATTTGCATTTAAACACAACCACGCATGAATTTGTCTACAAGCAACACAGTGTTCTTAAAGCAATATGTAAATGTGTCTCTATGTGGAATTTTCATATGCAATTTCCATGTTATCAGTGATATGGTTTATTCTGGAACATTCACTGTGTGCACAGTGGGAGCTGTGAGTCATTAGTCTAGCTCTCAGGTACACCGGTCGATTTTAATATGGGTCTTGTCTTATCTCCTATTCTATGCTCTAGCGTCATTTCATCCAACCCGCTTCTCCCAAAGAGAAAAGCGAACCAACGAATTATCTTATTATAACTTTTCTCATGTTTAACCCCCTAATACAAATTTAAACCTAATCTTAACATCTAACCCTTTACCGAAACCAAAACCTAACCATGATTTTAAGGAAAATAACTTTTGTGGATCACAGAAGAAAGAAAACATCAGGGTTTGGAACGAGTTGCCAAATTTGATTACATGCATGTCCTTTCTTCAAATAAAGATTTGGATAGGAGGCTAGCTCAAATGTGATGCCTGTATTGTATGGATTCGATATTCTGTTTGTTCGGTTGGTCTCTATATGGGAATAAAATTCATGCGTTTGTGAATGAGCTAAGCCGTATGATATCTAACAATTTCACCATTTTAGGCGAATTATTACGAGTTGTCTTGAGACTATGTTGTCTCATCTCATCCGGTCTACCCTTCTCTACCAAAAAACTTAAAGTAGTCTGTGACAAACTAGAATAGTTTAAAGATCCGTTCAAATGTCCAAAATGTCCATTGTACAGCGTTGGAAACTGAAATATTATCCATTTTAACAACACAATCCAGTGCTATATCGAAACAGTGTGGATGAGACTTCAATGACCTTATATTTTGGAAGTATCATTGTTTGGTGAGAAAAAGATGACCTTCTGGATATTCCCCAGATATCCGAGAGAAAGCATCGACTCATTTCTACTGTTCCGAGTGCTAGAATATTCCCTGCTCTTTTGTGACGTTCTTGTCCATTTCGAACAAATGGAAAACAAGAAGAACTGCAATAGCCAAAACTATAAAGGACCCCTTTTACCATAAAGCATATTTTGAAATATCATAAAACTATACATTTTAACGCTTTTATTACAGACCCTCATACATTTACATTCTTATTCCAGTGTGATTAACTTGCTTGGTAGCTCACATCATAGAGTGTTGCACATTGGACTCAGAAGACTGAAGTTCAACCCCAGCCAAGCACATTAGCTGACACATGAGACCAAAGTGTGATAGCAGCGACATGAAATGATCTGGTTTTTATGTCACATTTGCTTTTAGGACAGTATTGGTATTGTTTAGGTGTTGGTTAAGGGTAAGGATGACTGTTTTGTTCACCTCTCACTTGCTTTTATAACACTATTGATTTGGTTTAGGTTAAAGTTTTAGTTTAGAGAGGTACTATTCACTCATTACAACCTATAACATTTACCTTAAAAACCTTGTCTGATTGCAACACCATTTCACTCGCTTTTGGCGCCCCTCTATAGACATTTCTTTGGAAAACTGCAGCGAAATGTGTAATTAAGCACGTATCTTTACAAGGATATCCGTAACTGAGAACTTCAGTTTTTGCTTGATGCTGCCTCTAAAAGTCATCGCAACATAAACACAAATATTACTGAGTGCACCTTAAAAAATGGAAAAAAACAAAAACAAGAAGAATTTATATGCATAAGAAATTACAGATTAAAAGGACAAAACAGATATCCGCCAAAAATCATCATCTGAGAACCTGAGAATAATACAGCAGTTAATGCATAAAATGAAGCTCTTCTGACACAAAACCAAAAACATGTTATGTACGTACAAGTGAGATTCCCTCCAGCATTTTCTGAAAGGATTGTTTGTTTGCTGCAAGGCTGTTTGAGTAGTTTGTTCCATCGGAGAGTGTCTTATTCATATGGAGGGCGTCATTATCTGTCTCGACAGACAGAGAGAGTGCAACATGACGTACATGTTAGGTTTACTGTGATGGTTTTGTTTGTGTCTCATGCTGAAACTAGTGCAGGGATGAGGAAGAGGGTATGTGACTTGCCTCTAGGCAAACGTTCTTGTTGCTTTTGGGATATTTGGATCGTGTTCACACACTCAAAATGACTTTAAATCAATTTGGAGCTTATAAATAAACTCTTTAAAAGATTTTGGTGGTAATTCTTTATAACAAGTTGTTCTTAACACTGATCGGGTGGTACATGATTCAGTTTATTGTATTTGTACATTATGTCCTTTATTTCATTCCAAAATGTATTGATATCTGGGACTGACTTCTGCTATATCTGCAACACTTTTGTGGCATTTAATTTTGTTCCTGAAGATCAATGTTAGTTTGTTAAATGTTAAACTTATTCATCTTTAGCAGTGTTTCCATCCACAAATTTTCATGTACATTTTGGGATATCTATGGTGGCCGAGATACAGTATTTGCAAATTACAGTTTTGTCTGATTGCTTAAGCACATTTTTTGTAACTATTGGCTATTTTTGCAAAACTCTACACACAAATAAGAAAACCTTTCACCCAATTATCAAAACATTGTAGTTCTCTTGCAAAAGCGAACACAGCTAGATTAACTCTTCACACCTTCGTAAAAATGGTGTTTTCGTATCAAACAGTAAACACAAGCCATCATCTACTAAGCACACAATGTGCCAACTACACACTGATGGTATGAATACAAAACACATCTGGCTTTCTCTTTCTCTGTGTACAGATGTCAATTTGAGGTCATACTTTTGTCATAGTGTCATGTAAACATACAAGGATCCAAACTTAAAGTATTGGTGTTTATTCACACTCATCAAAACCAAGACAAAGTCAGAACACAAAATAGTAATTTCACAAAAAAACAATCAGCCTACATCATGTCGTCTTTCTGGGTCCGGCCACAAAATTTCGTCCACGTCGCATGCGATATCCTCCAGTCCAAGGCACCGGGGAAAATATCTCCTTGAATGCCGTATCCAGGCCTGACATGATGCCTGGTCAATATCTCCACATGCCTCCTCCATTGCCTGTAAAAGGGCTACCTGTTGATGAGGATGACGGTCGTACACTTTCCAGCGCCAGGCAGAGAAGAACTCCTCGATGGGATTTAAGAATGGAGAGTATGGAGGGAGGTTGAGTGCCATGAAGAATGGGTGGTCTGTAAACCAGTTGCGGACCAAAGCAGCCCTATGGAAACTAACATTGTCCCATATGATGACATATCGGGTATGCTCTGGTCTCTGAACAGTGAACATGTCATGTAAGGTGTCCAGGAATGCAATAATGTGTGCAATGTTGTATGGGCCTATGGTTGCATGATGGTGAACAACACCATTTTGGCTTATAGCTGCACACATGGTTATGTTACCACCACGTTGTCCTGGGACATTGATGATGGCACGGTGTCCAATAATGTTCTTGCCACGTCTCCTGGTTTTACTGAGGTTAAAACCGGCCTCATCTACAAAAAGTAGCTCATGTCCCATGGCATCTGCTTCTAGTTCCATCACTCTCTGGACAAGACAAAACAAATGCATCACATCAGGCCCATGCACAGCACTACAGTATGCACTTCCAAATTCAGAACCAATGACACTATAGCTTACCTGCACATAGTCATATCGCAGTTGCTTTACACGTTCTGTGTTTCTCTCGAAAGGAACACTGTAAATTTGCTTCATTCTTATTCTGTGGCGCGCAAGTACACGACTTAGTGCAGAAATGCTTACACTGTGTATATTTTGAAAGATGGTGTCATTATCAATTATGCGCTGCTGTATTTCGTGCAGTCTTATTGCATTATTGGCAATCACCATGTTCACTATATGGGTCTCTTGCTCTGGAGTGAACATTCTTCCTCTGCCCCCAACATCTGGACGTCTAGCAATTCTCTAAAGTAACAATTTCAGTATTTTTGCATGTATGGTACTGTTGTGTTTCTCATTAGAGTATGGCAGTGCTACAAAGTACTTACCGATTCTCATTTCGAAATGTCCTAATGATGCTTGCCACAGTGTAGCGGCTCAAATTAGGCTGAACCCGTTGGCCAGCTTCCCTCAGGGTCATCCCATGGTTGATGACATGGTCCACTATTGTAGCTCTGATGTCATCAGTTATTCTATTTCTTACTCTTCTTACCCTTCCTCTTTCCCCTCCTCGTCCTCTTCTTGCTCCTCCTTGTCCTCTTCCTCTAACTTCCTCTAACCCTCTTGCTTCTTCAACTCCACGTCCTCTCCCTCAGCCTCCTCTGATTCTCACTCTTCTCACTCTTACTGCTCCATCCATTGTACTCCACACAGACAGCTTACCTGTGGCTTATTTACAGTGCTTAGGCTGATTGCAAAGTGAACTAATTATCTAAAACAGTTTTCACATGTGAAAGTGTGCCAGACAGTTGGCAAAATAGTGTTAATGATAGCCATACATGTGTATAATTTTGCTAGGAGTGTGTTGGAAATTTGGTAATTGAGTGTAAGCAGTGAGTTGTGTTTAAAATTCTGCAAAAAGAGAGTTGTGCAGTGAATTGTGCCTACAGTTTTGCAAAATGTGTGTTACAAAATTGCAAACTGAGTGCAATGCAGTGTTTGTGCTTTTAGTTTTGCAAACTCAGTGAGTGGTTTTGCTATACGTATTACAGTTTTTTCCAATTGCTAACACACTAAAATGACATGCACAGCACAATTATTTAAACTGACACACAGAGAGCAAAACCTCTTCTCAAGTCTCCAAAAGTCTGAGCACATTTTCTGCTTTACACACATTTTGCAATTCAAAATGGCACTTTTTTACGTGCACTGCACATGGGTCTCTGCATAAGACACAACAATCTGACGTAAAGTCACATGTTTGCCATTTCAAAACACTGCCATTCAAAATGACACTACATGAGCTAATTGGCCAATACATGTGCCACCTGGCCAAACATCTCAATGGTTAATTGTTAGCACTTCAATCAGGAAGTAAGCACTATGAAAAGACCACAGGTGAGCACAGGTGAACAATGGAAGACATTGCAGAGAGAGGAAGAGCAAGAGGAAGAGGGATGGAGGGGGAGAATGAGAGGGGGAGGAAGAGTGAGAGGTAGGGGTAGAGCTGTTAGAGGAGTTCATGGCCAAAGAAGACCCAGCTGTGCGGCAAGATGCTACCTAATTTTTTTTCTTGCCTCTTTTGTTTCTAGATATTTTTTCAGCACGTTTTTTTTTCTGCAATTTTCTTTTTCTGAGCACATTTTTGTTCAGTCTAATGTAAATATATCTGCTGTGCATATGTTTCACTGACTTGTTTGGTGAAAAATAAAAATAAAAATGTTTCATGTATGTGTGTGTATCCGCAAATATTTCTGTGCATGTGAACAAGCTGAAGAATTTTCTACAATTTGAACTATTTTAGTATTATGGCAAAGCATACTAAAGATGAGAGTGCTTTTCATTATGCCCAACAGTGTGTAGTTGGTTAGACAAAAATCTGGTAATATGAATGAAGTGTGTGCCATTTCATGCAGATGTTTGATTTTGATAATGCTATGTGTAGTTTTGGTTGCAGTGCTTCATTTTGCAGGATATATGAGGTATTTTGCAGTTTGGGTGTGTGGTTTTGTGAATTGTGTTAAGTATTTTGATAAAAACAGTCTGGTTTGCACAATTGTGTGTTAGCAATTGGAAAAAACTGTAAAAACTTTTATGTTCACTTTAGGTGGACACATTTTTTATTCTATAAGAAAAATATGATAAACTATGATTGAAACATATTTACAGAATATTTTGACAATTTTGAATGTTAAAAATACTCACTGTTAGAAAAGGGCGGACTATTAGAAATACATTTTTGTGGTAATCAACATTATACCACAAATGCTGTCAATTGATCTTAACTTGTATTGAACCCGGAATAATCCTTTAAAGATTGTACATCTTTAAGAGGCAGTTCACCCAAAACATTTTAATTCTGTCATGATTTATTACTCAATCTCACCTTTTCCCAAACCCTCAATAGAACACAAAAGGAGATATCAGGCAGAATGTTAAATTAGCCTCAGTCACATTTACTCTCATTGTGAAAATGAGAAATAAATTCAATGAAATGGTGACTGAAGATGTAATTCTGCCCAAAATCTCCTCCTGTGTTTGTAACAACACAACAAGGTGAGTAAACGAAGACATAATTTTTATTTTTGGGTGAAAAATCTCTTTAAAGTACCAAAAAAGAAATAAACTATTCGAATTGGTTTCAATTAGCACAAATTGACTAAGTAAAACAACAGTTCTTTATATCAAATCACAAAATTAAAAGGTATAGGACTATCTCAGTGTTGAATAACCGATAATGCAGGTGTCACCCTACAATACCCCAAAACCTATACCCTCACAGAAACCAGTTGATACGGATACAGATTAAACCAAAATATGATTTGACTGATTTTTTACTACTCCCCGAATGTCCTCACAACTCAGATTTCTTCGATTTACTATACTCACGCACACACACACACACACACACACACACACACACACACACACACACACACACACACACACACACACACACACACAGTCTCACTTTCCACTGCTAATTTTGTTCTGCAAATTTTTTTATTAACCTTTGTTGACACAGCTGTATGACTTCACATCAAGCCAAACCATCTCATTTGTTTTTATAATTAAAAATGAAACAATAAAAAAGAATACAAACAACATATCTGCCAGAATGTGGTATAGCTTAATCAAAAAACACTGCAGATAAATAAATAATTTAGACATTTATAATTGACCTGACATTCGTTCTGATACATAAAATGGTTTTGAAATGAACTGCTGGCAGCGACATATGATTAAAAACAAATCACCTCTCAAACAAATCAAAACTGTTGTTTTCTTCAAATAAATGACACTGATGCCCCCAAGTGGTCGCTCAAAGATATACTGAAATGAAGTTGCACAGACAATAAATGACTGCAGACATCACACTTGGTTGTAAATATTAATTTAGCAGTTATTGTGCTTGTGATACACTCAATTCCATTCATTGCTATTTCGTTCTGTTCTCAGATCCATATATATCCTTATACATGTTCCATGATGAGGAAAAAAGAACTGTGAGAAAATCAACAATGCCTACTCATGCTATACATTTCATAAACATTATATAATACTGCAGATGATTACATATGATTAAATATGAATCATGCCACAATGTAACGATTCACTTATTTGCAAAGGAAAATTTGTTGATTTCGCTCCTGGCCATCTAAATTTACTCTTTATTGGTGAACAAACATGCTGATCCTTGTTAACTGAAATCTCATTAGGTTTTGTGCAGGTAAGAAGACATTACACAAGCCCAAATCATTTGGGAGAAATCCTGTAAGTATGACCGAGTTCAACAGTACAAAACACAGCAGGTGTTTTCCACAGCCCCATACACTTATTAGACAACTACATCACAGAGAGGCAGAAACAAGTTTGAAGGTTAATGTTATTATTCTCATTTTAAATTGATAACATTTGGAAAAGGAATTTTAAAATTGTGGGTTTTAGGCCTGGAATGAAATGATCAAAATCCTAATGTTTCCTAAAGATAAGACCCTGAGTATTTTCAGGTTTGTATATGTGTATGCGATTTACATTCAACTGTATGTCTCACTAAATTTAGACTTTCAGACACTGACTTGTATCTCAATCCTCATTGAAGTTTATGAAAGGCTCTGGGTTACTGACCAGAAGGTCAGAGGTTCAAGCCCCAACACTGCCAAGACACCACTGTTGGGCCCTTGAGCAAGGCCCTGGACCCTAACTGCTCCAGGGGTGCTGTATCATGGTTGACCCTGCACTCTGACCCCAGCTTAGCTGGGTTGTTTGAAAAATAAATCATTTCACTGTATATATGCAGAAATGTATGTATAATGTGTGACAATTGATCAGTTTATTTATTCTACTATTTTATTCTATTCTGTTCTAATGTATTCTGCTCTCATCTGTTCTACTAGATTTATTCTATTTTGATTTGTTCTGTTACATATATAGTTTTCTATTCTGTTTTGATCTGTTAGATACATTCTATCCTATTCTCATATGTTGTTACATACACTCCGTTCTTTGCTGTTCTAACCTGATCTGTTCTGTTACATCTATTCTATTCTATTCTATTCTGTTTGAAAGGACAAATCAAAATTTCACCTTTAAGGCTCAACTAAAAAGATCTCATTTTGAGGACCAAGATTATGTCTGATTATTCACTAGAGAAAAATGTATCTGTCCCCAATTAAATTAGATTTAGTATCATTCCAGTGACAGCCCATGCCCAGTGCGCCCCAGAAACAGTGACATCACTGAAAGCTGGCCTTTTTGCATCCTCTGAGCAATTAGAGATGAGATATTTTGTAGTTGTAGGTTTTTTTTTTCTCTTTTTTGGAGAAAACTGATGACTCTCCACATAAGTCAGTCTACCCTGCCTGTTTTCACTGTGCAGTGTCTGACAAGAGGATTTTGAGTCTTCTGCGTGCGTGTGTGTGTGTGTGTGTGTGTGTGTGTGTGTGTGTGTGTGTGTGTGTGTGTGTGTGTGTGTGTGTGTGTGTACTGTACCACTATAACTGGTTTTATCGTGCAGCTAAAAGCTGTGTGTTTTATTTAGTCTTACAGTGCACTTTGTGATTCAATTTCTTTCACTCTGTTACCAAACCCCGCTGGCTCTGGCCAGTTCGTTCAATCGAACTGTTATAAATTACGTGCGGAGCAGGATATCAGGCATATTTCACGCACTATTGCTGCTCGTGGTAGAAGTTTTCCTATGATGCATTTCTAGGTTCTTTTTTACCCTTACTTTTATTAATGAATGAACATCTCTGGTCTTAAATTATGTTTGTTTAATCTCGTGTTCTTGTTTGTTGGCCAACATTGACCATTGTGTCTGTCTTGTTTGTAATTTGATGGCTTGCTCTTGTCTAGCTGGCTGTATTTATGGGCTCTTTCTGTCAGCATGCTTCATATTTATTGGGGCTGTTTTTAATTCTATCTGATATAAATAGAGCTCACATCTTGCCTGGAGTTATAGCGTGGCATGCGTGCATGTATGAACTGAAAGGCAGTAAATGATGTCCAAGTATAGGGATATGGCCATACTGTGAATAAAGGGGAGAGTGATATTTGAATTTCATTTTTAAAAACAGTGGAATCCTCCTGTACACTAGAGGAGGAGTTGTTTGCTACAAACATTTTGTTCTATTTTATTCCACTCTACTGCTAACGACCCAATTCTGTTCTATTAAATGATATTCTGCTGTACACTACTCAATTCTGTTCTATTATATTCTACTCGATCTGTGATACTCTACCCTACTCTTTGGTACCCTACTCTATTCTAATCTATTCTACTATCTTCTGATGTACTGCACACTACCATTTTCTATTTTATTTGATTCTGTTGTAATCCATTCTATTCTATTCTACTCTATTCTGCCGTACCGCACACTACCCTGTTCTATTCTATTCTGCTGTACTCTGCACTAACATTTTCTATTCTATTTTATTCTCCTGTTCTCTATTCTATTCTATTCTATTCTGCTGTACTGCACTCTACCATTTCTATTCTATTTTATTCTCATGTAATCTATTATTTTATGTTCTATTGTTTAATGTCCTATTCTGTTCTATTCCAGTCTATTCTATTCTGCAGTACTGTACACTACCATTTTATTCAACGTTACTCATTATATTATATTATATTATATTATATTATATTATATTATATTATATTATATTATATACAACAGGTAGTTCCGGTCCTCGAATCTGATTGGATGAGAGATGTTCCATGAGTGCTGATGGTCTCACACCATCATCACTCAGATGCCTCATTGGGTGTATAATTCTGCTTGTGTCCGTGCCATTCTAAACTAAAGTGTAAGAGCAGTGCAGATATGTTTAAGATGTCTTTTTACATTTCATTTTGTGACATTACATATTTTAACCAGCAGGTGGAGGCAAAAGACCATTTTTGTATGGAATATGAGCCAGTTGGTTATGTGAAGTGAGTCAGCATCAGCCAGTGTTTACATATAACAGCACTTCCGTGATTGCTGGTATTACTGCTACACTACTAAATCTTGGAAATAGCTTTAAACGGCTTTAAACAAACAACTTTAGCATTAAGGCTCATCACAGCTGAGAGACACAACAGACTGATTAATTACACAAACTCAAGGCACTTAACTCGTACTGAATTTTCTACATTAGAGAGGATAGGACAAAATGGCAGAGGAGATTGCGGTTTCTATAGAGAAATACTCTTGCCCACCGGCTACAGCAAAATAGGAATACCCCTGCTTGGATGGCTATTTTTCCTCTGAAAAAATAGGATGCATTTCACCAAAATGACATTGTCTTCAGAAAGGTGACTAACAGACTACAGCATCATCAACAGATGATCGCACATGCTCCATCTCTCTCTCTCTCTCTCTCTCTCTCTCTCTCTCTCTCTCTCTCTATTTATATATATATATATATACACACACACACACACACACACACACACACACATATCCTTGTTTCTCCAATAACATGTTAGAAACAGCACCTAGCGTGATACTAGTAGTTCTGAAGGCTTGGACGCATCATTTGGTTTGAACCATCAACGACAGCTTCTGATCCGTCACGTTAGAAAGTAGTTCCATGCACAAATGTCTTTTTTGTGACACACTCAATTTTCCCTCATTTTTAAAACTTACTTGTTCATTGAACTGTTGCATATAAGCAATATCACACTCGTAATCGTGCTATATGGCCCTAAATCAGCACTGCTGTGATTACCTTCAGCACTCAGCCTGCGTCCGAATCACAGCAGTGCTGATATAGGGCCATATACTCTTGCATATGAGTGCGATATTGCTTATTTATTATATTATATTCTGCTGTGCTGTGTACTACCCTATTTTATTCTGTTTTATTGTATTCTCCTGTACTTTACTCTGTTCTATTGATTTCTGTCCTACTCTGTCTATTCTATTGTATTCTGCTATATTATACACCATCTGTTCTGACCATATTGTGACAGAAAGGCAGAGTTATATTTGCCTTGCAGATCTACTGTATCTTCAGCAGCAGGGACCTCAGAGTGTGTGCTGTATCTCACTCCATAACTGATACACAGTTGTGTATCAACTATTTAACCTAATATTATATTATATTATATTATATTCCAAAGTGTACACATAGGATGAAATAGGGGTGATAATCCTTTTGAATACAAGGAGTGATCATTTTTATGTAGACAAAGAAAGTGAGTTTGAGAAAGCAGGTTTTTCATCAATATATTCACAGAAAAAACTGTGTGAGGGCCAGTGTCTGTGAGTTTGTGTTCACTTATTTCACTGAGCTTCCTGCTGTTTTCATTCTCCCATTCTGTCTGTTTTTTCCACTCTTTATTCGACTTCTCTGTGTGTGATTTATGGCGGTCATTCAGCGAATCATGCTACACACAAGCATGTTTTCCCCATCCCCTCATCTCTCACGTCATTGCCTGAGGGAGCAAAGGAAGAGTTTGTACTCCATGTGTTTCATAGTTCACTTTGTTAAAGTCTGATAAATCCTTGTCTCTGTCTGTCTGTCTCTCAGTCTTGGTCTTTCATTAGCATCTAGTCTTGTGTCAGAGTTGTAATGGCTCCAGGAGCCGATATTTCTTAAGTCGAAAGTATCTGCAGGGTTGCTGATAGCAGAATTACTGACCCAGCTCTCTCTGGACCTTATTGAGACCAATCCAGCTCATTGACATAAAAGGGATTTGTATCACAGCTAGATGTCTTCATCAGGATGTTCTGCAGAGAACTAGAGGTGCAGTATTAGAAGCTCTTCTGTATCTGATCTTGGATCTGAGACCAGATAAATACATCTAAATAATTCCATTATAATGGGTGCAAAAACATTTTTAATCAAAAATATGGGGCCAATCTCGATTTATGTAGGTACCTCAAAAGTGTTTGAGTTTCACTGTTATTATTCAGGGTAGGATTTAGGTCAAGGAAACTAGTCTGGGGTCAGGAGATCTTATGAGTTTTCCTGTTCTTGTGAATTTGTATCGTGATTCAAGTGCAAACCTTTTTTTTTTTCAGTACTAAGCTCTCACACTCTGTAAATGTCCCTCTGATGTGTATTTAAGTTCATGGGACTCATCTTGGAAGAGAAAGCGGTGAAATATCTACGTGTCAGCCATTTTTACTGAGTTCTTCATGACTTCCAGATGTCAGAATTGCCCATATGGGCTGAACATGACCTGAGGAATATTCTGTTTATGTCCTATTTTGAATGCAATATTGCTTTAACAGCTCAGCATGTAACTCCTTGTGTAAATCAGCACAAGGGCATACAGTTGCTTTGCAGTCTGTACAGCAATGGAAACATAACTTGTT
Organism: Moxostoma hubbsi; assembly: GCA_032164185.1. Classification (NCBI taxonomy): domain Eukaryota; kingdom Metazoa; phylum Chordata; class Actinopteri; order Cypriniformes; family Catostomidae; genus Moxostoma; species Moxostoma hubbsi. The sequence goes on from JAVLUX010000001.1 coordinate 38,237,787, forward strand.
CTCTGGAGAACGGAGGGATGTATTTAAAACAAATTCTCATAAAGGAGGTGCCATCAGCCAATAAGGATAATATGCTAATTTTATTACCAACTGCACAGAAATGTGCAGTTGTTACCTTAAATAGCTATTTCTACCTGATCTGACATGTTTTTCACTGGAATAACTCAATGTTGGCTAATGTTGATTAAATTATATATTTGACTTGAATAAAACTAATTAATGTAGATGTTACCACACAAAGCACATTAAATCGGTTGCATTGTAGAAACATTGGGTGTTTACTGAAATTGACTCTGGTAAAAAGTGCTTGAAGTTTAAAAGTTTAAGGTTTTGAAATGTATCCCACGTGACTTTTATTTCAGTGCAATGATTACAGATGAGGTGATGGCTCATGGATCACTTCTTGCAGGGTCCGAACCTTCAACCATTCAGTAACCAGCCCTGATCTTTAGACACTAAACCACACCACTCTTGTAAGTTAGCATAATGAGAAATAGATTTGTTATCTATCTGAAAGTTTAAACTTTATAAGCTAGCTAGCTATCTTGCATAGAGAGAGAGAGGGCAAATTAAAGATTAAAGGCATTATGCATGTTTGTTTACTTTTGAATATATGGACAGTTGGAGTTTGACAGTTGGCCAGTTTGGAAATTCTGTCAATGTACAGTAAGTCTATTGGGCCTTCCTGAGTTTTGACCCTCCGCTGTGCAGAAACCATCGGTCCGATAAGTTAGAAAAGATATAGCACAATAACACCCTGTCTACAGTGGGCGAGTCCGTTGACATGACATGGCGCGCCGTAACGGCTTGAGGCTGTCTACATTGGACACGTCGACACAAACGTTCTAAACCGTTTAATTTGTGTTGTAGCGCCAGCATGAGCAGCACAAAATGGAACGCAAAACCCGTTTATTGTTGGCGCAACGGACTCGCCGAAATGGACGCTTCCAGCATAGACAGCATCATTGATTATAATGGGATTCTATTGCTTTTGGCATGACCCGATGCGCCACTTAGGTCTGGTGTAGGCAGGGTGTAAGTCAGAACAGCTTGTAGGTCTGTGTCAAGTTTGGTGGATGTAGCTTGAAAGCTCAAAGTGGAGTTACAATTTATCATTTTGGTATTGTAAGGGATTTTGAAAAAAACTTTACCAAAGCTATGTATGTAGTTAATGAATTTTAAAATGGTAGTATCATCTCAAATGGAACACTTCACGGAAGCATTCACCGTTTAACATAGATGGAAGTGACGTTTCAAACACATGTGATGTGTTGCTGCTAGATTTATCATGTGAGCCAACCTCAAACAACGTACATGTTTACACAGTGTGGATTTATGGTAAAGCATTTAACTCGCTATCACTGAAGTTTCACTAGTTGCAACATTCTCCATTACCCTTCGAAAAAATCTAGAGTTCTGATATACGTGCCGCAAATATCCCACACATTATTTTCACATGCTAATGAGTTTTAGTAGTAGTTTGCAGCTCTTCATCGGTAATGGTGAATCTGCAGCAAACCTTTGGCAACATTGAAGAGTTTGCCGCAAAGCTCATTTGCATTTGAAAATAATGAGTGACGAATTTCCAGGAAGTTTGCAGCAGGTTTGCAGCAAGTTTGCCAGAACTCTCTGTTTTTGTAAGGGTATTTACAATTGTTTTGTCAGACCAGCAACGCAGCCAGGTAGCTCCACCCCTTCTGTATGTACGGTAAGCCGCAAATACTGAGTGCATGAAATGTCAACATTCACTGCATTTTAAGTGTTAACATATTGCTCACTTACAAAAACATACAACAGATGTAGAGTAGTGCAGAAGTGTGTTTTTTGGGACATCTTGCAAGTCTATAGAAGAATAGTATGTTGGCTTTGTCAAGCCAACGTAATTGCATTGGAACCTGAGAGCAGGTAAATTTTTCTCTGCATCTTAATATCTACAAAATATGTAACAAAAAATTTGCAGCATTTTTTCTTTTATGTATGTTAGATAGATGTGGCACTTCAGGCTATACTCTCTGCCTTGATGTAATATAGCTGAAGTTGTGACTGGACACTTAGTCAAAGGAAATGATTGATGCCAGCTGAGATTGAAAACAGCAGACACAATAACATGAGGGTAGAGCAGATATCCCAGAGTGCACCGGTGTGGGAAATGTCCTGTGTGCTCAGTGTGATTGAAAAGACAGAGATATGGAAAATGAATTTGCCATTGCTTTCCCTCTCTGACTGTGTGTCTTTCTCTCTATTCTTTTGGAAAGTATTTTACCATTGATAAAAACGAAACTTCCATTTAAAGCATTCAAATTTGTGCAAGAAAAATGGCAAAATGCTGTACCATTATATTGATTAGAATCTAAAATACTTTCTTACACATTTTCTCTGATGGTTTGTTATAATTATTGTAGAATTATATGTAATGCAAAACCAGAGCTCAGAAGGCTTGACATTATGGTGTCAGCATTTGGCTTCCTAATCTTATCAGAATTCATTATGCAGAATGAAATGTGTGTTTGTTTCTCAGTTTGAATTACATTTCTGGCGTTTGTCCTCAAATGGAGAGTTTTGGCACCGCAGTCAGAGCTAAAAAGAGCTCAGCCATCACTACATGACACTGCAGCTCTGATTATACATTAGAGATTTAAACCAGGTCTCTGGAAGTATGTGTGTGTAAGAGAGAGAAAGAGTTTAGTAATTCCATAATTGATGAATGAATTCCCTCAAGCTAAGGAGTCAAAAAGTGAGTGTATTCAATAAGAGTGAATTTCTATGAACTGAATGACATTCACGCAGGTCAAAGAGTGTGTGTGAGTTTGGGTGTATGTAAGCTGGGCTAAATGAGCCAGATACAAAACAGGAAACGCAGACGCTTACATAACCTGGTAACGGTGGGGAGGTCTGGCTGTCATAGCAATCTTCTAGTCTCCATAAATACGTTTTCTCACACACATACACACAGGTCAAGTTACAGTTAGCTCTATATTTTGCTGTGGAAGATTACATCAAACCTTTAACATCTACAGTCCAAGTGAACACGGTTTTGACACTCTATGGAACATGTAGAGCGGTTTTGCGCCCCTGACATACCCAACACAGCAGATATAACTGGACTACTCATGGTGGTTGCACGTTTTCAAGAGGTATTAGCAACCAAAAGCTGTTAAAATGTTACTGGAATTTCCTTATACAGCAAATGCCACATACTACTGACTGTGAAGTCATTGGAATCGAAAGCTATTTGGCTAACCTTTAATTAAAGGGTTAGTTCACACAAAAATTACAATTCTAATTCAAAATTTGGTATGTTTATTTGGTGTGAATGTTGTTTTCTGAAACTGCGAACATCTGCTTGAAGAGGTGGTCTGGCTTACCTAGTTACGCTAAGCTTGTGAAAGTATTTTTATTTATATATATATAAAAAAAAAAATTTCTCGCCTCTTCCTTGCCCGTGAGGGCGAACTTCTTTACATTGGTGCCGAAACCCAGGAAGGAAGAGGCGAGAAACCGGCTTGACATATAAATGATAGTTTTAATGGAAAACTCAAAAGACAAACACATAGGACGACGGACATGTCCGTAAGGATCGCTCTCTCTCGCACCACCCCCCGCTATCGGCCTTTATCCATCTCGGTGGCTTGATTAGCCTGATACGGGACTGGGTGTGTCGAGAAAACCCTCTTAAATCATTAAGGTTTGGAACGACATGAGGGTAAATTATAGCAGAATTAAAAAAGTTTGGTGAGCTATGGTATTATTAAAGATCTATATGGATCAAAGTACAACAGTGGAAAAACTAGAGGAATTTGTAGTGACCGGTAGCATCTTAGTCTGTATTTATGGAGCATGGTAAGGGAGCGAGTCATTTGCCAGAGTGCCTGCTCTTCGATCATCAAATTTACAGGCCAGGACGAGACCTCCTAGAGTCTTGGTGGCCGTAATTTATGAGCCACACTCCCCTGCTCGCCTTCAGCTAGATCATCAGTGCATCACTGAACGCTCTCCCAGCCAAGACACTGCTCTCTACTGAGTTACGGTACGGCTGTTACTGCCCCGTTTCTACCATGGATCTCTAGACTCACTCTGGAGAAGAAAAAAACAAGGAGATAACCTGCTGACTTGGATCATATTATCAGATCTCTTCACTGGGGTGATGGTTTCAATCCATAATTTGCAATTGCATCTCAAATGAAACCACTACAAATGGAAAGATGGAGAGAATTAAATGCTGGAGGGAAGTAAGAACAATGTGAGTGAAGAGAGGAATTAAGTAATACACAGATGAAAAGAGTGAAATAGATAGTTTGTGTTGCTGGACAGATAAAGCTTTCATCCTGTCATGGACTTGAACTACAACCCAGGTGGGGTTTTTTTTAGAAGAGGTGCCACTACTTTCTAATTCCAATTGTAGGTTCCTATTTTATTTACATAATTTTCTTTAAAAAAAAAATCTCATACTCTTACATGGAAGGAGGAACCCTATCCATAGTTATCATAGACATTTGGGGATGTTTTTTTCAACCAGCGGCCCGTGGCCCACTAGTGGACCTCAGCAAACTTCCAAGGGGCCCTCAGGATGACTTAAATTACTTAGAAAAATGTAATAAGCTATAATAAAATAATCTTGCTCTAATAAATCGAAACATGCTATAAAACGCTAAAAACCAACAACATTCTTGTTTCAATAAATTAATAAAGAACATACAGTTCTTGAAATGTTTCGAATCACATATTCAGGAACGATTATGACTCGCAAAGGCCCTGGGGCCAATTATATCCAAGGTCCCCCTTCCAAAAGTTGTTGACCGGGTGTGGGGTTTTGTGTTTTCATCGTAGATGAGTTTTCAAGCGGGGGATCAACAAACTGGATCACTCAACCTTAAAGCCCAGGGCACCCCTGGGCAGTCAAGGGCCCCTGGTAGTCAAAGGCCCCTGGGCACTGGCCCCATTGGCCCTGTCAGTAATCCATCCCTTCACATAATGAATCATTATTAATGATTTTAATGTAATGACATTGCTCATTTCTGTAAATAAACTTTACAAACAAGCAGCTTTACCTTTGTATAGTGTCTTAGACAATGGGGAGGCCTTGGAGTCAAATTGATTGAGAAACACAAGTTTTTTAAGCAACCACGTTGTAACCACCCACAACATCCTAGCAAAATCTTAGCAGCATCCTAGCAGCCACTCAACATCTTAGCAACCTCAGTGCAACACCCTGGCAACCACCCACAACACTCAAGGCAAGCACCACTCATACAGTCTTCACAACGTATAAAAAATAACAATTTGGAATGTTTTTGATCTCTTTATTTTATGAGGTGTCATTCTGATTTGCCATTTAATTGTCTTTGTTGCATTACTTTATTTGCATATATAAGAAAGATGAAAGACGAAGCTTTAGGTCAATTTCTTTTGCTGACTTTGTGGTTGAGTGTTACATTCTTGGAGGGATTTTAAGCCATTTCAGGTGCTTTTATAAAGATGTCCCTTGGCTTGCTTTCTTCATCTTTGTAGTGTTCCGCTCTTCCAGACGGTCTGAAGAACCGACGTAGCACTTTGTGGTGTCAACGTTTTGACACTCTACTGTTGCTCTGTTAGATTAAAGAGGACTTATCACGAAAAAATGGGTTTTATATGCTCTTTTGAATAAAAGTGTTTGAACTGTGTACTTTAATCCACAATCCAAAGCTCCTCTCCAATGTACCCAGATCATTTGTAGAAACTTAGCTGCACAATTGTTCAGAGATTGTTATAATGTCACCACCAATAACATACAGTATAACCAGGGCTGGACTGGGAAGAGAAATCGGCCCGTGATTTTACATGGCAACTGGCCCAAAAGTTGGGGGTCCGTTGTCCTTTTTTGCATATCATGGCACCCTTTTTTGGTCCGTTCTGCATAATGCGGTGGCTCATTTTTGCTCAGTTATCCCGCTGGCAAGTCCGCCCCTGATCGGCCACAAAGTGCGTCGGCCCACCAGCACACCAGTCCAGCCCTGAGTATAACTGGACACCTTTGACAACACATGACCACCCAAATTTACATACCAATACAAATCAGTATTCAGCAACTTCGTAGTGATAAAATGATCATGTTTATTACTTGTATCACATGCAAAGAGGTTAACCAATCACAAAAAGAGGTTAGCCAATCATGTATAGAAATCTTAAAGTTACAGGAAAACAGCCTGTTTAATTTTAAGGTTTTTGTGCAAGAAACCTTGACTAAGATTATACATTCACATTATTTATAAAACTACTTGGTTTGTCAAAGAAAATACATTTGAATCATAATGTACGTTTTAATTGGTTGTGAAATCTTGCTGAACCCCCAACAAGCTTGCTATACATTAATTAGTATTAATATGACTGAATCAAACTGAAGACAGTACGTTATTACCTACCTAATCACCTAGTTTTCCTTTTCATAATGTTTTTTAAGTTGTGCATCTTCTTCATAAGCACTTCGGTCTGCATGTCTGGATATCAAGTACACCAACAGGAATACGATTCAAATGACTTTCCCAGTCATTCATCTGGACTATTGATCTATTTCAGCCCACATAATGGCGTGCGTCCAAATCTCTATAGGTGGATTAACGTGAATGCAGGTCCAGGGATGATATTATTCTCCAGATTTTATTACACTGGGATGTTATGACCAAAACCTCTTGCTCTCAAAGGTTCTCAAACACTATATCCAGTGGGCCAGTAATCATGAATGTCTGCGGTGCTGTGCTGTGGATGAAATCCTAAAAAAAAAAAACATGTCATTGAACCTCATTTTTTATTGCATTAAAAAAAAAAAAAAGAAAGAAAAAACATTGTAGAGGTGGTGCTTTATTTAGTGCCCAAATACAGTTGAAGCGAGTAATATTTATTTGATATTTGTATTTTTTTTATTGAAACTAGTAATATTTGTATTTTTTGTTATATTGGCAGTTACACTTTGTCTTTTTTTTTTTTTTTTGCCTTTTAAAAATGGCGCTTTTAAGTTATGTAAACAATATTTTGTCAAATTGGTACATATGCAAATTATAAAAAATAAAAAATGTAAATATTAGGGAGAAAAGTGTTGGTGGAAAAAATGTGGGACAGTCAGAATTAAAAAACAATCACAGAGATAATTTTCACGCAAGAAATATTGAAATGTTATTTCACTCTTAGTTTTCATTATTATAGTTTTTTACGTAATAATTTGTATTTTAATATAAAAAAAATTTTTTGCATACTTTAATATTGAAAGTCTGGGTCTGCTAAAATACTAACACAGTAAAAATCTGTACATGTGAGGCATTTGAAAAGTACCAAAAATAAACGATGAAGGCATGGGGAAAAAGATTACATTTTACTTTTACCTTCATGTATCAAAAATAAAAATGTTGAAATCTAAAAAAATGCATCTTGACATCCTTAGCTATTCCATTCCGTTGTGCTCTATCTACCTATTGTTGAATGCCAGAACGTCTATTTTGTCTATTTAGAAAATATGTCATTTTGCACATCCTATAAAGGAATATCTGCTGTTGTTCCCATGGTGTCATGGTCATTGATTCCAGGAAGAGAGAAGACAGGTCTGATAAATTCAGTTCCTGACTGTGCTGTCTTTAGCAGATGTCACAAAACTCATTCCACACCAAGAGCTGTCAACAACACTTCAGGGTTTGTATTGTCCAGCGGAGATTTACTCAAATTTCTGTCAAACACTTACACTAACTGTCAAAGTTAGTTTGAGAGAGAGAGAGAGAGAGAGAGAGAGAGAGAGAGAGAGAGAATAAGAGAAAGTAATTGCTTCTGAGTGGGATTTGTCATAATATCAGACCGGAGGCTGTGATTGGTTCAGATAAAGTTCAACTACTTCCCCTGTCAACGACCCTTGTGAGGCCTTTTCAAGGATGTTAAGTGGTTGCAGTGGCATGGGATGTTGAAATTACAATGTGAAAGGGGTCATAAATCAACTGCAGAACTGCAAAAATCATGATGGGAGAAATGTCATAAAAATTTAAGAGGTGTTCACCCAAAAATGACAATTCTGTCTACCTTTATTCGTGTTGTTTCAAAACTGTATGATTTTCTTTTGAGTAGGTTTAAGCATGTTGCTATGCAGACTTCTGCATGGTTTCGGCAGAGGTTATTTTGTTTACCAAGATAACAACCTCCGCAGCTCTATCATAAGAGAGAGCGTAAGTGTGTTACCACAGTTTGTTTCCATTTTTGGATGCCATACAAATTAATGGGGAGACCCGTAAACTGACACCTACCTGTCGCAAAATTGTCAGTGTCTTCACTTATAAAACAGCAATTTTATCGTAGTAAAATCAACACATAGAAATCCATAAAAAAACTGCCTCTTGTCTCCTCACCAGTGTTAAGAATATTCTTATGCTCATAGAATATTCTTAAGCTATTTTAAGATAGCTTGCAGGCTTACTAGAATGTTGCTAGGTGGTTGCTAAGGTATTCTTTTCTCCCAATTTGGAATGCCCAATTCCCACTGCTTAGTAGGTCCTCATGGTGGTGCGGTTACTCGCCTCAATCCAGGTGGCGGAGGACAAGTTTCAGCTGCCTCCGCTTCTGAGACAGTCAATCGCGCATGACACCGTGGAGACTCACAGCATTTGGATGCATTTGGATCTCCGCATTTGGATCTCCGTGATCCACGCACAACTTACCACGTGCCACATTGAGATCGAGAACCTCTAATCGCGACCACGAGGAGGTTACCCAATGTGAATCTACCCTTCCTAACAACCGGGCCAATTTGGTTGCATAGGAGGCCTGGCTGGAGTCACTCAGCACACCCTGGATTGGAACAATCGACTCCAGGGATGGTAATCAGCATCTATACATGCTGAGCTACCCAGGCCCCCTGTCGACAGCATTTGTGGCATAATGAAAAATCATCATTTTTTTTGATGAACAAAAAAAATTTAAAATATTTAAACTCATCCCTCCTTTTCTTTAAAAAAGTACAAATCAAGGATACATTGAGGCACTTACAATAGAAGTGAATGGGGACGATTTCTGGAGGGTTTAAAAGCAGAAATGTGAAGCTTATACTTTTATTAATGCACTTATACTTTTAAAATGTGCCAAATGAGTTATGTGCTCATTTTTCATATATTCAGATTCCTGAACTTTAGCAAAAGTTATAGTTATGCTAAATGTAATCCAAAATGTTCCTATAGACAATGGATTTCCCATTAGTTTACATTCATTAGCAGAAAGTCAAAGGGAAACTCCATAAGAGGCTTATTTATGACAACATTCCTCATTCTGGGCCACAGGCCAACCAGCTGTGTGGTTCCTAAAGTGACATGACACCATCTTAAGAAGCAGCCAAGGGCTCTACAAGACCTTGTGACTTTTGAAGGTGACTCAGAAGGTGAATTTAGAGGTGTGATATTACAGACTCGGTAACTTGACATCTCTTCACATCAAGAACCTGACAAAGAGATAAAAAGAATGAGGGACATTATCTTCTTACACTGGATATCTGCCTTAGATCACAATTTGACATTCGATGTATCCTCCCCACCTCTGTCCTCTGGTTTCAAAAGTAAAAATCCCATTAATTTTTTTCCCCATAGGGGTATTGTTTATTAATAACAACTAATACAGCTTCAGGACCTTCAAGACAGATATACCATTAGCTCTGAGGTTGTAAATCGATGGTATATGCTCCTGTTGAAGCCATTGGTCAAGGTTATTTCAACTTCATTTAAAAATAAATGTAGTGTTTATAAGTGGAATTCCTGGCAAAGAACTATAGTATCCATGATCCTGAAGTGAAACTAACAACCAATCAGAGAATTGCACAAAGAAACCGCAGCAAAAGTGCTCTGCAGTGACCGCCCACTTCCATGATGCAGTGCAAATGGCCCAACCAAGTCACTTTCAAACTACTTATATATTTGTACATATTTAATGTTTTGCAATACTTAAATGCATGAATTATGTACAATAAAATCAACAACTTTAATTCGACAGATTTATATTTGTACATCTTTTTTTTATTTGACTACGTCATGCGTGATGCTTCATGGAATTGAAGTTCATTACTTCATTTAAGACGTAAAGTGCTCAGTCATGTACTTTCATACTTTTTTGCTTCCAATTAAATGGTGTGATTCACCTCGGAATCAGCTGATTAAGTTCATGGCTTAGAACTCTTTTAAGAAGGATCTGTTTGAATCCCTAGGAAAAAATGAATGGTAAAAATATTTCTTGGACCAAGGTGTCTGAAAAAGTGTCTGGGCACTATTGCACTCTATTGCCAATACTTACACTAAAATACATATAATTAAATGCATTTAAGCTGTAACTACATATTGTTGTGCAAAATTCTCACAAGATTCACATTTGCTGCTACTGAGGTTTAGCTATGGGTAGGTTTAGGAGTAGGGTTAGGGTTAGGGGGTTAGGGTTTAGGGTAAAGGTTGGGGTAGGGCCAGATTTAAGTTTAGGAGTTAGGTTAACAGCTACTTATGCAATTAAATGAAGGTACTTTAAATGTAAACTCGTGTGTGCTTGTTTTTGTTTTGTCGAGATTTCGCTCAGAGAAAATGAGGTAATGACATTACAGGGTTGTTCCTAAACCTCCGATCCCCAACCATCAGCATTTTCAAACCAGCCCTATCTAAGCCCTATCTTACTGTAGTTCTCAGTGCCACAATCCCCTCTGTTCTCTTCGAGCTCTCCATTATGGCAGCATGCATTGGCCAGCAGCTTTGCCAGAGCAAATACACTCGATCTGGGTTGGTAAAACATGACAGCACCGCCCCAAGCTTACAAAACAAACATTCTTATCTGTGCTGTCTGATCACTTTTAGGCCGGACACAGCATAAGGACTGTCATTATAATCCAGTCGCTTGCCAGAGTGTTTGTGTTTCATTTGAGACGGCGCTGGGCTCCCTTTTGCTCTGAAATGGTGAAAAACGGCTATTTTTTAATCACAAGCAGTAAAATACAGATTAATGTAGTTATAAATAAGGGTTAGGTGATAATAGCTAAAATAAAATAAAATGTACACCTCTGTTTTTAGCGTTTTGACACTATTTCTGAAATAGCTTAGGTAATTTTTGTATTAAATGTAAGGAGTAAATAGAGTACAAGGTAAAAAATAATCACAATACATTTCACATTTTTTACTTTGACAATGTTACAGCAGCATTTTTCTTATCATAGTGATTATATTATATATATATGGCATTGTTTTGCTGCTTTGGCTGGGAAATATTGCACTGTTATTTATTTTGGTAGTTGAAGTTAAAAAGATATTGTTGGCATTGATTGACATTGCATTTTCCTCAGTCTATGACTGTTGTCTGACAGCTTATAATATTGATATCCATGTCTTTCAGGGCTATCAAAATAAAAACATTCATCAGTCAACAGCAGTGATGTATGTGCATTTGCATTCATTCTAGCTGCTAAAACGCCCTCAGTTGCCTTCAGGTGTCATGTGGATATAGATAAATCATAAATTATAGATGCTACATCTAATACCCAAATGTGTGACGCATGCACTGTTGTCTTCTTGGTCATATCTGAGATATTTCTCTCTTTATTTGATGTTGTATTTTGGGGATGTGTCGTCGTGAAACTGTCTGATAGATTGATGAGTGCTTTGTCAGAATTTGCTTGAGGGCGTATAAAGGAATTTGATCTTGGAAATGGAAATGTTTAAGTGCTGTGCAAAAAATACATGTTTATGATTGTCTGAATAATGATCTCTGGATTCACACGTTGTGGATAGCTCCTTTTTTGCTTGTATATGCATGTGCTGTGAGTCCTGATGCACGCTGATGGTATGAAGCATGTTTACGAAGCTAAGAAGGTGGATATTGTTAAAATGTTTATAAATAAAAGACAAATTATGACATTTTTTAAACTTTTTTCTTACACAAATTATATATTTTAATATCCCACCGACAATTGAGAGGGAAGCACACAGTTTTAATGATATTTTCCCAAAACATACTCTTAGTGTTCTTTGGTTTTGCAATTTATTTGAAGTAAATCAGGGATATTTAACAGTCGGTCGGTCATTATCGCAAAATAAACACTGACAGGATTATCAGGTATCAACCTGAAAGAGTTTATTTAGCAATAAAGACTGGCTGATAAAGTGGCATCATCCCACTTATTACATTTATACTTACAAAATAAGTGAATAAACTGATATTAAATATTGATTTCAGTTCAAATTATTACATTATATGAGAATAAAGAATAATATGAGAGACATGAATCTAACAAATTGCCGGCAACAATGGATCACAGTCATTAAACAAAAATATTGACAATTCATCAGTCTTGATATAATGGTTTTTGGTATATAAAGGTAGCAATCATATACTGTATATGGTATATTAAAAAATCTAGCAAGAAATCTAGGAAAAATTGTACATAAAAATGTCCATAGCAATAAGTGTTTGTTTGAAAATGCACTGATTTAGCTGCATCTAAACATCTGATCCTCAATGGAATGGCGTTTACCTCCACCAAAAACGAAGACTTTGAAAAATACTCTCCATAACCACGTACTGTGGAAAGCAATGATGTTGGGAAACTGAAAGCTGCAACCTTGTCTCATAGAATGAAAGTTACTATAACAAAATATTTGCAAACAGACTTTTACGTGCAAAATTACGCAGTGTCTTGGTAAACTCAACACTAGGGGCGCTAAAACAACTGTTTGTTTTAGTCACTTTCACACAAATCATGACTACAACGGCTGATTATTAACACATATTTTTTGCTCTATTGCTCACACTCTTCTGTTCTGAAATCGAAACACTTTTATTATAATGCATCATTTGAAAAACGCTACATTTTAATGTTTGTGTTACAGACCCACCTATATTTACATACTTATTCCAATGTGAATAGCTTCCATGGTAGCTCACCTCATATGTGTTGGACTTTGAACTTGGTAAGCTGTGGTTCTAGTCCAGCCAAACATGTGAGAGAAAAGTATCATAAAAGCGACACTAAATAATGTGGTTGCTTCACAAAATGTGCTTTTCGTTTCTCATTTTGTTTTAGGACACTATTGGTTAGGTTTTTGCTCAGCTTAAGGGTAAGGATGTCCAATTTGTTTACCTATCATTTGAACGTAGAACATTGTTGTAATTCTTACAGAGACGAGAGATGAGAAGGACTGGATCTATATGCAGGCTTCTTTAATGAAAACTCCAAAATTGCCATAAGAAACAAGTAATACAAGAGAGCTAAACAAACCATAACAGCATCAAAGGATAAAAACTGACAAAGACAGGGTAAAAGGAGGGCATATATATATATATATATATCCATTGACTATTATTGGTTAGGTTTAGGTTAAAGCTTTAAGTTAGGGAGGTATGTTTTACTATTTAAAACCTCCATCTAATATTCACCTTAAAAACCTTTTGATTACGATAGCATTTCACTCGCTTTTGGCGCCCCTCGCTGGACATTTCACTAGGAAACTGCAGTGAAACGTGTCATAAGGCACATTGTTTTGTTTTGGAAAACTATTTTCACGGTCACTTGATGTTCGTGAGATCAGGGTGGTTAAATCAGTTACTAGTTGATAAGTGATGCACCAATCAGGACATTTGAGGCCGATAAGATCACTGATATTTTGACACTGTGATCCACTGATACTGATCCGATTACGATATTTCTTTTAAAATGGCCTTTTACCAGACTTTTGCAAGTTATTTGCTGCAGTTATAAATAAATGCCACACACTGTAAAATTACATAAATTGTTGGATGCTCAAACTGTCTCTATTGCTCCACACACCATCTAATTGTCGGCAATCACATTACATCATCTATATTCAGATTTGTGGTTGCGCGTTTATTTGTTGTTTAATTTGTTTTTACATCTGTTTACAGTATTTTTGTCCTATCTGCATCTAACTGAACATCATCAAAATTATTACCGTAATAACTCTTGAAAATGGGCACCTTGAAATTCATACACATGCAACTCAACCCCCTTTTTAAAGACAAACTGTCATAATTACAGCATGTCTGAAAGTGTAAATTTATGAATTCTTGGATTTGACAACCACATGCTCCAGTGCTCACTATCTAGTAGTTAGTCTGAGTCCTTCATCTTTAACTTTTAATGAGGTCTTTATCTAATACCAGTTCATAGACCGTTCAAGATGAGATTGTCTGCCTGGTTTTAGCATTATCTCTCCGGTTGTGCATTGTTAATGTCATCCCAAGAGATCCAGCGTTGACTGACACAACATGTGCTGTAACAGGTGTTTAGTGCGTTAGCTTGTACAACTCAGCTCTGGGTTTCCTGCAGAAAGTCCCATCTGCTATTCAGGGATTATCCTCAGTTTTCCTGTCAGTGGGAAGTCTGGAGTCTCTTCCGATTACCTTAAACAGAGTAATGCAAGGAAAGCCAGCAAAGTTGTCATATTACCTCCTTCTTTACTGATGTTGTAAACAACTTCAGCTGTTTTTTAAATGTGTGTTTTTGAGGCAAGGACCAAGTGAACAACTGCCACTAGGATTTCTCCAGGTATTATAAACGTCACTAGTTCAAGGTGCTCTGTGGTACAAAAATGCGTCACCATTTTATATGTGAAGCAGTATTGATATTAGAGTGTTTTTTATATTGGTAGTGCCAATCTTCCATTATTTACATGAGCCGAAAAAACAAATAGCTGGATTTCACATTAATTTCAGTGGAGAAGATGAGAGTGTGACATTCAGCAATATTAACGGCATAGTTCTGTCTACATGTTGTTTTAAACCCAAATTACTTTCTTTCTACTTTCTTGGAACACAAAAGGGTTTTTTTTGGCATAAGCAGTATGTTTCGGTCACCATTCACTTTCATTGCATCTTTTTCACATAAAATGCAAGTGAATGGTGACTGAGGCTAACATTCTGCTAATAATATTTCCTTTTGTGTTCCATAGAAGAAAGAAAATTATATGGATTTGGAACAACATTAAGGTTAAGTAAATGATGACAAAGTTACCACTGCAAACACTGTCCTCTAGTGTTCTGAGCAGATTGTTTTGTCATTCTCCAATTACCTGTGCTCTGTAACCTTAGTGATTTACCTCAACACTGGCAGCTATGGTGATAAATCATGACTGTGAACCAGACTTCCATTTCAACCCTGTGTCCATGCAATACCGACCAGAGTGCAGGTGTCATCTGTCTCATAGCCTGGGAATAAACAGCATTGTCTGACAAGACACTGGAGGGAAAATTAAAACCGCTTAAATTAAATTAAGCTCCCTGGCTGATAGAGCTGAGGTGAATAAACCATGTTTTAGGTTGTTTGTCTTTAAAGAAACAGTTCATGCAAAAATTAAAATTATGTTATATTTTATTAATCCTTATGTCATGGAACAGAACAAAACTAAACAAAATTCATTCCCTGAACTGTCTAAAGTAAAGGGATTGAATGCAATTCTGAAGTATGGTCCCACTATAACATATTGAAAATCCTATCGCATAGTAAATGGAAAAAAGTGTATTTTTCACTCTTATTTTATAGCTTTTGGGCAAAATGGAATGAGATGTTGGCTCACTGCATCTGGGCACCAGGAATCACAGGAGTATTTCTGACTGTCAGCAATCTGGAAGCAAATTTATTCTTCCTACAATCTTGTACTTTACACACACACACACAGAATAGCACTTACTGTATACAGTGCGCTTTAATTACATTTCCGTGTTTTCATCAACTCTCGAAAGGTTAGACTTTGAAATGGATATCTATTATTCCCTATCTGTCACTCACTCGAAGTTGTGTCGATGTAGTGACACTTGGGGTCAGACTTGGGAGCCCTAATCACCTCTGATATTTCAGAAAAGGCCAATGAAAATTGACGAGTGGAATTTGCATGCCACTCCCCCTGACATACAGGTATAAAAGGAGATGGCTTGAATCCACTCACTCAGATTTTTTCTTCGGAGCCTATCAGTGTGAAAGCTACTCCACTTGCATTCCTTTCACATCTGCAGTGGCTAGGATGTTAGATTTATAGCACATTTTACAGCGGGATCTCGCTTCTCGCACATATAAGTGCAGAGAACACCCCTGGGCACTTTGGCAGCCACACCAAAAGAGTTTATTTTCTCTAAAAGAGTAAGCACTGGCAGAAAGCGTCTTTTTATAGATGCCTTTCCATTTATGTGCAGTTCCTGGGTGCGGCCCTGCACAAGCTCCCATTCAAAATGCTTAAGCAGAATGCAAATCCATCCGGAATCAAGATTGGTTCGCAACAGTAGACCTGAAGGACTCGTACTTTCATGTCTCAATTTACCCTCGACACAGAGGTACAAGGTCCTCTCCTTTGGTCTGTCCCTGTCACCTCACATCTTTACAAAGGTCGCAGAGTCAGCCCTTGCCCCGCTAAGGGAAGTGGGCATCCACATCCTCATCCTCAATTATCTTGATGACTGGCTGATTCTAGCTCACTCCCGAGATTTATTGTGTGTGCACAGGGACCTGGTGCTCAGACACCTCATCCAATATGGGCTTCAGGTCAACTGGGAAAAGAGCAAGCTTTTTTACAAATATGTATAAAAAATGTATGTAGTTGATGGTAAGTCCTTGGGTAAGCATGATCATCAGGTTCCTTAGAGGCGCCAGGAGGTTGAATCCTCCTAGGCCAAGCCTCATTCCCCTCTCTGTGGTCTTTCTGGGCCTACAGAGAGCCCCGTTTTAGCCCCTGGAGTCAGTCAAGCTAAAGCACTCTCATTGAAGATGGCCCTCCTGTCTGTGCTCACTTCCATCATGAGGGTTGGGGACCTACATACATTCTCTGTCAGCGACATGTGCCAAGAGTTCGGTCTGGCATACTCTCACGTAATCCTGAGACCCCGGCCCAACTATGTGCCCAAGGTTCTCACTACCCCTTTTAGGGATCAAGTAGTGAACTTGCAAGCACTGCCCTGGGAGGAGGCAGACCTAGCCTTGCGTTGCTGTGTCCGGTACATGCCTTGCATTTTTACTTGGACTGCACAGAGAGCTTTAGATGCTCTGAACAGCTCTTTTGGGGGACAGCAGAAGGGGAAGGCTGTCTCCCAATAGAGGATTACCCACTGGATTTTGGATTCCATCTATTTGGCACACCAGGCCCAGGGTGCACCGTGCCCCCAGGGAGTACGAGCACACTCAACTAGGAGTGTGGCATCCTCCTGGACCCTGGCGAATGGCACCTCTCTAACAGACATCTGTAGAGCAGCAGACTGGGCCCAATACCTTTGTGAGATTTTACAATCTCCGGGTTGAGCCAGTTTCATCCCGTGTGTTAGCTGGTATGAACAGGTAAATATGCGGGCAGCTGGCTAGGTGTACTGCTTGCACTCAGTGCCTTTCCCCTACCTGAGGGGACAAGGTGTGCTTTTTCATCCATGTGAGTTCCCGGAACCGGCAAACCCTGGATGTCTTTCCTCCCCTAGAACCCTGCGGCAGGCGAATTCACAGGTGGAGTTTGATGCAGGGCCCAGTACTCGTGAAGTATGCCCTGTCAGGTCAGCCCCTGTACTTGAGATAGGTGCTCCATATGTGGCGGTTCCCTGTCGGTAATCCCATATGAGGTATTTTCTACGGTACGGTTTCCCTGACGTCAAACCCGTGTCTTCCCCTGGGCAGTGATTGGGGCTCCCAAGTCTGACCCCTAGTGTCACTACATTGACACAACGTCTCGTTCCCAGGGAACAGAGGTTACAACAGTAACCAAGACTGGGTTTTTTCTATTTATTTTTTTCTTCTACAGTTAAAAATCTTGGAGTGGTTTTTGATTCTGCACTAATGTTACATGTTAGTATGACTGTGAAAACATCCTTTTTCCATCTTCATAACATCTCTTGTATTCACTCCTCTTTAAGCCTCAAGGATGCTGAAATTGTAATTCAAACCTTTGTTACATCAAGGCTGGATTGCTGTAATTCACTTCACTTTTTTTGTCTACAAAACACTCATTATGTTTACAATGTGTACAAAACTCTGCAGCTCAAATTATTATGCTTACAAAAAAAATTTTACATTACTCCTATACTTCAACACCTACACTGGTTGCTATATATATTTCTTGTGCTCTGTATTTATGTTTTGTTTTGTTTTATTTAATATTTCTGTAAAGCAACTGTATTAATTCTTCTTATTATTAATATTATTATTATCAAACGGAGCTGCAAAGTTGTAAGTTCTAAACAACTGCACACATCAGATTTTTCTGACACTATCGATTAGGTTTAGGGTTAAGGTTTAGGGTAGGGAGGTTGTTTTTGTTTAATTAAATCTTGATAGAGCATTTAAGTTAAAAACATTCTATGTTTTTGAAAAAAATGTGACTTGCTTTTTAGACATTTCACTTCGGAACTGCCTCAATACGTGTAAGGAGCCGTGGAATATAATTTTTTCGAAAACCGTCGCCATAGTCACATTTTTTTCATGATATCGGGCTTAATTGGCAGCAGTCCTTATAGGTGAGTCTGTATGTCAGGTCTCCTGTGCACTTCAGTGTGTCTCCTTTGCAAGATGAGATTACTTTCACATATGTACTAAGTTACAGTCATGAACCATGCGACCACGTAACTAAATACTACAAACCAGACTCCCCCGTCATTAAGATACACTGAATTGCACTAAGTGGTGTCATGTTGTAATGTCAGAGTTTTTTTTTTTTAAAAACGTACTTTGTGGTTCATTGATCTCCATAACCTGGTAGAGATGTATAGGGTTTAACAAGTAAAGTAGCCTTTGATCCTACCTGGCCTTTTCGATCTTACTCTCAATGGTTATGCAACAGATTGGATATTGAGAGGCTAAAGATGTGGGCAGAGTCTGTTGGTATGAGAGCATGAGTTGATGGTGAAGCAGATAAAACCAAGCTCTCCATACCTCTGTTGGGGGTTCTGAAACCAGATCCCGGACACGCATCAGGGGAGCTGGAGATATGTGGCTCATTGAGTCGAAAGTTTTCTCTGCAAACAGCACAATTGGAATGGCGACCATGTTGGGTCAAACCATCAAGGGTTGTACTCGAGTATTTAATCAAGTGAGATGTTGATCTTCATCAGCCATTACTCTCCTTTGCACATTTATGAGTGAAAAACTTAAGAATTTCACAGTAAAATAACTTAAATATCTGCTTTTTTTTCACCCAACACTATCACATGTCTTCAGAAGACTAGGAATATGATGCACAAATCACATGGATTAATTTTATGACACTTGGGTCCTTTGTTAAGATTTAAAGTGAGTCACTATTAGGGCTGGGTAGTAACAAATTACATGTAATCTAGATTATGTAATCAGATTAAAAAAATGAAGTAAATGTTATTAGATCAAATTACATTTTAAAATACTCGTAATTAGACTGTGATTACTTTTTTATTACATGATTACATATTAATCAAGAAAGGGCAGTAAATTGTTCTTAATTTATTGATCCCTCTTTTCGGTTGCCTAACCGATTGCATTAGTACTGTAAATTAAGTTTTAGTTTGGCAAATTACTTTTGTACTCAGCTTTAAAAATGAACATGAATGTGCTTTTGCTATAGTGACAACACATGGAGGCTGTTTATAATGCCAAAATTGCTTGAGTAAGACATTTTTAAGTGCTGTTTTATTTCACTCAGAAACACACATGTGAGTAAAACACACATTAACAAATAATATTCATTCTCATATTTTCAACCAAGTTTTCTTTACAACAGCAACAGTTTGTCAAAATGGTACAAGCTTTTCCTATTCAAATGCATGTGACATCAAATAAGAATAAGGTCAGAAGTAATCCAAAATTATTCCTTATAATTCAAGATATTACGCTACTGACAATGTAATTTGTATCCAGTCCCATTTCACAATTCTGAAGTAATCTACCCTTCACTGTTAACTATCAACTGTTTTGTATTGAAATCAGTGAATGAGACATCCTTTAAAATTCCTCATTTTATGTTTCGCAGAAGAAAGAATGTCATATGGGTTTGGAAAGACATGATGGGACGAAATCATGACAGAATTTTTCATTTGAGTTGAAATATCCCTTAAAATTGCTTTAATGGGATCAAAGCAAACCTTGCATTTGTTGTGTTAATGTAATATACTGTGTGTTGCCCATATCAGTGTTTTACCAGGTTATGGATGACATAAGAACTAAAAAGATCTGCTATAAATAACCACCTGCATGACAACAGTCTTTACAAAATTATCAGTTTTCCTCTTTGAAATGGTTTATTCAAAGGTTTGACTGACAGGCTTAAGAAGGGGCCATGCTCTCCTCCTGGGACTGGTGAAACTCCCTATTGTTCACAGAGTAGAGAGAGAGAGAGGTGGGTGGGTGTACCCATCCACCTCGCCCACAACACCCCTCCCCATCGATTTTCTTCCCCTCCTCTATTCTCACTACGGACCATGTCAGAACTCCCCAAGCCTCGATGTCCATAGTCTCTTGGAAGACCCAGTCCCCTTCCAGTTCTTCCCTGCATCTGAGGCCTCTTTTCTGGGATAGTTAGAGCAAGAGCCCCATTGATTATGGAGGTGGTGCAACAGGGTGGACATCAATTATCTCCGTTTAGGATATCAGAGTGTCTGTCTTCGTCTGCAGGTAATAATGCTCTTAAACTTACAGTGCTGCAGATGAGAAGTTATTTAGATGGTAATTTTGCCACAAGATAAGTTTGTAGATAAGATTAGATAAGTTAATGTAATTTATATCCTAGTTTTAGGTCAGTGCCATTTAACTTTCTGCTTCTATTGGAGTTTTGGGTTACAATTCATATTTAAAATGAGTGTGGCAACATAAATAATTGAATGCAATCGTTTTCTAGAAACCATTTGGGTATGCTCAGAATTAGTTTGAGTTAACAGATGCCAGAGCTGTTTATTTGTATAGTGAAAAGTACATTTGAGCCCATTGTGTCTTTTTTGGGACATGATTTATGAGTTTTTGAATCATCAATTAGTCACATTGAACTGATTATTTTTTCTCTCTGTATTTCTTTCATTCTCAAAGTATTCTGATGCACAAACACATGCTGTCCTAGTTTCTGTGTTTCTTCATCCTTAGATGTGTTGATGGATCTCATCTCGAGATAAGCATGTATTGTGAAACTCACATCGAAGACTCTGTTGAAATCATTCAGACCTATTAATATTCGCACGATATCATGAATATTTCTAAGCAGTTTCAAATGCCTTTAGATTTCTAAAAACAGTCTACATAGAAGTCCCCCCCCCCACCCCCCACCCCCCCAAAAAAAATAATTCTGTCAACATTTACTCCAAACCCATAAGATATTATTTTTCAGTTGAGCTCCGAATGAGATGTTTGGCTAAATGACAGCCTCAGTCACAATTGACAGTGATTGGTGACTGAGACTTACATCTACTGTTGTGTTCCAACAGAAGAAAGAAAGTGATATAGGTTTGAAACAGCACAAGGGTGAGAAATGATTATAGAATTGTCAGTTTTGGGTGCACTATCCCTTTAAGCTTGACCAGGATGTATGAAATATGTTATGGCTATCCTGGGCAAACAATGCTATGGTGCAATGTCCTTTTTCCTGCCAAGATCTGGAGCTTCCTTAGTTTGTAATGAGCATCTAAATCAACTATTTGTGGTGTTTCACAAAGATGTTCTGAGAGGAACATAAGAAAAATCATTATCTGTGTCCTTGAATGCTCAGTAAGTTGCTAAATGTCTACCAAATGCATATATGAAAATGTATGTGGCTGTTTTATAGTCAAACCAGTCTGTTGATTTTGAGATTGGTCAAGTCAAGGGTGGGAATACATATACATGAAAAAAATAGCAGTAAAATTCAGTGTTTAATGTTTAGGGGGCGTGCCTAGAGAAGGTATGTGACTGTAATTACTGCGCACTATAACCCTTTTGTTTGGTTCCACCTGGTTTGGCTCGTCTTATAGCTGCGGTCAGTCATTAAAGAGCAGTTAGGCTCATAGTTGACTAGACATCTGACCAAAAAGAGGGATAAAGGAGGAGATGGGGATGCCAGAGAGAGTGAGAGAGCCCAGGGCGCCATACAAGCTAGAACCGTCACTGTTGATTTGATACATGTTAATTATTCGTAATCTTGACCAACCATGTGGGAGATTTTGGCCTTTCTCCATTTAAGTAGATAGGAACTCTATTTGTATCAATACAAAATAGCAAGACTGCTAAGTGACCTAATTTACTCAGCAATGCTAATTTTTGTGCCCGTTTTGTTATTTATATACAGTACGTCATGAACAATGACTCCATTGGCTTCTGTAATAACAGGAATATTATTTGTAATAAATGTGGAGTGGATTCTGACGTCATATGGAGTATCTGACCAACTTCTTACAGTTTAAGGAATGGTCAACAAAGAATAGCGCCATTCACTTGGGATTACTGAAAATGACCACCTTTGGCGATACAATCCAATTTAGTGGTCAGATCTCCTGACAAGCATGAAGACTCCCTACTGTCTCTCGCGTTCCCCTGTCGTACTTGTCAGAAATGCCTTTATCTCATGCAATGTTTTCCCAGAGAGAAGTGTGAGATTGACATTGTGCCGTTGATTGGATTTACTGATGGAAACAATGACTGTGTTATCAAAGCAGCTGATTGGCGGAGAGCAATGTCTGTTATAAAAAGCCAATCACCTGGAGAAACTGATTTACGTTATCTGTCCTACCTAACTTCAAATCAGTTCTCTCACCTTAGCCAACAGTACATGAACGCCATTGACATTTACAGGCTAATAATTTTTTCTTTTATGATCAAACTAATTGCCCATCCATAACATAATCGTCAATGCAAGAAGTATAGCAGGAAAAAGCTTGCGTTCAGTGCCTTCGCATACATATGAATAAATTGGAACATAAAGACCCCACCTCTACCAAGGCTCTTTCTTTATTCAAAAAGCATGCATTTGACTATAGTACATTCAACTTTGACAAAACGGTACTGTTTCTTTAAGAGAACATTTGTTTCACTTTCTCCATCATCTGTAATAAAATGCACAGAATCAAACACATCATTCATACTAATCATGTGCTGAAGTTATTCCATGATGTTCCAAAATCTATGTTTTGTAAAATGGAAGTGTTATCTTCTTACAGCAGCATGTGCTATTGTCCAGGCAAATTCTCATCACTTGTCATAATGCGGAGTAAAAAAACCTTCTGTGTTACTCGGTTTTGCCAGCTGTCGCAGAAAAAGTCTGATGACATTTTTTAGATCATGACCTGGTTTATTTACATAATTAAATGTGGTTATAATTGGATGTACTACACTAAGAACATAATGAAATTATTTTGCTTTATGGGCCTTGAATAATAGAGGCGTGTTTTGCTGTGCAAGACCACTTAGCCTTGACATAGGGTTGTAAATCCAAATGAAGATTATTAGGCCCAGAGCAGTGGCGGATTCATGCATGGGCGAGGGTGGCACCCAGCGGCAGCATCTTGCCGGTGGAGGCACGAGGTGCCCACACAGACAAGTGTGCGCCCTGAACACCAACAGCCATCTCATTTATAATCAACACCACCAAAATGGAAAGTGTGAAATTAGCTTTGATCATTCTTTTTTATTTGCAGTGAAACACGGAACTAATATGGCTGGTTCAGTGGAACATACTGGCTTCTAAATCCACCTCCATACTGGTACATTTTTGATTGAAATCTCCTTCAGATTTCTAATTTCATCGTTTTCCAACATATGGTAAATGGTCTGCACTTATATAGTACTATTATAGGTTACCAGGAGGTTACCAAAGTCCCAATCACCCATTCACACACACTCATGTGACCGGCCCCGCTCCGAAAGGGACTCGAACCGGCGTCTCCGACGTGTGCGCTAACAAGGAGGCTAAAGGCTACAGCCCCTAGCATCAGTCGCTAGTGCACCTCTTGAAGTCAGGAGAGTGAGGTTTACACACTGCACAGCTATCTACCAGCTGGCTCCCATTACACTCACACACCAATGACTGCAGACCTGCCATCCAAGGCGCTAGCCTGCCATTGGGAGCATCTTGGGGTTCAGTGTCTTGCCCAAGGACACTTCGGCATGTGGAGTCATGTGGGCCGGGAATCAAACCACCAACCCTGCAATTAGCAGCCGGCCCGCTCTACCACCTGAGCCACAGCCGCCCCAACATATTATGGAGAGTGTTTTCAAAAACGCAGTTCTAGTGTGGATGAGAGGTGTTAAACATTGAAATGAATGCGTTTTTAAGTGATAAACGAATTATAGTGGACGTGGCCTAAGTACAGTATACTGTGAAGAGTCTTTTGTCATGGTACAGGACGTGCAGCTCCATTGTGATATCCTGTTAAGAGACAGCAATAAAGAAATCAAAGAGAGCAGGACACAGGTGCCTCAAGATGCTATTTTAACAGCTGAAGTTTTTTTTTTCTTGATGCGCCATCTAAAAAACGCAGCACTCCTGTGTAAAAAAACCCCACAAGATGCGGCACAATGGTCAAAGATGTTTGACTTGTGCATTTTTATATAGTAAAGCAATTGAAAAATTGCGCGGATGGACACAAAATCACTTTCAGTGTGAACGGCCCAAGGGAACATAAGCTTTTAAACATTTCAAATCATTGGGTTGTTCTCTGCTTTTGATGGAAACATTTAATAGGATTTTCACACTTTGAATAAGCCGGTTATAATGCCGATAAAGGTGTTTTCATCAGGTTTATTATAGTTTTTAATTTTTATTTAGTTTTTCTTTCTATTTTATTTTCAATGTTTTCTCTGTGTGAAAGCACCTTAATTTAGTTGCATTGCTCTAAGTAGCCACACCCACTCTGACATCTCATTGGTGTAAAATTAAACTCCACATAGCTGTGTACATTTCAAATATGTTCTGATTGGCTGTTGATTCACATAGTATTTCACTTTCAGTTTGGACAGACATTGTTTGCCTATTTAGGCAAGCTGTAAGAGAATATTCAGACTGTCTTTTCTTGATTTCTCTCTTCTACTTGCCTCTCTTCCTCTTTACTGTGCCAGCAACGAGTTTATTTGCATGTGAATTATTTGCATTCTGGTGGCAGAAGAGAAAACACACTGCATGTCTGGTCTGTCCTGGACATTGTAGAGGAATAAACAGGAAGAGGCAGGGAAAATACTTTCTTTGGGTTTGTGTCTGATGTTGCATTAAAGGAAGTCCTCCTTCCTGTTGCTCACATTTGTAAAGTTTTAAATGTGCTCCTTGAAGAAGGAAGACACAGAGAGAATTAGCTACAGCTCTGCCTTTTTGTGATGAAGACAATGCACATAGGAGACTCTTTTGGGTGTCTAAGTGTGTTTGCATAACAATCTGTTCGCACAGCGCAGCCTGGGAATGCCTTGAGACAGCTGCACAGGGACTGCTTCCTAAACACAAGTGACATTGCCCTCTGTATAAAGACCTTCAGTTGATTATGTCAGATCAGTTGGGGTTAAACCCACACAATCCCACAAGCATGCGTGGCAGATGTAAGCTCTGAGATTTACTATCAAACAGCCATCTTGAGGATCCCATTTAATATAATGAGATGAATGAGAGTTTGTCTCAGTCAGTGGTTACTAACCAACTTACGGGACAGACACACTCTTCAAGCAGAAACTGCCAAGGTAAATATTGCTAATCTGTTTACTCATGGTGAATTTGATGAGTCAATTCAGAAACATTGAAGCATTTGTTCAGTATATCCTGAGGAAGAAGGGTGTGGAGAGCTAAATGCAGAGAATGCTGCATAGATGACTGGATTGTGGTTGTGTGTGTGTGTGTGTGTGTGTGTGTGTGTGTGTGTGTGTGTGTGTGAGAGAGAGAGAGAGAGAGAGAGAGGTTGTTTAGGTTGACTAGACTCAAAGAGTGATGTTTTCATGATGACAATTGTTTGCATCATTCAGTGATAGCAATTTGTGAATGGAAATTTGCAGACATGTGATGATTTTGGATTTAAATTTGCAATATTGTGTGACTTTCATTAAACAAACAACATGGATGGATGGATGGATGGACGGACGGACGGATGGATTAATTGGATGAGCTGTATAGGTTTTTGATATAGCTAGCCTATAGGACAAGTCCTGTTTTCACAATCCTTTATCTCCCTCAACATTGTTTTGCACTGATAAAACATTAACCAAACAATAAAAATAAAACCCACACATGCTCATTCATTAAACTTCTTACTGGTATAAAGATTGCATCTCACAATAGCTAAATGGGAGCTAGATTGATTTATGGGTGCATGTGGCTCTTCTCAAGTCTCGGTCAACGGATATTATGACGTCACGCACCTCTAACCTCAAACAAACACCGCGCGTGGTGGCACAGAGCGCCTGAGAGGGGAGGGACGGACGACGGACACAGCCGATAATACTATTGTGTGTCGCGCAGCCGGTGCGCGAGGTGTTGGTGTGGAGCGGCGCGCGCAGCGTTTGGAAAACAAGTGGGATATATTCCTGCTCCACTTTGAGTCTACACGCATGTAACAGCTCTGAGCAACTGAATGCCAAACGACTGGTATGTTTAGAGCGTTTTTAATTTTTTTTATTGTGTTGCATCGGTGGAAAATGGTTAGCTTTCATTTGCAGCTCGCAGAATCTGAAAGGGAATCTGTTGCGTGGGAGAGTTTGTACCATTTAGTCCAGTGTGAATGGCATGTTGACTGGATTTATGGTCTTATAGCGTAGATTTTTGACATTTAAATTGTAAATATGCTTAAGGAGAGTTCGCACAGTGCCCGTTCTTTCGTTTTGAAGCAGCTTAAGGGGACGCAGTGTTCTTGACGCGTTTTTACAAGTTGACATCGTGGCGCGAGAAGCGACGCAAACTTCAAAGATGTCCGTCTGTCGGACGTATGAGATTGATGTGTATCCATAAGAGGAGTTAACATACGAAGCGTTCTTGTATTTCAAAACACAGGGACCTCGAGACGCGATTTTACAAGTTGAACTATTTTTACTTGACACGCCGTCTTAAAAACGTGACGCTCCGATAGCGAGACGCGACGAAGCATACAGAGACAGCCGTCTGTTTGACGCCAATTCGAATCCTGTGATACGTTAGGTCGTTGTTCTGAGTCTCTAGATTTCTGTCAGTGTAATATAATACTGACAGCTCATAGGAATGATAATGATAATGAATATAAATATTGTTTGTCTTTAAAGTTTGAGTGTTTTCCCAGTGTTTTGGTATGGGTTCAATTTTGCGAATGTGACTGATTGTTCTAGATGTGAGTCCCATAGGAGTAACGCGCGCGGAGCCAAACCGTCTGCACGCGCGTTGATAAACACTGAGCTCAAGAGGAATGCGGGTGCGTGTCGGTGCATACAGTTGATTTTCTCTCTCTCTCTCTCTCTCTCTCTCTCTCTCTCTCTCTCTCTCTCTCTCTCTCTCTCTCTCTCTCTCTCTCTCTCTCTCTCTCTAATGAGCTTTATTGGCATGACTGCATATAATGTACAATGTTGCCAAAGCATTCTGTAATAGTAGTAAAAAACTGACACTTTTAGTATTTAGCGAGATGTCACCCTTTCTCCCTCAGATCATGACAGGAGAACACATACTTTGTTGCTTAATCTATACATTCACCTTTCGCTCCAAGAACATATGAGAGTTTCTCTATATTACTCATGCTGCTGAATTCAATCAGTATCTGTTCTGAATGTAAAATGAGTTGTTTCAAACACTCTCACGGCGAAATCGGCAGGATTCGTACGGCTTTTCTAAATTTGGCTAATTCGTATGATATCGTGCGACTGCACTCGTTTGAATCCTTGCGACTTTCACTAAAGCCAATGACGACACTGGACACTGTTTCTATCTAAAACGCAACAATTACTTGCTTCTGGCACACACATATCTTCCTATCCCGTTTACACACTCTACTGATTGGATAAGTTTAGATAAGGGGTTTGGGTAAGGGCATAATATTAATAACCCAGCTAACAATTTTATGTTCTAAGAACGTTTTCCTAACGTTAGTATTTGGTTGTGGGAACATGAAAATGTCCAGTTTTCTTAACATTAGTAGAACGTTTTTTAAGGTTAATAACGTTATAAGGATGTTCCATTAACGTTTTATATAATTTTTTTCCCCCCAAACCTTTAAATAATGTTAGCCAAAGTTGTTGGAACGTTCCCTGTTAGGTGGGAAGTATGTCCTTAACGCCTCATGCGCGGAACTACGCTTACTTCCGCATTAGACATCCGTGAATTTGCACGTGATTAAGTCGTACGAGTTTATACAAACGATATCGACCATACGAAATAGTCAACTCATAAATTATGTACGATTTTTCATGAGATCGGGTTGCGCGCGCGCGCACACACACACACACACACACACACACACACACACACACACACACACAATCTGATGGTTCATGTCCAGGCTATACATTACACTGTGTAAACCTTCTTGTGAGTAGTTTAATATACTGTCAGCGGTCTCTATATATACAGTTTTATGTGGTGTGAATTTGTTATGTCTGTGTGAGAATTCCAAGATAAGTGTGCCAATAAACATCTTGAACTGAATTATGGACCTTGGCATTAAGCCTCACCCACACCTCTCATATCGCTGCAGACGATATGGATTACTTTTAAGCTGCCTTTATGTGCTTTTGGAGCTTCAAAATTTTGGTCACCATTCACTATGGACCTTCAGAGCTGAAATATTCTTATAAAAATAATTTGTTTTCAGCAGAAGAAAAAGTCACACACATCTGGGATGGCACGAGGGTGAGTAAATGATGAGGAATTTTTCATTTTTGGGTGAACTTTCCATTTAAAGAATTGCAAATCTAGTTCATATTTCAAATTCATTTTTTAACTGAACACTTGCTTTTCGATGCACAAGCTGGGTGTCTGGAAAAGCATTACTCCAAAAAAGTATGCAAATATGCAATAATCAGCAGTGTTAAGTGAAAACTTTGTTATTGGCATGTGCATTAGCATATTAGCTGTATTTATTGAAGGTCATTGCAGTAGATATGTCTGTCACCATCAATGTCTTTGGCAAGTTGTGTTCTCGTTCACTCACTGGCCTAACTGTGCCCTGGTCAAAAAGATGGGTGATTGTTGACTACTCAGCAGGCACAAAGGGCTCTCGTTAGCACCCTGTGTGTGTGAACTGGCACTAGGATCAATGGCAGTGGGCTTGTGAAAAGCTGGACTCATTATGGACCTTGAGAGCTTGTCACCCGCTGGGAGATAGAGGGCCAATCCAGAGCGCAGATAGATGGATGCTGCCTGTGTGCAGTCTGACTGTTCATTACCTTCCAACTGATCTGAGACAACTAAAACTGCCTCTGTTATGCGGTTAAAGATATAGTGCACCCAAAATGGAAATTATATCAATATTTACTCACCTGCATGTCATTCCATACCCGTTTGCTGCATTTTACATGGGGAACACAAAAGTCGAAATTTCTGAGGAATCTTTATACAGCTTTTTCCATACAATGACACTTGGATAAATATTTGTATGTGTTCTGCACCCTTAAAGAGACAAAAATACAATTATTAATTAATGATTTTTTTTATACAAAATGTACAATCATATTTAATCAAACTACACAATGATAACTCTAAGTCTTTATAGATATTACAGTTTCATTTTCTGTTAATGCATGATTTTCTGTAAAGCTGCTTTTAGGGCTGGGCGATATGTCTTAAAAAATTGTATCTTGATATTTTTCAGCCTATTGACGATTTTCTCACTAATTATGTATTTGCTCTTAAATGGCTCAAAAGTGTTGTTGTTTTGTTTTTTTCAGACGAACCGTCATTTCATCCAAATAATTATTTTTTTTATTTAATAAACACAAGGGAGAATGAAATTCAATCATTTTCAGTGATATGCACTTTATATTTCATACAAAATGATACATAGTAGCTTAATAAAAAGCATTATTTACCTTTACTGTGCAAAGCTACTTCTCTGACTTATTTTTGAAACCCCAGTTGAACATTGCATAATACTTAGAGCCCAACCAAAATGGGATTTTTGGGACCGATACCGATTTTTAGAGAAAATTCACCAATTACTGATATGGTGGCTGATATATTTAATCTTTGAACTGGAATGAAAACATTTCTATGTGGATTGTTCACCAATTTTGCACCGATATGACTATGCAAAGGTACCCAGAAGGCTGCTTTCTTAAACAAATATTTTTATCATATTGACCGATATACCGATACATCGGTGAAAGGCTAATATCGGCCGATAGTATCGGCTGACCGATATACCAGTTGGGCACTAATAATACTAAATTATTACTGTGGGACATGTCAGGTTTAATATTATGATATAATGCTGAATTATCATTATTATTTTGATTATTATACATTGTCAACAAATTCTAGAAATGAACGCTAAGAAAATAAATAATAAATAAAATAAATAGCTTAAAAAACATCAGTACTGTATGTTTAGTATCAGTCAGTTGCTGACTATTTTAATACTGCCAGTCAATTATTGGCAGGTTGTAAAACAAGAATCAGAGGAAAACAGTGGCTGCGGTGTTACACCGTATTCTGCTATACAAGATCACAGCAAACATTTAACGGTGGAAAACTAGACTTTAAATATTACATTTTATAAATGCAATGACTGGAATTGTTCGGTTGAAGGGGGTACCAAACTGTGAATCCTGAACAAAACATTTTGGTGAACACATGTTTACACATTAGCTTCCATTCAGCTAACAAGCAATGAAAATGGCTACGTGGTTAGCTAGTTAGCTATAAGCCCTTTGTCACGGAGAGTAAAAGATGGACCAACATTGTGTCTCACCAACTAGGTAACAGCGTAGCCTTAAATCAACACTCAATAGACACAATCCACCACCGCACTGTTGTCTACTGAGCTGCAAAAAGATGCTCTGATATTTACCTTTCAATCTGCTACATTACTTACTGCACTGACAAACTATAGCTGGCTAACAGCAAACAGACATGAGTGATATGGTTGTCAGGGACAAGTTTAACATTATATTAGTTATATTGAAAAGCGAAAATGATAGGGTCATTGTTTATCAACATTCCAGTATGTATTTCAAAAACGAATTAGCAACTTAAAGAGAAGACACCGCTCAAATCTGCTTAGAGCTAGTTCTGTAAACAATGGAGTCGGAGCACGCTCTGCTGGACAAACTACGTAATGACACCAATTCTAAAGCATTGTTTTCTGCATTATATTTTCTGGAAAAAAGTTTAATATCTGCACATATCTGTAATCATACCGATATATCGGTGAAAGGCTAATATCGGCTGACCGATATATCGGTGAAAGGCTAATATCGGCTGACCGATATATCGGTGAAAGGCTAATATCGGCTGACTGATATATCGGTCAGGCACTAATAATACTAAATTATTACTGTGGGACATGGCAGGTTTATTATTATAATATAATGCTGAATTATCATTATTATACTGATTATTAGATTTGCGTTATGTAAAAGTAATATATTTTTGTCCTGTTTAGTTCATCTTCACCTGGGGGCTTTTATTTTGACACCGAAAGTGCTGCATTGTTTACTTCAACTTCACAAGGAGCTTTTATTTTGACAAAGAAAAGGCAATGGACCTTTTTCACACTCTGGGTTTTGGAACACGGAAATAAGCGATTGCAGGGCAAACTTCGAAAGCGGTGAATGGGAGATCACAGCCTTTATTTTCACATTTGAACCTTGAACATTGCTTTGATTTCACAATGCACGTGAACTCATCTGAGAGCGCTATGCACATGCACACAGATCAGCGCATCACTGGTGTGTTCTGAATCACACACAGACCATGTTTATCTGTCTTTAAATCACAGCATTTTGTGGATTAATAATCACATATGACCAACTTGCCATTTTGATGTCATTTTGTTTAATTGTGCAGCCCTGAAGGATCCTGATGCGCTCTTTATGAAACTTACTGGCCAAATGAAAGCACATTAAATATCATTGCGATATGACGATATTGGTCATTTTTACATTGTCAGCAAAATTATCTTGATTATATCATTAATAGTCGATATATCGCCCAGTCCTAGCTGCTTTCAATCAATGTGTGTTGTGAAAAGCACTATACAAATAAAAATGACTTGACAAAAAAGGTGTTGTGCTGGTACCTTTTCCCCAGAGAGGAACAAAATAGATAAATTTACCTTTTTTTTATTGCAACAGACCATACATAGAGAGTACATGAAAGGGGATACATGCGACAAACTTGTAAAAAAATAAAAAATAATAATTTGCCTTTCTTAATTATGCTATCTGATAGACAGTAGGGCTGCATCTGTACAAACAATTCAAGATTTGGTACATACCTTGGTTTTGGGGCACTGTTCAGTACGGTTTTGGTACAGCAGGGAAAACAAACAATCTTTAAATTTTTTTTTTTTAAACATAGTGTCTGATGGGCAACAATTATTATTGTGAAGTGCAATTTCAATTATTATAACAAAATTACGACATTAGCAGTGCAGATTTCTGTGTCTTTTGTCTTTCAGCTGTCCACTTATCACTCAATTTTCAAGTTTTTTTTTTTCAGGACAATCAGAATATCCACATTATCAGAGGAGAGGGCAGATCTTTTAGCATAGACAATGTCCCCAGCTGGACAATTACAGCACGTGCCTGTTTTTATAGAGCGGGCACTACTGAATTGCTGGAATGCGTTCTTGTATGAACTTTATAATGGGGCTCAAGCATTAGGCAGATGCTTAAATCCTGTGTTCTCGATGAATGATCATGTTCGCATATCTGCAGTAGCGAGAGACTACTTGAACACTGTGGCGAAACTAACTTGCACAGGCTGTTAATGCTTTATGTAAGTGCCACATGGGGTTGATGTCACCGCAAATGACAAATGCAAAAGCCTTCGTCCTGTTCACTACATGTTGCCCAGTATTACTGTAGTTTACTGAAAAACCATAATGCTCCTAAACGACAGATTTTAGGTTTGGTTCGGTGCAGATACATGTACTGTTGTAGCACTAATAGGCGGTTGTCCTCGTACATCCTGTTGGACAAAACAACAGCCGAATCTACCCATTCAATCCAGTAGAAAGGGACTCAGACACCCAACACGGCACACTGCCCCCAAGCAATCAGGGACCGCCCCCCACCCTCCACGATATTCATGCCTAGGTCCTCGCCCAAGCTCGAGCTGTAAAGAACTGTCCTCTGCTCCAAAGAGCACTATAATATCCCTGGTTTTCCAGCATTCTCTGCAAATCTTAGTGCATCCCACCAGTGCATCCCATCAGTTACGTGAGGTTGAGATCCAGCTGTAACACACATGACACGTGAGGGACTATGTTAGCTCCTCTACATTTGTTATGTATTGTCAAGTCCCAGCTCTGTCACTCAAGGTAATTGAGGGACCCTTACACAATCACACAAAAGGCCACTCACACTCACCAACCCCAAGTGAGCAATGCTCCACACCAAGAGCCTGCAGATGGCCACCATTCCATCTTCGCATTAACATCCTATTTCAAAAATTGTGCATTTTATTTTTATTTTTTATTTTTTTTTGTGACTGACAGCATTTTCACAGGAACTGTCGCATGGAAAATGTTGTGTAATGATGGCATGTGTTCCACATAAAAAATACAAGCATTCAGGTTTGGAATGACTTGGAATTTTTCATTTTTGGATGAACTACTCCTTTAAAATTACAGTTGGGTGAGGACTGATCTTAGAACAGCGTAAAAGGGGTCAACTCTATGGATTTATTCTCCTGGGGAAAAATCAGAGAGGGTTTAAAGAGCCACTCGTGGGAAAAGCTTAACGTTAATGTACAGCTAGGTGATGGAGTGTAGGGGAGAGCATATGCTTGAAGAGTAGAGTTCGGTCATAGATCGTTAAATTCGTTTAGAGAGAAGAGTAATCTATTAGAGTATCTATGGCCATTAAGAGTGGGACCAGAGGTCTCTTAGTGGACAAGAGTGCAGGTTAGTGCCATAAAATTCTGGAAGAGAAAGTTGAAGGGGTTGAAGAAGAAATACTGACATTGGTGTGGAGGAAATGCAGGCATCTGAAATGCCTGTACACTGTGATAAAGCCAAACCCTCTGCAGAGTGTAGTCTCTTTCTCTATCCTTTTTTGCTACACACATGCCTGTCTGTGTTTGTGGTTCGGTGCATATACCATGACAAACACTTTAGTCTGGGCTGAGGTTGCTGTCATTTTACCCTCCATTCATCTCCAACCTCAGGTGGTGGGCTGCAGCTCAGCATTCCTGCTTTTGTTTCTTTCCTTTCCATTTGTAAAACAGGTGTGGATGATGACAAACGGGAGCAAATTTCAAAATGGGTCTTGCTGACTTTTGTGTCGTGGTTTTAGTTTTAGTAAAAAAAAATTATATTAATGCATACATGCTGTATATATATTAACAGTAGGACTTTTTTTCTATAGAATTCCACTTTTGCAGGGCTAAAAAAATACTTTTATTAAAGCCATTATTTTGCGGTACATAGCCATTTTTATATAATCATGTTAATTTCAACCTGCAAGATAACAGCTCTGGTAAAATGTTATATCTTTTGCCATAGCGCTGGAGATTCAGTAGTGGTGGAGTACCTCAGAAGCAGGTTGAGCTTCTGAATTTGTATAATCTGACAAAAATGTGACAACACTCTGTTATCTTTGCACTTATTTGTTATTAATTACATTGTTATCCAGTGCTCTGTTGCGATGGGTTTCCGTGGAGCAATCAATGTAATCACCACTGTCGATATCACTCCATCTACCTCGACATTCTCAAAAGTCTATAAAGACATTTTTATTGGCCGCCAAGCTGATCTCACTGCGAATGAAATCAATGATCAGACCGCTTCGAGTCCCTGGAGGATATGTGTCAGAACTGCACAAATGAATGTTATGAATAATGTAGACTTTCAAGCTAATCATGTCTCCATTAACTCTTCAAACTCTGGCTCACTGCATGGAGAGAGCATGTCAGACTGGGCTTTCAAAGGCTGGTAATCATCTCTCTCCATATGGAGGAAAGCAAGGGGGCAACATGTTTGCATCCTGTTTTGATCTGATCTTGTGTGTCTCGTGTATATTGCATTGTATTGTGTATTTATGCTAAATATAATTTATTTTGATTTAAAGGTGAAATGTGACCTGGACGTGTTTTCATGAGATTCACCCTTGTTCTTCCAAACGTGCTGAACATCTATGTGGTGGTTTCTGGAACCCAGAAACTAGAGCCTGACCGATATGGAATTTTTGAGACTGGTACCGGTTTTAGAGGGGGGGAATTCACCGATTGCCGATATGGTGGCCGATATAGTACATTTTTGAACTGGTCTCACTCACAAATTGTTGGTATTCTTCTGACTGGATTTACTAGATCACTGGCTTATCTTTGCTTTGTTGGTAATGTAGACAACTACATCACCATCTTTGGAGAAGTAGTCCCACACATTACTGCCCATCTATAGGTCTGTAAATCTGTAGGTGATAGAGGAAAGAACATTTTATTTAAGCTGGGCATTTTTAAGAATTTTAATTTAGAGATAACAGTTCATTTTAACTCATCCTATATTTTATGGATAAATATTGATGTGAAAATTAACTAGTAACTATAGCTGTTAAAAAATAAATGCAGTGGAAAAAGTACAATATTTCCCTCTGAAATGTAGTGGAGTGGAAGTAGAAAGCAATAGAAAATGCCATGGTAATATTCAAGCAAAGTACAAGTCGCTCTAAATTGTATTGCAACATTACTGACAAACTGACAAACTATAGCTGGCTAACAGCAAACAGATGTGAACATGAGTGACATGGTTGTCAAGGACAGGGTTAACGTTATATTGAAAAGGGAAAATGATGGGGTCATTGTTTATTAACTTTCCAGTATATATTTTGCAATCTAGTTAGCAGCTTACCGTGAAGACACCGCTTAACTCCGCACTGTCTTCTCAGCTCTGTAAACAATGGAGTCGGAGCACGCTCTGCTGGACAAACTACGTTACGACACCAATTTTAAATCACACCAAGCATTGTTTTCTGAATTATATGTTCTGAAAGCAAGTTTTAATTTCTGCGCATATATCAGAAAACATATACGCTGATACCGATATATCTGTGAAAGTCTAATATCGGCCAACCGATAAATCGGTCGGGCACTATCTGAAACCATTACACTGATCTGAAAAACCTATAGGCTAATGAAACATCAGAACATTTTTTATCTCCCAAGAACCAGAGAGCCAACTCAATAACCCTACAGGCTTCTTTGCTAATCCCAAGGTTCTTTAAAGAACCATTAAAGAACCTTTTATTTTAACACTTCCTACCAAGAAAGTCCTCATTTAAATTTCTTTCAAACACCCCAAACAACCTGTGCATGCTGTTCTCACAGACAGGACAGACACCTCCCCCTGCTCTAGCAGACTAAATATGTGACATCACTACAGAAGGCTACACACATCCACAGACACAGCCACGGTCTGCACGTTTTGTCTGTGTTGCTCCAGCTCCAGCTCCCCTCACAGATGTCAGCACACCTGCATTTTGGAAATGATAGCCCTGACTTCAGGGTTAATGACAGATCAGAGGTTTATAACACAAAGGCCTGTACTGCCACTCATCTTTAATGACAGAGGCCTAATTGGTTGTTGATAAGTGGTTTGTTGAAATGTGTGAGAGGGTAAATAGCTCCATATGTCATTGCTGTTGTGTATGACAGGTTCGGTGGCACAAGGAGGAAGCTTTGAGAAATTTTCTGAGTGATGGTTTATGAATGATAAATATTATAGTTACAATTTCACACTTTTTTTATTAAAATGTATTTTATTTTTTTTAGAAACCAGAACATAGAAGGATTCTAAATGCAAAATACAAAATTGCATAATTGAAGCTGATGTGCCCAAGGCAGATGGGGAAAGTTCAGGAAACCTGTTTCAAAACAGTCATTATTTTTTAATTCTATTTTGGTGATGATTGCAGCGCTGAAATTACACACTTGACCTTTAAATTTAACCATCAATTGACCAGTGATTTCAATGTTCTCTTTATAGGGGGCGACAGGGAGCGGATGACAGCCAACCATGAGACGTACCTACTTATGGCCAGTACACAGAATGACATGGAGGATTGGGTGAAGAGCATCCGCAGGGTGATATGGGCTCCGTTTGGAGGAGGTGAGTTCAGTCATTAGGTCACAGAATAAGTCAGCTTTGGTTAATGGTTAGAAACAGGTTGGTCACAGTTTAACTTTGGTTCACACTCACAACCTAAGCATTGCTATACATTATACTGCTGTACAGAGCCACACTCTAATCAGTCACATAAGCTGAATAATGCTGAACATCTACTGACAAGATTAAAGGAATAATTTACCCAAATAGGGAAATCCTTCCATAATTTATTCACCCTCATGTCATTGTAAACCCGTATGACTTTCTTTCTTATGCAAAAACACAAGGAAATTTTCATAAGATGCATGTTCAGAAAAGAACTGTAAACAATGTTAATTAACAACAATGCTAAAAAATAGGCTCCACGTGAGAATTGAAGAGACATAGACAGAGTTATTTCTGGCATTAAAAATGTCAATGAAATTCAGCAAATAAAGTTACATTCATCTTGCATTTGGCACTTTATAACCGCTAACTGTGCTTCTCATCTTGCACGCGCACCAGTGTTTCACGTGAGTGTTGCACGCTAGTGCCACAGGCTTCCTGATATTTGTACTCCAGAGACAAGAGAGCGCAATCCCTCATTCTACTCAAAACTGTGGCGCTGACCACAAAACGTACGGGTACCGTTCAAATTCTACTGAGTTTTTTTTAATTTCTTTTTTTTACTTTTAAGCAATATGGAGGAAATCAAACAGCTAGACAGTCCAACACTGAGGAAAAGATCTACAACATTCTCCAAAATATAGGGTTTTAAAACTGAACATTATCACCTTTACTATATTCTGTTCGGATGATACTAAAAATTAGGAAACAAACAGGCCATGTTTGCCTTCAGATTTTAAATCATGAAAGTTTTATTCTCACTGGATATTTTTTTACTTATGTATTATTTTCTTTGTTGCATTACTTAGAGAAAATGTTGAGTTTATTGAGGAAAGTTTATAATAATAGTGATTAAAATATTGGCCAACAACAAACCAGACAGAAACGTGGCATAATGTGAAATGTAGTATTATGTATTGATGTACAAGTATTGATGTAAAACAAAGGAGAGGTTTTTTTTTTTTTTTTTTTTTACATTTTATCCATGTTTATATACATTTATTATACATTTCCAAATAAAGAAAATTGTAAAAAGTGGATATTTAATTCAATATTTAAATCACTGAATGGGTTTTCCTAAAATAAACATTAAAATATGGTTATTTAAAATATAAACAATTTTTTATTGATTTTCCAGAAGAAGAAAAAAACTAAATCGTGATATATGTCGTTATCGTGATATAACATTTTTCATTGTCATGATGTGAGACTTTGGTTATTTTGCCCACCCCTACTAAAAACAAGCTTTTCTCATTGCGCTCATGAACATGCAATTTTCTTTAAAAAGAAAAGCAAAAACCGAGGTTACAGTATGAGTTTACAATAGAATTTTACAGCCCACATGAGGTAAGCAATATGTGTGTGTTAACATGAAGCAAAGAACCATTGATTTAAGTGATCCTTCAATGACTGTTAGTTTAATTAGACAAAATACCATCAAGTAGTTTAGAAGCTGCTTTTCTAAAAAAAAAATAAAAAATTGCTTTCAGAATCCTGGAGAGAAACTTTGTCTCTTGCACTCACAGTATTGAGCTCACAGTATTGAGTTTCCTTTTTAATCAGCTCTCATTGTGAGCTGTGTAATTGCTGTTGGTTATCCACTTGTCTCTCTCACTGTAATGACTGATCTTGTTCATTGCTGTGTTTGCAGGTGTACTCATTTATTCACATTCAGGTTCACACACACACACACACACACACACACACACACACAAACACACTTATCTCATTAGGTTATACATTTCTAGTGTTGTGGTTAAGTTGCTTTAACAGTTTAAAGTTTGCTCTCCGGTCTGTATGAATGGCTCATTCTTGTGTGGCCATCTAAATAATTCATTCTTTGGCAGAGTGGTCAGAAATAAACATTCATCCACAATAATAAAGTGGAGATGTAACCCAACCCTGCCTCATGTGAGAGACAGATTTGGGCTTGGAGAGGCAAGCATAAGGTGTTCTTGGTTGTACAGCATGTATTTAGACAAGTTGTATCAACTTTCAGCATTCGGGTTTGGCTTAACTTGAGATATTTTTTACAATTGCTTGTAAATATGGTAGAAATGTTGTTTGTGTGTTCACTATAGCTGATCTGTGATTAAATGACTATTCCAGGTTAAATACAAATTTAGCTCATTCGATATCCTTTGTGGTATGTTGATTCCACAAAAATGTATATCGACTTGTCCCTTCTTTTCTTAAAAAAAGGTGCAAATATTTCGGTTACAGTGAGACATACAGTGAGAAAAATTTTGAAATACTCACTTTTTCAAAATTATAGCCACAAGACAAACAATGTGATACAAAATGATTTTAGTATGATAAAGTCTCTTACTATCCTTTTCTGTGTAATGTTAAATCCAATTTTACAACTTTACAGCCATGATGACTTAACACCTTAAACGACCATAAAAACAACGATTTAAGCAACTTTACAGCTCAAATGATACATAGGGTGAGAATCCTCTTACAGACTTATGGTCGAGTGGTCTAATTTGTTTTGTTTTGCATTTTTAGGATCTTCTTGAATCAGGAGGCAAATATTATAAATATTTAATTAATCTAAAGTTACATTGCAACTTTGTTACTTTGTTATTTGAAATAGATCATTGTGCTAAATTTTTTGCTACATTGTGTGTTGTTTGGTGCAGCTTATAATAATGGTTTTAGACAGTCTTAACCCTTAAAATCTTACTATGTGAACTCGATTGGTTCACTGCATTTTGACAAAAGGAGATGTTGTTACAATTTTGGTTGACATTCCTGAATGTGTCGCCACACCAGGAACACATAGACATTCATATCTCAGTGTGTGCGTATGTTGCCAAAAGAATTGCGATACCTCAGGAATGCATCTTTTGTTCAAATTTGTGGTTGTGAAAGTTAAGTTCCCTCCCACAGTCACCTGATTTATCCCATGGGTTAAAGGTCAGTGAGTCAAACAGTGTACAATATAATCATTGTAGGGATTCCATGGTGTTTCAAGGCCACCCAGTTGCCATGCTTATGTGTTTTACTCTACACTTAAACATCCTTGACCTTTAAAATCTCTGTCTTAGATTTGATTTGCGTTTGTGTATCCTGCAGCAAGCTGCTGATATTTCATTAGATCTCAGATATACTTTAGGACCACATCAGATAAAGGTTGATTTTGCTTCAAAAGTCAATTTTTAAACAATGCTGACTCTGTATTCTGCTTGCATCTCTTCTCAATGCATTCAGCCAACTTTCAAAGACTTTCTCAGCTTTTCAACTGTGACATTTAGGTGTTTTCTTTGTGGTTAATAGAGTATTGACTGTCTCTTTGTTTCTGAGGCAGCAGTGTGATCAAGAAAATACTTGATGCTGATACATCTAAGAGATTAAGATCGCATAGAAGTTGAAAGTTCACCAATTGAGGATTTTTTTTGAATGGGATCCAAATATAATGCAAGCTATTTGCACTGCAAAAATGGCAAAGATCAAGTGCAAGAGTCTCCTTTTAACACCTCGTCCTAACTAGGCACGACGTGGCCATTTTCAAGCAATTTTTTCAAGTAACACTTCTGTCCCAACTGAAAGCATAATACAAAAAAAAAGCTAAATAACATAAAAATCACAGCCAAACAGAACACATTTCTTGTTTAATATACAGCTGTGTAGAATGGTATTTTGGAACCATGATATTAACTTGTGGGCAGAGCTAAAAAAAAAAACTTAAAAACAAGCGACCGATAAAATGTCTTGTTGTGCATCATTGTGGCTATTTAAGAGTAAAACTCACTTTATCACCACTTGCACTTCAAGCCTTGGTTAAACCTTTTATTAGTTTTGCATAGCCAGACTTTTCAGACTTTTCATGATCACACTGTAAATTCACTGTAAAAAGTTTTGCTGCTGAAATCAGTCAATGCTTATGGAAATTAGAATCACTGCCGCAGTGGCTGAAGCTGTAAATGTGAACATATGGGCATGTGGGAGCTTCAGTTTCCGGGTGAAATCTCTGTGCCAAAAGCATAAATGATTGTTAATTATGCAGTCAACAGTATTAGTAGCTTGAGACGGAAAGGTGAACACAGTTAAACTGATGGCACTTCTCAGTAATTCGCCGAATTGGGTTGATTTTAGGGTACATGAACTTTTGAAAGCAACATATTGTTTTTCTGTGTGATCATGTTGGACTTTTGACTATCGACATAAAGTCTGGTCCATTTCGCAGCCTTTTCTGGACTAAAACTGCCCTCTTAGACAGGAAAAGTCTGTCTTAGATGTAAAGCTACCAACCTCTTTTCAGTTTGTTTTTACATGCTGTTCAGGGGCTGGTATATCTGAAATAATTGATACCACAACAACAGACTATAATATTAGTATAATGCAAATTGTTGAATAGCAGTGTCAGTCCACAACTTGTTGTACCGAAAAGAAGCCACCTAAGGCTAAGACTAGATTCCATCCATCCATCTATCTTCTATAGCTGTTGAACTATGCAGGGTCGCAGGTTAAGACTAGATTCTACCAACAAAAATGAGTTAAACAGAGCCTCAAGCCATGATCTCTATAGGGGCCTTCACTGTGAGAAGTCAAATCAGGACCTTTAATGTAGTCCCATATTTGCTGCTTTTAAAATTTCTAATCTCCTATTTTGCGAGAGCTAAGGCTGCTGTGTTTTACTGTATAAGGCCTAATTTCTTTGAAATTAAAATGCCTCAGAGCTCATAAAAATGGAAAGTTCACTGTACATGTTTGATTTATAAAGGTCTGTTTCATTTGTTAATCCTTGCCTGAAGGCTTAATAATACAAAGGATATTCATTAAGAATGCAAAGGGGTCCTTTTATTCTATTCAGGAACATTAAAAAAAATTATTCCTTTTGCCTTTAATCTTTTGAGATTTTCGAGGAACTAGAGAACCAACTTGGGTGAGAGTCATTTGTCCACAGCTATTGTGGAGCTATGTGTGGTGTGCTGTTTTTGAAAGCACTTCCACAAAACATGGCAATGTGAACTGCAGGAATGAGTGTAGAGGGCTGGGAACAGCCACAACAGAAGATTACACAGCTAATCAGCTTAGCAACTTTTTGAAAGCTAACATTGGGAGAATGGTGGGGGTGGGGTGGGGGGGGGGGGGGGGTGTTCCAGGCCCTGTTGTACTCTGTCTGCTCTGGAGTACTCCCTGTTGTACCTCTCTCTGCTCTGGAGTTCAGGCTAAGTTTGAGCTACGGATGGATGGAGCAGTCTGTCTCATCCCCTCTGAATCCAAACCTCCAAACATAAGAGACCGAGAAAACCTCAAATGTGTAAGATAATAACAAGACAAGAGAAGAGAAGATACAAGACCACCAAAGAGAAGACGTCAAATGTATGAGATGAGAAGACCTCAAATAGTGAGAAAAGAAGTGACTAAATGTGAAGAAATGAGACAAGAAGAGAGTATGAGATGAGAATAGACAAGAAAACCTCTTGTGCAAGACAGTAATGAGACAAGAGAAGAGACAATCATAGATGATCAGAGAAGATGTTGAAGGTATAAGATGAGATGAGATTACACAAGAAGAAACAAGACACATAAACAAGAGAAGACCTCAAATTTATGAGATGAGATGAGAAAACCTCATGTGTTCAAGATAGTGAGAGGAAAGGAGACTAAAAATAAAGAAATTATACAATTATAGAAGTGAACTCATGGGTATGAGATGAGAAGCAACAAGAAAACCTCTAGTGCAAGATGATAATGAGACAAGAGTAGAGACAAAACAATCATAGATGATCATTGAAGATGTTGAAGGTATAAGATGAGATGAGATTAGACAAGAAGAAACGAGAAACTTAAACAAGAGAAGACCTCAAAAGTATAAGATGAGATGAGAAAAACTCATTCATTCAATATAGTGAGAGGAGAAGAGACTAAATATAAAGAAATGAGACAGTTATAGAAGTGACCTCATGGTTATGAGATGAAAAGCAACAAGAAATCCTCTTGCGCAAGACGAGACAATCATATATGAAAAGAGAAGACATGGAAGGTTTGAGATGAGATGAGACTTGACGAGAAGAAACAAGACAAAAAAGATCGAAAAAGTATGAGATGAGATGAGAACACCTCAAACTTGCAAGACAGTGAGAAGTGACTAAACGTGAAGAATTTAGG
Source organism: Moxostoma hubbsi (assembly GCA_032164185.1). Classification (NCBI taxonomy): domain Eukaryota; kingdom Metazoa; phylum Chordata; class Actinopteri; order Cypriniformes; family Catostomidae; genus Moxostoma; species Moxostoma hubbsi. The sequence goes on from JAVLUX010000001.1 coordinate 38,281,140, forward strand.
CACTCAAAGAAGAGACCTCAAAAAATTAGACAATAAAATAAATGGCCTCAAATGTATGAGATGAGAAAATAAGAGAGGAGAAAATAAGAGAGGAGAAGAGTTCAAACGTGCAAGACAGAGAAAAGAGACTAGACAAAACAAAGCGAGCCAGTTAATAAATAGAAGACCTCAAAGATACTGTATGTTATGATATATGAAAACTTAAAAGTTGTAAGACAGTAATGAGACAATAGAAGAGATGAGACAATACAAGACCATCAAAAAGAAGATGAGATGAGTCGAATCGAGAAGACCTCCAACGTCATGGTCACTGTTGTAACTGTTGTTCCCCGAGGGAAGGAACGAGATGTTGTGTCGAATGAAGTGACAGAAGGGGTGTTCCTGGTATGCCAAACGTACCTGGTAAGGCCAACATCAAGTTGGCAGACAGAATTTGCATGCCCCGCCCCGGACATGTGGGTATAAGGGGAAGCGAGGCAGCGAGTGCCAGTCAGGATTGTGCACTGAGGAGCCAAAAATAAGGTACAGCCGTTTACAGTGGTAGGTCTAGTGCTGTGGCAGGAGGGACCCAACGTCTCATTCCTTCCCTCGGGTAATGGAGGTTACAATAGTAACCATGACGTTCCCCTTCTGTCACTCACTCGACGTGTGTCAAATGAAGTGACACAAGGGGTCCCATCTAAAAACGGCACGCACTGAACGTGTTACGTGAACTGTCGAGACAGGTGCAAGCAGGCTACTGCATGCTAGAGGCAACCGTGTCGGCTGCACATAGCCCTCTCCAACACCTTCAAAGAGATGTCACATACAGACCTTAGGTTCCCCGCACCACTGGGTGTCAGGTGCTACATGACTAGCATGGGAGCAAGCCCGGCAGCCGCGGCCTTTTCTCTCACTATGTCACTCACATAGGACCTGTAGGTCCAGCCTAATGAAGGAGGACTCTACAGCACGGTGACTGCAGCGGGACTGTACTGCGGGAAATACATCATGGGGAGTTTATCTGAGAAGGGAACTAAGCCCGTGGAGCCCGACCCCAGTACAGAGCACCTGTGACTCGTAGTGTCTGGCAGCGAATTGCTCCACTGAATTCGCCGGCCAGAAGGCTAGGGAGGAGAACATCCAGGGAGCAACACTTAGTGGCTAACCTGGCATAGAAGGTGCACTGGATCAACTTGGTGAAGGGCGCTGTGTGCAAGCGGAACACCCGGTCGGTTGTGCCGCGTTACCGAGTTCTACCGGCTCGGACCTGACAAAACATGTGACGAGACCGACTCAACCCTGAGATTGTAAAATCTGGCAAATGTATTGAGCGTTGCCCAGCCCGCTGCTATGCAGATGTCTACTAAGGAGGTGCCATGGGGCAGTGCCCACAAGGATGGCACACATCTCGTAGAGTGTGCTCGAACCCACAAGGGTGTGGGCATGGCCTGGGTGTGATAGCTAAGGAAATAGCATCAACGACCCAGTGAGCTAACCTCTGTTTGGAGACGGCGTTCCCTTTATGCCATCCGCCGAAGCAGACAAAGAGCTGCTCAGAACATCTAGAGCTCTGCGTGTGGTCCAAATAGATACGCAAAGCACGAACCGGACACAGCAACGAGAAGGCTGGGTCTGCCTCCTCCTGGGGAAGCTTGCTTGAAGGTTCACGACCTGGTCCCTGAAGGGGGTCATAGGAACCTTGGGCATGTAGCCCGGTCGCGGCATCAGGATAACGTGAGAACGTGCCGGACCAAACTCCAGGCAGGTGTCGCTGACAGAGAACGCATGCAGGTCCCCAACCCTCTTGATGGAGGCTAACGCGATCAGGAGGGCTGTTTTCAGGGAGAGGGCCTTGAGCTCAACTGAATCAACTGCCTCGAAGGGGGGTCTCTGAAGGCCCGAGAGGACCACAGAGAGATCCCAGGAGGGGAACAGGCTAGGCCGGGGAGGGTTCAGTCTCTGGGCGCCTTTCAGGAACCTGATAATCAAGGGACCTAGGGACTTGCCATCTACTGCATCGTGGTGGGCTGCAATAGCAGCTGCATACACCTTCAAGGTGGAGGGGACAGCCTCCCCTCCAGCCTCTCCTGCAGGAATAAAAGCACTGACCGAACTGCGCACCTCTGCAGGTCTTCGGCTCGAGAAGAACACCAATTCGCGAACAAGTGCCATTTTAGGGTGGAAAGTTGCCTGGTGGGCATTGAGATTCATTCTTTTAGGAGGAGAAACACTCTTTCAGGCAATGAAAGCGCTGTCGAAACGCCCAGGGGCATGGACTGCACAGCCTGCAGAGAGAGAAAACGCCAGCTGGAAACACACCATAGATTCAACAGCAGTCCTTCTTGCCAACAGAGGTGACTGAAACAGTGGTGAACTCAGCTTTGCTGTTGCACAACCGTTCGGCTCCGAAGAAAAATTCTGACTGGCATTCGCTGCCTGCTTCCCTTTATACCTGTATGTCCAGGGCAGGGCATGCAAATTCTGTCTGCCAACTTGACATTGGCTTATTCTCAGCTTCAGGGGTACGTTTGGCGTCCCAGGAATACCCCTTGTGTCACTTCATTCAACACAACATCGAGTGAGTGACAGAAGGGGAACATGCAAGATTTTGAGAAGAGACTTTAAGACCTCAAAGGTACATGACAGTAAAAAAATGCAAGAAGAGACAGGACCAGAACATAATATATGTGTAGAGCTGGTCTGTCTACTGCTTATATTTGATTTTCTGTAGGATAAGAGACACAATAGAGCACTGTGTGTGTGTGTGAATACATTGGGTCGGCAGAAAAGCCTTGGCCAGCTTTGCGCTGCTGGCAGAGCACCTGCTAAACTTTGTGAAGGAATAATAGGAGTGTGTGTTTCCAATGCTGTTAATTGCCTGCCATTCTGCAACATGATAATGAAGTACAGTCAAATTCGTGGGGGCACTCTGCCTAAGTGAACCCAGAAGGCAAAATTAACTCAAACCTGATATTAAAGCCCACAGGAATCCTTTTACAAAGAAACAGTGATTTTATAGTGAATGCTTACAAGAGCTTCAGACATGCCGATCCAAGAACTCACAAGGTGTAAGCCAGGGCAACTCACTTAAGTGAGAAGAAATCCATCAAGGGATGATGTTTGGCTAGAAAGACAAGACAAACTTTTCCAAAAAAATAAGAAACAGAGAAACTAACGTGATTGCTCCTGTATAAATTATCACCAGTTCAAGCCAAGCAATGTCTACATTCTGTTTCTGTTAGTTTTGTTCCTATGTTATAGCCAAAGCACGGTCTTACACATGTGTGGTCACCATTAATAACAGACATTGCTTGTCCAGATATCTATGATGGGATTTCTGTTTATTCACCCATACAGGAGCACTCAACATTCCTTTTCTGGGAATGAAGGACCTAAACAACAAAGACTGAATGCTGCAAAGCTGAAACATGTACGCTGTTTCATATCGGAACATGTAAACTTTTTTATGGAAAGTGACCAAATTGACACAGAAGAAATGTTTAAGCATCATGTGATAGTTTTATATGGTTTGAATTAATGAATGAATTAACTTTACATTTATATAGTGCTTTTCTGACACTACACTCAAAGCGCTTTACGCAGTGAACAAGACTTTTTGAGTGCATTTAAATATCCAAAGCGATTCAAGGAATTTTGTTTGATCACTCTATGCATTCCCTGTGAACTTGAACCCAGGATTTTGAACTCCTAACATGAGGAGAAGGTTTTGGATGTGTTTCACTTGATGTCTTTGCCATCTCAGTTGTCCTTACTTGGCTGTAGTGTGACTGAACTTATCTTTGTTTTACTGCAATTTCATGCACAGAAAATTCATGTTAAGACATTTTTAAAAAACATCAAATATCATCAAACATTTCAAATACAGTAGTAAATCTGTCTCTCCATGTTTATACTCTTTATATATACAAATACTTTATATACTGTATATATATATATATATATATATATATATATATATATATATATATATATATATATATTAGGGCTGACGATTTAACATGTTAATTTAGTGTGATTAATTATATTAATTGCATTAAAAAATGTACACAGTTAATACCCCCATGCTGACGCATACGTAAATCCCATAATAAAAGTATGGATTTCCCTACCATATGTGCAATTCAAGCCTGAAGTATAGCCATGGCCAAAAGTATTGGCAGTGACATAAATGTTTTTGTCAGTATATGTAGATTTATTTTTTCACATGTTTCTATGGTATACTGGAAAACAATGATAAGCATTTCATAAGTTTTAAAGGCAAAAACAATCAATATATGCAAAGAGTCAATATTTACAGTGTTGACTAGGGCTACACCTAACAATTCTTTTTTTATTGATTAATCTAACGATAATTTTTTCAATTAGACTAATTTGCCGATTTTTCTAAAGATTTTTTATTATTATTTCTTGATTAATATAAAAATTAATTAACCCAAAATAAATATTAAAAACTTGTCATTAATATTTCAATATTTTAATAAATTATCTTCTCTTCAACACAAACAAATGTACAAGAAACAAAGTGTGCACTGCAGGGCATTATTCTGCAACAAAAATAGCCCCGTCTTAACTGGTAATCTCCATTTTACAGTCCAACATTAATTTTATTTTGGTGAGATTTTATGTTGGACTGCTAAACTTGAGGTTGCACAATGTTTTGATATTCCTCCTGAAAATGACTTGAATTTTACATTTAGTTTAATTTATTTTGTTATTGGATTGCTAAATGTAGATTACTTTAATTTTATTTTGGAGTGACTTTAAGTAAGAACTTCAATTCGAGTAAAAGGAAAGTGCAATCTACATTTCGCAATCCCCCCATTACATGGCTGTTAAGTGTAACTGGAGAGCTTTGCATTCACAAAATGAATACTATTAAAACTTGTTTATATTTTGGCGGGAGTTTGCCGCAAGTCTCTGTAGACGGCGTGCACATCAGAGCTCTTGAGAAGTGGTTCATCTTCACACGCGCTCAAAAGAGCTGCTCTTGTGACGTCCGCGGTGCGGTTCCCTGAGATACTCCAAGTTCAACTGAATGAGACACAAGTGCTTTTTCCTGGGAAAGATGAGGCTTAATCCAGCTTCTGATTTTTATTCAGTAAAGGGGCCTTGGACACTACACAACTCTTATCACTGGCGAGTGAAATGTTAATATTTACTTACCAGTGGCTAATAACAAATGTTTTTTGGTCGCATAGTGCGAAATTTAATTTGGTCGCATATGCGATTGATTTACACACAATATAGAGGGCTCCAGAGTTAAAGTAAACAGAAAATATAAAATGGCCAAATAACAAAATTAGATGACGCATGGTGGAAAGTTACGTTAGCATGTTAGAAATTCTTTTTAACATGGGGGCAATGAGGAAACATTTAGAAAATCTATTTTAATTGACTACTACTAACAGAAACATGTGTTGTAATACTATATAATATTTGGGTGGGTGGGGACAAAAAGTAAACAGGTCTTATGCTGCTGCCATCGTGACAAACGCTCCGGGATGCTTTTGCTTCAAGTGTTCGTTCATGGCGGTTGTATGGCTGTGATAAGCCATTTCCAATTTGCATATCTTACACAGCACCACATCGTTGGGTCTCTGGCTAAAATACTCCCACGCATTAGATCACCATGGGCAAGATTTTTTAGCTGCAGTTTGTTCTTCGGGAAATCCATGCTTAAACCGGGTGCTGCCATTTTAATGATTCCAATGCGACGCACTGATGCATGTTATGCAAATTGATGTATTTCTGTAATCGATGACGTCGATGAATCGTCCCAGCCCTAGTGTTGACCCTTGTTCTTCATTACCTCTGCAATTTGTTCTGGCATGCTGGATATCAGCTTCTGGGACAAATCCTGACTGATGGTGATCCATTCTTGCCTTATTAGTGCTCAGAGTTGATCAATTTGTGGGCTTCTGCTTGTCCAATCGCCTTTTGAGGATTGACCACAGGTTCTATATACGATTAAGATCCGGGGAGTTTCCTGGCCACGGATCCAAAATTTCAATGTAATGATCTCCGAGCCACTTCATTATCACTCTTGCCTTGTGACATGGTGCTCCATCATGCTGGAAAATGCACGGATCATCAGCAAATTGCTCCTGGATTGTTGGGAGAAGTTGTTCTTGCAGGACGTTTTGATACCATTCTTCATTCATGGCAGTGTTTTTGGGCAGAATTGTGAGAGAGCCCACTCCCTTGGATGAAGAGCAACTTCACACATGGATGGTCTCAGGATGCTTCACTGTTGGAACGCCACAGTATTCATGCTAGTATTCACTGTTTCTTCTCCGGACAATTGATTTTCCAGATGTCCCAAACAGTCGGAAGGGGGCTCCATCAGAGAAAATAACTGCACCAGTCTTCTGCTGTCCAATCCAATTTCCTGCAGAATTTCAGTCTGTCCTTGATGTTTTTCTTGGAGAGAAGTGGCTTCTTTGCTGCCCTTCTTAACACCAGGCCATTGTCCAAAAGTCTTCGCCTCACTGTGCATGCAGATGCACTCACATCCATCTGCTGAAAATATTGAGTAAGCTCTGCACTGGTGGTGACACAATTCCATAGCTGACTCCTCATGAAGAAATGGTCCTGGTGCTGAATTCTGAATGTCTTTCTTCATTAAGCATGGCACAGTGAGCACTGCATGTCACGGGTTTGGTACAGTGAGTGCTTTTGCTCAGGTGACAGAAGGGTCTGCCCAAAAGACATACATTTTGCTCTGTAAGACCATAAATTAGAGGGAACACTGCTGCTGACTCCATATTTATAAGCTAAAGCAGGAAGGAGTGGTAAAACCCTTCCTGTCTTCTGGGCTTAGTTGAATTTGTACCATCTCGTACTTCATGTCTGCATCCGCAGACCCGTAAAGCTCCACCGATACAAATGTTCCAGGAAGTCTTCCCTAATCCCCACTCATATGCATGCCACATGCGAATCACGCTTGTTTTAAGCACCAGCGATGCAGACAAAACACCAGTGGAGGAAAGGGAGTGTGCGATTTTCATCTCAGAGAGCGTGAAGTTTTCAGAAATATTAAGGCTGAAAGAACAGTGTAAAACATGCTGATTTTAGCTACTCTTTTCTCACCTTTATTGGGGATTTCTGTCATTTTTCTTGAGTTAAAGCTACTTTTTAAGTTTCTAAACAGTCTGTCAAATGCCTCAATACTTTTTAAATTCCATTACAATATTACAAAAGCATATCAACTGAAAATACACAGGTTTTATTAAGTCAAGTCAAATTTATTTGTATAGCACTTTTACAACAGATGTTGTTTCAAAACAGCTGTACATAAAATTATTCTATAACAGAAAATGAATGAATATAATGCCAATATTAGTTATTTATGTTTAGAACTATTAGTGATTAAAAATAGTAAACTGAGTAAGTGTTGTGGGTCAATGATTAAACTAAATAATTTTATATTAACTATAAGTTTTAGTCCGTAGATGCATTGTCCATTGATTTTGGCAGATGAAGGCTTTTGTTAGTGGTTAATTCATTTTCTATGAAGTTTACAATAGTGTTTGTTGACTATCATTGACACAATTGATATAGGTATCATTCAGTGAGGAGCATCGCAGTCCAGCTGGAAGCTTTATGGCAGGTAATTTTGGTGAACTCCATCCTGAGTCTTTAGGCAGTGGCTCATTACGAATCCCATGTCTTTGAATTTGCATCAATTCGTCCTCAGTGAAGCCTGTCTTAGTAGATGGAAGTGAAATCTGGCTGGCACATGCTGCAATTGGTCGTCATCACTCAGCAACACAGTAGGAATCAGACATCAGGCATGGATCTGGCTGGCTCTGGTAACCTCTGCATATGTTCTGGCAGACCTAACTAAAGCAGAATAGTTTTGATTTGAGGGAATTATTAAGAATTGAGGGATAAATTAAGTGTATGCCTGTCTGAATAGATACGTTTTTAGTCTAGACTTTAACTGAGAGAGTGTGTCTGAGTTCCGAACATTGCTAGGAAGACTATTCCATAGTTTAGGAGCCAAATATGAAAATGATCTCCCTCCTTTTGTGGATTTTGATTTTCTTGGTATTGTTAACAGGGCAGAGTTTTGCGATCGTAATGAGTGCGATGGATTATAGTGTGACTGACTGGCCACTTAAGCAATTTGGAGCTAGACCATACAAAGATTTTTAAGTAATTAACATAATTTTTAAATAATTCACTTGAGCACTGAAATTTTCTTCTGGTATAATGGCAGGGATGCAATATATCGGCAGAATATTCGTGTTAAATTCAAGCTGTACTTTATCTATATTTTTCCAGGAATCTTTGGTCAAAAGTTGGAGGAGACGGTTCGATATGAGCGTCGCTATGGAAACAAAATGGCACCCATGCTGGTGGAGCAGTGTGTGGACTTCATCCGGAAATGGGGATTAAGAGAGGAAGGGCTGTTCCGTCTGCCTGGACAGGCCAACCTTGTCAAAGAGCTCCAGGACGCTTTTGACTGTGGAGAGAAGCCATCTTTTGACTGGTATAGCATGCCCTTTAGCCTAACCCTAAACCCAACCTAATCTAACCCTAACACCAAATACACATACAGTCTCTAATACACAATATAAATATTTATATAAAAAGCACTATCAGAGTTACCTTATATAAAACCAGCTTATATAAAAACATCGAAGCAAACTATCAGACTTTTCGGCTCGGAGCAATGTTCCTACTGTTTCATAAGCTACAAATCCATAAGTCTCTTTTTTAATGACTTTGACAGTTTTGTGCACACAAAGGTTATAGTGATTAAGCTAATTTATTTTGAGGAGGTGGCTTAGCGTCTACAGCCTATTATTAAGAAACGAATCTGATTGGTGTCTTGTGGAAATTACTGCAGCCTATTTATAAAGGGCTTTATTGACCAACTAGTCAACTATCTGTTGACAGAACCCACTGATTTATCGATTCTGAAATTATGTCATTTTGCACATCCCTACCACCCATCCCACTGATTCTGCCTGGGTAGAATTCATTCATTCCTACACTGCTATCATTTTTCTATCATTTTAGTCACTGCTATTTTTATCACTTCTTTCGTAATGTTTCTCACACTGTATGCTTCTAGTTTACTGTTTTGATGTAGAACTGATCTTTTATATTAATATGGATACTCTGGTTTATCCTTACAGTAATACAGATGTACACACGGTAGCCTCCTTGCTGAAGCTGTACTTGAGAGAGCTTCCTGAGCCCGTCATTCATTTCTGTAAATACGACGAGTTTCTGGCCTGCACCAAACTCCTCAGCAAAGACCAGGATGCAGTAAGTGCTCTTATAACATGTTGGTTCTGTTATTGCAGAACAAATTGGATTTCTATTTTGTAATTAAGTACTGTTTTTTCTCCTTGACAGTGTTTTAGGGAACAACTGATTATAAAAATCTAGCTTTTTAAGTATGTTTTGCTATTGGGTAAATTTTGTGAAACATTGGTGTCAATGGGAAAACTTATATATATATATAGATATATAGATATATAGCTTTACTAAGGCAAGGATAAATGGACATAGGAATAGGTGGTGGCCAGGGCCTTAATAAACCTTATTATGTTGGCTCATGAATTGAATTAGTTGACGTAACATTCGCCCAAAGCTAGCAAGGAAAGTGGCCGCTAGCTATGGTACACGTAGCACTTGCACAATCGTTCAGTCCACTGTCAAAGCAGTCATCTTTGTATTGATAAATTGTACTGATAAATATACATTATAAACTATAAACTGTATATGCTCTGTTAATGAATATTTATTGGATGACAACATTCACTCAGTAGCCACATAAATGGCCACTTGTCATAGTAAGATTACCGCTATTGCTTTTATTAAATTCCCTGTTGATGAAGCTGACTGATGGCCGGTGTTCATTAGACCAGCTACTTTTTTTTTTCTTCGCACTACGGACAAGTTTTTATTTCTCAATTAGGAGTTACCTCTCACTCTTTCTTTTGTTTGAGTTTGGGTCAAATTGAGCTTGATTGACACCTTCAGGCAAAAAATAATGTGATTCAGCACCTTGTGATGCCCCTATAGTTTTCTTTTCTTTCATCTGACATCCCTCCATTCCTTTCTTTTTCTGAACCTGAACTACTACCGTAGCTTGGGTCCAACCTGAGGGACAGAATCTGCCTTACTCTGACTTTCAAGTTCAACTTTTACCTCACAAATCACAAGCACATCCTGCTAGTGGCTGTTGAATTGTTTGGGGAAAGAATCAATGTGCATGGTAATTTTTAATTACTGCCCAGAGGTTTTGAATGAGATTTGTACCTATGAAAATCCCCAGGGTGAGTACACGACTACATTGGCAGACACAAAGAATCATGGCACCATGTCAAATGAAGCAAAAGGCTTTAGACGATCCATTTGTATTGTGAAAAATAGCCTTCTCGTCTGCTGCAGCAAAGCCATTTTCATCAGAGTAAGCCTGCAGGGAAAAACAAATCGACCATGAAAGGGATGTAGCGCTGCATCATTAAAGCTGGAATGTCATGAATTGTTAAACCCATTGACCCAGGCTAAGAATAATATTATACTAATAATTAAATACATTGTGATGTCAATATTTAAAGTCAATTAGGAATAGTTCAAATAGACTTTAAAATCTTTTAAGGCAATGTTTTTTTAATTCAATACTTTTAATTTAATTTAATTTTAATACAATAATCTTATGGTCATGCATATTAGTCCAGGTTGTTTAAAATTTGATTAAGGTAATCAGTTATAAAAATGCATGAATGTTTTTGTATCCTATCTGTGTATTTAATTAATTGATTTTTCTGTCTGTACACAGGGAATGAAGGAATTAAGAAGGCACGTGGAAAGTCTTCCACTGGTGAACTACAATTTGCTTAAATACATATGCAAGTAAGCACTTTTTAAGGCTGCAAGGGCTGGTTGGTATTATATTATACAGTACATCATATGTGTACTGTTCGCCTCATTTGGTTTGCAATAATCAAGTTAAAAATTAAAAATAATCAACTGAGATGAAGAACCTTTCATTTGTAAAGCATTTATATCAATGGAGTATCCAAAAATTGTCATTACCACATGGTTTCTTAATATATAAACCATTTTTTTGTTAAATTTCCAGCCATAATATCTACAAGATATTATGATTTATGCTATTACTTTAATATAAAATTACTCATACCATACTACATAGGATTTCGGTCATAACACCGACCCTTACAAGCCATTTTCATTTTTGACTTTCAGTTTATACTATGGAATTTGGATTTAGCAGAGGGCATTTAAAATATTTCAACATGCACTTTTAAAGAAATGTAATTTCTGCATTTTAATATCCATCTTTCTTGGTCAGGTTTTTGGATGAGGTGCAGTCATACTCAGGGGTCAATAAAATGAGTGTACAAAATCTGGCGACAGTCTTCGGGCCAAATATATTGAGGCCAAAGGTCGAGGACCCAGTGACTATAATGGAAGGTAGGTCTTTTTTATTAACCTTTATTTAACCAAGAAGTCCCTTGAGATTAAATCTCTTTAAATCTCTTCAGTCATACACTTTTTTATCAAAGATTTGAATTCACCCAAGGTAACAAAGTGATTTATATGTAATGTGTTCTGGAGGGAATTCCATGACCAAGGTGCAAAAAAAGAAAACGCTGTTTTTATCCATATCACACACTACTGAGTGGAACACCCCATGGAATTGACTGACAAGCACAGTTTTCTTTCCTGTTCATGTATTTTCTATTGAAACATCGAACTGCTGGACCCATTTTTTAATAGCCAGTAGGCTTTCATTCCATTACAGTCATGGTCAATGATTAATGATTTGCTTCTTTCTAGTCAGTTGCAAGTGGTATTAAGGGGAGGGACATTCCCATTCTAGAGAGCTTTAGATTGGACAAAAATCTGTGTAGTGCAAGAAAATGTATCAATATTTTTGGTCCAGTTACCCAGAAGTGAATGACTGTAAATATTAAATGTGTAATGGTTAATTTTGTTAAGGTGTCCACTAGCATATAGATGGCTTCAAAGCTAACAGACATGATCTAAAAGCCAAAAAAAAACTCCAAAATGTATATTAATGGCATCTTTAATATCTGTTTGCTTTGTTTGCAGGCACAGTTCTGGTCCAACAGCTAATGGCCATTCTGATTGGTCAGCACGATTTTCTTTTCCCACCCGAAAAGGACCATACTAGCACTCTGGAATTGGTCAATAACAACAACAATGAGCCGCAAAAACAACCAATGAATTGTCAACAACAAAACAAAGAGAACAACAATGCTGGCATACGACAATGCACCTGGGACACTCCTGAATCACCCAGCCGGGTGCCATTGGACAATGGCTCTCCCCGCCTGGGAAGCCCTCGTAATAGTTTTATAGGTCCGCGATTCGAGGCAACCCGTAGTCCGCCACTTATGGTGAAAAAGAACCCAGCGTTCAATAAAGGCAGTGGAATTGTCACTAACGGCTCCTTCAGCTCTTCATCTTCTTCCTCAGGCGACGCCAATCAAGAGAAGAGCCAGACATTGCCCAACACGTGTACTCTGCAGACCCGGCGGGCAGGTGTGATGAAAGGATTGGGCACCAAGATGGGGGTTCTGAATGGTGTTGTGCGAATGGGCGTGTCCAGCACGGATGGGACGAATGGGACTCTAAATGGGCATAATGGACTCTGGACGCCCAATGGTCATGTCGCAATGCGCGAGGGGAAAGCTCGAGACACAGAGCACCAGCAGAATCGCTTGTCCACGTACGACAACGTCCATATCCAGCAGCAGACGCAACAGATGCAGCCCAGTCTCAGCAGCAGCTGTGAGGACAAGCAGAGCGTGGACAGCGCCACCTGGTCCACATCGTCTTGTGAGATCTCTCTGCCAGAGAACTCCACCTCTTGTCGCTCTTCTACAACAACTTGTCCAGAGCAGGACTTCTTTGGCAGCAATTTTGAGGACCCGTTGTTGGACGGGCCAGTACAGGAGGACAACGGACTGGTACCAGAGGACAAGGAGCAGAGTACTAGTAACGGAGGAGGTCGGGGGAGCAGAGGAAAAAGCAGTAGCGAAAACAGTGAAACGGCATTTGCTGTCATCAATGGACCGACCAATCACAGTGCACTGCACAGCCTGGTGGCCAGCCTCAAACAGGAAATGCTCAAGCAGAAGAATGAATATGAGGCCAGAATCAAGAGGTAAGATTCATATTCAACCATACTGTTCTTAGCACTTGAAAATACTTGAAGACAACTTATTCTATCAAACATTATGGTGCCAGTTTGCCTTTGTCTTTCTTGTCTATGGAAGATGTTTGTTTTAATGTTGTTGTAAAATTACCGCTTAAGGAACATTTTCCAAAAGAAATGAACCTTCATGTTGTTACAAAACCGTATGTCTTTCTTTCTGTGTGACTTTATTTTTCATATTGAGCACTGTCAAGCTCCAAAAATGACAAAGAAACACCATTTAACTATGTTGAGTTCATTTGTGTTTATTTTTTTTATAATTATGACAGTTTTTTACTCCTTTTCTGAACACACACACACACACACACACACACACACATATATATTTATTTATTGATAGGAGGATTAATTGAACTGAGCTTATACAGGGCCGGTGAGGGGCACTCCCTGCTGAAAAAAATTAAATAAAATAACAATTACTACATAAATTAATTACCACTTGCATGATCTGGACAAAATAGGTGTATTTTAAAGCTTAGAATCTGGACTTTACAAGTTATATAGCTGTTCAATTCTTAAATAATGCTATTTAATTAGCTGACAAATAAGAACTGTTCTCACCCTTTGCAAATGTATTATCACAACAATTATATTCAAAGTTGCTAAAACCATAAAAGGAATTGATAGCAATGTGTTATATATCATTGGAAAGGTCTCAATTAGTAGAATGCAATGAGCATTATTTTCACTCACAAGCCAAACTGCAGTGAGTATTAGTGTATGAAATTACCATAAACACACATTCTGTAAAGATAATAAACAGGAGTGTCTGTTTATCAAGTTTTTTTCCGTATTACTTCCAGAAACATACATTTAACATAGACAATGACATAGCGTAACTACAGATTATCCTGATTCAAACGAGCCCAAACACAACATAATATGATAAGTAGATCTTGAAATATTCCTCAAACAAGAGTATACATGGAAAGATGATGCATTAAAGAGTGCTCAACAAAGTGTGTGTGTGTGTGTGTGTGTGTGTGTGTGTGTGTGTGTGTGTGTGTGTGTGTGTGTGTGTGTGTGTGTGTGTGTCAGAGAGAGAGGGATTGAGAGAGAGTGTGCGTATGCACATGTCTGAGGACATTGCATCCACATATGTGCTTATCTAAAGGATTGGGATGCTCCTGAACAATTAATATTTCTATATTTTGTATTTTGATACATTCGTTTCCAATGGTAACACAAGTGTAACACAGTGAAATAAAAAAACAAAATGTAAAGAAAATTGTTACATTTTAGTTTTTTGTTTCCGGATACCAAATGTGGACAAAGTCAAGGAATTTGAAACCAAAAAATGTAGAGATCATAAAACTGAATTTTGACTCGTCCCTCATTTTCTTTAAAAAAAAGCAAAAATCTGGGTTACAGTGAGGCACTTACAATAGAATTGAATGTGGCCAAGTTCCAGAGGGTTTGAAGGCAGAAATTTGAAGCTTATTATTTAATAAAAGCATTTCCATAAATCTTTCTGTTAAAACTTGTGTATTTTTTGAGATGTAAAGTTATTTATTCGTCTGGGATTACAGGGTTTATGAATGAAATCATGAAACTTTACAAAGAAAAGGTTAGTAAGCCATTTGATCACACTAAAAACATGTTAACAAATATATTGTATATGTCTTGTGGTTATATTTATCAAAAAGTGAGGATTTTATAATTGACGGATTGGCCACCATTCACTTCCATTGCAAGTTCCTCACTGTAACCCATATTTACATTTTTAGTAGGAACAAGTCAAAATGAATTTTTGTGGTAATCAACAATATGCCATAAATGTTGTCGATTGAACTTAACTAGAATTGAACCCGGAATGTATTAAATGAACCTGAGAGTACTAAACTGTTATTGGTTGCAAAAAAAAATGAAGAAATTCTTCATAAACAAACATGCACGAGATGGGGAATGCATAGAACTTTTATGAAAGACAGAAACCTGTAGAGTTTCCATCTGGGCCTGCCAATGAGGTTTGACATCACTGATGTCAAGAATGTTGTGATGCATCTTGAGAAGACTTGGAATAGAGCACGAGTCATTTATATACTCTTTTATAGTACGTTTTTGTTTAAATTGAATCTTGACAGCCCCAGTCCCTATTCATCTTGGGCGAACTAACCCGCACTAAACTAATCATCACAATGATGAAAGTCTTTACATTAACCCCTCCCCTTCCTCCTATCTTCCCTGTAGTCTGGAACATCATAATCTAGAGTTGGAGACAGTGATGGCGAATCTCCACGAAGAGTTGGACCAGGAGAAGAAGAAATACACCATGGTGGAGATCAAGCTGAGAAACGCTGAGCGAGCCAAGGAAGATGCGGAGAAGAGAAACGAAATGCTACAAAAAGAGATGGAGCAGTTCTTCTCCACTTTTGGAGATCTGACTGCAGACCCACGACGACCTGATAGAGCCAACACCATCTGGATCCAGTGAGATGTGGTGGATGGTAGCATATTCGTTCAAGCTTGCGTTGAGAACGGTCTACTACAAACAATCACTCAATGATCAGTTTTGTTACATTGTGTGGGCTGTGACAGACAGAATCTGACTGTAATAACTTGTCCTGAATTGACTTGTCCTCAGTCGTTGTTTCTTGCCCGTTTGGTGCAAAGATTCGACACAGCTGAGCGAAGGCCACTGAGCCCAATTTCAAAATGAACATGGACTAGTCGTGAAAATGTTGCTGGACTAAACCATTTGGATTCATTGGATTCAATGCTTCTTGGATCCCAAGAAAGTAAGACAGGGAAATGGTTTGAAATACGGTCGTGTTTTGGCAACACAACACTTGAAATGAGTGTCATAAATGGATAGAGGAGGATTCTGACTTTTTGAAATTTTAGGGTCTGATCTCTGAAAGTGTTAAAAATGAACTTTGATGGTTGACTATTGGTCAGAAGATGGGTAAACACCTGAAGGACAACTGAACCTTGAAGGTTTCTCACATTTCTTATCGTGATCCAACCAAATGTGTCCTTGATCTGTCACCTTGTCATATATCCACCTATGTGTGTGTATATATATATAAGCAAAACAATGTAAAAAATTCCACAATGATAAACTATGTCTGTATAAATGCAAATCAAAGTAACATGTTGATGTACTAATATTTAAAGAGAGAGTTCTCCATGTGTTACATAGAAATTTTATATCAAGGCTTTTCCTTGCACTTAAAAATACTTGATTTTTTTTTCAAAATGGTACAGATATGAGATTGTGTGGCATAAATTTGCATTTTGTTCCCTCTGTCTTCCCTCACACTTTTCTCCGATATTTCATTGTTACATCCAAATTGCCACAGAGCTTGCCACATGACCAAAAACATGTAAATACATGCGTAAAAAATGGTGTACACTTGGGCTGTCTTTGTCATTCTTACCAATAGCACATTACGCTTTAAGCAGCGCTAGACAGAAAGAAATCTCTTAAAATGAAGTCCAAGGTGTGACAATTCAAACCTGTTAAAGGTTATACTGAGTTGTCTCGGCGTGGTTTGCATTGTTTGTTTTTAATTCTTGCCGCTGTCCATGCTTCTACTGTGGCTTCATATATTCAGTGAAATGCAATTAAATTAAATTATTTGACTTAATTTTAACTGGGTCTTAATTTTTGTCTTATTGTCTTATTTTCTGCAGTATATCAGTCGCTGAGGCAGACCACACATAAAATCAGTGGGTGGCATGATATTTACAGTCACAAAATATTTTTTTTTAAAAAGAATCAAAGACATCTTCCCAAACAAATTCTGGGCATTGTCCATGAGGCCTCTAAAAGCATCCCTTGGTGAAAAATGTTTGCAATGCTAACTCCAATGGTTGTAATTCTTAACAATGTATAAAAAAGCATCATAGAACACACAGAATGATGAAAATGCTAACTTACTCATGACCTGATCTTGAATATGAAAAGGGATGGATATTTAATCTCTTTACAAATTCGTGGGTCTTGCCTTGGTGAGTCTTTATGTCTTTTCCCACTACAGTGTGTGTGTGTGTGTGTGTGTGTGGGTGGGTGTTAAAGGAATGTTTTGGTTTCAATACAAATTATACTCAATTGACAGCATTTGTTGCATAATATTGATTTATAAAATTAAAAAAATCAAATGTGTTCATTTAAAAAAAGCAAAAGTTGCGGTGACAATAAGACACTTTCAATGGAATTGAATGGGGCTCATCTGTAAACATTAAAATGTTACAAAACTATAGCCACAAGACATAAACATTACATATCTTAACATGATTTCAGTGTGTTTAAAATTGAATTTATAGACTCCTCAAGTGTATTTAATCTGAACCTATTCAAAACTCTATACTGAAGCTTAAAAGACCTTTCTTCACTGAATAATAAGCTTAGAACAGCCAGACAAAGTAAACGTGGCCTGCAAATTCCATTCCAAGCTGCCAATGACAGAAAGGAACAGGGTCCAGGAATATTTTCACGCCAAGCTTGATGTGAAGAATACAAACCTCTGGAAGCAGGGAGAGACTGCAGATAATAGTGCTTCTCATGCAGGGATCGTCCTTTGTTGTTAATTCAATGGATCAAGTTTTAGCTCCATTTAACAGAACTTAACCTTAGGAGATAGAAGTCCACTGTTGGAAACAGAGCTATTGAGATGAAAATGTCATGTTGACTGAAGTGTGTGTGAGAGGGATAGACAAATAAAATACAAAATACAAATGTATGAACTATGATAGTTGTAGAAACTACTATAAAATATCAGGTTATAAAGTTACATTTCTGTGTATGTAATAAATATATACAGCATTTTAGCCTAGTTTTAAGATTTATGAATTTAAATTTCATAAAATTACAGCAAATTTAATTTTGTAATAATTGTTTAACAAAATTAAATTACAAACATTAAAATTGTTAGTTTTCATTTTTATTTTAAATAATTGATAAATATAATAATTTGATGGAATTTTGTCATGAAATTCAAATGTGTATAATGTTTATATATATATATATATATATATATATATATATATATATATATTATATATATATATATATGTAAATTACGTATTTTAATTTCATGACAAAATTCCATCAAACTGAATTGATTTATGAAGGTAATTAACCTAGAATTTATTGAGGTAATTAAGTAATTAACTACTAATAAATAAAAATACAAAAAGTAGACAGTATATACACAATATTATATTAAAAACAATAATAACAATAGCTATATATATATATATATATATATATAAACTTTGCTGGTTCAAAACAAATGATGCGTTCAAGCCTTCGTTAGTAATTAAAAAATGTTACTTCAGAAATAGTATCATGGCTTGTGCTGTTTCTACCAAGTTATTGGATAAACAAGGATGTGTGTGTGTGTGTGTGTGTGAGAGAGAGAGAGAGAGAGAGAGAGAGACGGAGCGTGTGCGATCACCTGTTGCCACTCCCAAGCAGAGATGCTGTCAGCTTTCTCAGTGGAAAAATAGTAGTCCAAGCGGGGTAATTCTCAGTGCGCATGAGTCATTCACTGTAGAAACCACAATCTTCTCCGCCATTTTGAACAGTACTTTTTCTCCAATGTGGAAACTCCAGTAAGAGGTAAGTGCCTTGAGTTCTGTAATTAAGCAATCCGTGTGTCTCTCAGCTGTGATGAGCCTTAATGCTTAAGTTGTTAGTTTTAAGTGATTTAAAGCTATTTCCTAGCTTTAGAAGTGTAGTAGTAATACGTGCAATCACGAAGAGCTCTTTTATGTAAACAATGACTGACATGGATTCACTTCACCACCTAACTGGCGCATATTACACACAAAAATTATGTTTTTCCACCACCTGCTGGCTAACATATGTAATGTAAAAAAAAAAAAAGAATACAAATAAAAGACATTTATACAGTAACTCAACAAATCTGCACTGCTCTAACACTTTAGTTTAAAATGGCACGAACACAAGCAGAGTGATACACACACAGTGAAACATCTGAGTGCTGATGCTGTGAGACCATCAGTGCTCAGGGAACGTCTCTCATCCATTCAGATTCAATGACCGTGTGTTGTGTGTGTGTATGTATTCCTCCAACACAGCGATTGATTCAAGAAAAGATTATACTCGATTTCAAGGTCAAAGGATTTGTTTATTTTCAGTCACATACAGATATTTATATTACATACACAGTACCTTAAAATGTCGGGTTTTAACAGCAATCCATAGTGCCGTGTTAAATCTTTCATTTTTATTTATTAATTTTTTTCCAACCATCTCAACTCATCTTCCATGTTTAGAACAATTTCATTTGAACAACAGCCTGGAGCAGAAGGTGACAATGGCATTTGATTTTAAAAAGCACAGCGTAAAGAACTACATTCTCCATTTCCTACTCTCAACAGAATGGCTCACTGACAGAACAGACAGAGATAGATGGAGAAAGAGAAAAAGAGAGGTTTAAAAAATCATCATAAAGACTGCTGATTGAATTGAACATCACCACGAGACTCATCACAATAACTGTGGAGTATGGTGTGAATTCATGATTAGATAAACAAACCATTATTCATCCATGCTTAAAAAGAGTTATTGCACTAATGTGATTATTGACCAAAAGAAAGAAAGAAAGAAAGGATAAATTAAATAGAAGTCAATGGATGATGTTATCTGTATTGCTCAGTGTGTTTCATTAAAATGATACATAGTTTTATCAACTGTATATTTTGTGCAGTTTGTTTGATGTATAGTGAACATTAAATCAACCTTAGATTATTATATTGAACATGAACATGACAGATGCATTATAGTGGGAAAAGTGTTTGTTTTCCAAATGACTAATTATTGAATTGCTTTGTCTGGTGAACATGCATTTATCTGCTGAAGATTACCAAATTGGACTATAAATAAAAATGTGGAGAATATTTTACAATTCTGATCTGTTCAAGTGAACACTTCTCAGAAGGCCACCATCTGAACCAGTCAGTTTGAATTTGAATTATGACATCATAATATCACATTATTAAGAGACATCAAGTGTTCCCTATCTGTCACTCCCTCGACGTTGTGTCGATGAGTTGACACTAGGGGTCGCTCCTGCGGAGCCCAGACATCTCTGATCTTGAGAAAAGGCCAATGGAAATTGGTGTGTGGAATTTGCATGCCACTCCCCCCGGGCATACGGGTATAAAAGGAGTGACGCTGCAAACACACATCAGATATCTTCTTCGGAGCCGAGCGAACAAGTCACAGAGCTGAATTCCTCTGCTGCCTCCATTCATCTCTACACGCTGTTGGATCTACGGCGCTTTCCAGCGGTTCTCCCCCTCGCACACTATGTTGTGCTTTATATATATATATATATATATATATATATATATATATATATATATATATATATATATATATTTATATACCTACCTATATACACATATAAAACACACAAAAAGAGTAATATTTCTCTAAAAGAGTGGCGCAAATGGAAAGCGTCTTTTTCAAGATGTCTATGTGATGTATATTACGCAAAATGGTTTCCCTGCCGGTAAACCGCGTCTTCCTTGGGCAGAGGGCCCTCTGTCCTTGGTCGCCGTGTTTGTAGTAACTCCTCCCACCTTGGCCACTGAATGACGCCACTCCGCACGACATACTTCCACTCCTAACCGGTAAGACCATGTGTTGTATTCCACCTAAAATCCACCCCTACTCTTGGGACCGGGTGTGGTCTCTGCTGTGTCCTCCTCTTTGGAGGGACAACCCCCAGCTTGGACAGTATATTTGGCCCCCAGCCGAACGATTTCATTCCTTTTTGGGGAGAACTATAGAAAGAAGGCCACGGCTGGGCCAGCCTGTCCTTATACTTCTAAGCAGTTAGCCGTTCCCCTAGGTGCAGGGGACCGCTTCATGCCTGCCAGTGTGTTGGGGGTAGTTATGCGACGGCTTGCTGCACTGGCTACGAGGCACACAGAGGTCTGCCCGTCTCGCACCGCCAGTCTGCATAACTCGGTTCAGCTCTTGTGGCGTTTTCCATTGGGAACTCTAGTGTCAACTCATTGACACAACGTTGAGTGAGTGACAGATAGGGAACGTCTCGGTTACTAATGTAACCTCCGTTCCCTGATGGAGGGAATGAGACGTTGTGTCCCTCCTGCCACAACACTGAACCAACCGCTGAAATGGCCGGGTCTTTGGCTCGGCTCCTCAGTGCGATACCTGATGTGTGTTTGCAGCGTCACTCCTTTTATACCTGTATGTCCGTGGGAGTGGCATGCAAATTCCACACGCCAATTCTCATTGGCCTTTTCTCAAGATCAGAGATGTCTGGGCTCCACAGGAGCGACCCCTAGTGTCAACTCATCGACCCAACGTCTCGTTCCTTCCATCAGGGAACGGAGGTTACATCAGTAACCGAGACGTTTTCCGTTCTTTCATTTCCTGCTCACACACTGCACTCTCACTGTTACGAGACAAATCAAACTCTACAATATCACTTACAGAACGCTTGCCATATGCCTTCTAAAGTAAATTCTTTACTTTAAAATTTTGTACTTTTACCACAATGCCAAAGAAGTGACATCGGTGCAATGGACATTGGTTTCTTTGAAACAGCATTATAACATTCAGTACATTCAGTGTTGACACCCACATTAATCAAGGCTGTCGCACAAAATCAAAAGCCATTTTAAGAAATGAAACCTAAAAGTTATATCGTTTTAACCTGGTCATCAGACTATTTGAAGCACCATGGGAGAAATGCATTCTCCTGGTCTGAAATCCAGGATCTACAGTTATTTCCAAACTTTATACACGAGAAAACCTACTGTTTTGGACATTTCAAAACAACTGGTTAGATGGTGCAACATTTTGAAATGGAAGTTTGAGAGAATTATATTTCAAAATGACTATAACCCTGTGTGCGACCCAACGGGTCGTTTTGTCGAAAAATAACTTGCAAGTATAAAATGCAAGATGCCACACCACATTTTTATCTGTCTATTCTAAAGTGAAATTTAATCAACAAATTTGATACACAACGCAACAGTTTACAATTAATTTTGAATTCTAACAATTGAAATACAAAACCTACTGTGTGTATGTGCATGTATATGTGTCCACCCTGTTGTAAAATCATCAGCAGCTTTATTTAAATTGTATGCCAGAGACTGGAGACCTCCCAGAAACCCTTCAAGTCCTCAAGAGATGATATTTATTACTTTGTACTGCATGTTATAAGAATGAGAATTTGATGTAGATTGTTATGGTGAAAATTTGGTAAAATAGACTGATTACAGGTCAGGGCTATGTACATACCGTAAGGTACGGCTCATGCAAGAAAAGGTTCTCAGAGGGTATAAATGGCTTTCAATGTCAAAATTCTGAGGTTTCATAATTGCGCTTAAGAGAGCAGCACCTGAACGATTCCTTACATGTATTTAAAGGTGATGGATGAACGATTTGAATACACAGAATACACACTTAAACTTGACCAATGAGGGAAAACATATTCTGTCAGGGGTGATAAATATTTATGAGAGTGATTGTAAAAAAAAAAAAAAAAAAAAAAATTACATTTTACAACATGCTTGTTGTATTGGTTAACATTAGTTAACTACATTAACATGAACTTAAAAAAAATACATTTGCATGTATTTACCTTGGTTAACTTTAATTTTAACATATACTAATACATCTTTTAATTAAAAGTTGTATATGTTAAAATTAGTTAATGGATTATGAATGAACATAAACAATTGTATTTTCATAACATTAACGAAGATTAATAATTGATGCAAAACAATAATTCTTAGTGTTAGTTTATGATACCAAATACATTAATAAATATAAATGAAAATTATTTTATTGTAAAGTGTTACCCCAAAAAACTAAGCATGCATTTTTAACATGTACAGCTGTTACTAAAAATGTAAATAATAATTAAAATTATGAATAAATAGCATTCCTTTCAATGTTAGGGTTATAAATATTTATACTTATTTTATGATTATTGCAACAAAAAAACAAACAAAAAAAAAATCAATCAATTAAACAATATTAGTGTTTTGTTTCAAATAAACAATTTACAATAATGTGATATTGGTTAACATTAGTTAAATGCATTAGTTAACATGAACTAACAATGAACAATACTAAAAGAAGCATTTTTCAATCTTATTAATATGTTAATTTTAATGAACAAACAATAAACAATTGATAATATTGATAATAATCATAAAATAACATTAACCAAGATTAATAAATGCTGTTAAAGATATTGCTTATTCGTAGTTCATGATACCAATGGTACTAACTAATACTAGCAAAATCTAGTGAACATTTTATATGTTGCATAAAATCTCAACATTAATATCTGATATGCTGTTACAAAAAACATAAATAATATTTGAAATTGAGAAAAAAAACATTCCTTTTAATGTTACAGAGTGAGAATGGGTTAGAAAATGAGAGTTTGGCAATAAAATGTTACATAAATTGTATTTTATCCCTTTATTCAAATGTTTAGTACACGGATCAATTAATTTAAATATTATGTTCAATTTACCGTGTACTTCATGACGTTCATTAAATGAAACTAATCTCTACCTATATTACTAAAAACATCATGTGTGTGTGTTTGAAAGTTGAAACTACATTACTTGTCTTTTAAAAAATGTAATGATAAAATGTGAAGGGGGGGTTACATAAATTAAATACACAGTGGGCCCAACAAGTATATGGATGTGTAAGCCCCACTCAAATGTACGTCATCACAAAAAAAACAAAACAAAAAAAAAATATATATATATATATATATATATATATATATATATATATATATATATATATATATATATATATATATATATATATATATATATATATGGGAGGGGCCGGTGTAGTTTTCTGAGGTCTTAAAACATACTGTGTGTCCATGTAGAAATACTTCTCTTGGTGCGGGTCCTCTTTTAACATACAGTGACTTTAATATGAGAACTGGATTCAAGATCGAGATCTCTACACTAGAAATGACATGAACGGGGTGTCTTAGTGATTGTGGTAAACAGACCTGGCACATCCGACGCCACCATTGGTGACAAAGTCACCACCTGGGCAACCTCTCTATGTAGCTGTCATATTTACTGTATTTATGTTTCATTGGAGGAAACTGCATTAATTCAAAGGCACTTCTCAAATTCAGATGCAGACAATAAATAGGTTTAAAAAATAAACTCCTGCTGTGAAATTATTATATATTCTGTGTTTAGGTAGTAAACAAGTTGATTCCCTTCAGACAACACAAATATGAATATTGAGATGAGATTAGTGGATGCAAACAAAGGACAAAATGTGAGAATGTGTGAAGATGAGTTACATGCTTTCAACCTGCATTCGTCTTATGTAGACGCATACCAGGGCTCAACAATAAGGATATATATATATATATATATATATATATATATATATAATATTATTATTTTTATGCCAGTCAGGCCAGTAGTTTATATTTTTACCGGCATCGCCACAGATGCGCTAAATAATTTTAATGTCAAAAACAGTGAAACTGTGTTGAAATGTATTCTGTGTATTTATCATTAAATGTTATGTTTCTACATTTTAAACACTTTACAATAAGTTTGTATGCATTAACATAGTAAACTGCATTAGTTAGCATGAACAACTTTTACAGCACTTCTTAATCTTGGACAATATTAATGATATTCTACATATTAATACAAGCAATATGAATCATTTTTTGTTAACTTAGAAGTTGTATATGTTAACATTAGTTAATGCATAATGAACTAATATAAGCTAATGAACAATTGTAATTTTCATGAATGACCATTAACTATTCAAATAAAGATATTGTTAATTGTTAGTTCATTGTACCTAATATATTTACTAATGCTTCAGGAATATTCTGGGTTCAATACAAGTTAAACTTTATTGACAGCATTTGTAGCATAATGTACTGTAGATTACCACAAAAAATCATTTTGACTCGTCCCTCCTTTTCTTTAAACAAAGCAAAAATCGAGGTTACAGTGATGCAGTTACAATAGAAGTGAATGGGGCCAATTTTTAGAGGGTTTAAAGGCAGAAATATGAATCACTGACTTCAGTTAAAAATGGTGTATTATTTAACTGTATAGTTGTTTAAATCATAATTTTTATGGTCGTTTTAGGGTATTAGGGTTTATGGCATTACGTCGTCATGGCAACAAAGTTGTAAAATTGGATATAAGTTTACACAATAAAAGTTAGTAAACGATTTTATCATACTAAAATAATATTAGCATGCATATTGTTTACATTTTTTGCCTTTACTTTTGAAACTGATTATTTTAATGTTTACGGGTTGGCCCCATTCACTTCCATTGTAAGTGCCTCATTGTAACAGTTACATTTTTTATTTGTATTTTTTTTAAAGAAAAGGAGGTAGTAGTCAATGTTATATTTCAAATGCTGTCAATTGAGATTAACTTGCAAATACAAACTTCTTGTAAAGTGTTACTCGTTTAAAAAACTCCTAAAAACACTTTTCCTGGAAAATGATGGCATATGGTGCAAATTAAATACTACTGATTTGTTTATATTTTTCGGAGTGTTCCAAAACAATCACAAGTCTTCAAATCTATGCTAGCAAGCTATATAACATTATCTTGGTGGCACATTTAGATCAGCACAATTTGCATAAGCGTACATTTGCATAAATCCAAATGTCTCAGTTTGCAAGGCATAAAAACACTAAGATGAAACTCTCTCAAACTAGGGCCAGCAGGTCATCCTTATTGTTGAGCCCAGGACACCTTGGCGATGTGACGCCCTCAATCTAAAATATGTCTGACAGTGAGAAACCTTTCCTTGGTTAAGTTGTTGCATGCAAGGCTGTCGCCTGTTAAGTGGGCCGTAGATAGGGTGAGTTTCACAAACACAATGACAGGGCTGTTGAAACTGATCGCCAATTTACAGAGCTCGGAGTATGAGAGCGACATTGCTTGTGCCCCCCATTGGCTTCCTGTAAAACACATTCCAACGACTGACAGAAATGCCCAAACGCACACTTCGGCTTCCCAGAGCTCTTTACATGTTATATAAACAAGGTTCTTTATATTTGTATATGTTATAATTAGCTTAATTTCTTCATTATTTTTCTCTGACCATGCAAGACTACAGGCAAAGGGAACAAAGGTGGTAGCTGTGATGTGGCAAGGTGCGCAAGTACTCCCTCTACTGGCCGTCAGTCCCACTCTCATGCTGTACAGAATTACATAATTACAAAAGATAGGAGGGACCATTGTACACATTTATACCCTAACTGGAGTTGCACACAGACATACCAGCCTGTCAGAAACCATCAAGGAGTTTCGGAACAAGCGAAAAACCATCAGGGGAAAAGACATGGGCGATTGATATTGAACAGTGCTCATTAATATAAAAGCCCACCCTGCCACATTGACTGAAGCACAGAAAATTGCAAGGTGTTAAATATCAGCCAAATGTACATTTTACAGATATGCCTGATTAAGTCCATATATATATATATATATATGTT
The DNA here is from genome assembly GCA_032164185.1 of Moxostoma hubbsi. NCBI lineage: Eukaryota > Metazoa > Chordata > Actinopteri > Cypriniformes > Catostomidae > Moxostoma > Moxostoma hubbsi. The sequence continues at coordinate 38,307,867 of JAVLUX010000001.1, forward strand.
CATTTTCTTTTAATTTTTCCATTTTGGATGCCATATGAGGGGGATTCAAAGCAAAGCAACAAGTGAAGATCTGTAAATATACATATTCAGACGTTTTCGTTGAATGAAAATGCATACTTTACGATACATATTTTGCGCATATAGTAATATTTTTCCCACATTTTTTCCCCGCATAAATTATATTCTTGTACACATTTGAGAGGAAGTGGACTGCACGCGATTGGGTTTGCAGGGGCCGTTCACCTTCTGAAGAACATGGGGTTGCGCAGGCAGGCGGTTAGTCACCTGCAGCACCCTAGTGGTCCCGCGGAGGTCTCCAGGCTGCTGTCGGTGTCGGATGCCAGGGTCTGATCGGTGGACATGGAGGAGATGTCGTTAACAGAGGAGGAGGGGGGGAGGCTCTCGCTGCTGTTCATGGCTGCACCTGCGCTAAGGGAAGTAACGGAAAAAACGGTTACAACGAAAAATAGAACAGCCCATATATTTAATACCCACAGCACACTCTAGCAGGGCTAATAGGTACTACAATCACAGTATTGTTAGACGGCTTTAAAGAGATAGTTCACTCCCCCCCAAAAAATAAAATAATAATAATTCTTTAGAAAAATATTTCAGCTCTGTAGGTCCATACAATGCAAGTGAATGGGTGCCAACATTGTGATGCTCCAAAAAGCACATAAAGTCATCATTAAAATAATCCATTCGAATCCAGTGTTTTACTCCATAATTTTAAAAGTGATATGATAGGTGTGGGTGAGAAAAAAGATAAATATCCTTTTTTCCTTGAAATGCTTCTCCCTGTCCAGTAGGGGGTGATATGCATGAAGAAAATGAATCACCAAAAACACAAGAAGAAGAATGTAAAAGTGATTGGTTTTCTTACCCAAACTTATCATATAACTTCTTAAGATATTGATTTAACCACTGGAGTCTTATGGATTACTTTTATGCTGGTTTGAGCTTAAAAATGTTGGCACCCATTCACTTGCATTGTATGGAAGAAAAGAGCTGAGAAATTCTTCTAAAAATCTTCATTTGTGTTCAGCAGATGAAAATCATACACATCTGGGATGAGTAAATGATGAGGGAATTTTCATTGGGTGAACTATTCTTTACAGTAACAAGGAAATATACCACAGGAACGAAAAAAATGGTTCTTTAAGGATGGAGTCCATGGATGGAGATTCGTTTCTAAGGTGATATTGTTGGATGTTGAGCAAATAAGATAATTCAAGAAACACATCTCTTTCGCAAGCACTTACTATTTTATTACTCTATAGGCCTACTACTCTAGCTACTTTTGGAACTTAGCAGTGCGATACTGCAGATATTGTTGTCTTCTGTATGACAAATTGATTATATGTTCCTCATTTTTAAGTCGCTTTGGATAAAAGCGTCTGCTAAATGACTAAATGTAAGTAAACTGATCATGCTATCCTGAACCCTAAAACAAAAATATTAGATTTTTTTTAAATATAATTTTACTAAAGACACATTCCCCCACAGACAACCTTGCAATTGCACTTTGTGCCTGTGTTTCTGCAGCACAATTAAAGGAATATCCCAGGTTCTAAACAAGATCTGCTCAAATCGACAGCATCTGTGGCATAAAGTCGATTACAACACATATGAATTTCGACTCGCCCCTAAAAATAGGTTACAGTGAGGCACTTACAACAGAAGTGAATGGAGCCAATTAATATTTGAAAGGGTTTAAAGGTAAAGACATAAAGCTAATAATTTAGTAAAATTTTGAGCTGAGTTGTTTAAATCATCATTTTTGCAGCATACTGATTTAGGCAGATGAACTTCTATTTATTTGCCATCATGGCAACGAAGTTGTAAAATTGGATCTAACTTTACACAGGAAAATTCAGTATGCTATTTTCTCACACTGAAATCACATTGACAAACATTTTGTTTACATCTTGTGGCTATACTTTTGAAAGTGAGTGTTAAGGGGTATAAGGGAAAGGAGGAGACGAGAACCGGCTTGACGACATGAATAATAGTTTTTATAATAAACTCAAAAACACACAAACATAAACAGAGCAACTGCCTTCAAATTCTCTCTCTCGAACCGTCGTCCCGGCCGCATTTAACCCTCGCGCGCCCCCATCAGGCTGATTGGGGACCGGGCGTGCATTGTTGAAGCCCGGCCCCGCCCTCCTCCGTTCTACACTCCTCCCGGCGTTGCCTCAGGTGCCTCACTGTAACATTGATTGCAGACTAGACTAGTTTCATGCAAAAACAATCACAGTACGACCAGTGAAATCTATTTGAATCAATAGTTGGAGTAATTTACAGAATTAACATCTGACTCATTCACTGAATCAAGAGCCATTACTTTCACTCGTGTCCAATTTGAAATCAGTTTTAATTTTTGTAGCAGGATCCTGTCATATATACTCATTTGCTTTATTTATTTATTTATTTATTTATTTATGTATGTTGGTTTTCCTGTGTTTTATCCTGCCTTTTCCTCCACATGCTGTGTTGAGTATTTGAGCACATTGTTTTGTTTGTGTTTTAACATGTGCTCTCTTTGTTCTTCCCTTTCATTTACTCCCTGGCCACACCGCTTTTTAGGTCTGATTTTTTAATTGTTCCCACCTGTTTCCCATTATCTCTTGCACATTTATGTCTTGATTATTTCTCAGTGCTGTATTGTTTTTACTATAACCTGTCTGATGGTTACCATGTCTAGTCATTTTCCAGTCAGTCTATTTGGTTCTGTAAATTTTTGTGTCTTTTAGATTCCATTCAGGTCTCTGTACCAAGGTACTTCAGTTTTGTCATTGTTATTTTTACTTGGTTTGTGTTTTTTTTTAGTTAATAAACTGTTTTCTTGCACTTATGTCCTGCAACTGAGTCCTGTCTTCCCAGATTCCTGACACTTGAGTCTTGTTATTGACTGATGATACAAATTCACCACAGTGTTACAGTTGTTATATATTATAAAAAATAGAATTAAAAATTAGTATAATATAATTTAAGAAAGTGGAACATGAGAATAAATACAAGTTTTGTAAAGCGAGACACCTTGCCTTTCAAAGCACACAAACAATATATCTTTTTCACCGCTAGGTGGAGCTAACACTACAAGAGGCCAGCAATGAAAACACATGGTGCCAGGACCAAACACGTGCATAATTTTCATAATTTTGGGGCCATCTAGTTTAAGAGCTGCACTGACTATACTATAAATCAACAACCCAGAAACCCTAGATTCCCCTACCAGTGTGTTTCAAAACCAATTATGCCCAGCCCACTCCAATAACCAGCAAGGCAATTGCTTGTGATAAAAATCAAGCACAAATAACCTTCTTAAGCAGCTTCCTAAGATAGCATTAAAAGCTTATTTACTTGAGTGACAGGCTACATCTCTTGTTTTCATAGGAAGCAGCCCTTTAATATCCACTCAGTGTTGTGAACGTGATTTATAATAGCATTATAATAAGAGCTGTCGATTTAACGCGTTAATTAAGTGCAATTAATTAAAAAAAATTACGCAATTAATCGCATTCCCACGGACAGTAATAAGGAAGATTCCTGAGAAATGCAAGCTTGTAGTACCACCTGTTTACTCCAGAGGTCAGTAAGTGAAATTTCAGCTGTATGAGCAACGCACAGTTTATACAGTGAAGAAAACATTTCAGTAGGCAGAACAACACAAACATGCGTTAAGTTCTTGCGTTCAAAACACTTGATGGAGCGCAAATGCGATCTGAGAGTTCTCAAGATGTGTTTAAAGATTGAATATTAAACTATATTTAACTTGACAGAGTGACCTAAACATTTTTAGAAAAAAACTATTTTTAAATATTTAAAGATAACTATGTATAATTATATATTGATATAAATATGTATAATCATTATATACTGAGTTATTGTTATATGATGGGCTTTCTCAGCAAATACTTGTGTATGCGATTAATCGCGATTAATTAATCGGGACACCATGTAATTAATTTGATTAAAAATTGTAATCGATTGACACCCCTATTTATAATACATTGCCCACGTACTCGTTTTAGATTAACATTTTAAACATGCCATTTTTAAAGTGCCTGCACAGTGGAGCTGTATGAACATGATAAAAGATGGAAGAAGCAGCTTGCTCTTGCATAGAGTAAAACGTCCTCACAAGCCATGGTAATGTCCGATTTGTGAGCAATTGAACAGCTCAAAACGGTTCACAAATCAGTCTGACTGATTCAATAGCGCAGTGGTTCTCAAAGTGTGGGGCGCGTCCCCCTACAGAGGTATTGCAAGGGGAGTGCGGAAGACTGACCACTCCTCAAATCTCGTTCACTTTCACACATTCAACAAAAATTGGGAAAATTCACATATGAACCGATGTGCGCAATTTCCTCTGGCTTTTCTCCTGTCTTGTTTAAACTTTCGCCTAGCACCATAGCGCATCCTGCGAGCGCAGCTCTTGACAGCCCAAAGTGTTGATGTCAAACAAGTTTATTCTTGCGTGCACGCCAGTTTCAAATCAGTGACGAGGTGAATTAACACTTACATTTCGGTCTGTTCCTCACACAACACTATCATATGGCTTCAGAAGAATTGAAGTCTATGGCACAAGTGTTATGGATGACTTTAATGGCACTTTTATGTGTGCTTTCGGAGCTTGGACAGCCACAAACACGAATCTCTCGTCCCTCAATCTTGTGTTTCACGGATGAAAAAAAGTCAATATCATTAATCAGGTGCAAATTATTGTCCAGAGGTCCTGACTGCTACCGAATGTAGGTGGCATTGTCATGTGATGCTTGTTACTTTTTTCAGCACTGGCTAGGTTGCGACAACCACCGTCACCGTCAACTCGCTTTTGGCGCCCCTCAGTGGACATTACAACTAGAAATGAATATCATTTGAGCACATACACCCAACAACACTTTCCACTCGGGGCAGTGTTTCAAATTTCGTTAAGCACAGAACGATTTTAGATGAAGAGATGGACTAAAAGATGGACCTAAAGTTTCTGATTTCACGTGAGATCAGTCTGTTCTACCACCATACGGTTAAACTAAAATCTCATAAGCTCCATCCTACAGATTTTCTTTGCTGGATTACCCTGTTTTTCTCCACTCACTGCTTTAAATAGCTACCATCACAGTAATTGTTGTCAGATATGTCGCATAATTCTACTTTCAGTGACCGTTTGAGCGGAAAAATAGGATTTCAGATACATCTCTCTACACGCACTTATCAGTGCACTAACCCTACATTTATCTCCACAAAGGACATCTCCAGCATCCCAGAAGCATAAATCTCTCATTTATGTCGTTACTGCAGACTAGAGCTTCTTAAAGGGAAGCATCTCTGGTTTAGTGCGAGACCCTAAAACAGGAAGGGAATGAGAATTTATATAGGCAGCATTAAATTTCAGCCCAGTACAGTTGGGTAGGTTTAACTAAACACAGTGTATCACTGTTTAGTAAAGGAATGCCATTTCAAGAATGGCCCACTGCAGGTGCAAGGCATCTATAAGCCTTCAAGTCTTTAAAACATCTCATCCACTGATAGATTTTCAGTTTGTTACAGGCATGTGATCAATGTGTTGAGAATAACTTAATGTCCTTTCACTAGGGCTGGGTATCGAGTTCGATACTTTTTAGGCACGAACCGAATTGCCTCTAAACAATCGAGTATCAAAAAGTGAATGTCAGTGATAAGCATGTAGCATGCTAGATGTGCCCAAATCTAAAAGTGCCGGTGACTGGTAGTGTTAGGCATCAAGGAAAAACACTAGTTTACACCAGTTACGCCCAGAGACGCGGCTCACACGTGAGGCTGTAGTGTGTATGCGTCCCGACCCCCATAGATGTAAAAGATGCGGAAAAGATCAAAAGTGTGGCTACGTTTCACCAGGCTCGATGCCAACAGTGCGCGATGCAATATTTGTGACAAGATAATTGCTGCCAAGACCGGCAACACAACAAATCTGATAAAGCACTTGACAGTGCACAGAATAAACTTAAAGAGCAGAAAGTTGCTCCATCTTCGACTGCAAGAAGACCAAGCCGGTGCAGTCATCCTCTCAGCGTCCTCCTGCCACGGAGCTTCCTTCAACGTGCCCACCACACAAGTCCTCCTCCAAAACTACTGATGAATGCAGCGGCACTATGACTGGGACTCCGACAGGTAAGGTTAACTTTAGCAAACAAACCAACAAACAAAATAAGCTAACTTGTAGTGGTACATGCTTATGTACTTGTTAAATGAACGTTTCTGTGCATGGTGACATAGTCCTATAAACTGGGACCTACGTAACGTTAGATATTGTTTGGATGTATGGCTATAGATAGCTAGCTAAATCGATGCTAAATATGCTTTAAGGTTGACAGTAACTAATCAAGTTTAACTCACATTGAACTAGTTATCTTGTTAAACTGTACTTATCCTTAGAGTTGGCTGAATTAAAAGTTTAGCTTTCTTGTTTTTGTTTTCCTCTTCACATTAATGTTATAGGCTCTGCCCCTGCCGACCCTGGCATGAGGAGACCAGAAGGCTCAGGAGATGAGTCTTTCTGTCTGTAAAAAAGTCAACAAACTGAAAAAATAAAACCAGTTTTTTTGAGGTAATGTTTGTAATCTTGTTAAAACAGAATTCATAAAATTGGTAGCGAAAAAAGCATAGTTTAGGAACCGGTATCGGTTATCGGTATTGATATCGAAATTTTTTTAACGATACCCAGCTCTACCTTTCACAGAATGTTTGCTCTCTGATGCAACCTAACTAGTGGTCAACCAATATGGGTGTTTTTAATGGCCGATATACACAAATCTATATTGGAAAGTGGCTTATATATTAGAAATAATTCTATAAACTAAATGAAAACTATATAATTAATAATGGGAAACATAGTCTGCGTAAAATTGATGATATTAACATTTGTTTGAAATGTTTTAAAATGTTTACTCAAAACTCACTAAAAATGTAGTGAGCAAAGTGTGTATTAATAGAACGTTTATTATGTTGACTATCATTGTGTTGTCATTAAAATTAGGCACTATCACTTCTGTTAATTGGCCAATGGGAATAGTAATACCATTCCGCAAATCTCATTTGTTAAATAATACAATTTCTATAAAACATATCTTGGGTAAATCCTAACTTATGTTATAGACATGTGTGCTCTTTCACACACACACTAATGCACAGATACAGTCACTGAGATACACACACACACACACACACACACACACACACACACACACTGCTGCGAAATATAGAGCTGCATTGCGACTGCTTTCTTCAGCACAAGCACTTAATTACAAAGGAGGGAGGTCAACCGACTGAGAGAGAGAGAGAGAGAGAGAGAGAGAGAGAGAGAGAGAGAGAGAGAGAGAGAGAGAGAGAGAGAGAGAGAGATGGAGTAAAGTGAGAAACAGAAAGAGGCCAGGAAAAGACAACATTTGCAAATAAATACATAAAATCCAGTAATACCAAAATTTTTTTATAAAAACGTGAGCACCCCAGTTCCAATGCATAACTGATAATTTTTTTAGGTGTTAGGTGGAGGGTGATATTGCAGGATACTGCAGAAATTACTGCAGTTTGTGCCACGGTCTATCTGTCTCCTGCCCTAAGTGCTGCAGTATTTCATCCTGCAGACATGCATATGCAGCAATTATGCATGCAGCCCTCTACAGGTCAACTCGAGACACTGCATGCTGCTATAGAAGAGCTAACTAAACTCTGCACTCAACATAAAAAAGTCAAACCAGAGGTCTTTCTTTGCTATCTGAAATATCAAAGTTTGAAATACCAAAGTTTAATGGCTAAATCCCCCCCAAAATGTCAGTCTGATTCAGGTTACGGATTATTGTGTGTGTGTGTGTGTGTGTGTGTGTGTTTTTCTTTCTTTTTTTTTTTTTTTTTACGTAATAGCACAGATGAGAACGGACTGGCCATGGACTTCAACCTTAAATATGAAATATGCATATACAGTCACAATATACAGTCACAGATACTGTATAGTACATAGTACATAAAATCATATGTGTTGCATTAAGTACATCTTTTAACATTATGACACAATTTGCATCATAGCACCGTAGAAAGGATCCTTATACAATCATACAAATATATCAGCCAAGTAAAAGTACTTAGTAGTGTATTAAAAAGTATTGCTGTAGCAGCGCAAATTCTGTGGAGTCTTTGTTTTATAATACTGATTATCTGATGAACTACTACAATCCTGTTACAAAGAAACAACTAAGTGGTGTTCACACCGGACGCGTTCTATTTCATATACACTGTTTCTGAATAAATGTTCTATGTAAACATGAGATAGCCTGACTTTTTGACGGCTGCGATAGGTCTCACTGTTTTTTAGCATCTTGCGCCATGATCACCACATTTTGTGACAGCATGTCAAGTTTAACTTGGGAACTATTATGCACAACCTAAAACAAAGGTTCTGTTTTTGTAAATAACACTTTCCTGCAAACCAAAAAAATGTAATAATTCAATCTCTGCTTAAAGCTATCTTTCAACATTAAAACGCATCCTGTGTGAACAGCCCCCAACAAGTCATACCAATTTAGTATGTAAGATGCACAGACTACTACAGTATGCAGTCTCCCTTTCAGAAATGTACCACAGTAGTCATAGTTTCCAGCAAAATATGTTATTTTAACCATAATTTCTACTACAAAAAACATTAACATTTTGATAACTCGGTATAGTCGCCAATATTGTCATCAGAATGAGAAATTAAACAAAATGACAGAAAAATTTTAAAAGCTTCATTCAATATTCGAGGAAGATTGTTATGGCTTTCCATCGGTTATAATAACAGTAGTCACTAAGGTATTTTGGAAACTTTGGATACCATGGTGGTTTTTTTGTAAGGGATAATTAACACATTAGATATTAGAATGTTTTACACTCAAGACGTGTTCTGTTTGTTCCACAAAAACAAGATGGTGGGGGACAGGGACAGATGGAGCAGTCACAATGGAGGGTTTCTCATAAACAGCTGAAATCACTTTAAATTGACTTACAGAAGCATAGCTTATGCACAGAGAGTACCTGAGGGAGAGGGTTGTCCCTTCACAACACCATTCTTCGTTCTCTCCTCGAAGTTCATCACCTCTTTATAGATGAGCTCTGAGCACAGAGACAAGAGGAGAAAGGGAGAAGCACATCTTACTCGAATCAACAAAACAGTTTAGGTTCATTTGAAACCTCAGTAAACAAGGTCTGATAAGGGTAAGAATAAGAATTACTTGTTTTAGGCAAACACATGCTGAAGGAGTCAAGTTGGTTGGATACAGCACTGAGAGTCCACAACAACGACATTTTATAGTCAACTGTTCTATATTTAATTAGGGCTGTCAATCGATAATTTTTTTTATCAAATTAATTACACGATGTCCCAATTAATAAATCACGATTAAATCGCATTTAATCGCATTTACAAAACTTTGCTGAGAAAGCCCCTAATATAACAATAATTCAATATATAATGATGAAGTAATTATACATAGTTATCTATATATATATATATATAATTAAAATGCATTACATTCTTGTGGCAGAAGAATAACAATGTATTATTTACTACCATATTATTGATCATAAGTCAGTCATTGGCATACATTTCACAGCAATCCATTTCGCAAGTGAATTTGTCAATCAGTTTGAGATTTATTATGAGGGCTTGTTTAAGGACCCGTCAATTTCAACAAGCATCAGACATGCTTGTGAATCTTCTCGGGTGCGTTGAGTCATAAACATACATTTTTAGGTCACTGTGTCAAGTTAAATATAGTTTAATACTTAGAACACATCTTGAGATCCCTTCGTTTGAATTTGCGCTCCATAAAATATTTTGACCGCAAGAACGTAACGAATGTCTGATTTGTGCTGTCTGGTTGTGTTGTTCACTGTATAAACTGTGTGTTGCTCATACAGCTGAAGTTTCACTTACTGCCCTCTGGAGTAAACAGGTGGTACTACAAGCTTGCATTTCTCAGGAATCTTCCTTATTACAATTCGGGGGCATTGCGATTAATTGCATACATTTTTTTAACACATTATTTTTAATAAAATGAATCGCACTGAATTAACACGTTAAATCGACAGCCCTAGTTTTAATAGAATAATATTTTTTTCAGTTATGCCGAACTATCATCTCGAAGACGGTACAGATAGTAAGGATTCTTTTGTCCCTTCTTTGATCAAAATGTTAAATTATGGTATAATTGATATTGATCGGGGCAACCATATTTCTATTTGTAATATGGGTACCTTTTTAGTAGGGCTTTCAATTGATTAAAATTATAAAAATGTCATGCCGATTAAATAATCTAATTAATTGCAATTAATCACACATATTCGTATGTCCTGAGAAAGGCCCTCAAATGAATATAATTCAATACAAGTCTAATAGTATAGTGAATAATGCATAATATAATTGAGTTTAATGCATAATACATATTTTTTACATAATTAATCGCAGAAAATGTACATGTTCTTGCTTTTCATGTGATGTGATTTTGTGATTTGATATTTTATATGGTACATAAATATTATTGTACTTTTCTATTTATATAATGTTTTCTAATCTTTGTTAGTTAATGAAAATACTATTATTCATTGTTAATTCATGTTAGTTTATAATACATTAACTAATGTTAACATATACAACTTTTGATATTAAAAATGTGTTTATAGTATATGTTGAAATTAACATTAACTAAGATAAATAAATGCTGTAAAAGTATTGTTAATTTATAATTCGGGATACCTTATGTTTTTTACCTAATGTTAACAAATGTAACATTATTTTAAAGAAAGTTCCCAAATTTCCCTTCTGGGACAATAAAGTATCATCTAATTCAAATTCTAAGAAACCAACATACTGTAGTCTCATGATGACGTGTGTGTGTGTGTGTGTGTGTGTTGTGTGTGTGTTTGTGTGATTGCAGAATCTCTTTGGGCAGTGAGTTATATCTACATGCTTTTCTGTGAGTTATGTTTGTCATGTCTACATGCAGAAAGCTCCAAACGAAGGCCTACCTTTCCATTCATCAATCGAATGTTCCCTCTCATCCAGCTGTTTATCATAGATCTGTGGAGGAGGCTGAGACAGAGAGAGAGAGAGCGAGAGAGAGAGATTTAAATCTCTAATAAACTTGAAGATATTTTGTCTTTCTATAGTGTTAACTGCAAATTGCGTCTCAATATAGAATATCTGCTCTTGCAGAATTCCTTAGTTGATGAAAGACCTCTCATCTTGTGTGTAATATTATAAGAAAGCTGCACTACATATGAAAAATAAGGGCCAGATTAAACATATATGTATACTTTATAAATTTTTTGGGGAACATTCATAAATACACTTTGTAAGTATTATATTGTTATTGTAATGAACGTCTATTACATTTAATATAACAAATGCTGTAATGTAAAGTCTTAGCACCATCTATTGACTAGCACTATTGACATAATGAACAATTAAGAACTTTGCAGTAAATAAGGACCAAACAGCAGCATTATTAGGACAGAGGAGATGTTATTCTGCACGACTGTGATGTTTAGGACGGGTTAAGACAAACATGTGAGATATAATTTGTGGAGAGATGCTGTGTTTCAGTACCAGGACAGCATTTTAGGCATCATGTATGCATTTCAACATTAAATAAAAAATCATCGCGTCTGGGCATCAGAGGTGCATTTGATTTGAATGCACTTGTGATGACAAAAAGTGCTGTCTACTGTAGGTAGGAAGCTCATTAGTGTTTTGAGAAATGGATAGATGGATGGATGGATGGATGGATGATGGATGGACGGACGGACGGATGGACAGACAGACAGATGGATGGATGGATGGATGGATGGAGGGACAGACAGATGGATGGATGGAGGGAGGGACAGATGGACGGATGGATGGATGGATGGATGGATGGACGGACAGACAGATAGCCAGATGGATGGAGGGACAGACAGATGGATGGATGGATGAAGGGACAGACAGACAGACGGACGGACGGATGGATGGATGGATGGATGGATGGAGGGACAGACAGACAGACAGACGGACGGATGGATGGATGGATGGATGGATGGATGGATGGATGGACGGACGGATGGACGGACAGACAGACAGACAGACAGATGGATGAATGGAGGGACAGACAGATGGACAGATGGATGGATGGATGGATGGATGGATGGGAGGGACAGACAGACGGACGGATGGATGGATGATGGATGGACGGACGGACAGACAGACAGACAGACAGATAGCTAGATGGATGGATGGAGGGACAGACAGACAGACGGATGGATGAAGGGACAGACAGACAGACGGACGGACGGATGGATTGATGGATGGATGGATGGAGGGACAGACAGACAGACGGACGGATGGATGGATGGATGGATGGATGGATGGATGGACGGACGGACAGACAGACAGACAGATGGATGAATGGAGGGACAGACAGACGGACGGATGGATGGATGGATGGCTGGATGGATGGATGGATGGATGGGAGGGACAGACAGACGGACGGATGGATGGATGGATGATGGACGGACGGACGGACAGACAGACAGACAGACAGATAGCTAGATGGATGGATGGAGGGACAGACAGACAGACGGATGGATAGATAGATAGATAGATAGATAGATAGATAGATAGATAGATAGATAGATAGATAGATAGATAGATAGATAGATAGATAGATAGATAGATAGATAGATAGAAGTGTGGGTGGATAAATACATGGATGGATGGATGGATGATGGTGGGTGGGTGCGTGGGTGGGTGGATGGATGGATGATAGATATACTATGTTATTGGCACATTGTACAATATTAGTACGCAATACTAACACTCAAACACATAAATACACATACATTCATCCAATAAATCCTTCCAAATTCTAGGCCAAACCTTTAATGTGGCCTCCTGTTTTTTTTTTTTTTTTTTATTTAGGGTAGGTGTTACAAAGAGATCTGGAAAAAAGTAAAGGTGTGTTGAAATGAGGAGGTTTCCTAAGTGTAGAACATTTTTTGGATTTACCATAGATATGTGCTGATTCCTGGCCTTCATCAGAGAAAGAGAAACACCAAGAGAAGGAGACAAGAATCACACTAATCAGGAAGATGCTCATGTATTATTAAAACAAACTGTTTGCCATTGAAATTTAGATTTGCTATCATATCGCTACCATATTGTAAGCATGTTTGGCTCATATTTTGATCAAGTGTTATTTCACATACAGTAAATGACATCTGTTAACAATATGAGCTATACAAATAATGAAATATATACATACTGTAAATCTAAACTAGGACCTTATTACACACGTTACATGTCAGAATGTGTTTGTACGTTTTGTTCCCTACTTTCTAAAAAATTGCATTTTGCAAATTGCAAATTGCATGCAATTGTGCTCTTAAGAACCAGCAGTTTTTCATAAGGCGACATGATGAATAGTATCCAAGGTAAACGTTTAGAAATCTTCATCAAAGAACAGGACAACCTTCAGTTATTCTCACTCCTTTCTGTGTCCTCTCACACTGATGAAGGTCTCCAGAATCAAACCACGAACACTTCCTTTACAACCCAACTAAATAACACTAGATAGTAGCCTAAACATGATCTATGAAATTGAGGATCTCATCTGAATATGTCAGTGGACAGTATATAGGGCTGATCACTTTAAAGCTTCATTTATATAATAGAAGAAGCCAAACTTTTTACTCACGGACAGGATGAAAAATGAGCGATTTCTCATCCTAATTTTTGTGTTCAGTTTTAAAAGGTGTATTAAGTTATCCAGAAAACAGCAGTGAATATTTTTCTCTTTTTCAGTGTTGCTGCTTTATTAAAGAGCACCTATTATTGTTTTTCAAATATTACCTTTCATGTAGTGTGTTATAAAGCTGTTTGTGATTGTAAAAAAGTCTGCAAAGTTTAAAAAATCAAAGTGCATGACAAATGGGGTTATTGACTCGCAAAAGAAAGAACCGATTCTGAACACCTGAAACGAGTCGTTATTAATTCCAGAATTACTTCCTGTGCTAACCTACATCATTTGGTAACAAAAAACCCGCCTCTGGTCTTCATTGGCTGCTCGCGAACAGCTTTGACCCGCCCTCAAACACTACACTAAGCGGTAGACCAATTACAACAGACTGGGACATCTGACCAATCAGAGCAGAGTAGGTTCTCTGAAAGGAGGAGTTTAGAATGAATGCTTTAGAACAGATTGAAAAAAAAAAAGGTAATGCTAAAAGTTAAACGTTTAAGTGTTTTTTGACCTTGGATTCATGTAAATCTATTGTTTTAGACCTTTAAAACAAATTTAGGCACATTTAAAACCATAATGGGTGCCATTTAATTTCCCTACAATTGTATATGTACGAATCATATGCAATCTAAAGGACTGTGGTTACCATGTGCCCCCTTTGTTTTTTCTTGATATTTTTAAAGCATTATAAAGTGAATCTGGACTTTATATGCATTAAATGATCATGCCTTTATATGTACAACATGGTTTAACCATGGATTTAACAAATAAAAAATATTTGTCCTGTATAAAGTGAGATTTTTTCCAATATATATATATATATATATATATATATATATATATATATATATATATATATATATATATATATATATATATATATATTGGACAAAATCTCACTTTTTAAAAAGGAGGAAGATATTATCTGCAACCACTAATCTAGAATAATTTTTTTACGTTTCACTTCTCGTTAAGGTGTGGATTTGGCTTTGGGAAACTGACCAGCAGTCATGAGCCACTTTATCCCAAAGCAGAAATCGAAAGCTGGTCAATTAAGTGAGATAATTCTGTAATTATATTCTCTCTGCGAGAGCCGAAATCTTTACTAATCACATGCTCAATTGTACAATAGAGGTATGAAAGCAGAAAGCTCCACCTGCAAATTAGGACACACTGATCTGCAAGATCATACATGTTTATTGCTTTTGTGTGTGTGTTTGCCGGGATTCAAGGCAAAATGCGTTGCCAATAAACAGTACTATTAAGCTTACATATTCAATAGAGGGCGCTCTCACGTTTGCAACCCCGCAGAACCGGGCTTGCGGCTAACAAGCAGCTGCAATAACATGATGGCAAAACAACAAGATACATTACCTATTATCTATTAATGTATTATTGAATAGTAGTATAGCCTACTAGCTAACCTTTTGCTGCGCTACCATGTTCGCATAGCACATCCTCATGCTCTCACTCTGGCGATGTGACGCGTACGATTCCAAAAGGAACATTTGCTAATTCTCACGGCCTCTCCACACTCCCTTTCAATTTCTTCGTTCTTATAGCTTTGATTAATACTTTGCATTTATTGAGGTTATAAGGTTTGCAACTTCACTAAAACCATGTTAAAGCTCTATAACCTCAGGCATATTGATTATTTAGCAGATTCCCAAACCAGCACATTCTGGGTTGAGCAAGAGGCACTGAGCGGTCAGAGAGAGCGGAACGGAACACTCCGCTCTCGCTCCGCTCACATGCTCTGATGTGGACTCAGCAGAGGCTGGCAGATCAGAATAAACAGTTGACAGATGGCCTAGGCGCACCAATCAATATCACTGAGAGAATTAGGGAGAGCTGTACTCACTGCCTCCACCTCAGCCGGGTCATACCACACATTAATGTAGGGGTGCTGCAGGGCCTCGTCCACTGATATCCGCTTAGCGGGATCAATGATCAACATCTTCGACAGCAGGTCTCTGGCCTGACTAGCTGTAAAGCACATGAAGGCAGAGGTTAGAAAGGCCAAACACATTTTTACTTAGCTTATCTAAATTGGAACATACCATAGACTTCTATTGTTTTTAAATAAAAGTACTTATTATTACTTTGTTCTAATACCAACCAAAACCCTACCTCAAAAACAAAACTTCGTGTATATGTAGAATGCACAACGAATATAGAAAAAAAAAACTTGATTGCTTTTTAATATCGTTTTTACATTTGAGGACATCCCAAAATTCCCCAAGGGGTTTTTTCATAGAATGAACATTACTATACAGTATACAGACTTTTACATGCCAAATTCGACATTTAGTCCAGTGTCTTGGTGAAATTAACACTAGAGGCGCTACAACAACTGTTTTATATACTTTGACACAAATCATGACTAAAACAGTTTATTATGACTTTATAAACACGTATTTTTCGTAGTTTTGCTCACAAACTGATGTTACAGTATGATATCGAAACACTTTTACACTAATGCATCATTTGAAAAACAATCTTCTTTAACAACTTGTATTACAGACTCACCTACATTTACACGCTTATTCCAATTTGAATAGTTTCCGTGGAAACGAACTTGATAGAGTGTTGGACACTTTTTGGACACTTAAGTATGCAATTGGAGCCCAGTCAAGCAAACAAGCTGACACGTGAGACGAAAGTGTCATAGATGTGACAGAAGTTGACGAGGTTGCTTTAGAAAATGTGCTTTTCATTGTCAGGTTGGTATGTTTTACCTCCATCTAATATTCACCTTAAAAACCTTGTTGGATTACGTCACCATTTCACTCACTTTTAGCCCTACACAGTGGACATTTCACCTCAGAACCACATAATCAGGGCCGTTTCTGACCATTTTGGTTCACTAGACGAGATCCCTTTTGGTGTGGTGTGGCGTCTCCTCATTGGTGTCCCCCCCAGCTGGTGTCACCCTAGGAAAACGCCTAGGTCGCCCATGCCTAAACAAATGGCCCTGCACATACTGTAATTAACCTAACCCTTCTGCAAAAATGTTGTGCAAGTCACATAATTTTCCATGAGCTCAGACTAAATTACTCTTCAGAATAACAGGCATTGATAAATTGTCCTCAATAATGGGGTTGAAATGTTTGAAGGTTGAAATGTTTGAAGCATTTAGTGCAATTCAGATGCCGCAATCATTGTATTCAATCATCTATTTTGGTTCGCTCTTTTACAAGGGCACAGAAAACATCACATTCTGTTTCCTGCTCATCTTAGCTTGCACTCTAACCTCTCCTTCCCTCTCTTCCTTTCCACCTCTGTACACATTCTGATTCCCTCACTTGCTCTATAAATAGCCCTGTACAGTCAGAGCTTATCTCACTCTTTCACAGCATCATCCCATCTCTCTCCGCTCTCTCTGCCACCGGCTGGACCACTTCAAAATGGCTGATGTCAAATTTCGGCAGATCTCTACGGCTCCCTCTCTTTCCCTTTCCCTCTGTCTGACTCAATTTGACACAAATCATTTTGTCATTTTAATTTGATTTATTGGCCTGACAGAAACATTTAAATCGGCAAAGTGTAACAGAGCAACAGTGGAAAAAAAAAAGAAAAAAGAAAAGTAAAACCACAATAGTGCAAAATAAAAATATATAAAATGAATTAACATAAATAAAAACATTAATTAAATAGAAAATTATAAATAAATTAGTGGAAACTAAAATATTTAAAAATAAAATAATAGATAATAAAGTAAATTAGTAATATTACAAATAGTTTAATAATAATAAATATAATAAAATATATATATATATTTTTAAAATGTATTGTCAATATACGAATAGGGCAAAAAAAACAAACAAAAAAAAAACATGCGATGCTATATGAATGTACACTATCTTAAAAATCATCTAAAGACCAGGGTTGCGAGGATTACTTTTGAAATGAATTCCACTACAGATTACAGAATACATGCTGTAAAATGTAATTTGTAACATATTCCGTTAGATTACTCAAGGTCAGTAACGTATTCAAAATACTTTGGATTACTTCTTCAGCACTGGTATATTTTTTCACTTGTTTTGACTATAAAAACTCTGCCAATACAGTACAGCCAGGGCTGGACAGGTAATCTGGCATACCGGGCATTTTCCCAGTGGGCCGACGCACTTTGGGTCCGATCAGGGGTGGACTGGAACTGAGCAGGCTGGTGGGTCGGCTGCAAAACTTGCAGAATGGGCCGCGATAATCTAAAATGAGCCACCGTGTTATGCAGAACGGACCACAAAATGGCACAGCGATATGCCAAAAAGGACAACGAACACACCCCACCCCCACCCCCCAAACAAGTTTTGGGCCAGTTGCCATGTAAAATCCCAGGCCGATTTCTCTTCCCAGTCCAGCCTTGAGTACAGCAGGGGGTTTAGCTTCAGATTAATGCTCAAATCCATTAGTCTCACCAGCCTAATTAATAATCACACCCATACGAGAGATCTGAGTCTAATCAGCCATGTTTGCCCTCTTTGTTTCCCAGACTAGGAATGGAAGAAGATACAAAGATTGAGCATGTGTCTGTGATGTGTGTTCACCGGTAATAAATTCCACCAGGTAATTTTCATATCAAAGCTCATAATTCTTCTCCAACTATATTATAATACATAATACTATATTTAGAATGTTATATTTATAATGTATACATATTTAATAGGCTCCATTTCATAAATAAAAATTAAGCCTATATTGCATATTTGCCTGTCTGGACATAATAGCAACAATACTACTACTACTACTACTAATACTACTAATGGTAATATTATTAATAATAATCATAATAAATTAGCATAAATAAAAGGCATGTACTTAGTAATGGAAATGATGTCACTATACAAAAAATAAAAAGGGCATGTGAAATATAATTTGTTATATAATTATATACAATTACCATATGTACAATATTGCAATACCATTTTGAATCAACTTACCTTTGAGTTTGTTGTGCTCCGAATCGGCAGGGAACAGGCAATCGGGGAAGAGTTTTGGGAAGGTCAGGCCGGCGTATTTTGGTCTGTTCTCCACATAGTTGCGCACCGTTGGCTGCAGCTTCTTCATGAACTCAGGAGAAGGCGTGCCAAGCTGCTCTATAACCTTGTTCCATTGGTCTATATCTGTTTGTGGGTTTAGTCATGGAAAAAATGCCTACAGACTAGGAAAAGGGCTGTTTAAACATTATATAAAGTATGATTTTTTTTTTCCATTTTAATTGTGCTCCAGGGTAATAAACGCTAAATCACTAAAGCACTCTGAGGGTTTTAATTTGGCCCTGAGTGGCAAAAAAATCAGATTTTTTTGCCTAAGAAACAGATAAGAAACTTGTAGACACAAGCTATGAGAAAATGGTGTCGGATTAGAGGATGCAAAAATATAAACTAGCCGAACTGTCAGATGATTCATAAATATTTGTAGGTCCCTTGTCCATACAAGTTATACAAGCATAAGAAGTATCAGTGCGTACAGTATGTATCAGTGTCTATGCAAACGTTAACTACAATTTACATGAACATTGATCAGACCACACTGTAATTGATAGCATAGAGAATGGAGAAGAGGAAATGATTATATTCTGAAAACATTAAAAAAATCACTTGGGGGAAAAAAAAAGGCAATTTAGTAGCAATTTCATACTCAATTTGCATTCAAAGACTCTTGGACAGAACATATGACCAAATAGTCACCCTGGAATATTGTAAAAACTACTTGTATTTTTAATTTTTTATAAGTGTCACGATCTGCTTGTCTGCCCTGTGTCTCTCCCTTGCCATCTGTCCTGGACTACACTTCCCATAATTCCCTGCCCTCATCACTGCCAGCTGTCCCTCATTGTTCTCACCTGTGTGTCATTATCCTTGTGTATTTAAGCCCTGTTGTTCGTTCGTTCAGGGTGATTTGTTCTGTTACGAGAGGACCGACGAGGAGTGAGGATCTACGTGCAGTTTTATTGAAAACACAATAGGTGAACTGGGTAGCTAAGAAACACAGGGAACAAAAGAAACCTCCACAATGGGAAAACCAAGATATACACAACAGAAACATCCACGAAGGGCACAGGCAGGAACACGGTCAAAGGCAGACATAACATTCAACAACTCACCCCGAATTAACGAACAACAGGGCTTAAATACACAAGGATAATGACACACAGGTGAGAACAATGAATTATGGGAAGTGTAGTCCAGGACAGATGGCAAGGGAGAGACACAGGGCAGACAACAGGGAATCGTGACAATAAGTAAATCCAAAAGACTTTAATGTGATCATCAAAAGATACAAGTTTGCTCAGGTAAATGTGCTTAATAAAAAAAAATTACATAATAAAAAATTTTATCTGGTTCAATTAAAAAGTCAAATATTTTACTTAATTTGTCTAAATCCACAATTAAAAATAAAAAAAATCAATAAAATCCAACAAAAGTATTTTTTATGGTTTAGATTAGGTAGAAAAAGAGCCTTGGATCCTTTTTTCAGTGTATGATTTAACATTTTGTGCCGTATTTCTGGGATTACAAAAATGATATTTATGTAGTACAATGTTCAAATAAATCAAGTTTATGTTCCCATTATACTTCAGTGGTCTTGAAATAGAGTGTGTATGTCTATTGTAACATTCCATGCAATATATGTCACACAAAATTGCCTATTGCTGTAAACAAACAGTGAGATGTCTGATTGTCTAACCAGTCTCCGTTCACAATCTGTTCTTCTTAATGTGTTTCAAATGATTGTGGACAAGGTCATTCAAAAAAACCAGCAATTACCTAAACTGTAGGGAGCATAAACAATTTTTCAACATATTTGAGTAAGGGAATGGTTTATGGCAGATAGGTTTGAGTTGGCCAAAGTGAATGGATCCTGAAGGTATTAAGAGCTGTCTCTCTGGGTGCCTAGCAACAGAGGGGGAATAGATGTTTCATGGTAGCCCAGCTGGCCTTGGTGAATCAAATGACTGGTTTTGTTCCCTAGGCATCCTATGATTCCAACAAACAGGGGTCCTGGTTCAAAGTGCTAGGGCCAAAAGAACAACATTACATCATCCTATTTTGCACTATTTGGAACAGCCCCAAAAACACCCTGTAACTCTCTCTCGATCTCACCATCACACATTTAAGAGGCCAAACAAACATTTAAGTCTGCCTGGTGGGGTTCTTTCTCCAAACAGCTCCCAATTTGGATTTAATTCTATTTGTGAGACTCCAAATAAAAATACGACATTTCATCTTGATTATTTGATGTGTACCTATGCGCAAAAGTAGATATATTTCATGCTTTCGCCATTTCCTTACAAATTCCATTTTTATGTTCCCCTTTAAAATACGTAATGTTATTCATATTTTCAATAAAAATCCCCAAATTACTACTACAGTTGTTACTATTGTAAATTATACAATTTAATTGTATAAACTGACAGTAGACAGCTTTAGTCTAGTAACAATAACAGTAACCGCATATTTTCTGGTGGTTTCCATTATACATTTAATATGGAGTTATTTTCAGACTAGTATCGGACGCAGTCAATGACATGGATCTTATTTGATATTGATGTAAGGGAATGATCTCTCAACCTGAATGAAAAGATCAGAGAGGAGCAGAGACAGGGCGAACATAAGGGAAGGATACGGTCTGTGCCCGGAAACAGCACTGACCCTCTTATTACTTCCCCAAAGATACAGCCTACAGACCACATGTCCACTGTAGACCACACACACACAACATATATCACATTAAAGAATGCACATGCACATCTTAATAGAAATGCTCTGTTCCAAAACCTAGTGAGCTGTCTTGTTTACTTTAGGAACAGTCTTTGTGTTGACAGCACACCTATGATGCCTTAAAAATGCTGTCTAAGTAGGTAGCTCACTAGGCTTTGGAACAGAGCTAATATGTCACTCTGTTCAGATTTGACAGCCTGTAAAAAATGTGACCTGTGGGTGCTGACAGCAGAGGGTGAATTTTTGGACACCTGACATATTCCCCATTATAAAACATTATCCATCAACTCCTGACTCAGCCTATTTAGTTAAAAATCTCACTTATGGGGTAATACAATCCTTCACCTTCATGTATTATAATATTACAATTCATTATAAAGCAGTGCGATCCTTAGAGCCTACTATATTAAGAATCTAAAACAGGTTAGCAGAATGTGATACAAAAACATCAAGGGAACAAAATTCGCCAAAGCCTACAACTTGGGTGCGTAAAAGGCGCAAAAACAAAGTATGCCAAATACTTTAACCAACAGCTTTAGTGTTTGCTTTAGGCTTTTGTAAATTAGCCCCTTTAAATGTTAACTACAGCTATTGATGTGACAGCACAGCATAGAAGTTCATTTAGGCATGTGTTCATGAATTTAAAAAAGACCCAAATAAGCTAGCTTGGTCTTCAGATCAATACCTTAAGTGCCGGTAGGAGAATAGAGAACAGGTTGAGCTCAGCAATGCAAACTGGGTAATAGTTTGGCACCATTCCCGTGTAACTAATGAGTATACAGAGACTAAATGAAACTTTAATCATCTCTGCTTTCGATTTAATCAGATTTTTAGAAAAACACTTAACTTTTGAGGTCATTGCAGGGAATTCAGAAGGAAAATGTAATGAAAGGTCTGTTGTGCTTTTGGAAATATCTTAAGAGTAGTATTTCGTAAATCTGACTTATGGAGCTCCAGAACAAATCCTTTTTCTCACTGAAATGTGGAGGATGGTATGGTGAATAGTTACTTTATTCACTTCAGGCATGCTCTACCTCAAAAGTAGCTTGCTATTGAAATCAGATGATGCGAGACTGATGCGAGCCCTGAATATCCTGAACACAATTTTGAATGTTTTTATCTAGATTTTGAAGTATCCTTTGCTCTTTCTCTCTGCTCTTCTATGGCAAAGCTCTGTGGCAAACATCTGGTGAACATTGCTGCAATTTTGCCACAAAGTAACTGCAAGTTTTCCACATTTGCAAAAATCTAACAAGTAACTGGAGAGCAAGTGAATAACAAACTGTTAAAACTTCTTTCAATGAATGTTTAGGGATTATTACATTACCCAGTGGTGAGGATACAACGCAAGTTCCCCACAATCCACCCAAAAACACAAACATGTTAAGCTCCTGACATAGTAATGAAATAAATCCTTAATATTCACAAATAAAGAAAGGAAACCAAAGAAAGACACGTGACAGAGACCAGTGTTGAGGAGGCTACTTTGAAACGGTTTCTTCCCAAGCTACATGCAACTCATAACTTGAAGTAGTTCAACCAATTCTATATAACTGAGTTCAAATACAGTGAGAAACAGCAGCAATTAACTACATATTTAATTATTAAAAAGAAGGCAAAGTCCCTTTAATTCTTTTGTGGGGCTCAAGTTTATTAGGGAATCATTTATGTGAACAAGTTCATTTACATGAACCATCTGAACAAAACAAATCACTGAATTGACTTGAGATTCCCATTGCTATGTATATGTTTAAAACATTTCCTAACTGGTTTATTTACATGATCTGTCCAAATGAACTGATTCACTTAAATGATCCGGATTTTTCAGCATTACATACGTGAAAGAGAGAATGGATTAGGTGAGTGCGACTGATTCCTCCACTCCATTGCTGCACTTGCAATACATTGTCCCATATGTACCATTTTGTGAAACCACACACTAGTTGTTGGAAAAAGTAGCTTGTTACAAGCTACACTATTGTAAAAATAGCAAAAATGGCTAAATTCAGCCATGAAACTCTTTGAACTTATTATCTTTTAGCTAGGGGGTGGTTGTGGCTCAGGTGGTAGAGCGGGTTGGCCACTAATTGCAGAGTTGGCGGTTCGATTCCCGGCCCACATGACCCCACATGCTGAAGTGTCCTTGGGCAAGACACTGAACACCAAGTTGCTCCGAATGGCAGGCTTGCATGGCAGCTCTGCCGCCATTGGTGTATGAGTGTGAATGGGTGATTGGGACATAGTTTAAAGTGCTTTGGTAACCTCTAAGGTTAAAAAAAGGTGCTATATAAGTGCAGACCGTTGGGTAGCCAATCAACTTGCATCCTCTCTCTTTGAATAACATTTAAAGGAGCTCTCCATAAATCTTTACTCATTAAAAAAGTTTTACTCCTAAAGAAATTATTTGTAATTTTGAAACATATAAAATCATGAGCACTCACATGAGATGAGGACTCTAGTCATATTAGTAACCTTAGAAAAGCTGTTTTATTCTACATAGGGCAGGGGAGCCCTCATGGGGGCTGTCATTTTAGAATGACATGCCCATCTGAATACTACTCACATAATCTCAGTAACCTTCTTGTTATTGGACACTTTCACGCTTGGATTAAATGAATCATGGTTGATTGTGAATAATTAATTTCTACAATGGCATCTGTAAATGAAAACAATTGATTTTGAATGATGCCGCATCCACACCATGAGGTGTCACTGTAAGTCCAAGATGGCACAAAAGTTACTGAGTGCACCTTTAAATTTGCTCAGTTTGCAAGTAAGCCAGTTTCACTGCAGCACTCTGTGCTGAATTTTCTCTAAAACCCTCCACCACCCCAGCTCCACAGGTCTAGATATAATAGATGGGGAATAATTTGTATTTTAACCGCAATCATGGTTTTTGGTTAATTAAGCATAACCGTCTATGGTATTAATGAGCTAACAAGCAGAAATTACAGCCAGGTAAAGTTTCAACATGTTAATTTTCATTATAGGCAGTGAGAAAAAGAGACTTGGCTCAAAACAACATACAACAAACAAAAGAAAATGTTGGAACCAGAGAAGTATCTGCACAGAAAAAGTGTGCAAGGCATAGAGATAAAAATGTGGTAGAGATAGATAAAATGTTAGAGGTTTTGTAAAAATATGGC
The DNA here is from genome assembly GCA_032164185.1 of Moxostoma hubbsi. Lineage (NCBI taxonomy): Eukaryota > Metazoa > Chordata > Actinopteri > Cypriniformes > Catostomidae > Moxostoma > Moxostoma hubbsi. Next base: position 38,332,533 of record JAVLUX010000001.1, read on the forward strand.
AGTAATTTAGTAGTTGTCTTTAGCCTGAACAGATGAATACTGGTCCAGTCTGGTCTCACATGAACCATAATCGATGCTATTGCTAATCTCTCATTGGCTAATGAAATCATAATTTATGAAGGATACAATCTCTGCCGGGGAAAAGGATTTTGTGACGCACCATTTCTCCCATGATGCAACCAACTGACCAAATATCCACTGCAGGCACAGAAGCAATAGAGAGAGAGTGAAGGAAAGAAAAAAGAAGTTAGCATTAGCACAAATACATTGTTAGAGTTGGAGGGAGAAAGAGAGGTCTATGTCTGCAATGTCACTCTCGCTAATTATATCTGTGGTATCTGCCAAAGATATTATTAGCCAAACAATTATTCCACAACAGTTTGGTTCAAAGTCCGAGCATGGGGACAGACCTCGAAGGACAGTTTGTGACAGGAAATCCATAGATTGACTTCTCTGTCTCAAACTCTCATAGCAACTATAAGACTTTAGCCCTTAGTGTATTAATTGAAGTCATTGGATGCTGTTAGTGTTTCAACCAATTAAGAAGAGGTTAGCAGGAAAATTAAGTTGAAGTCATTGTTAAGTGTCTAATCCTCAAACCCGAAAACCTTACATTTAATTTACCCAATTTGGTTCTTCAATTATAACACAGACTTTACAATATCAACTAGTGATGTTTCGTTCATTCGTCTTTTTCAGCAAATGAGCCAATGAGCTGTAGTTTGAAGCATAAGACTGATTTGGTGGCTTTTCATGCCTTTAAAGACTGATTATAGGATGAGCCAATAACATTCGAGTGTGGGCTGTGAGTCAGCATATCATTGGTACAACTCGCTGAACAAATATGCCCCTTCACTGAACTAGTTGAGTTGGTCATTTGCGTCTGAACGAAATGAGATGTCTCATTCATGAACAAAATGAATGTACTGGCAAACTTGTTTGCGAACAAAATGAACCAACTCAGTTATCTCGTCCTTGAATGAGAAAGTGCTAAACGACTGAACAAGAGAGGAGGCAAGACGTTCGTTCAGTTCACCGTGTGAGTCAATCGTGTTCAACAAAGACATAAATGGGTGAAATGCACTAAAACAAGCTTGTATGCACAAGCCATAATTCCCAATTTAAGAATGTGTGAAATGACTGAAGATGTATTGTTAAAATGACTGGAAGAAGGTGGAAATGTTGTGCTTTGATGCACAGTGTAAGATATTATTAGGCTTTTTTTTAACTTTTTATCTGTCTTGGTAAAAATCCAACAATTGAAAAATATATTGAAAAAAAGACCTGCCTTTTGTGGTGAAAACATTTGGTGTTTTCACCACAAATGCTATTTTTTAAAGTGTCTTCATACATTTTTAGACATGCAAATTCCATTTGTGTTGCTTTGTCCTGGTTTTAAAGACTGACTATAGCGTGAGCCAATAGCATTCAAGAGTGGGCTGTGAATGAGCATATCATTGGTTTGACCCACTGAACGAATACACCCCTTCCCTGAACTAGTCGATCATGAGGTTCGTGAACAAACAGAATGTACTGGTAAACTGCTATTGAAACTCAATATTATTTTTTAGGCTAGATTTTTTATTTTTTTTTGTATAGCTTGATAAAAAGTCATGCTCAGCAGTTCACAATATGATAGATCTGCTTTGTTGTCATTTGTGTGGAAACTCTTATGATGCTTAAACACTCTGCAGTGCTGAAGTTTTTTGTAGAATTAAAGTCTTAATAACGGATAATTAGACTTGTTCTTGTAGTGAATGACTGCTTATGGTTCAAAACAATCACTTAAAAGATTGTCATTTGCCACCATCTGCAGGCACAAAGGCGTAACTTGAAGAAATGGTCAATGAACAAATCAATGAACAAATCTGAACAAATCTTTTTGGTGAATGGAATCAAAAGAATATAGAGTCAAAATCGCCGACACTAATATCAACAAAGCAGACATTGTCACTCCATGAAAATGCAATTTTTCTATTATGTTGGGGTAGGAGAATATTGAAGGGATTTTTAATTTTTTAAATAGATTTACTTTACATCAAAGCCCACCAAACCACTGTTTTGCAGCTTGCTATTGCTAGTCGGATTGCTAGTCAGTAGCTAGTGGTATTCAGGGAGGTAAAATCTAATTCTAGAGAGCCTTTTGTAGGAAACTCTGCAAACAAAATGGGTCATCAATATTGTGTTCCATTTTCCCTGAAAATGAATGCAAATCTACTAAATGTTTGATTTGTCAACCTTTATAATTACACTGGTATATAGATTACCTCAAAGCTAACAAACACAGGATAGAAGCCACAAAATAATGATTTCATGAGGTTTTTAAAACCCAAAATCTGAGAGATGAGAATTGATTTCAGTATTATATTACATATAAATGGTGTTTCCAGTTTTCATGCAGGCCTGGGATTGGTTTACCGTTCTCTTTGTATCCCATTCCCAGGATGACCTCTGGAGCCCTGTAGTACCGCGTCACCACGTAGGGTGTCATCATAAAGCTAGTGCCAGCGGTCCTTGCCAGCCCAAAGTCCAAGATCTTCAACGTACAGTCGGATTTTACCACGATATTGCTAGGTTTCAGATCCTAAAAGGGGAAATTTGGGTCATGGTGAGATTTTATTAATTTAGCATATCCAATACTTTCATGTGAAATTAGGTTTTTATGATTAAGTAACTGAAGTCCAGACACACAGAGCTACACTTTTAAAGGGATAGTTCACCCAAAAATGAAAATGATCTCATCATTTACTGACCCTGATGCCATCCCAGATGTGTATGACTTTCTTTCTTCGGCAGAACAGAAATGAAGATTTTTTAAAAGAATATTTCAGCTCAGTAGGTCCATACAATGCAAGTGAATGGGTGCCAGAATTTTGACGCTCCAAAAAGAACATACAGGAAACATAAACGTAATCTATAAGACTCCAGTGGTTAAATTAATGTATTTAGTAGTGAAATGGTCAATATTTAAGAACTATTTTGTTCCCTGCCCAGTAGGGGGTGATATGCATGATGAATGTGAGTCACCAAAAACACAAGAAGAATGTGAAAGTGGAAAATGACTGAGCGGGGAGGAAAATGTTGAGTATAAAAGGACTTAAATATTGATCTGTTTCTCACCCACACCTATCATATCACTTCTGAAGACATGGATTAAACCACTAGAGTCTTATGGATTATTTTTATGATGGTGTATGTGATTTCTGGAGCTTCAAAATTGTGGCACCCATTCACTTGCATTATACAGAAGTCATACACATCTGGGATGGCATACGGGTGAGTAAATAATGAGAGAATTTTCATTTTTGGGTGAACTGTTCCTTTAACTCTTAGCCATCTTATTCTGGCCAAGAACAGCCCACCTAGGAGCCGTTCAGGCTTAACTCGTTCTTGTCCCAAAAAAAAAAACTAGACACAAAGAATAAAACAAACGCTGGTGTCTCAGTGACGCTCTTGCACAAAATGCTAAAAACACAGCAAGATGGTCAAGGATGTCCATCTGGCGCATGTTTACATTGGTAAACGATTGAAAAAGGGTGCAGACGAAAAACGCACTGTACCGATGTTGCACAGATGTTTCTTACCCTGTGGATGATGCCGGCTGAGTGCAGGTGTTTGATTCCACATAACATCTGATAGAGCAGGTAGGACATCCTCTCATGATCCAGTTCCATCTGAATCACCTGGCAGAGGTTTGCATCCATCAGCTCCATCACCAGGTAACTGGCAGACAGAAAAGGATAAAGAATGTGACCATTCTGTTATAAAGTTTTTAACAAATTATTTCACAGGCTAAACTGATGCTCTGTTGTCTGGTAGCTGTGACTCTCTGTATCTCTGTCCATTTGATTCTTTTCATTTCTCAATGACATACCTGCATTCATGCCTTCCTAATGGACAACAGATGCACATTTTGATCGATGTGGATCTTTATGACCTCTTATACTGAGAAAATACTTGCCAACTGATTAAGTCAATTTTGTGCTATTGAATGCACACAGGCCATGTCTATGCAGTTTATTGATCAAATGTTGCATCTGCAATTTGTTTCCACTTTATAAAATTGCACAACAGAGAGCTGAATCTCCACCAATCATATGAAGATTCACTTAATGAAATTTTTCAAATGTACGATACACAAAAAATAATGTTTTTTTTTCACCCCTTTTATAGACAGTAGAGATTAAATGGGAAAAGATTGGAGAGAGAGAAGAGGAAAGGGATCAGGAATCATTGTGGCCAGATTCGAACCAATGACTCCCTGAACCTGAGCACCACAGCTTGACACTTAAGTTAACCACTATACCACAGATCTGACCAATATGCACTTTAAAATGCACCTTTAAACTAGGATGGCAAAAGTTGTATAGTGGCAAAAATAAATTGTGATTTATTTAACAAAAGCTTGTGTATGTTTGTTTAAACTTTAAAGCATACACCCAGAAAACGTTCCATCCATCCTCAGAGCTACAAATGATCCGACTTTGTGCGAGAAGACATTTCATACTCAAAGTATCGATTCTGCTCTAGATTAAGTCCGCACAGTGTGAAGAATACATTAAGCCATGGGCGGCATTGGATTCAAACATCAGGGACCAATTGGAGAGCACGCACATAAAAGACTGCAGGTGATAGATCACCCCCGCTCTGCAACATTTCAGCGGGTGAATCGGGACTCTCTTTAGGCTCACCACAGTGTATGCAATAATTAATGGAATAGATCATAAATCAGCCTACTGTAGCAGACTATGCATTATTTTTTTAAACATATTTATACAGTTATTACATATAATTTTTCAACAACACTAACATTATTAATAATGATTATTCAAATGCATGCACCGTTCAGCAATAAATGGCCCATTCTCTTTCATATATGATCTTTATCATTTTAGTCATTTTGGTCAGTAGTTTAGTTTATTACATGACTCTCTGGAAAACTTGATTATGATTGGACAATCACGCTATCCAGTGGTCTGGTATTTCTGAATAATGACCACACATTTTGGGGAAGTAAATGCATTTTATTTATAACGCTCAAATCTTTTTTTTTGCACCTTTCTTTGGTGTTGCTAGTGGCATAGCAATTTCACACTGCTGCTTTAACATGATGTAATCATTTGCATTCATGCCAGGTAAGTTCCCAAATGTTACTTACACATCTTGGAACTCCTCTAAAGACTTCTGTGGTGTGAAGACATTTAATAAGCTGATGATCTGCAGGAGAAAACAATAGAACTTTAATTAAGTCATACAATTTTACTAAAATGATACATCTTTGATGATTAATTACTGATTTGCTATCACATGTATGTAAACTTTACCCACAGTTATTTTCTTCGAAAAGAGACTGAAAGATCCATAAAAGAGCAATTTAGAGTCAATGAGAGGTGAAAATGAAAGAAGAACAACATTTGTATTTCTGTCACGTCCCGGCTGTCCTTTATAACCCGAGACTCAGAGAGAGAGAGAGAGAGAGAGAGACAGAGAGAGAGAGGTTTCCACCCCTCTCTCTCTCTCTTTATTTGTCATTCCTAATCCGATACCACTCCTCCCAAATCTCTCTCTCTTTCTCTCTGTGATTGCTGGTCATGCTTTAGTCTCCACACTTCCCTAACAGCATGGTTGTCATCTTAGTCATGTCTATGGTTAGACAAAAGCTACATCTGCTTACCTGTGTGTTTTAAAATATTCAAAATACTGAAGTACAATTTTATCTTGTCCCTAAATTTGCATTATAACATACAGTATACTAGTCTAAGTAAATATGATTCATTATGTCCTATTATATTTATTTGGGTATTTTCAAGGGATATATACAGCAGGCTGAACCAGTTGAATCACAAATAGCATGAAAGAGTTGAAATCATAGTGGAATTTCAATTCAATGGCTTTTACTATTTCTCCTCTGATCAAAAAGATCAGAAGACTTCCTGAGATTTTAATAGAATTTAACTGAGGGTTTGGTTTTCCCACTTTTTGTCCCACAGGAAACCGTTCTTAGTTAGCAACATTTGTGGCCCTATGGGGCCATCAAGTGAGAAATATTGTGATTTTCGACTCACGTTTTTATGATTGACACATTTCATAAGCACCAGCTCCCTGTATGCTCTCTTAGCGTGCGTCTGGTTCTGAAAGGGTCTGCTGAGTTTCTTAATCGCCACATTTCTGTCCAGAACGGCATCATATCCAGCACTGTGCATAAAGAGAGAGAGAGAGGAATATTAATGTGTTGCATAAAATGTGTTAATGAGAACACTTTGGGAGTATGATATACTTGAAAGCATTATTCACAAAAAGAGCTCAGAATGGAATTCATGACATACCATATGTATAACACATAAAGCCATCTACCCATTGCCCCCAAAAAAGTTACCTCTCAAGATATGACATTTCAAAGTGCTTTTTAACTTTGATGCAGCAATCAATTTGTGCTTAATCAAACCAATTTGTGCAACATCTTTCTGTGTAATCCATTACTGAGATGAATTTAGCAGAGCTACATGCTGTAACAGTTCTAACAGTAATTCTGTCACATACAGAGTCATAAAGACTCATTAACACAGTGTGGCCAGTATAGTCCAATTCCTGAACGAATAACTCTTGAGACGATTCTTTTAAATTTATAGCGGAAAATACACGGCATTATCACTGTAGTCTGATTCATGAACGAATAACTCTTCTAAATCGAGTCTTTTAAATCTATAGCGAGAAACACATAGCGTAATTATTGTAGTATGATTGCATGATGATATGAACGAATAACTCTAATGAGTTGGTCTTTTTAAAACAATAGTGCGAAACACTCAGCGTGGCCAGTGTAGTCCGATTCCTGAACGATTAACTCTTATAAGTCAATCCTTTTAAATCTATGGAGCGAAACACACAACGCGACCAGTGTAGTCCGATTCCTGAATGAATAACTCTTATGAGTCGATTCTTTTATATCTATGGTGCGAAACAAACAGCACGATCACTGATGTCCAATTCATGAACAAATAAATCTTATGAGTCTGTCCTTATAAATCTATAGTGTGAAACACACAACGTGGCCAGTGTAGTCTGATTCCTGAATTAATAACTCTGAGTCGATTCTTTTATATCTATGGTGCAAAACAAACAGCATGATCACTGATGTCCAATTCATGAACAAATAAATCTTATGAGTCTGTCCTTATAAATCTATAGTGCAAAAAACACAACGCGACCAGTGTAGTCCGATTCCAGAACAAATAACTCTTATGAGCTGATCCTTTTAAATCTATAGTGTGAAACACTCAGCATGACCAGTGTATTCCAATTCATGAATTAATAAATTGTATTAGTCTGTCCTTATAAATCTATAGTGTGAAACACACAACACAACCAGTGTAGTCCGATTCCTGAATGAATAACTCTTATGAGCTGATCCTTTTAAATCTATAGCGCGAATCACACAGCACGATTATTGTAGTCCGATTCATGAACAAATAACTCTTCTGAGTCTGTCCTTATAAATCTATAGTGGGAAACACACAACGCGACCAGTGTAGTCCGATTCCTGAATGATTAACTCTTATGATTTGATTCTTTTAAATCAATAGTGTGAAACCAAAGTCTTTCTAGCAAGTCAGTCCACTGTTGGACATCTTTGGAATGCTCTCGGGAGGCTATTTCCAGTCATGACAGTGCAGCTCCTATCTACTTGAATGGGGTAAAGATTGAAATCTCAAAAACGGTTGGTCAAGATTACGATCAAAAAACGGATTTCAAATTAGCAATAAAATTTTATAATACTGTAATCATAAATTGTGCTTCTTTAAATCATCTTACACTAAAAAAACGTTGACTGTTGGGCGACTTCAGCAATGAGAGGGAGAGAGAGAGAGAGAGAGAGACTTTGGCATCAGGAAACCATTCACTGACTGGTCACTGATTCTCGGCATGGAGGAGGCGGAGGTGGAGGCGGAGTTTGACTCAAGGAGCCACTCACTCTTTAACCTCTTGTATCCCTCACTTCTGTTTCCCTCTTTCTCTCTCTCTGCCTTAATTTACCGCCCACTAAAACTGTGCTCATTAACTATGCAAGAACTGCTGCTCTCTGCAGTAAAATACCAGATTAGAGAGGACCAAAGCACTCAATATGTGTGAGGCTTTAATTCCAAAGCAAAGCTGAAAACAAGGTAGCCAGTGGCTCACTGGGATTATTATACATTAGTGTTCAATAATAACTGGAGATATTAATTGTATCAAATCATGTTCATAAATTATGCCTAAAATGAAATTATTTCGAATTTAATTTTATGAACAAAAATGTTGTCTTTCAAATAGCAACTTTACCTGGAGGCCAAAAGGAAATAAATAAATTATATGATAATTTAGCAACAAATTGGTGGCATCTCAGCTGTTTCCTGTCTCTCACTTTAAGGATTCTGAGAAAATAAAAGCAGACAGCCATGAAGTGCTGGCCACCTAGGTAGGTTATGATGGTGTGACCGAGAGGTGTTGTTATTAGTTTTGTGTAAGGGTTTTTGAGTGATTATTTTGTCATTGTTTTTTTATTAATGTAAATAAGTAGTTAAGTTTTAGCCGATATACAAATTTCAGTTTCAAAACAAAATGTCATTAAAAAAAATTAAATATTATTTTTAATTGTTTACAAAATTTAATTAATAAAACTTACAAGAACTAGAAAAACAAGAAAAGGGGCCGGATGAATTATGAATAAAAGTGAGTGATGATGACCACACATTACAATGACATACGGACTTTATTGAAACTCATATTATTTTTTAGGCTAGTATTGTTGTCTTTTTTTGTATAGCTTGATACAAAAGTTGTGCTCAGCCGTTTACAGTATGATAGACATGCTTTGTTGTAATTTGAGGGGAAACTCTTATGTTGCAATCTGCAGTTCTGAAGTCTCTTATAGAATTGAAGACATTGTAATTTACAGAAATGGTCAATTAACAAATCAATGAGCAAATCTGAACAAATCTTTTTGGTGAATGGATTCAAAAGACTCGAGTCACTGAAATGAATCAAAATCACCACCACTACATAACACACATGGAAGTTGAATGCATGCTATGTATATTTTCTATTAGACAACATCACCCTGCTTTTATGGAGATGGCACATGTGGACCTGAACACTCAAGATGCACAAACAGGAAGTGGAGAAGAAAGTATTACCCACAACTCATTGCAAACCATCAGGGTACTGATGTACATGCTAGTTAAGTTAAGTAAAATGTACTTATTTAATTTACCTGTGAAATGTACTCAAATTAGCAAATAACTATGAAAAGTTTTTCTACTTTAGGATTGATACATGATGTTGTACAGATAAACAGTCATAAATAACATTTACTAATAAGCTAGAACCTTAATTTTTACATGTTTTATTTAAGAAATAATGCAGAATTTACTGAACGTTTTGCAGGTTTGGGCTTTAACTTATTTCATGTAGAAAGTACTAAGTGTTACTTTTACTTTTTTTTTTTCAGTGTACAGTATCTGTATTTTTGCCGCTGAGGTTTATATGAGAAATGCTATTTAAATATTTTATTGTGACACAAGGAGCTGGTCCAGTCTTTACGAAGCATAATGGCCAAACATAAAAGTGCCAAATCAAATCAAAAACAGGTAACCTCCAGTTAAAAAAGCATCATTTACACCACTTCTTTATAACCACCACAGTGTCTGTCCAGAGGCCCAGAGGGGCCCTAGACAACTAACTGAATCTTCTTAACATGCTATCCCCCTCAGCATGGCAGAAAAACTATATTTAGCCTAAAAACAAATCAAAACTGCATTTCTATCCATCCATCCACAATTATCCAAGCCATAAACTTGTCATTTTTTTTTATCTTTTAAATTTTAGTTTGAAAGAGAGGGCTTCTCTTTTCATCATATCGGATTGATTCAGGCCTTTATGGATCTACCTATAGATTACATGAGCAGACAAAGCAGTGGGGTTGGATATACAGCAGATGGACATAGTGGAGGGGGCAAGGTACAAAAAAAAAGTTTTTAGGAGGGGCTAGGAAAAGCCCTACATACAGACCCTAATACATGCAAAATCAGTCAAATATCTTGGAACTATAATAACCACTGTTTTTATTTATTATTTTAAATAAAATAAAATAACAATTTATAGTGAGCAGACAGGCCATTATCGAAGCGCACAGCACAATAGTTTGTAAAGACCTTTATTTATTATTATTATTTTGGAATGGAGAGCCGATGTGTCCATGGAAACTGGAATGTTTCTGAGATCTTTTGGCTAATGGCAGCCATAGAAACCCATTTGTGTGAAAGATGAAGTCATGGCTGTTTCTCGGGGTGGTTAACGCTTTATAGTATTACTCTTCAAGAGTCCTGACCACAGGCAACTGTCACAAACTGAAGACAGCATTTCATCTACTTTAATGGCATAAAATCCTGCTTTACACAGATGAAAATACCTGATAAGGGATCCATATTGACAGACACCATATTACAAATGATTAATATAATTAATTACAAATAATTTTACACTTAAAAGAACAATCTATATTTGCACAAATAATTTCACTTGAGAGTTCCCACAGCAGCCTTGTGTATGCCGGTATATTATCTTAATATAATGTAATCATAGTAGCACTCCCTCTGCTGTAACAACTCATAATTACTAATAATAAATACTAAATAATAGTGAATACATTTTTAAGCAGTCATTTTGAAGCCATTTATGGACCACAAACAGTCACCTTGTGAATTAAAGGAATAGCTCACCCAAACTGCAGGCTTGTTACTCACCAGAAACCTATCATGTGTCTTCAGAAGACTTGGATTATGGCGCACAAGTCGCATGGACTACTTATATTATACATTTCTTATTTATTTTGCTTTAAAGTCACTATCAACTGCCATTGCATTCAAATCAGAAAACGGGACATCCTTGAAAAAACAATTAAACAGAGAAAAAAATACATATGAGTTTGGAATGACAAGAGATACTTTACTTTAGGGAGAACTATTCCTTTAAACGAATTAATGAATACATCCAGCGACTACAACACAAAACACTGTATGCCCAAACCAAATCCAAAAGAAGTGGATGACAGAGTCACTGACAGCCATTGCAGACTTTAATGACAGCTTGTATAATTAACTTGACACCAAGTTCATCAATGTGTTCAGCCTCCCAACCAGCTGAGAACAATCCTATCAACCTATTCTTCTTGGGCCTATGTGAAGAAATGACAGAGCTTTTGTGCATGAGATTGTCCTTGCCTTGCAATAGACATTTAAATGAAGGCACTTCAAACTTTTTAGATGTCTAAGAATCGGAAGAATGTTCAGAAATTAATACTAGCGCAATGCTTACTGCCTATTGCATAGGATATACTGTCTACTGCCCACTATTTTTGATTATAAACAGTATGCAAGAGAGTATGCAGTATGCAATGACAAACATTGCTAATTGTTGTAAGTACATTGTTTTCATAAGAACTCATTTTAATTCAGCAAATGGCATGCAGATAATCTCAGAAATAGTAATATAGTTGTGAAAGAATCATTGTTCAAATAATTAACCGAAAAGTAGATTAAAAAAATTGTATGAATACACAAAATGTGCATACTGTGAACAGCACATAATGCATAGTGCATACTGCATACTGCAGAAATATTACAAGTAGTATGATAGTATGGCCTTTTATACCCTCACTGTGAGGACAGATTTGTCACAGCACTCCTTTATTTTCTGTGAATAAAATCGACATGCAATGCCTTTATGGGATGACAGATTGCTTGAACAGTCACCAGCACTAATGCTACCCACAGTGAAACACAAAGAAAAAAAACATATTTCTTTTGGAACGTTTTTCAATGCGCCCAGAGCACCCATTGAGTATGACAGCATTCTTTTGCTTCTTGACAAAATGTCTCTGCATCGCATAATGGATTATAGAATACAGAATTTGGTGTGGTGCATTGCATATGTTATTCATGTTGTAGTACATTGCATATGTCTACATTATTATCACAATTACTGTTTGTGCATTTATACAGTATGTACCTATGTGTATATATATATATATATATACTGTGTGTATATATATATATATATATATATATATATATATATATATATATATATATATATATATATATACATACATACAGTATATTCTTGGCACACACCTTCTAACCCAATGTGCAAGATAGAAAAGTTTTCTTCAAGACACAGAATCTCATTTACTGGGAGTTTGTACAGTCAGGGGACTGACATAAGTGTGTGTGTGTGTGTGCGTGTGAGTGCTTGCGCGTGTGCTTGTGCATGTTCGTGTGCTATAATATAAATTATTAGTGACCAAACCTTTAGCAGCATGACAGCTTGCCAGATGCTCACATCTCTGACTACCACTTTGCAGAAAGTAGCACTGCATCATCCAAATATTCAGCATTTCACTTTTCCATATAAACATTAGTAGGATTTGATGGATGATAACCCTACTAAAAAAAAACAAACTAAAAAAAAACATTTTAAACCAACCTAAGATGATTTGCTAGTCTTAACGGTTTAAACTGCTCTAGCTGCCAAAGATGAATTTTCACTATGTCTCTGGAACGTCCAAATATGATCTTTTTATCTATCAAATATTAGAAATCCTCAAAGTTGCAGTTTGGTACAACCATTTTTGTTGGCTACATTTTTTAAAATGCATTTTAGGCTTCTATGTTTTTAAACAGTTGTACCAAAATGCACCATTGTAAACATTGTAACTGTAACATTTTGTGCTTGCTGGTAAAGCTAACAAGCTAAAGCTAACAGACCATTTCCATGTTCCTTATTCCTCTGCAGTTTCATCAGGCTCCGTGGAAGACATGTGACTTTGCACAGTCCAGTTAAACTGTCCTTCTTTTCTCTCACTCTTTCTCTCTCTTACACACACTCTCTCTCTATTCCTCCCTCCAGGGGTATGATATGGCATTTGTTAGGCTAATACAGCTGCCATACTACATCATGTGACTGCTGCTGAGGAGAGGTAGCTACAGTAAATTAGATTGGGGCTGTCCTTCAAGCAGACAGCATGGTTACTGCAGCCAGCAAACCAGCCAGAACACATCAACAACACTATTAGCAGTCCACTCCCGCTTCCACTGCCTGCTTTGCTGCCTTTGGAACTGACACACAAACAAAGAGGAACGGTGGAAAAAAGGGAGGCCCTGGTCGAATGACAGCTAGACCTTGATATGACGGAGATCTTCAAAGAAGCTCTCACCCATTTGTATCTGTAGATCGCCTTGGCATTTTCATTGTAAAGATCACGGGGTTTGGTTTTGAGAAGCACAATGTTCTTTTCTAAAGAGAGCTTGGGAAGCTGATTTTGGATCCAAATTAGCTGACGTCTACTGAGGACTGCAATCCATCACACAGCCTGTCTCCCAAGAACCACTCTTAAAATTTAAAACCTTAATCAGAAAGATAATTCAAACAATATTATGTCAACTAGACTAGAACATTTTCTTGACGGGTGTTGCTAAGCAGTTGCTGCATTCTGAATGGCTGTCAGCATGCTAGTATGCAGTTGCTAGGGGGTTCTGGATGGTTACAAGGTGCTTACTGGCCTATGCCAAAAGAGCCTCTAAGTCTCTATGATATTTTGGTTCCAAGATATGGCTTGGGTCCCTCGTACAATGTAAGTCTGTGAGAATTGTTGCCCGATTTATCGTCTGCCAGGCTCAAAAAGTAATAGTACACTTATCCTCAACAAGTTTGAGCTATACAGATAGTGCATTAGAAAGCAAAGCACCAATAATAAAAATACATATACACAATGAAAAGCAGGGTAAAGCATCATGGGTACTCACCACACTATTCCCTGAGCCCCGGAACCAATGGGCTTTAGATTTTGGTACCGTTTGAGAACTGTGAAGGTGGAATCTCCTACTTCCACACTGTAGAACTGGTTGTCCACTTTGCTTTTGCTCATGTTGTAATGCTGGACAATGTAAGACACATCAACTTGTTTGCCAAACCCCTGCATGGACAGAAAGATTGATTTATAAACTGATAACTCTAAGGGGACTTCAGAATATCTTTTATAAAACCTGTATAAACATCAAAAGCCCATTTAACACACGCAAAACCAGACAAATAAATCATTGCTTTTTGCTGTTTGATTGTCCTTATGTGATTCTGAAATCTAGGTCAGACCACTTTTTGGCATCCTAAACTAAATTAATATAATTAAATGACATATGTTATTATAAATGAGTAAGGACAATGGTTCCCTACAAGAAACTGGAGTAGATATCACAACTAGGTTTTACAGCAACAAGCTAGACTTTACACATGGATGTCAAATATATAAATTAGACCAGTGTGGGTACTGATAAATTTGTTTGTTGGGTCACACTTTATGTTAGGTGCCTGTAACTACTACGTACAAACATAAAATACATACAATACAATGTAATTTCTGTGTAACTACATGTTGTTCTTCTCACAAGATTCACATTTGTTTCTGGTGAGGTTTAGGTATGGGTAGGTTTAGGAGTAGGGTTAGGTGTTAGGGTAAGTTTAACAGTGTAACTACAAATACAATTAAATGCAGGTACTTTAAATGTAAGTACAATGCAACAACACATATGTACAAAACAAGTACATTGTATCAAATGCTTTATCACATTGTAGTTAAAGACACCTACAGTAATATAAAGTGGGACCATTTGCTGTAAAAACCACCCACTAACGTTCTAAAACTTCTATACAACAAGTTTCAATCCTATTTGATTGGACAAGCTGTCAGTAGGTTTACATGCACAGTTATAATCAAGCTAAAGCAAATTTGTTGTGTGGTCGAGCTACAGTATTCATCTGTCTGTCCAAGTATTCATGACAATGCATAATCAAATTTTTAAAGGAAGGACAACAAATATGCTGGGTTAAATACCTCTATGCATGTGCAAAACATAGTTTTGGATGATGGATGTGTACACATGCTGGACGAAGCCAAATTTCATCCATCCATCCATCCATCATCAACCACTTATCCTGTACAGGGTCACGGGGGGCTGGAGCCTATCCCAGCTAACATTGGGCGAAAGGCGGGGTACACCCTGGACAGGTCGCCAGTCCATCGCAGGGCCACACATATACAGACAACCACTCACACTCACATCCAGGGCAATTGTTTTTGGGAGACATCAATTAACCTAGCCTGCATGTCTTTGGATGGTGGGAGGAAGCCGGAGCACCCAGAGAGAACCCACGCAGACACGGGGAGAACATGCAAACTCCACACAGAAAGGCCAGGGCAACCGGGGTTTGAACCCATGACCTTCTTGCTGTGAGGCGACAGTGCTAACCGCTGCAACACCGTGCCGCCTGCCAAGTTTCAATCGCATTGAATAAGTTTACATGAGCAGTTATAATTGAGCTAGTGCAGGTTTTTGCCTTGTCGAGCTAGTCTTCAACTCTTTGTCCAAGTATTCACGATACCATGAGTAATCGAATAGCTGAAGAAAGGATGTCAGCTGAGGAAGTGACGTAGATGTTTTCCTGTTGACCGTTTGTGTCATAGTAGCACATCGAAGAATTCGGCTAACTATCTACTCAACAGCGAGACACAAACAACAGGCACAACAACTAGGGTTGCCAACTGTTCCGTAAAATGCGGGATCGCCTTGTATTTAAAGATAAAATGATGGGTCTCGTATTGAATCAATATGGGACACGATTTGTCCCGTATTTAAACTGGTCAGATGGTGTCATAATGAAATCGTTCAAAGTAATTGAAAAATACTTTTCAGTACTTGCTTTACAGTACAATACTTTTTCCAGATCAGGTCGCGTTGCATTTCTGAGTGTACTCTTCTGAGTGTGAACAAATAAGGATGCGTTTGACGCATGCCCACTACAGCTGATTTGTGATACTCTTTTAGTACAGTCAATGGCCGGTGAATGCGCCGACGATGCGCACAGATGAGGACCTCGTCCGCGGGTCAAGAAAATTGGGCCGCACCCATTCAGGTTACGTGGACTTCACTGATGGCGAAATTTGCATCACGCATACTGTGCGAGGAGCGATCAGCAACGCAGACAACCCAAGTATACTCAGGCCATTAGTCAATGGGCAGAATACAGACAAAAGAATGAGTCACAGGTGTAAATGGCTTACAGACTGCTGATCTGTCCAAAAATGTACATTTCTAGCATTCACCATGTGTCTCTGCTTTCCAAAAAGGATAACTCAGCCTCCAAAGGGCAGCTTGAAGGGAAAACAATCACAATACCCATGCTGTAAAATCGCTTCAAACTAAATTTCCAATAAAAAAGAATTAAAAGGTGAGTCCTGAATAAACGTTATTTTTGAGCCCGTACCTTTCAGCCCTCCGAATCTCTCACAGTGTATGGTGAAGTCTATTATAACAACACACCCTGTTTTTGTGAGATCGAACTGAAAGACCTAATGCGATTGTAGTTTGGTTCCGCCCAGCATGCATAAACGTCAGTCAGTCTTCTTCTCTACTTTGTGTTGCGTTCGACTTCCGGTATAATTACATGTGGTGTTGCACCTCTGTTTCTCGGGGCATGCACATAACAGGGAGGTCTATTGTGGACTGACTGATGTGTATGCATGCTGGACGGAACCGAACTACAATCGCATTAGGTCTATAAGTTCGATTTCACAAAAACTGGATCAGTATGATTTCAGTAGGTCTAACGTGTTCACGTGAGATTTAAAAAAGTTGTTTTAGTCCAAACCAAACATTTAAAGTGCATGTAAACGTACTGAAACAGTCTGTACTCCATTTCTCTATGTTTCACTAAGTTTGTTACATAGAATTCTAATTGTGACCAACATTGTAACTGAACTGAAATTGAGCTTGCCATATTGTGTTTGAAATGTCAGAAAGTCGATATACTCTTCGACAGCTGTACTGACGTTCAGTACAAGACAGCAAAATTAATTAAACTTGAATAACAGCTTTAACAGGGATATAGAAGACATGAAATACACATTTTTCAACATACACACACATATATCAACAACTAGCAAAAATCACAAGAACCGCTTAGCACAACAAACTACAATAATTGACTCAATTTCCACATGATTAGCTTTGAGTTGCATCCTCAAAGTCTAGGATTCCATTTAGAAATGGCACAAATTCTTGATCCAACTAATTACAATTCCAGTCCAAAGGATATAATCTATGCTTGATTGAAGATCTCAGATCTCAGACTATAATATAGTTAAACTATCATGGTTATTAGAGAACCTCTGCCAGTGTTAGCACAAGGGCTAGCGAGAGAAGAAGCTGTCTACATAATTTTGTGACGAGAGATGAATATGAAGAGAGAGCAATATGCATATAGAGTATATAGTGTGTGTGTGTGTGTGTGTGTGTGTGTGTGTGTGTGCGTGTGTGCGTGTGTGCATGTGCATGTGCTTCATACTCTCATCATGGGAGTCAACCTTCTCTGCAGTGCCCCACTATTAAACTGGCTGGGCTATCTGAAGATAATGAGCTAAGATTTGTGTTAATTGCTACCTTTTATTTAAACATGTAGTGGGGAACATTAAATGTTTTGGTTTCAGCAACATGATAAGACTTAAAGAGACCTGCCTACCTAGACAGAATTTCAAGGTATCATAGGCGTGCTACTAATACAAAGGTTGTTCAAAACATGAACGCATGACTCATGTTAAGCCAACCAATCTAGAGCCCACAATCAAAGGAAGATGTACATAGATCTAAAAACCTATATAAAACTGAAATTAAAATGAACCCTCGTGATGTCAATTCAGACACATTTAACAAAGCTTTGTTTTTCATTTCAGTCAGGAATCTGAATGACTGCATTGATTTAAGGAAATACCTCCATGCATTTTTAAAGTGATCTTAAAATGTTTTTAATGCATTTTGGGAAACTCAACCCTGAATGGCTTGGAATGCTGTGAGATATTGATCCTATTAGCTGTACATCTTCCTTAAGGGCCCAGACACACTGTCACCAGATCAGCATATGTTTCAGACAGTGGAACATGAAGGGGAGAATGGAAGTGAATGAATACTCTACCTTTTAATTTACCCGAATGGAACACACACCTGACAAAAGGCAATCTTCACATCCAGAACTGGAGCACTGCAGTTATAGAAGAAACGTCTATTCATAAATACCTGAAACAGAGATAAAAGACAAAGAACAGGCTATGATTTAACACTTGCATTGGTTCCCCCTAAAAAATAAATAGGTGCATGATGCCCCTATATTTACAAACATACTGTAAAAGGTCTATATTGTGTCCTCAGGACCTTTGTCGTAATAACCTGATCGTTCTTTTTAAGATATGCTGCTTTTGCGGATAAAGAATGCACAATATTTAAGATAAGATCATAAGAATTTTCTTTCCTAAAGATAAAATCTTTTGCTCTCTCTTCACTGAAATTGTGGTGGCAAGATCTTCGCTATGTTCCATAAAGCTCATTTCATCTCCCTAGATGTCCATGAGGCATGAACCATATGCACGAATGTCATGATTTCTCAAGATGTTTTATTTATTTGATTTTTTTCAGATAATGATCTCCTGTGCTGAATGAGAGAACGTGATATGAACCTGAGATAAACAACAAATTTTCACGTCTACCATCCCATTCGCTGTATTAAACCCTCAGCCCTGTGCATATAACTGCTCTTGTTGCAGTGAGAATCTACGCAATAGATCTGTGTATGTGTGTGAACAGGATAGGCATTCCAAGAATAGTCAGTGTCATCCAGAAGTCAAAGACAGGGGAGGATCTATCCAACTGGGCTAAAGGACCTTTTGGCAAAGTAGTCAGTATTAAAATATCTAATAGTCATAATATATATGACATTATTGGTATCAGGGAGTGTTAGTGTTTTTTTTATATATATATAGAATTATCAGTAAATGTTACAAAACAGATATCCATCAACTAAGTTCTATTAACTGATAAAATTTTCTATTTTCAGTATTTGATTTCACTTGGACTGAATTGTATTTTTTTTTTTTTTGGTTATCGGTATCGGTTATCTGTATTAGTCAAATCATATCGTTTATGGTATTGGTCATATCATATCGGTTATCAGTATTGGCCATATCACATTGGGTATCATAAATTTCATATAGGATATCGGTATCGGCCATATCAAATTGGTTATTGTATCGGCCATATCGTATCGGCCATCGTATCCGTTAACGTATCACCCATATCATATCGGTTATCAGTATTGGCCATATCATATTGGGTATAGTCAATTTCATATAGGCTATCGGTATCAGCCATATCAAATCGGTTATTGTATCGGCCATATCGTATCGGTTTATCGTTTTGACCATTGTATCCGTTAACATATCACCCATATCATATCGGTTATCAGTATTGGCCATATCATATTGGGTATTGTCAATTTCATATAGGCTATCGGTATCGGCCATATCAAATAGGTTATTGTATCGGCCATATCATATCGGTTTATCGTTTCGGCCATTGTATCCGTTAACGTATCACCCATATCATATCGGTTACCAGTATTGGCCATATCATATTGGTTATAGTCAATTTCATATAGGCTATCGGTATCAGCCATATCAATCGGTTATTGTATCGGCCATATCGTATCGGTTTATCGTTTCAACCATTGTATCCGTTAATGTATCACCCATATCATATCGGTTATCAGTATTGGCCATATCATATTGGGTATCGTCAATTTCATATAGGCAATCGGTATAGGCCATATCAAATTGGTTATTGTATCGGCCATATCGTATCGGTTTATCGTTTCGGCCATTGTATCCATTAACGTATCACCCAAATCATATTGGTTATCTGTATTGGCCATATCATAACGTTATCGGTACTGGCCATATCATACTGGTTATCGTATTTGCAATTTCTTAATGGTTATCGTATCGGCCAAATCATATTGGTTATCGTATCACGCATGTAATTTAGGTTTTATTTATCGCCCATGTCATATTGGTTATCGTATCAGCCATATCATATACTGTAAGTTATCAGTATCGCCCATGTCATATTGGATATCAGTGTTGGCCATATAGTATCGGTTATATGTATCAGCCATATTATATCGGTTATTAGTATTGGCCACATCATATCTGGTATTTGTATTGGCCATATAACATCTGTTATTGATTTTATCCTTCAGTTAACAATAAAAAATGCAATATGTCTAATAGTGCAAGTACAATATATCATAAAGGCTAATCAGTCGGTCAACATTTGGCCATTTTGAGATTATTGATACTGGCTAAAAAAATAAAAAATAAAAAAATCTGCCCTCAAGGAACATTTTAAAATTATTTAAAAAAAAAGGCATGTCATGACCCCTTTCAAAATCATTGATGGTTTTGAGTGGCAGTGTACAGTTGTGTCTGTAAATGGCATGAGAGCTGCCTACAGCCCTGTGTGCTTGTGAAATATATGACGTTAACAGTGCTGCCATGAAAGCACACACAGAGACCTGCATTGCACTGATGCTGAAGTAGGCTGCTTCTAAGACAAACAGCATTATGGGATATGGTGCAGCTTTATGATATCCTTCATATTGACTAAAATGAGTCAATATGATGAAAACAATAATCCAGAGAGAAATAATGAGAGGGAGAGCAATAATGGTTAAAATTACACCCTAAATAGCTCACATTACACTAATTTTGCTGATGTTAAATGCCTAATTACAAATTTACTTTATTTTCTTTACCATTTGTTTGTCGTCTTCAAATAACAGTGTAGTACAGACCTGTTAACTTCTGATCAATACAGAATGATTTTGTTCAAATCTTTACTGCAAACAGATTTTGTAATATGCTAAACATTATGCGGTAACATAATGTATAAGGGGGCATTTGTTTTTGCATCCATTCAGGCTGTTTTTCAATAGTTGTTATATGTAAACACTTTCTAGAAGTACGCCTTTGTCCGATATTCACAGCGCTGCAGCTTTTTAAGCGCAACATCACGTTTGGTCTGAATGGTGCCTCAATTACTGGTGTTATTCCGGTCAAAAGTATTATTTATTATGACTAAATCAACCTGAATGCATTATGTTACACCAACAAAAGTAATTTTTTTAAGGTTAGATCAAGTAGAAATAGATCAAAAGCAGGTTACCACTTTTTAAAGTGTATCAGCGAACATCATTCCAGGGACTTTGGAATGCCCAATTCCCAATGTGCTCTCTAAGTCCTCGTGGTGGCATAGTGACTCGCCTCAGTCCGGGTGGTGGAGGACAAATCTCAGTTGCCTCTTCGTCTGAGACCGTCAATCCACGCATCTTATCTTGTGGCTTGTTGACCCCGTTACTATGGAGACCTAGCGTGTGTGGAGGCTTCACACTATTCTCCACGGCATCCACGCACAACTCACCACGCAACCCACCGAGAGCGAGAACCAGCGTTATGTCTCCGCGGTATGCGCTTAACAAGCCACATGATAAGATGCGTGGATTGACTGTCTCAGATGCAGAGGAAACTGAGATTCATCCTCCGCCACCCGGATTGAAGTGAGTCACAACCCCACCATGAGGACTTAGAGCGCATTGAGAATTGGCCATTCCAAATTGGGGAGAAAAGTGGAGGAAAAAATTATAATATAAAAAATAGCATCATTTCAGACTATGAAAAAGATCTATAGAACTCTCAAAACGATTTTTTTTTTTTTATATAAAAATACAGAACTGAGCTCAGGAGACACACACAGCCATCTGAATAGAATACCCTTGAGGTTTCCATCAGATGAATTGTCCCAAGGCAGGTTGGGATCCATCAGATTTCAGTAGTCTAAAGCCACACAAATTGAGATATTCTTATACTCATAAACAACAACAACATTTTCATGTTTGGGTGAACTACTCCTTAAACTGACATTAATTCACATGACCAACATTAAATTAGACATCATCAATTGCTTAAATCAACTGGGATTAATATAATCATAAACACACTGTAGCACTGTTATTCAGTAAATATTTGACAGCTTGGTTGAGCCATGCA
The DNA here is from genome assembly GCA_032164185.1 of Moxostoma hubbsi. Taxonomy (NCBI): domain Eukaryota; kingdom Metazoa; phylum Chordata; class Actinopteri; order Cypriniformes; family Catostomidae; genus Moxostoma; species Moxostoma hubbsi. Next base: position 38,354,554 of record JAVLUX010000001.1, read on the forward strand.
GAAATATTGTCCATTAAGAGGAGGGCACAGCAAGGTTATGGGTGGCAGGATTGATGAATGAGACCAGGAACAGATCAGGAACCTTGATAAAGGAGTGATGAATTACTGAGTGCAAATATGACATTAACCGATGACAGGGTGCAAGCGGAGAGAAGGAACTCTGGCTTCCGAAGTCTACAAAAAGGGTATCTATCTGTCTGTCTGTCTGTCTGTCTGTCTGTCTGTCTGTCTGTCTATCTATCTATCTATCTATCTATCTATCTATCATCCATCCATCCATCCATCATCAATCCATCCATCCATCCATATACAGTATATATATTGTATAGTCTTAGGCACATACAATGTTTTACAAATGTGTTTGTCTTAAGATGGTTATTTATATCCAGCTTTAGTGTGTCAATAGGAAATATAAATGTTAGACTCCCAAATATTACTCTTGCAAATAGAAAAGATTAGAATAGAAGAACAGGGAGCCCTGCAACAGATGTCATGGCACCCACAAGCCCCTACTGAACATCGTATCAGTCTGAGATTACATAAAGAGACAGAAGCAATTGAAACTAAATATATAGAAGAACTGTGGTGAATTCTCCAAGAAGCTTGGAACATCCTATCTGCAAACAACCAAGAAAAACTGTGTCCAGGTGTACCTAGGAGAATTGGTGCTTTATTGAAGGCAAAGGTGGTCACACCGAATGTTGATTTAGCTTTGTTGTTATGTTTATTGGACTTTGTGTGATATTAAGTGATAAATGAAAACTAATTATTTCATTATTTTTGAAGACATCCTCACTGTGCAACATTTTTCACAAGTGCCTAAAACATTTGCACAGTACTGTATATACAGAGCCCTTCTATAATGGGGAGCCAACAAGGTTAGCAATCAAATGCATATTGTACAGGTCCCATAAATACCATCAAGAGGCCGTTTCTCTTTTTTTTTATTTTTATGGATGTCTCTAGAGGAGATGCTTCAGTGTGCTGAATAAACCGCTTTTGTGAGGAAACAGCTCATCTCTTAATGAATAAATTGACTGTCTGTCTGCTAATCTCCAGTGTGTTTTACATTAAAGAATCCTTTGGAATTATGTATGAAGTTTACTGTGATAAAATTGCTGTATAAGAGAAGACACAAAATGGGTGTCCATCCAACTGTTTTTATGTGCATTTTGAAATTGCGCATAAGAAATCCTGAATGGAAACACTTGATATGCGAAAAAACTTTCTAAATTTGCATGGACGGATGGATGGTGGATTTTCTAGAGTTCCGCATTAGTTAAAATGCGCATTAGGTGATGGAAACAGTTTATTTGCAAAATGATGACGTGTTTTGACCATTTGTGCATGTGTTATGAGTGTGTAATAGCTTGATGTGACTGGCACAATGAAAGGACAGACCTTGGCACACAATTCATTGCACTTAGCCCTTGTCATTTGGATTTGTTTAACCCACATCTGCTCATCAAAGTGGGTCCTTAAAATCCACCAGAACAGTTTTGAGACTGAAGAGACTGGCGGCATGCAGCCATTTCAGCCCAATTACAGTATATCAAATATTACTCACTTAAAATTAGATACTTGCTCCAATCTTGCCAATAAAACTCTACACGAAGCAGGGGGTCATTCAGCTGCTCCATCATGACGAGGTGGCTCCCACATGAAAATGCTTATTATGTAGTGGATGGAAATGCACAACAATTCATATTTTCTTATGCCCAAATCTTTTAAATGTGCTTAAAAAATGCTATGTATTCTGATGGAAACCTAGCAACAGAAAATTTTGCAACAGGTGTGTCAGTTTATGGCTCTCCCCATTCATTTGTATGGTATCTGCAAACTGAGATTTGATGTTTTTAGTTTGTCGAAGCAAACCAGCCAAACTATAACCCACTGGTATTGACTCGCCATGGGTGAACATGATATTTAATAAATAATTTAATACAATCAACCTTCAGACCTGTCAAAAGAGTGGTGTGAATGTGTGTGTCTGCTTTAAAAAAAATCTCCTTTACACAGGTGGTGGTGCGCACCAGAGGCCAATATTGTAAAGTGTTTGGACTGCAGGACGCATGTGTCTACGGCAGACATATTGACCTGAACAGACAGGTACCTTCAGAGCTACAATGAATCAAAACCCCTGAGACCCTGACAGATGGAGAATGTACATCACCACTATACACCACCCATCTCTCTTTCTTTCTCTCTTTTTCATTTTCATTGTTCTCAATTTCATTGTTCTAACAGAGATGTATTAGTCTATGCTGTCTGCAGCTCTTGTGCTAATTAACACTGATGATTTGTCAGAGGGATCAAATGCTAATCTGCCCTGCTAATGTGGAGGACAGTGCTTAGACTAGCATCTCCAAAGCTAACACCTTCGCATTCACCAAGATAAGATACTGTGTGTTCAGAGTTAAAATTGTCACAATTTTAGGGGAAATGTGAAGTTAGTTTAATCATACAGTATATTTAAGTGTTACCCTGTTTATTAGCATTTGCTCTAGAATAGCAACCACTGTTTGACAGTGATATTTTGAGAAGACTGAACCAGATGTAAAATCACGTAAGGAAACGCATTACCGTTGTTTGTGGTATTTTTTATGAAAGAAAGCAGCTTAAGCACATTTAAAAACTAAAACTACAACTAACAATTGATGTTATAAAATTTTAGCTAATTTGTCTTTGGAAATGCCCAGATAAGAAAAGAAAAAGCAAAAATAGCTAAATAAACGGATAAAAAAAGAATAATGTCACACAAAAATTTGAATTCAAATTGACAGTCCCTCGCTATGGACCTCTGCTTCGGAATTAGAACCAAATCTTCATCCTTAAAATGCAATAAGACATGCTGGAGACCCTTTGGGAATCTGAAGTGATTATAACATGCAATGATATCTCCTGGGGCAGAACGTCACGTCCGATGAATCTAGAGAGGAAATATATTTGGTTTTAGCCTAATGGTACTCCCTCTGTGAGCAAGCAGTCCATTTTTGTAATTTATGATTTTTTAAGCACCATCAAACAGAACTCACAATGTGCTGTAACCTCTCAGCATTAAATATTGCCTGATGTCTTCATTAGCTGGTGGATATTTATGGTTTCAGCTAAAGTCTATGTCACTATGGCTGGGCCACATTTGCATAGGCTACCTATGCACTAAAGTACAAACTTCACTGGTAATGGGAAAGTATACTTCTGAGTTACGTAGCAAGGCAGTATGCCAATTTTAGGACATACTACACCATTATAAAATTAATTATACCACAAACACCCTTGTTAAGAACTGTTGCCTAAGTAAATGACTATTCTAATGTCATTTACTTAAAAATTGCTGTGCCATACATTCAGCCTTACATTCCTCACCAACCGAAAAATTCTAAACAGAACTGTCACAAATATCTCATCCATTATGCAAGGGGTGGTAGACAATTAGTACAAATGCAAACTTTAATAATCAACTGGAAAATGTGCATTAGGCCTATCTCATCCAGCACATTCTAATCTCACTTACTATTCAGAGCAGATAGTATGCAAATTGTTATGCTGAAAACATACTTTGCATTTAGAGAAACACAGATTTGTAAGCAGTCCCATTCCATACACGTAAACGCGCATCTTTGCGCCGCTGTAACGGTAACAAACCTCAATTCTCAAGGGGCTGATAGAGTTACCTACCAAATGTTAGATGTGTTTAGGTAGCTAGCTATAAACCTTTGACAGTTTAACTAACTAGCTCAGCAAGATTACCTTCAAAATGTTGTTCCAACAGTAGAGTAATTTATATGAAAGAGAAAATAGAGCCATTAAGGCTATAGTCCAAAAATACCGTAAGAAAATAAGCATTTTCTTGCCATGGGTTGCCTCTGGATTTTCCTTTGGGTTTTTATAATGGCATTTTTAGATTTTGAAGTCACCGTGTTTATAAAAAATGGACATGCAGCTAATAACTTACCAGATAAAGTGTGTAGGTACTTGACAAAATGGAAAAACATTGTGGTCCTTATCTAGCTACTTGTTAGCAACTGTTATTAAAAACATGGCAGCAAAAAATTCACATTTAAGGTGTGTGTAATTTATGTTTTAAAAGTATCTTCAAATAATGTTTACCACAGGCATCATTTTAATAATAAATTGAAAAACCCACAGCAAATTAGCCTTCTGGGCAGTGGCGGATTTAGGGATGGGTGAGATGGGCGGCGGTGACCCATGCCCCCGCCACCCCCCACCGGTCAACAACTTTAGGGGGTGTTCTCATTTGGAATCGATCAACAACTTTGAGGGGTGTTTTGAACAAGCTAGAACCGCTACTGCTTCTGGGCTTGCCTAAAAATTGACGTCATGGCTGAGCAGCCAGAGGTTCTTTTTTATATTGAGATCACAACATCCGCAGCTCTACAATCGTAATGGTCAACTAGCGTGTTTCGACAGTTAGTCACCATTTGCAGATACCATATGAATGAGTGGGGAGAGCCGTAAAGTGACACCTACCTGTTGCAATATCGTCCATGACTTGCAATATTGTCCATGATCGTAGTAAACTCCTAATACAGTTAATTCCAAAAGGATTGTTTAGTGTAAAACATGAAGATTAGCTGAAAAGCGGTCAATTCATTAAGCGATGAGCTGTTTCCTCACAAAAGAAGTTTAATCAGCACTCTGAGACATCTCCTCCATAGACATTCATTCAACAACAACAAAAAACATCCTCTTGTCTCCTTGGCAGTGTACCGCCCATAGAACGTCAATGGGAGTGCCACGTTATGCTATTTTAGGCTAAGTTTCTAGGCTGCGTACCATTACAAATTTGTGTCCCCTTCCCTCGCAAACTTCACTCCGTCTCGTAGACTCGGATGTGCGTCACTGATTAAGTTGTGCGAGTGTCTACTACTGGCAGAAGACGTGCAATGGATTTAACTGGAACACCCTTAACCCTTGATCACTTGGAGCATGTTGAAAGTCAATTTGTGGAATTATTTTGTGATTTTTTTTTGCTCCTGAGAAAACTATGTTTTCAAAGATTGATTTCAGAGGCTTATGTATAAATCTCGTATGGTTATTTTATTTTATTTTTCATTAGAATGAATTGTTAGAAAGGATTAAATTAAAATTTAGCATAACAATGACCACAGGCTATAACTGAGTGAATAAACTGCTTAAGTGACCTAACTCCACTTCCATCATAAATTAGAGTTGTGTGGGCTTGGGGTTGAATAAGCGCCTTATGCTGTCACGTCACAATCAAGTTGCATAATGGGATATGGAGATGCCTGTAAAGTACATAAGAGTAGGCTCACTTCCTTGGTCAAAATCGAGGGATTGAGGGTCTGTCAACAGAAACTTCCCTCGCTCACTTAAGGAAGTGGAACGGACTTCCAAAATGGTGGTGAGGATTCCCCTGAGAGGAAGTGCTTAGGGGAATTAGCAAGTGAATGTTAGGCTCCCCTATTAGAAGGGTTTTGAAGCAGCTCTTTTGACCACAGAAGAAGGCAGTTTATGCTAATGCCAGCTATAGCACCCCTTGTGGCAATGCTGAGAATGCAACATTTACATTTACATTTATGCATTTGGCAGACGCTTTAATCCAAAGCGATTTACAGAGCCCTTATTACAGGGACAATACCCCTGGAGCAACCTGGAGTTAAGTGCCTTGCTCAAGGACACAATGGTGGTGGCTGTGGGGATCGAACCAGCGACCTTCTGATTACTTGATTACTAGTTATGTGCTTTAGACCACTACACCACCACCCCCACCACTCTACCACCAACACATCACAAAATCAAGATTGCAGTGTTAAAGACGTTTGCATTTACGTACTTGTGTCGTGTACCCTAGGACTGTAAAACATTTTATGTAGTGACCATAAACAAAATCTAATATAAGACATCAGCTTTCCAGTCCAAGAAGAATGTTTCAGCTTTTTGATTAAACCATTCCATGCCGATACAATGAAACACAGCAAAAGGCCTCAAGCCTTGAACGGTAAAGTGGCGCTCCGAGACCCTGTGTATCAGGCAATATATAATCACATCATCAGACACTTCCATCGTGACTGATTTTTTATAGTCATTCTCAAAACACTAGATTTCCCCACTCCAGCATGTTAATGAGTGCCATTCATTTCCATTTTGATTTGTTTTTTAGATTCAGCTAAGATATGCGCATAACTCTCATGAATATCCAATGAGAGGTGAGAAAGTTAGGATACAGATATAATGCATGAAATTGGAAGCTGGATATGATAATTACATGGGTAAAAAACAGACACTCAAACTCTCCCCTTTGAATTCACATACATCATGACTGGCTTTTTTGTCTGGAACTTTAATATTATTCTTGATTCTATCTGTCAATTATAAGAGGTTTGCTGGGAATCCTTTTGGTTTAAAATGTGAAAAACCAGCAATGGATGATTTTCCAATGGATGGAAAATTATTGATGTAAAACCTAAAAAATGTAATATTATAATAAGAATAAAATGTCAAATCTAATAATGTTTTAGCTTAAACTGATAATGATGTAGGACAATTTAAGCACTGAAGTGTAATACTTATGGTTAAGTGTTTGTTCAAATCCCTAACCATAATTATGATCAACAGAAATTGTAATTCTTACAAAAGGAGAAAAAAAAATGACACTATGTATTATTTACAATAAAAATCTTAAAAAAAAAAAAAATGGAAATGATCCCAAATGCACACGTGTCAAGTGCTCACTGCTGTGAAACACATTTCCTCACCTCAACGCCATAGGAAAATCTCCAGACATGTTATCTCAACAAAATTACCAGCCACCATGCCAACCAAACCCAGAGTGATGCATAATATCCCCACTAGTGCATGAAAAATATACACAATCAAATTATATAGATACAGTGCCTTCAAAATGCTATTTGAAACCGTGACAAGCAGTGTTGAGAGAGCAGTGTTTGAAACTTTAGCTTGCTAAGCTACAGTGGAAGTTACTCCGTTAGTAGTTAAACAGACAAGCAACAGTACTTGTTTGGAAAAATTAGTAAGCAATACTGCTACAAGCTTCTAACAAAGAGTAGCTAACTACAGGGGCTATACAGCAAATTACATTCGATATTTTGTCTTCTTTTAAGAGAAATCTAACAAAATTGTTTAGCATTTATGCATATAAGAATAAACTATTTGCAAAAAAAAAAACAAAACTTGAGTGTATTTTTCTGATCCCATTAGCAAATACCATTTTCTTACTTTAAGCTTAAACCACACCAAATTTTGGTAGATATATACTGTACAGTATATAACAAGACTTACTGTAATATCTTCTGTATTTTGCTTAATAATAAGAAGAATACATAAGGATGTATAGAAATGTTTATTTGTGCAGAATGTATAAGTTGTAAATTAAATTTTATTTTTACTATTATTTTTAATTGAAAATATAAACAATATACTATTTACAATGTAATGTCTGTATAATATTAAATTGGATAAAAGATCGAGGTGGCTGTGGCTCGGGTGGTAGAGTGGGTCGGCTGCTAATCGCAGGGTCGGCCCACATGACTCCACATGCCAAAGTGTTCTTGGGCAAAACACTGAACCACAAGTTGCTCCCAATGGCAGGCTAGTGCCTTTCAGCTCTGCCGCCATTGGTGTATGAGTGTGTGTGTTAATGGGTGATTGGGACACAGTGTAAAACGCTTTGGTAACCTGTAAGTTTAAAAAAAAGCTCTATATAAGTGCAGACCACTTACCATAAAAGACGCAATGAAAGTGAATGCTGACTGAGGCTAACATCTCCATTTGTGTTGCACAGAAGAAGGTAAGTCATCCAGATTTGGAACAATTTAAAAATATGAGGAGGGGTAAAAGTCAAGCAGGGAGTGAGTCAGACCTGATGATTGTCGAGTGCTGACAGTTTCATTTAACACCTCAGCTTTTCTTACCTAATGGTCCTGAATTTCAGACTGGCTGGGGATTATTCAGCAGTTCTTCAGTCAAACTTCAATTTCCAAACACACACACACACACACACACACACACACAATATATACTTCCACAGTATACATTTTCCACCAATATTTTTCATCTGAACATGCTGACAAAGAAAAAAAAAACAGACTAGTGTTCCTGTTTCCATTGCTGGCTACCCATGGTATTATTTTATATCTAAATTGTTTCTCCTAGACACCATGAGATTAAATGGAGAGCAAAGTGAGACCTTCTTCTAAGAAAAAGACTCTAGTAATCTCACATACAGTTTGTCTTCTCAAGAGTTTCAGAAGAGATCACAAACTGTTCAGATTTGCCAACATACCAAAGTCAGAGCTTTGGTATCAATTTCTCATCAAATTCTTTCAAGACCAAATAATTAGCGCTATTGTATCCACGATAATTGTATAGCTCTATACTATTATTGATACTTAATGTAACATAACTCAAAATCCATCAAGTCTTCTGAGCTTTGTAATAGCAATAACATTTTACAATAACAATTCACACGCAGTTATATAATCCTATCAGCTGATCACTGAAGATAACAGCTGAAAAAATGAAAGACTCTCAAATCCTCAAATGAACAGCACGCATAGGCCGGATTCATTGGAGTCTGAGAGCTCACTGGAAAGAACCATAATGTCCTTTGTTTACTGGTAAATAAATGGCAGACATCCCTCACTAATTACAGACTACTTGAATATTTTTCAGTCGGCTGCACAAATACATTGCTGGAGTCCAGGCACATAACTTGACTAGAGCAGTAAACTGACAAATGGTTGAGAGAGGACTGATTGTGTATCTCTCTTAATCTCTCTCCATTTTGTCTCCCTGGTCTTAAGGGCGCCAAGTGGAAGGGTGGAAGTGCCAAACTAGCACTTTTGGTGTGCACCCGAATTTGAATGACGTCAAAGTTTGGTTCGTTTGGGTGGTAAGAACCCTGTTTTCCGAACTCGGGTCGCACCCGGGAACCGCACCCGAGTCCGCTTGAAAAGGGAGGTGGTCTGGGGTACAGTTCATGTGAACTCCGGTGTGGTTCGCTGCTAATATGAATGCAATTGTACCAAACCGCGGAAGTTAACTGCTGTCGCGTCTTTGCAGGATCCCAATCGCAATTATTATGGTTTAATGAATTTGTCATGCCAGCTTGTGTCCAAATAAATCACCTTCAGAGAGCATCTCACATTCTTCACATCTGCTTGCGGCAGAAAAACGCCAATATTAAACATAATTGTTGTTTTGTGCATGTAAAGTTTTGGTGGTAAATCCAAAGAGATGAATACATTAATAACACAGAGAAGCTGATGTTACATTGGTAAACAGCTGCCGCTTGTACTCATGTTGATGACATAATCGGACCACAGTTCGGATCCAAAAAATATGATGTGAACAGAGACCAGCGGGAGTAGGGGGAGGTGAGAGGAGGGTTCGGTCCAAGCAATCGAACCAAGTGTGAAAGCTGTCCTTTTCGCCATTTTGTAGTCCATCCTGAATAACACGGCAGTTCATTTTATCTTATCGCCACCCATTCGGCACATTTCGCGGCCGACCCACCGGCTTGCTCGGTTCTCCCGATGGCCAGTCCGCCCCTGATTGGTGCCAAAGTTCATCGGCCCACCGGGAAAATGCACGGTATGCAAGATTACCAGTCCAGCCCTGTTCCTGTACCCTGACATTGAGTTACTGACAAATGGCGTCTCAATTCAGACATTTTTGCATCAATTTAAATGTTTACATTTTCCTGTGCTGCTACTGATAGTGTGTTGAACGAGCAACCTCAGGAACATAAGAAGTAACTGTGTTCACCTTATCAAGTGTGAGCACGATCCGGAAGTTGCATTTTACCTCTAAGATTACATTTTTACTCTTAGATTACATTCCACTGACGGTTAGGTTTAGGGTTTGGGTTAGGGGGTAGGGTTAATAAAATTTGCATTCCTGTTAACTGTAAAACATATTTTACAACTAAAAATGCAATGCAGACATTGCACCACGAAATTGGAGCTCACACTTACCCATGAATTTAAAAACACTTCCAGCTTTGGCCACTGGGGGCAGTGGTTCGAATTTCAGTAAGCACAGACAGTTCTGTTCACTTTTTACACCAAAAGCACTATTTCCCCTAATCTTGAAACTTTCATTTCTCAACTCATATAACTAGTACTAGTAACTGATTTCATTGTGTTTATGATTTGCCAAGACTGTGGACCCAGTAGTAGGCTACAGGTAACAAAATCTCAGTTCCAAAATCTAGTGAGCTGTCTATCTAGAAGAAAACATTAGGCATCATAGGCGTTCGATGCAAAGGCTTTTCCAAAAGGTAGGCAGCAACATTTTGCTGCCTTGTAAGATACCTTGTTTAGGTCCAAAACAAACTTTACAGAAGTATGTAAAATGCGAGCGCTTGGCCAACGCATTGCCAAAGTATCCTTCATAGGCCAGGCTATTCAAACCTGCGTTGCAATTGAATTAAATACCAAAATGTATCAATAAAATATTTTCACTCTAATGGAAAAAAAGAAGTATATTTTACTCAATATTTGGGTGTGCTATATATATATGTTATGCTCATTGGATTATGGCATAGTTATTTAAGCAACATGCTATTGTCAAACTCTATTGAAATCAAGCAAGTAGACAGCAAGACTCACTAGCTTTTGGAACAGAGCTATAGTGTATATACTGTAGAGTATATAGGCTACGGCAGCCCAAATTAAACCATGAGAATTCTATCTTGATGTGCAAATAATTTTAGAAAATGTGTTTGCTGGGTTTCTGAAGACACTAACTGTTTGTTTAGTGTTACTTCATGTCATGGAAACTAGAGCTGACTACTGCCCAGGCTGTAAATATACCAACTGTAAGACATCAGTATTGAATCGAAGTGTCCAAATATGGATCCTAATCCATGCCAACCACCAACAATGACTGACAGAGAGAAAGCATTAGAAAAAGAGGGAAAATCCAGGAGTCTCTTTCCATTCCAACGTCAAAATCCGTGCAAATATAATCTGCAAGCAACCCCAGATGGAACCTGGATTAGGACTAGGCTGCATTTGAGCTACATTTTCAACATTAATCTGACAACACATCTTTGTGTGTGGCTGATCATTACACTGCCCAATGTGATCAGATTATAATAATGTATCTAATGAAGCAAATTTCTTTAAAAGAACAACATCTTCGTAATCCTGTAATTTCTCTCCATATAGGCACTCTAAGATCGCAAACACAGATTAATAAGGGAATAATGCGATCTGTCTTAATCAGGTTCAAATCCTTAAACCATTCTGACCAGCAATACCTTTCAAACCCTTTTAGATTAAAGTCCAATGGCTTCAAATAAAAAAAAGGGGGTAGACAGCACACATTTCTTAAACCCAAAGCAACATTATCTATTATGGAAGGATAAATAACTATACAATATATATATTGTCATTGTGGAAACCCTGGATATATATTTGTTATACCCAAGTTATTCTCCAAAACAGGAGACACATCAGGTACATCAAGAGACACAAAACAGAGAGTGCAGATGTTCCAGTGTTTTGACATGCCACAATTCCTATTTGCATTAATACTTTCAGCTCTATCCTTTGCTAGCAGCTGCAGTATTTACAGCTTTAATCAGAACTCCGTGCTTAGTTGAGCAGAGACACGGCCCCTTTATCACTTTCTTTTTGTTTTTTCTTCTTTTCTGAATGTATATTCTGAATATGAATGCACACAAATACTCTAACAGAATCTGACAGAATGTCACTAATGAGGACAACAAACAGACAAATGGCTTAAATATATGCATGTGAATTTATGGTGTTCCACGCCTATAGGGATTATACATTACTTGATAGGTCAGACTACATTTGACACTTTATAGTCAAGACTGAATTTTCAACAACACTTCATAATCAACTGTTGTCCTAGAATGGAATGAGTTATATAAAGGTGTGTGTTAAAAGTGTGTATTTTTCTGTGTAAAGGACAGTTCACCCAAAAATGATGTTTTTCATGTTGTTCCAAACCTATATGACTCTATTTTTCCCATGGAACAGAAAAAGAGATTTAAGGCACGAATGACAGCTCTGTCAAGATTTAAACAAAAGATATAATGAAAGTGACTGGTGACTGAGGCCTAACGCCTCCTTTTGTGTTCCAAAGAAGAAGAAAAAAAGGCATACAGGTTTGGAATCACAAGAGAGTAAATAAATAATCACAGAATTTTCATTTTTGGGTGAACTATCCCTTTAAAACCTGTTTGGGAAACCTGTTTGGAAACAGTAATTATTCTCGCAATTCCACTTGGTTCTCCTAGTGGCGCAGAAATGACACCCTACATCAGTGAGAAATATTCTTGTAATTGGTAATAATTATTACTGTATTATAATCAATAACAGCAGCACAGAAAAGCCAATCAGCTCTTAGATGAAGTGTTGCTATGTAGTTTATATAGTACTGTTGGATTTGCCACTGCTGAGATACTAACAGTTACAGTATATAATGATGAGCTCTCAAAGCCTAATGAACAACTCTGTAATTATATAAACAAACCACAAATTAATGGCTGCACCATCTGACAATTCAATTCCTTTGAAAATATATTTCTGCAAGGATTTATTCAAAGATTCAACAAACAATATGGAGTGGACATACTAAAGGGAAAAAGGAGAGAATGAGCAAATAAAGGCTTATGGGTAGGGTATAGGGTATGCTCCAGGTATATAATACAAAGGTAAATGATTGCAATTATTTGATAGCACCACAGAGCCACTGTGCTTACACTTTTGTGGGGAATCAAACTGCAAACGGCTTGCTTATAGTCTATGCATATTAAGCTTGGACATGAGAAAATATACAGTATAATAACAAATCACATAACTCACTTTTGCCTTTCAAAAGATCTAAAAGCAGAAGAGTTCATTTTGGGTCATTTAAGTCCTGTTTACTTCCCTTTGAAGCAGGGAAGTCAGACTTGAAAGCAGTTACCAGGTGACTGTGTTCAAAACTCATCCCCAGCAGCCTCTGTGTTGTGTATCTCAAACACTCATCTTGCACAAGAAACTGAGAACATTTTAATCGAGGGCATTTTAATCTAATTTATATGCATTTAGGAAGAGGAGCTTGACCAAGCACAGAAGGAGCAGATGCCATCAGTGCTTTGGAGCAGGAAGAGTGAAAGTTGCCTTTCAACGCACTGGATATATTGATTGTCCCTGAATATGAGCTGGGGGTATGTGTCAAAACTTGGGTCAGTGCGCTGACTTTTTGGGCTACTTTATGCCCTTCACATCAGCTACCCAAAGAAGCTGACACTTTTTATTTCTTTTTTGAGCTCATAGAGTAAATGGTATCCAGCACATGATTTGCAGCATTTATTAAAACAGAGTGGCAAAGAAAGAAAGAAAGAAAGAATGAAAGAAAACCATTGGTTACTCCAAACAAATGGCATCATCCATTATACCCCTGACTACAAAAAGTCCCTAATATCCACAGACAATTAATTCAGAGTTATGACCCTTCAAATCAACCGAAAGATTGAAATTAAAGGAATATTCCAGGTTCAATACAAGTTAAGCTCAGTCGAAAGCATTTGTGGCTTAAAGTTAATTGCCACAAAATTAATTTCGACTCATCCCTCCTTTTCTTTCAAAAAAGCTGAAAATCAAGGTTACAGTGAGGCACTTACAATGGGAGTGAATGGGGCCAATTTTTGGAGGGTTAAAATGCAGAAACGTGAAGCTTATAATTTTATAAACGAACTTCCATTAATTCTTCTGTTAAAACTAATGTATTATTTGAGCTGTAGCGTTGTTTAAATAGTCATTTTTACAGTCATTTTAGGGATTTAAGGTTTGTTGACATTGCATCGTCACGGTAACGAAGTTGTAAAATTGGCTATAACTTTACACAGAAAAGATAAGTGATTGTATCACACTAAAATCATGTCAACACGCATATTGTTTATGTCTTGTGGCAACACTTTTGAAAAAGTATACCATTTCAAATATTGGCCCCATTCACTTCCATTGTAAGTGCATCAATGTAACAGGCTTTTACCAAAACAGTGGTTTCGATAGGTAATACGTCAACAAAGGAAAGAAAACTGTGTTTGTCAATCCATTTCAAGGGTTATTTAAACAAGAACTGCATCTTTAAAAAAAAAAAAAAAAAAACATCCTTGAAAATGAGCCAATAAAAATGCTTAAAATGCTGCCAGCAAAAACTGCAGATTGAAAATGTTTGAGACATTATCTATTTGCGAGATCATAATTGCTTGACATCATCTGTTATCTCACTGCAAATAGATTTGGTCTGTTACACAGAATTTAGTTGCATAATGTGTGCCTAGGATAGAAACATTACAGCATTGACATAGCTTAACAGTGGCCCACTATAATCCAATCCACCATCAACCGGCAACAGAACAAGCTTCTGGCTCCAAATCATAAACGACTCTAACATTATGATTTTGCAACCCCAAAAGGCTAACTGACAGCTACATATGACATTTACAAACTGAATGGTGATGTTTGATTATTTTTTTTCTTTTCAATGCTTGCATGAATCTTTTGCCAACAGAGGGAGATCTGTTTTCACAGGAGAGTCTATTGATGACTATTAAGAGGCAGATCCTTGGAATAACAGTAACCATCCCCTAGGAGTGAGGTCAGTTTGTAGAGACCATCAAAGTCACATGCAATGAGACACCAGCAGCTTTAATAATTCATTCCCAAGATACTTCTCATGATCTTTCAAATGTCAGCACAGCCATCATAAAACAATTCAGATGATCAGAGCCATGATCTGAACCTAGTCAATGCACCCACTGGTATGTGATTAAATAATATACAGATACAATGAAACCGGCTAATTACCCATATGGGATCTTTGGGGTGGGGTGTGGGGGACGTTATGGATGACTGGTCCTTGGGTGTCCCCCATTATTACGTATTGCTCCTTGACAAAGCCTGCAGGAACAGGCCTGTTTTTTTAAAGCACTCCAATTTGTTCAAATGCAACGTTTGAAAGCCACATTGCACCACTGCATCAAACCAAAAGCATGCATGTTTAATTTGAAAAGAATAATGGTTATTTATTTGTTTTAAGTAATGAAGGATAGGGTATAATGTAATCAAAATGCAGCAAATGAAATCATTGACAAGTGTGTCCAGCTTTAAAATAAGGTAGTTTAGGGTATTTCCCCCTCCAAGGTGCATTTTCACCATCAAGCTCCATTTTAGACTCTCCAGGATCAACTGAAATAGACTTTGATCATTTCAAAATCAAACTTGGCAAATAGTCTTAAAATATGCTATTCAAAGTGTTCATATACAATAATTTCACCAGATTTAACCAATAGTTTATCTAGTAACACAAGACAAACTTATACTAGAATTAAGCAGACTAAACATATGAAAGACTAAGATAATAATATTTATTATTATTATTATTTTGTAATTGCATTTGTATTTGCATTTGCCACTATTTTCATTGTTTTAACTTCGACTGGATTATTCCAATCCAGATTATGTTATTCCATATTCTAAAAAGGGCCTGCTATCCTGGGATACAGGACATATGATGCAGGACTGCGAGTGATGCAGGAAAACATGTATGGATGGGCACTAACGCGTAATCTGGTAAACACCGGAGAAATCCAGTCAATTCCTGGTGTTTCGGGGGTCTGATCGACAATCGTGCCCAATCGTATTAGTCCCTTTGCCACAAAGACATCGACTTAATTAACCTTCGCAGCGATCAATATGCATCACCCCACCCTTCAGTATCCCGCATCAACACTCACCGACAGAACGACCTACCATTCCGTGCCGTTTGCCCGAAGATCCCGGTCCGGTGACAGTTCAGTCCTGTTCAAAACATCCCGACTGCTGACGGTTTCAAAGATCACGGTTAAAAAGGATGCAAAGAAAGGAACGTATATGAAGTAAAAAGAGAAGGGTAACAGCCTAAATTTTGCGATGCTGAATCACTGCGCGCTCACCGTCTCGTAACCATTGTGCTGCAGGATGCTGCCTGGACCATTATGGATCCCACCAGCGTAAGGATGGAAAAGGGTAGGAGGGGGAGGGATACCGGTTGCCATAGCAACCGGAGGGAGCGTGCGATGACGTCAAAGCCGAGAGTGGTAACATAGGGGCGAGGAGGAGTCGAGATGGAGAGAAGCGGCAGTGATCTTGCATTACTAGATTGGTACACTTTTGCGCACATGACCGCCGACTGCGCGTTTGGAGGCGGTCAGAGAGAAGCAGCCGGCCCGGAAGACCAGCATCACAGAGCATCGTATTCGAACGAAAGAATCGGTTCGTTGAAATGAACTGGTTCGAACGAATCGATTCACCGAATCTTTTGAGTCATCACTACAAAATGGTCCCAGAAATCCACGTACGCGCGATATTTGACGTGTTTTTTTTTTTTTTATTGTTTGTTAAATAGCGTAGACACTTCTTTTCATCCATGCGTTTTCGATTGTTACGTACATTTTCCGACCTGCTCGAAAATATGATGTGAAATCTTGCATTGTGGATGTTCCAAAATGTTACCAAAGTAAGCAAGCCCTCTCAACATTTCATCACGTGCAGGAAATTAATTATAGACCTAAACTAGATATCTATATTTCAGTTTTCACAAGTTACAATGCTACTTCTTGACACCAGCAATTGGATTTCTTCAAGTGAAAATGCACATTTTTGATATGCGTAAATATGTTTTTACGAGTAAAAACGTGAAATCTTGATACAAAAAAAAAAAATAAAAAAAATAAAATAATAATTAAAAAAATGACGTTATTACTAATAAACTAGCTCTTGCCATTACAGATTAATCATAACATTCTTACAAGTACGGTGATGGTGACGTAGTGGGCTAAAGCAGCGGTTCTCAACCAGGGGGTCGGGACCCACTAGGGGGCCTCAGCACACTTCCAGGGGAGCCCCAAGATCTCTTAAAATTATTTAAAATATGATATATTATTATATATTTTTATATATAATTATTATAATTCAACTTGATGAAAATGCAAAAAAATTAAATAATTATAAATAAAAAAAGAAGAAGAAAAAAATACATATGTAATAACTCCCTTCAACAGTTTGCTTTTTATGAAGAAAATACAGTTCTAGACATTTCACAGGTTAAGGAAATATCTATGTAATATTTAATAGCCTACATGGGGGACCTTCGAATATTTTCTCTGACAATGGGGTGCCTTGGAGTCAAAAAGGTTAAGAACCACTGGGCTAAAGCACAGAACTGGTAAGCAGAGGGTTGCTTGTTCAATCCCCACAGCCACCACCATTGTGTCCTTGAGCAAGGGACTTAACTCCAGGTTGCTCAGGGGGGGATTGTCTCTGTAATAAGTGCAATGTAAGTCGCTTTGGATAAAAGTGTCTGTTTTTTCTGCCATACTGTAAGTCCAAATAAGCATTCCTGATATCAACAACTGAAATACAAATAGTAAAATTGTTCATTTCTGATGTCTGTTATTTGGTTTTCACTTGTGGCAATGTTTATTGTCTATAATGTTATTGTAATTAGTAAGAAAACTTTAAATATATATAATTGCTCTTCAGTTTATTGATATCTGAAATCTTTTTCCGGATATCAAAAATACCAAAACTAACGTGCTAAAATATACTGACAGATATAAAATAGCATTTGTTTTAAATAAAATGTAATTCAATCTCTCATATCAGGAATGGACATTTGCACTAGGAGCTCTATAAGTAATTTTTACTAGTAAGAATTCCAAGTGCAGAGTTCTACAATTGCATTTTTACTAGTACTTGTCATATGCATCCTTATTGAAATAGAATTTCGAAGATAAATTATAGATATTTGTAATTGCATTTTGAACAGGACTGAATGACTAAAATTACTAGTTGAAATTAGGTTTTTGATATAAAGAATGGGTATTTCCAAACAGTAATGGTGTCATTTTTATATCAAGAAGTCAAATTTCAGTGGCCTGTCTCTCTTATGTGATTAGCAAAAGCTTTGGGAATCAGTTTCATGAATCATTGAAGCGAATATGCCCAAAAGAACAATTCATTCGCAAATCAAACACCACTATGCACCAGTGCTGTGTAATGTGCAAGCTGACAATAATAGGCAATTTAAATGCAATAAATCTAAAGAGAAAGTGAATTTTGATTTCTATACGCCTTATGTTAGATTTCCTTGTGATAGATTTGATTTCCTAACTATGAAGTCTCTAGGCCATGTTGTCATTCATGGAGAGCAGCAAATAGAATGACTGGCAGCCCCAATTCTCAGATAAGCTGTCATCATTACAAAAGTTTCAGGCAATGTCAAGTGGCAGAACATGCTGAATGTGCAAGGTGCGCTGGGTTATTTTCTCACAATTACAGTCCTTGTCTCTGTGAGTAAATTGCTGGGATCATACCCCTCCTTATTTGGGACTGTATGTCCAACAGGCTGCGCATAATAATGTCCTGACCCCAGTTTTAGACCCACCCCTCTCTTCCCTCCCAAACTGGGGCCTCATAGAGACAGTGTCTTTCAACTATGTTGTAGTTGCATAGTAAATGCAACCAAAGATGTATTAAACCTACATTATAATGTAGCTGCTCTGCCTCTCATTTTGTGATGCAACAAGCTAAGTTCGCATCCAGGCATCTTTAAATATTGACATTGATGGAATATTGTTAGTTTGTGTGTTGTACCTGAGAATGATCTTGTTCCACACTGAAAATCAAGAGCATTTGAGAAAATCTTTACATAATATCATTACAGAAATAATTTTTTATGGTAAAAAGTTATTTGTCTGGTCACTTATTGAATGATCCCACATAACTGTTTAATTAATCAACACTTTAATTGTTTCATTTAAATTTTTCAGATGTTAAAAAACAAACAAGAAAAGAGCTGTTTTAAGGTCTGTAGACTGGCTCATAAAAGGCTTTCAGTGTTATCAATGTAAATCAAATACCGCTTTCACATTTTTCTTCTTGCGTTTTTTGTGAGTCACATTCTTTATGCAGATCGCCCCCTACTGGGCAGGGAGAACATTTTCAAGAAAAAAAAGGACCTAAATATCGATCTGTTTCTCACCCACACCTATCATATCACTTCAGAAAATAGGGATTAAAACACTGGAGTCAAATGGGTTACTTTTATGATGCTTTTATTTGCTTTTTGGAGCATCAACATTTTGACACCCATTCACTTGCATTGTATGCACCTAGAGAGCGGAAGAATTCTTCTAAAAATCATAATTTGTGTTCAGCAGAAGAAAGAAAGTCATACACATCTGGGATGTTTTGAGAGTGAGTAAACAATGAGACAATTTACATTTTTGGGTGAACTATCCCTTTAATGTATTCAGGTTGATTTAGTTATAATATGGCAATGTTTCACTGCACGTTATGGTTCAACTCACCTCAACTCTACTCGTTTACTTTTCTGAGCTTGGAAATCCATTGCAGTTTAGTGCCACCTCAACGTGGGTGGGATTATAGGCTGATCGCCATAGTTGCGCCGCCTCTACTGCCGTGACATCATTTTAAACATGACACAAACTGACCAAAACAATAACACGACTGCTAGCTGTTAGCTGTTAGCTACTAGCTCATTGTGCTGCATAAAGCAATTGTTGCATGGTGATTTTTTTACACAAGTGTAACAGTTAAATTGGCCTGATTGTGTTAGAAGCAAGCTTCCAGTAGGTGGTCAACTAAGTAAAGTGAAGCTTTCAAGCAGAGTATAGAGTTAACGTAACAAAACGTACCATCCTCCATCATGGCTGCTTCCAGGGCACTCTCTCTTCCATTGTTCGGCAGTTTAGATAGCGTCCATTTGGTCGAACCACTTCCACTTTTTCTTGATGGTTCTGTAGTCACTTTTAATTTTTTGTTTTTAATTTCCCTTACACTGTTGGTAGGTCCCATGCTAGCCGTGTGTGGCCAACAGCTGAGACACTTCCAGAGAGACTTTTTCGTTTCGCTCATCGCTAATGAGTGGATCGTCTGCACCTCTTTTATTGACCACGGCGTGGTTTTGCGCACAGCCATTTCTTTTTTCACAATTCAAAAGTCGCGTGAACAAATGATACTGTTATCGCTGTTGCTAACTTTAAAACTAGCGGGTTGATGTCACACGTCGGAAATCCAGTGACGCTGGTGGTGACGATTCTCCCTGACCAATCAGTGCTCTGCAGGATTTTGACGTCACATTTAGTACCTCGACCAAGGTGGTAGTAAAACAATTGCAGGTTTCCACTTTGAACAGTGTATGCGTCATGTGTTGTGGTAACGTCTAAATCAACAGGTTTTATTGAAATCATCAACATAACAATCAAATGAATTAGATTACACTAACTAAAGTTATTTTCACGGGCCAAATTAGGTACAAATATTTCCTTATGATACTGTAAACCATATATGCAATGTAAACTCTGTGGATAAACTGTATATTCTTATCTGAAAACTGGTGCATGGTAATGGACTTTAAACCTGCTGGAATTCAGCTCCTTATGTAAAGGATATGTATGAATCAGATGTATAGGATCAGACAGATTTAGTTCTGTTTAGCTACTAACTCCTTCTATGTCTGTAGAGAAGAAAATTAGAACATTTAGTTGGTATAGAGCAACACACAGTCCCCCAGTCTCAGAAACATGAAGTATTTATATTGTTTTGTAGAGGAGAGTTTTCTCTCTTGGGCTGACTGTTTTACTCAGTGGCCACAGAGGTGTAGCAAAAGTGCAAGGGGAAGCATATTTGCAAAACCATGGCAAACAATTACCAAACCCACCAATCTAGACTGTCTTCCCCTCCTCCCCCTTTTCCTTTCCGGCATCCCCACAGAGGTTTTAACGGCTTGGTTGTGAGCCAGGAGCGTACTTGCTGAAATGCCCTGTAGGTACAGACCACCAAAGCCCTGACTGGACCAATGCAAGCCTACTGTCAGACAGGATTAAGTTATGGTAGATCATTTTTAGACACCATAAACAAAGATAACTGAAAAGAATGTCCCTATCTATTTTTAAATTTAGGACAAAATTACAAAACCATTTTTGGAGACTTTTGGAAAGATTTGTCTTTTTTTGAAAAATTATTTTGACTTCCAGGAACATTCTCGCTGACGCCAAAAGTTTTTTATGGGCAGTACCATACACTTCCTGTCCTATATTCTTCATCCAACTCTTTCTAATCCAGCTGCTCAGGGCCTTCTTGCTCTATCCAAGCACCACCTCCTTTGCCCCACTTTATGGAGGTGGGCACATCCGGCCCGAAAAACAGAAATCAACAGGATTGTTTTAAAATAGCACTCATTCTGCTTTAATGTTCTGGAAAAAGAAAATGTTAATGCAGTAGCACAGCACCAGGCTTGGAGTGACATTTGGTTCATTCGTACCCTGCTATTTGTGGCTTGAAACTTGGTTTTTCCTTCATTAGTCACATGAGCAGTGCTAACTCACTGTTTCTCTAACACAAGCATACTTCCTGTTTCGTCTTGCCCCTAATATGATCATAAACTAGACCCAGAGGTGAACGCATCGGTGACTGTTATATTCCAGAACTCATGTCCACTAGGCCCTTATATGTTTGATAGCATATACATTATTGGTGTGTATTTGCACTTGTGACCATCATGTGAAGGTATCCAGGAATGTTTTAATAAAACAATAAAGGTAAAAGCAAGATGGATGCAACAATCTACATCCTCTCCTACTCGCAGGAGTCAGATACAGTCTTGTTTGGTGTTCCCTGCAGCCCTAGGTACTGTAAACTAGGAACCTCGGTCAAATTTAAAGAAAGACTTCCAGGTTCAAAAAAGGCACAGGGTGAGGAGGGGGAGGAGGAGGAAATCTGAGGTTTGAGTGCTAAACTCTCAATCTGGAGTTGCTCTCAGGCAACAGATTGCAAGCAATAGTGTGCATGACTAACCCCTGAACCAAATTTCAAGCAAATTTTGCATGACAGTAGCTACTAACACTGAAGGTATTATAATATAAAATCAAGTGTATATATATATATATATATATATATATATATATATATATATATATATATATATATATATATATATATATATGGCCTTTCATTATAGATCTTGATTTTTAAACGCAGAATTCGTTGTTTCGGCTGCAGTTATCTCTTATCATTTTTATACACAACACAGATTTGTGCAATCGGTACGTGATGGTGCCTTATGTGCATGAGGATCATTAACAAATAAAGTTTTGTGAGGGGATTAAAATAAGAAATCTTTTGACAAATCTAGTTTAAAACATATGCGTCAAGTTCATAGAAATGTAATATTTGTGTCCATGTTGGTTTTATATATTTCTCAAAAAAATGTATACAAATTCTTTACAAATAAATAAATAAATAATGGCTCTAAAAGTTTCAAATTGTGTAACCATCAAGTAAAAAGTAATACTTTACTTGCTCCTTGAATATATAAACAAAAACGTATGTTCATACACATTTATTTTCATGGTAAATAAATACAGTATATATAAAAATTTTCCTGGCAATTTTTTTTTTCAGACATAATAATTCAAATTACTTCTGCCAACATTATATTTTTCAAAATTTCTTTCAAAAATTTTATTGATTGATTGATTGATGGATTTTTACTGTCCCCAGACGGTTAAGCCACTTGACTTAGACATTTTAACTTTAAGGCCCAATACAAAATTTAATTAATAAATAAAAAATAAATTAATAAATAAATAACTGCGAAACCGAGGACCTAAAAATCCGGACTAAAAAATGGGCGTCACGTCATTGACCATATAATAAAAGTTTAAATTGACCTTGTTTAAATTTTTACTTGTTTTTAAATCTGAATGCAAGGCCACTGTGGACCGCGTCCCACCGTAACAACTTTTCGTGCTATTTTCCTCCCGGTCGAGGATAGTTTCTATTGAGACGCTTCATGTTGCTGGCGTGACGGTTCCTGCTCCGTTGCAAAGTAACCAATGAGCGACAGGAGTGTGGGTGTCTGGTTACTCCCCCTCTCTCAGCGAGCAGGAGGGCGCATAGACGGATAGATAGACCGAACCTCTCCGGCTGGAAGTGTGAATCGGCTTCCCGAAGGAACCAAAGACGCGCTGTTTGTTTTCAGATGCGTAAAAGACCCTTTCTATTTGCAAACTACCTGCAGTTTCTACGCGTAAAAGGAAAGGCACTGCAGGTTTGATTTGTTTATGGAGATTATGGACTTTACGGACGAGGGAGATCTTATGAACTAAAACCTGTTGCCAGTTCCACCCGAGCTGGTTTACCATTTCAGGTTTGCTGTGGATGTGATGCTGGCTGCCCGCTTGCGCACTGGCTGGTAGTTGGAGCGAAGCTTGTGATCTGTAGGCCACTTACTTATTTGAGAGGTAAGTTTATGTTTTTTGTCGATATGCAAATGTTTTGCAAAGTTTGATATTGCAGCTTGCAAAGTTTACCAGCTTTTATAGTTGTCTATATAAACAGCGCAAATAGCTTTGCATTGGCCATGAGGCGCCGAACTCCTGGTTAAGGGAATGCTTATGTAGGAGATCTGGCTGAAATATGGCTGTTATGCGAACTTTAGTTACGTTTTATCTATCTGATCTGATTGTATTTACCTGATTATTATCTGAAAAGAAAAAAGAGAAACAATAAGAAGCAAGGATCAGAGTGGCTAACCTATGAGACATGAAGTAACAAAATAGCTTTAATGAGTTGAATGTAACCGCAGGTGTTACTTGGAACTGATGGAGGGCCTTGGTCTGCTTGTGGGGACTGTTTGGATGTTTTTGTGTATTTTCACGTACAGTTTAACTGCTGGATGCCAAGTTAGCAATGTTACAGTTGAAATACTTGTTGTTCATCTTAATTGCACATAATTGCTTTGTTATTGATTTGGCGTGACCCAAACCCCCCCCCCCCCCCCCCCCCCCCCCCCCAAATCCAGCTACAAGTACCATAACAATGTCTAAGACTCATGTGATGGACATGTACAGTCATTGATGCCTAATGCATGCCTGTTTGGTGGGAGGTTTAAAAGCATAGGGTTTAAAAAGGACGTTTCATGCGCTTATCCACAAAAGATTATTTATTCCACTTTAACATTCAGTTTTTTCAATTTAACAAAGTACCATAAAAGGCCATGGCTTTTGAAAATTAAGATCCAAAGTATACTTTTAAGTACTTTGGAGGACAAAACGCATTGATATGAGAATATGTTAATCATTCATAGGGTTCCCATGGTCTTGGGCAGCCTTAAAATCGTGTTTTCCAGGCCCTGAAAAGTCATTGACATTTCTATAGGACTATAGGTATTTTTTCCTAGTTTTCCTCTGCTCTAAAATAGTCCATTATTTCAATCTATTCATTCCACGTATTAATACTTGACATAAATGGAAACCGCCTATAATCTCTCCAAAATGCTTTTTAAAAACAACCCTCATCCGGTTGAGTGAAAACATCATGGAAATTCATTGGTCAAAACGTGTTGAAACCCTGCATTTAATACCATTAAAAGTATCAACATTGCATGGTATTGCCATCTGCTATCACTGTACTATGGTACCACCACAGTACTTTTTATATGGGTTAGTAAGATGCTTTACTTCACTTTAGATCCAAATGGTGACAAGTTCATGAGTTTGGGACTCAAGACAATTTTCAGACATGTTCTGTTATGCATTTATTTTCAAGAACCCTCAGTTGAGGGCTCAAACTTGTAATTTGAAGTTTGTTTACATCCCATGGTGCCACTCCTGATATAATTACAGCCGGAACTGTCTCGTTCCAACAAACTTGTGTCGTTCTTATGAAATTGTACTGTGTGGTTTGCAGTTAACAGAATTAGTTTGAAAGCAGAAGGCCGATGCTCCTTACTGACATTGAGGGTGTATGATTCAGCCCGCCATCGTTATAGGGGCTGCTACAATTCCTTGTTTTCATTCCTGCGCCGGTCTGAAGGTTTGTTTTATCCTCTGTGCTGAGCTCAATGGATCTTTTGTTTCATTTCTCCATTGCAGCTCATGGTCTTGCACCCATGCACTGCTTACATCTGAGTTGTTCAAATCTGGCTCGGTAATCTTGCACACCCAATCTCTCAAAGCAAAAGAGCTGAGCTTGGATCAGTGTTCCCATGTCCAATCCATGGTTAAAGTTTTGTGCAAAAGATGAGTTGGTTTAAATGATGAGACACTTCAAATGGAAATTCTGTCTGTTTACCACAAGCCTTGGTTGAATAAAATGTGAGTTGTGCTTGCATGTACAAAACTTGTTGCTGCTATGCTTGGGTGGTGTTGTTGGTTGCTGAAGCATTGCTGTGCTGTTGCAGAGTTGTTTTTGGAGGACTGCTAGGCTGTTGCTAGGGTCTTACTAAGGCATATCTAGGTTGATCTGGGTGGTTGCTTACTAGCCCAAGTCGAAAGAGCCCACCTCAAGTCTTTATCATATTCTGGCTCCTTAAAGGGATAGTTCACCCCAAAATTTTACTTGCCCTCATGCCATCCCAATTGTGTGACTTTCTATCTTCAGCAGAAAACATTTGAAGAAAAATATCTCCACTCATTAGGTCCTTAAAATGCAAGTGGATGGTGATCAGACCTTTTGAAGCTCCAAAAACCACAGACAGTCTGCATAAACATCATCCATACTACTTCCATACCCATTTGTGACTGAGCTTGAACTTCCTGGCTGATGTCTTGAGATTTTGCTTCAATATATACACATCATTTTCCTTGCTCATGATGCCATCTGTTTTGTGAAGTGCACCAATCCATCCTGCAGTAAAGCATTCCCACTACATGATGTTGCCACCCCCTTGCTTCACTGTTGTGATGGTGTTCGTTGGCTTGCAAGCCTCACCATTCTTCCTCCAAACGATGGTCATTATGGCCAAACAGATACATTTTTGTTTCATCAGACCAGAGGACATTTCTCCAAAAAGTAACATCTTTGTCCCCATGTGCACTTGGAAACTGTAGTCTGGCTTTTTATGGCGGTTTTGGAGTGGTGGTTTCTTCCTTGCTGAGCAGCTTTTCATGATATGTTGATATAGAACTCGTTTTACTGTGGATATAGATACCTGTCCACCTGTTCCCTCCAGCATCTTCACAAGGTCCTTTGCTGTTGTTCTGGGATTGATTTGCACTTTTCACACAAACTACGTTCATCTCTAGGAGACATAATGCATCTCCTTCCTGAGCGGTATGATGGCTGTGTGGTCCCAAGGCGTTTATACTTGCATACTATTGTTTGTAGAGATGAACTTGGTACCTTCAGGCATTTGGAAATTGCTCCCAAGGATGAACCAGACTTGTGGAGGTCTACACGTTTTTTTATGAGGTCTTGGGTGATATCTTTTGATTTTCCCATGTTGTCAAGCCAAGAGGCGCGCACGTGCATGCACACACACACACACACATATATATGTTCATACTTTCTGTAAAATCTGTTTTAATATTTTTTTTTAATATATGGACTACTGATTAATGTATAGAATAGTGGTAATTTATTTAGGCATTTTATTGGGCCAAAACAAAAATAGAACTACATGTAATTAAAATCGGTCTTGCAAATTTGTCATTGATCACTTCAACTTTCAACCAATAAATAAATATCAGTATTGGTTACACAAGTAATATTGGTCAATCTAAAGTCTTCATGTTTTTTTTACACTCTCGAATAAGAATATTTCCTGCTCGTCCTCTTTAGGCAAAGATCTCACTCACTGTGTTGAATAACAAGTTGAACGGAAGTCTCAGTTTTGATGGTTGCCTGGATCAGCCCCACCCTTACACTTTTGATGCTAATTCTTTCTCCCTCGGTGTGTTAATTTGTTCTGGTCTTTTTCCACTGAGATAATTCCATCTTGCCTGTACCACTGTTCACAGCGCTTTAACACCGCAGATGCAGACAGCTCTTTAGTTTGGCTAAATTCACTCTTCTTTTTGACATACTTTGCTCAACTCGGCTTTAAAAGTGCGTTTTCTATCTTTTTATCCTGCTTTGTGCTTAATCTACATCTGAGAAACCTTTCTGAAAAGCAGTTTTATCTACAATTCTAAAGACAGATTTAGTTTTGTTGGGGCTGATGGCTTCTCGGAAAAAGTATTTTGCTTTTAAATGATCTTTTGGTATATGTAAAAGCATATCTAATTTGTGCATGGAATGCTCAATGTTTTATTAAGATCTAGGGGTGTAATATCTAATACGTGTTTTTGGCAAGAATATTTAGATGTAATCAGAGACAATATTATTTTAGAAATATACAGTTTTAATTTAATTAAAAATATTTTGTATGTAATCCATGATAGTGTGTAAGCAGCTTATACCCAACATTATTCCATCATTTCAGCAAAGCAAATTATTAGCTTTGGTGTCACTATTGCCCTGTTCTAGGCTGATTTTTTTTTAAAATTCCATAATATAGCACTTTTTATAACAGTGCTAAATTTTAAATGTTTTGAATATGATTTTAAAGTAATATTAATAGTAATAATAAAACTTTCAGAACCGAACCATGAACTCAGTATCGTGAACCATTGCACCCCTACAAGCACTCATATTTGACAAGAGTATCCAGACTTTTACATTTGCTAAATAAAATGTGAGTGGTGTTTGTCCTTGCAAAAGTTGGTGACATGATGCTAGGTTGTTGTGGGTGGTTGTCAGTGCGCTGCTAGTTGCTAGGATGTTCTATGGTAGCTAGGTGGTTGCTTACTGTCCCAAGTTAAAAGAGAGCATCTTGATATTCTGGTCCCTAGACATGGCTTAAGTCCCTACTTAAATGTAAGTCTATGGGATATTTTCACCTGTTTTATTATGTGCTGTGCAAATTGGTCAGTTCTCTGATCACTTAGAAAAGTAAAAGCACACATCTAATCAACAAACCGTGCAATTTCAGGTATCATTTATGTTCGTAGTACATAAATGGTACATCGTTTTTTTTTTGTTTTTTTTTTAAATCACCCATCGCTTAATATGAACAATAGTTATAGTGATGTTTACCTTAGCAAGCACTACTAAATGTCCGTTTACACTGCTCACTTACATTTTAGGAGATGTGCCATCCATTTTTAATGACAAAAACTGTACATATAAAAGATTTAGTGAATTAGGTATGCGTTTTCAACTTGGTCTCATACAATGAACATTTCTATAAATATATTTTTGCAAACTGACTTTTATGTGCTGAATTCTACGTTTTCTTGCAATTTCTTGCAATGTTTCTTTTTTTACAGACTCACCTACAATTACAAAAGTATTCCAATGTAATTAGCTGGTTGGTAAAGGGAAAGGATATCTGTTTTGTGTCTACCTATAATTTCTTTTAAGATCACTATTGGCTAGGTTAAAGTTTTAGGTTAGGGGCAGTGTTTGAAAATTAACACCCGCCAACATGCCAAATGCGGGTGAAAAATGGCAGTGGCCATTGGCAGTTTTGGCAGTTTTCTCTGCATAGAAAAATCTATGAATGTTAGGTGACTTGGAGCCCCTGCCAAAGCAAATGGCATTTAATGGTATTTACAATATGGTAAATGGTCTGTACTTATATAGCGCTTTTTTTAAGCTTAGAGGTTAACAAAGCGCTTTACACTGTGTCCCAATCATCCATTCACACTCACACTCGTACACCAATTGCGGCAGAGCTGCCATGCAAGGTGGTAGCCTGCCATTGGGAGCAACATTGGGTTCAGTGTCTTGCCCAAGGACACTTCGGCATGTGGAGTCATGTGCCACCCTGCGATTGGCAGCCGACCACATAACCACCTGAGCCACAGCCACATGCCTCTCATAACTCACACGCGCATCTGTGCGATATATATATATATATATATATATATATATATATATATATATATATATATATATATATATATATATATAGGGAGATTTTGACACTTTTGACAATTGAGTGACTTGTACACAACTATTACACACGGTGCAAACATTTATTGATTGTAAAGAAGAAACACACTACTATATGCTTACTTTATGTAAATATTTGTAATGTAGATTCTGAAGAGCAGTACTAAATAAAACATTTTTTTCTCTTATATTTGTATAAATTATGAAAAGGGTGTAAATATTTATGAGACAAAAGGGAATGCAAACTTAAACTTTCGATTAATGGGTTATCAGCTGTCTTCCTTTTCTTCGGCTTTCTATCTTATATCTGAACAGCAATCTAGAATAGACTGGAGCCCTGCTCATTAAAACCTCCATCTAATATTCCCCCTAAAAACCTTGTCTGATTGACCTTGGCTTTCTTACTTAGTGGAAAAAAACAATGCAAAGCAGCTTTAAAAATAAATAAATTAAAACACTTTTGATGCATGATTTTTGTGAGCAAAATTTAGCTGCATGTTTTTGATGTCCCTGCAATTCTGTTTTGAGGTATTTTGCCTTTTTCGTATTAAATTTTGTTTTTTTTCCAGGGTGGAAACTGATTTAAAAATGGTATGGTACGAGTTCCATCACAGTATATTCAAGTCAAACCAGCCTGTTGTCCGGGATGCAGTTTATACCTTTGGCCTAGGCTCAGCACGTGGCAGTTATTAGTGTATATGACCCTGAGAAGCAGCAGCAAATGTGCTGCTTTATACCAGAGGCCTCTGGTTTTCTCCAGAGCTCAACTCAGAAGCTTAATTACTGATTACACCTTTTCGGAGAAGGAAAAAAAATCCTCTGTAGAAGCAGCAATCCCCACTGATCTGGGATCAGAGTCCTCCTCTGTGAATTTCAAGTGTTAACATAACAAGAAATATCACAAAACTGATCAAATCAAAGTTAAAAGATAGATCATGCAAAATTTGTATGGCGAAATGAGTTACAATTAATGTTGGTTGGTAATTTTGAAGCTATGCAATATTAATATATTAATATTCACAATACATTTGCAAAGATTCATCAGGTGATGTAGAGTTGGGATGTACATAGGGGATATTTCAATAATTTTTATTTGGCCATTAAGTTTTCTAAAGAATGTGTGTGTGTGTGTGTGTGTGTGTATGTATGTATGTATATACGATCAGCCACAACAATAAAACCACCTGCCTAATATTGTGTTGGTCCCTCTCATGCCGCCAAAACAGCGCCAACCTGCATATCAGAATAGCATTCTGAGATGCTATTATTCTCACCACAATTGTACAGAGTGGTTATCTGAGTTACCGTATACTTTGTCAGTTCAAACCAGTCTGGCCATTCTCTGTTGACCACTCTCATCAACAAGGCATTTCCTTCCGCAGAACTGCCGCTCACGGGATGTTTTTATATTTTGGCACCATTCGGAGTAACTCTAGAGACTGACTCTAGAACAATTCCCTCTAACTTTTAACTGTCTTCTCTAATGATAATTTTTTTTTTAATATCAATAAAAGTAATATCATATACTGTCTGCAAATATGCACATATCTCATGAAAATGTAATAAACCAACCTCACACAACTTGAGCAGATCCAGCATCCTGTGGAGTGCTCATTTATTTATCTCTGAAACATGTGTTCTATTAATAGTCTCTCCTCAGCAGTTCCCTTTAACTTTTCTAATGATAGAAGACAAATATCAATAAAACTTGTAATATATACAGTTTGCAAATATACATTTATCTAAGTTTAAACGGATGTCATTCACGAACCTCACAAAAATCCAGCGTTTTCTTCCTGTCGAGCGCGCATTTAATATTTTCCTATGAAACGTGTATTCTATCAGCCAGAATAAAAAAAAATCAGTATCAGGATCAAAAGTTTCTCTGATTCACAAATCATGATGACAGTCCAAGCAGGCGATTTAAGCTGTTTAAACTGTCAGGAGATTGAGGATCATGCTGGATCCGCACGAGCGCGTGAGTGCCACTCAAGCCTGCGTCCGCTGTATACGGAGGTACGATGAAAATAATGTGATATTCAAACACTTCAGAGACCAGTTTTCTTGAGTTCCTTTCATTCAAAACAGAGGTCAGTTAAGCCATTAACTGATTAGGTAGCAAGTCTGCTGCCTACGTTTTCGGATGCAGCCCAAGGTAAAAGCGCTTCACGTGTGCTATAAGTAAAGGTCTTATTCACTATGTACTGTATGTACAATTGGTTTGATTCTGTATTTTTTGGGAAAATGCAATTGCCAATGTGGACATGCCATCCCATGATTGCTGGTCTACTGTGTGTACTGTTATTTCCTCCTTCCTAATATATTAACAATTTCTTCATGTGCAAATAAATAACAAAAGTTTGATGACTAAACCGAAATCTAAAGAAACCGCTATCTACCATTTAAAATACAATATAATTTTTTTGGTTTTGTGTGAAATTGAGTACATTTAGTGCTAAATAAGACTTTATAATAATTCTTTAGTAATTTTATGTTTATGTTATTTACT
Source organism: Moxostoma hubbsi (assembly GCA_032164185.1). NCBI lineage: Eukaryota > Metazoa > Chordata > Actinopteri > Cypriniformes > Catostomidae > Moxostoma > Moxostoma hubbsi. Next base: position 38,385,877 of record JAVLUX010000001.1, read on the forward strand.
ATATTATATTGTGTGATATATCAGCCTATCGGCCACCCTGCTATCTGGATATCAGCATCGGCCATTAAAAAACCCATCTCGGTCGACCACTTATATATTTTATATACATATTAGCCTAATAATTCAATATTTTGCCAAGCCCTAGTGGAGAGCTCGAAGGTGGGAAGACAATCAGAGAAAAGGAGATGACGTTTGGCATAGTCCTGGTCCCCATAGCAACCCTGCTATTACTGGACTTGGTAAGAAGTTAAGACTTTATGGCTTGGGATGAGCATAGCTTTGATAGACAAGGGAACAGAAAATCATGACGAACTTGCATATGAAAGCGATGACTAAAAGAAACTAAAAATAGAGGGCATGTCTCTACAAGTAGTGGAATACAATAGTTAAAAAGGACTTTACTTTGTGAAAAGTGTATATTTTGTTTTCACTGTACAGTAATACAAACATGTGGCTCAATGTGGCAGTGCTTTATGTCGCTATGAGTGTAGATAAAAGCAATGGCCCGAGGTTCCATTGTTAGCAACTTTAAGTTGCTATGATAGCCAACAACTTTACAAGTTGAGCCTGAACTAATTTTTACTTCAACTAACACTTAAAATGGTTGTGGCTCTCCATCTGGATTGCTCTTTTTACATTGCTTTTTACCAAGACCAGAAATCAGTTCAGTGGCAATCAGAATCATCATGGCGCAACCCAGTGGATGGTTAGGAAAACTGTGGATAAATCTAGTCTGTTTTTGGCGCTAAAACTTAGCTAACATAATAAGAGGACCCCAGGGAACCCATTGTTTCGGTTGAGGTTCAGCTGTGATCCTCCGTGCGGATGAATGTGGTTCAAGACACCGGCGTACACATAAATACAGGACATCATATCAGAGTGAATGGACAAATAAATAACGAAAGAAAGAAAAGACGGATATCTGAAAACCTGTCATCTGGGCAGGTAAGTGCCGTATCTTATGCTGCTGTTTTGACTTATTGGAAACTTTGATGTTTTGAAGTAAATTACGTTACAAAATTTAGGCAACGTTTGTTAACATTAGACACAATGATTGCTAGTCTGATAAGGTCAAACGTTGTAAAGATATTCTGGCCAAATAGACCATGGGAGTAACTAATTTATAGATTGTCATTGATACCGACAAGTGGTCAACATCATTTCAAGACTCAAATGTCCTTGGCAAGCCTAGGACTAAAGGATTTATTTTTATGAATTATTGCCGTTATAAAGAAAAATACACACGTGTGCTAGCAAGTGAAATGTTCTGCACCGATTACAGTATAATTATTGTATTTCACTAAACACACACACACACACACACACACACACACACACGTGTGTGATTACACAATTATACATAAACCATATCAATAAAATATCTTGCCTGTTGAGTAAGAAAAAAGCCATCTCTGGGTCGCTTTTAAATCCTTTCAGATCTCGGAGTCCTCTGAAAAGCCAAGCCGATGTTGATTCAGGTTTTATTACGAACTCTGTCGCTTTCATTTTTGCTTGTAAACTCTGCTCTGTTCGGGTGTCTTTGTTTTTACAAAGTGATTCCCTGGAGGTTTGCTGTTTTGAATGATCCATGGTAAATTTTTCTCATTCATTGTGACGAATTCACAACAGCTAATGCCACACACGTGCTTCAGTAGCCGGATCTTATTTTCACTGTGTATGGATATGACATCGTCATATGGGGGAATGGCGTATGTGTGCAATTTACCGCAAAATCCATCCCGACAGCTCTAATATATTTTTAATATAATATAATTATTATAGGTTTATCAACGTGTATTTGGGTAAAGACATGGTTTGGAAGATGGATTTTTGTTGCACACTCTCATTAATTACATGTTGTTCTTTTTTTTAACAAAAAAAGTTACATAGTGTAGCTTTAATGAGTTTAGAACATCTATAATTCACTGTGTGGAACTGATAAGGGGCGCTCTTTGTGTAAAGAAACAAAAACCTCTAACAATATGTTATCAGATCTCTCTCTCTCTCTCTCTTTCTCTCTGAGTTTATTAATTTATTTAATTTTATCTTTATTGGTATATCAATCAGGTTAAACAGGGAAGGAGGTATTGCCCCAAGTAAAGGAGTTGAAGTACCTCTGGGTCTTGTTCACCAGTGAGGGGACAATGGAGCGGGAGGTTGGCCGGAGAATCGGGGCAGCAGGGGCGGTATTGCACTCACTCTATCGCACCGTTGTCATAAAAAGAGAGCTGAGCCGGAAGGCAAAGCTCTCGATCTACCGGTCAATTTTTGTTCCTACCCTCACCTATGGTCATGAAGGCTGGGTCATGACTGAAAGAACTAGGTCTCGAGTACAAGCGGCCGAAATGGGCTTCCTCAGAATGGTGGCGGGCTTCTCCCTTAGAGATAGGGTGAGGAGCTCGGAGTAGAGCCGCTGCTCCTTTGCGTCAAAAGGAGTCAGTTGAGGTGGTTTGCGCATCTGGTAAGGATGCCTCCTGGGTGCCACCCTAGGGAGGTGTTTCAGGCACGTCCAGCTGGGAGGAGGCCTCGGGGAAGACCCAGGACTAGGTGGAGAGATTACATCTCCACACTAGCCTGGGAACGCCTCGGGGCCCCCCAGTCAGAGCTGGTTAATGTGGCTCGGGATAGGGAAGTTTGGGGCCCCCTGCTGGAGCTGCTGCCCCCGCGACCCGACATCGGATAAGCGGTTGAAGATGGATGGATGTTACATCAATCCACTTTTCAATCACACAGTAATTTTTGGAATAATAATTTTAATTTTACGATACCTTGGTAATACATTTCAGATGTAATTTCTTAAGGCTTTTATTTTGAAAGTCTGGTTCTTAGTGCTTCAGGAAGTCTGTGTTTGAGTGTTTGTTTGTAGGCTAATTCACAGTTGAGTAATACGCTTCTCATTCAACATCTGTTTAAATGCCTGTCCGGTGCTGTTCTCAATGCATGTTATAGGAAGTCTGAACTATTAATCTCTGAGATGTTTTGTGGAGCGACCGCATATTGCGTTGAGCAGCGCATCACAAGCCTATGCGTGTGTGTGTGTGTGTGTGTGTGTGTGTGTGTGTGTGTGTGTGTGTGTGTGTGTGTGTGTGTGTGTGTGTTGGCAGAGTGGCACTCGGTCAGTTATGCGTGGTGCCAGAGACTTAGCTGTGCATGCTGACAGTATATTTTTGATTAAACACAGCCTTTTGCAATTTACAAAGCTTTTGGATTACTGTAAGAGCCTGAATAAAATGCAAGAGTTATATGGACTTCTTTAATGGTGATTTAAAGGTTATTTATGTCATTATTTGAGCTTGACAGCAACGTCAATGACCAACATGCAGTATCGGATTTGGATCAGGCTCGTCAGACCGATACCCGATCTGGGTAAAAATGTCAGTATCGGACCCGATACCGATCCAGGTATCGTATCGGTGCCATCCCTACTATTAAGGTTTCTAGCTATGAACTGTTTTTGGAAATTGCATGTTTGAGGCATTCTAGACTCTCAAGTTTTCCTTATTTTAACAGTGAGAGGGAGAGAGGGAGAGTGGTAGGGGGTCGAGGATTCTGGGAGTTCGGAGCATTTCTCTGCTTTCTCCTGGCAAAAGCATCCCCAGAAAGATTTTCGGCTCGTCTTACTGGCATTGGACTGTTTTTAGAATTACAGATGATTTAACCGGGTCCAACCACAGATTAAGGTTATGAGAAAATTGAACAACCTCTCAATCGGGCTTTGGTGTTTCATTGGAAACTGTTACCCCTGTGCTTTTTTTGTGTTTGATTGCTTCTAGTGTTTTATCCCTGAATGTGAGTTCTGCCAAGTTCTGCAATCGAATGGAAAATACAGCCTGAAATGATGACTCCTGTCTCAGGCATTTATGGGGAAAACAGAGCGCTTGTATCATCTGGAAAACTATTTTGAACAAGCTCTGTTCAAGTATCTCTTTAGCCCTCTCTTTATTTGTCTAAGCACTTCCAATGTCACAGTCTAGCTCCTAAGTTAGGTGTTCAACACCCAGGAATAAATTGGCCCCAACCTCCTTTCCGTTGCCGTTCATGGGCTTAAAGTGTCTTATTCTAAAGGGGCACTTTGAATTAAGCCTCGACCATACAGTATATGGAAAGGAAACTAAGCTGCAAATATAGGTCCTTAAGAAATCATGATGTAGTTACATCATGACCGTGAGTGCATTAACATATAATCGCCCATGTTTACATAGCAATGCCAATCAGTATTCAGCTACTTGACTGGGGTATTGTTTCTCATTTCACATGCAAAGAAGTTAGCCAATCATAGCAAAGGTTGTGTACATATAATGAGGTCTTAAAGGGACAGTAGCAAAAAGCAAGGATCCTGTATAATTCCAAGAGTAAGAGAGAAGCCGCATTTTCACTCTCTCTGACATTCACAAACAACATTTTATTCCCACAACTTGCAGTCGTTATGAACTGTCATTTTGCTCGCAAAGGATTTTATTAATTAAAGGTGCACTCAGTAATTATTGTCTTTGTGCCGTCTTGGACTTACAGTGACACCTTGTGGTGTGGATGCAGCATCACTCAAAATCAATTGTTTTCAGTTCCAGATGCCATTGTAGAAATTTTGTATTCAGTTTTGTATCCATAATTTCTTTAATCAATCAGTGAAAGTGTCAAATAACAGGACGGTTACTGAGATTAAGCGAGTAGTATTCAGCTGGTCTTGTGATTCTAAAATGGTAGCCCCCATGTGCAAACCTTCTCCATGTAGAATAAACTGCAACTAGAGTTTTAATTTCATGTGAGTGGGCATGATTTTATACATATGTTTCTAAATGACATTTAATTTCTTTAAAAGTAAAAGTTTTTTAATGGGGTATAAACTACAGACTGCGCCTTTAAGGGAGAAGTTACCAAAGAGGGTGGATTATCAGCATGTAAAACTAAATTATGACTTTTTTGGTACCGTAATATTGACTAGGATTATAAATGGACTTCAGGGACAAAAAAATAAACTAGGCAAAATATACAAAATTGTAGAATATGGCCCCTTTTATTGTCATTTTACATGCCTGGGTGTTACAGAGCTGTGTTGTTGTTTCTTTCTTTTTGGTTATTTGGATCTAAAAAAAACACAAAAAAACAGGCTTTTCTTCCTTCTCTTGAAACTTTTTAACCAGAGATACAAGGTTTCTCCTTGCATTGATTACATGCCACTCAACCCAACATTCCATAGCAATCTGATGCATTCTACTGCTAGTTGATGTTTTTTTAAGGCTGGGTATCAGCACAGATGCCCTGATATGATTCAATTTCGATTCACAAGATCTCGACTTGATGCAATTCGATTCTCAATTCAATTATTTAGATATTCAAAATTCAGTACTACTAATTGGAGAGATGTTTCTAAAGCTGTACACGGAACACCAATTTAATAATAAATAAGTGTGAGTGTTTCCTACAGGATTGTGAGCACCTGTAGACTGCCCCCTCAAATTTAGTGTGTGTGTGTGTGTGTGTGTGTGTGTGTGTGTGTGTGTGTGTGTGTGTGTGTGTGTGTGTGTGTGTGTGTGTGTGTGTGTGTGTGTGTGTGTGTGTGTGTGTGTGTGTGTGTGTGTGTGTGTGTGTATTTCAAACCACTAAAACCGGAACTTTAAATCTCGGTCTCAACTCCAGCTCAGATTGGGTCTCTTCCACGACTGGTTGAAGCAGCTCTGACCGCAAAGAGAATGACAGTTTTGGAGTATTTGCTTATTTACATGTCACGCTCCCATATTATATTAACTTTAATTGTTGATGAAATAAAGACATATCGCCAAGCTGTGATCTGTGTTTCTGTTATTTTTTCTGACCACCAGTTCAGTGTCAGTCTGCTCGGCATCCATCTTCACCTGATTTCCATGCTGAACACCCCCTAAACTGAGACTGGCTGGTCATCTTTTTATTAGCGGTGTATGTTATGTAGCGGTGTGAGGGCAAACAGCTCTCAGAGAGAATGGGCTGTGATGTCCACACATATAATCTTTTGCATTTTAAATTAAAATTTGTGTAAAAATGATAACATTTTGTATTCTAATAAAATAAGAGATGGCTTGTATTGCTTTTGATTCATTTGTCATATTGGAGATGTCGAGTACATTGCATAGGGGTTACAGTTATCCATGCAGTGCATTCTGTTCCATGTATACTGTGCACATTATACTGCATACTACTTTTTAGGTACTGTAGAACGCAATTCATATATTCTTACACATGCTCTCCCCTGATCAGTGGCTGAATACATACTGGTGGGAAAGAACCAGTGCTCCACAGCACCCTGAAAGATGGGGAAAACATTCCTCTTAGAGACTGTGTTTCGAATAACAAAAGCTGAGGAAAACAATCTGTAGACGACAGCTTGCCACACTACGGCTAATGAGGCATTCTGGAGGGGTCTGGGACACTTTACTCCCCTCATATCCCTCTTTCAGAGAGTTTCACATACCCAATGTGCATTCCTGCATAAATATATGCTTATTGGTGGTGCTTTTTGTGGCTAATGTGGAATGGTCCACTCTAATTGTTTGTTAAGGAGTATCTTAGATGGATTCTGATTACCAGATCTGTTTTCCTTTTTGTCAATTTTTTGTATTGGTTTTGCTCACTTCAAACAATCTTTTGGTTTTATTTTCTGTTGGTATTTTGCACAAATAATCTCTGCTTTTAAATGCTAAGAGCAGCCCCTCCCCTTAATCATGGAAAGGATTTTGTAGTCACATGGATGCTTTTTTTTCATGATGTTCACTATTTGTTTGTTTAAGAGCTGTGGTGCAGTGGTTAGTGCATGCATTCTAAATAGGTTGAGCTTTGGTGCTCATGCAGGCGTCTTGGGTTCGAGTCCAGCTTGCCAGAATTATGAATGATAAAGCATGTCCCTTTTCAGCTGAAGCAGCCAACTTTTTAGCTTTGACAAATTCGACATATTCCTTGCTGTTCCGAGCTTTAAGTTGAGTTATCGAAATTCTATCAGTGCAAAGCCTACCGGTTGCTACTCTGCTGTCATTGTCACCCAATTTGAAGTAATTCCACACAAGATACATTTTGTTTTACACACAGCTTGAGTTGTAGGCTAATTGTCTGACACGTTTTTCTGCCTTGATCATCAGCTGTTTTTATATAATTGGCCAATGTCTGATAGTGCAGATAATTGCTTTTATCATCTGATACCGATGTTTGGCCAGTATAATTATGCATGTCTACACTGCATATTTATCAAATGATGAATGTGGGACCCTCCCAAAATTGCTTATGATCCCTGATTTATCAATGACAGAACTCACAGACACAACCTGAACGACATACCCCTCTTTTCTGTGCATAAACAGGCTGCCTGAAAAGTCTGACTCCACAGTTCAATTGAGATGTCACACACAGGTATTTAGGTAGCCCCATGTAATGCCCGTTCAAAAGTAATCCTTTAAATCCTGGGCTTCCCCTGTGTCTCTAGCCTTACATCATGCTGCGATTTCCAGGGTTTTATGGCTCTTTGTCACTACAGCTGTGGCAGCAGTGCAGAGGTTTGGACACAATGATGAACAATATCAACACAAGGAGTGTAACTGACCCAACAATTAGACCTGACAACTTGAACAGAGTGCTTGTTTTGTTGTTACGCAATGCTGGACACTTTCCACATCTGAACACTCACAATCACCTACCAGTAATTTTATTGCTTTTTAAGTGTGAACTGTGGTTTTTCCGTATTTGAAATCCTGAGAGATGTTCAGAGACCTCATACATATGCCTTTGTTTCACGTACAGTGTGGAGTACTGAGATTGTATGAATAACATGAATGTCTTTTGTCACTCCACAGGCACCATGCATGTGTCTCTGGCTGAGGCTCTTCAGGTTAGAGGAGGGCCACTAAAGGAGGAGGAGGTGTGGGCCGTGCTGAACCAGAGCGCTGAGAGCCTCCATGAACTCCTCCGCAGAGGTAAACCACCATCCTGGCTCGCACCGCAGTGATAACTCCCACGTGCCCCAAGGGTTTGGCTCTGAACTTTAGGCCTTGGGATGGGCGATACAATCCGAGACCTTGGATTACAGTCCGATATCTTTGGAGTGTAGAACAAAATGTTTATAAAACACGACCAGAAGTCATTGCCATTTCGACTGCTCAAAATATGCAGGGTTTGGTTATGAAATGACTATCTGCCTTCCTTTTGTATAGGACATAGGGTTATATAAATATAAACTTTATTCATGTGCCAATATACTTTGTGTAATTTGTTGCAGTGGCTCAAAAACTGGCTTAGAAAATTTGTGTTGAGAACCTTCTAACTACTTTTGACACGCACAGATTTCTGGTAAATTTCTAAACACAAGGTCAGTCAGCATGAACACAATGGAGTTGCCACCACGCCAACCGTCTTTGCAGAAATATCACTTTCTTTCTTGTAGAAACTAGATAAAAGATAAAGCCTGAATTAATTTCACAAAATTAATCATAAAATACAATAACATGGGGATATCAGTGCATAGTGTGACCACAGATATCTCTGTTAGTGTTAGCATTAGCACCATATTGCAGAATGTAAACATTACAAATTACACATTATCTACTGGATATATTGGCCTATATTACTTTAAAACAGCTTATTTTGCTAATCTATTGTGGATTCTAATCAAAGAATGAGGCATGTAGCCATTGATAACACATTTTAATGTCCCATTAGTTAATGTTTTTCCATGTAATCTGTTGCTTGGACTGCGTGTGTCCAAATGTTTGCAAACAGTCTGCCATTGCTAAGCTGTTTCAACCTTCTTTCTAGCTCTGAACGAAGAACAAAAAATTATTTTGTTATGCGTGTATTGGAGCCTTGAGCCTATGTATTGGAGCCTATGAGTGTATTGGAGCCTCCTCTGGAGGCAGCATTTCAATGCATCATAGGCGTGCTCCTGACATGAAGGTTGTTCCAAAAAGTAGTTTGCATAATTATGCTGCCTTCTAAAATACCTTCTTTTCACGAAACATTAAGGCAGCATCGCTAACGTCCTTTGGGTAGAAGTCAGTTCCCTTGCATTGTGGTAAAAAAATTGAAGATGGTGGATGAAGCAAGATAAATGTCTATTATAAATATAAATGTACGAATGAATAGTTAATCAAATTATTAAAATCATTAAAAATGACTGTTTTAACCAATATAAATGCTTGCTATGTATCTTTATGCTTTTTAGAGTATCATGTCATAAGCTTAGCAACATGCTAACGCCAAACTCTTTTGAAATCTATTAAAGAGATAGGTCACCCACAAATGAAAATTCTCTCATTATTTACTCAACCTCATGACATCCCAGGTTTGTATGACTTTCTTTCTTCACCAGAACACATTTAAAGAAAATTAGAAATGTATCTTGGCTCATTAGGTCCTAAAAATACAAGTGGATTGTGATCCGATTTTTGAAGCTCGAAAAATCACAGTCAGCATAAATGTCATCCATACATATCCAGTTGTTAAATTAATGTCTTCTAAAGCAACATGATTGCTTTTGGTGTAAAAAAAGATACATATTTAAGTACTTTTTTAACTCTAAATCATGCTACCGTTCTGCAGCGGTAAGTGGAGTGATGGAATCACATTGGCATTTGAAACACATGAGAACTGACGCATGTGCGTAACAGACAGAAGAGTAGCACTGTTTAAAAGTGAGGAGGAGGAATGCTGTACATTTAGCTTGGTTGGTTTCAATTTAGATCTGTATTGATCTGTTTCTTTACTCACAATGGTGCATTTGTGTGCTTATCCTGAATGTCTCCACCTCTGTATCATGGCAATGTGAATAAGTCACACGAGAGACCACTTTAAGTGAACTCCACCCTCTCGTGAAGCTCGCCAAAAGTGATGATTTAGAGTTAAAAAGTACTAAGTTTACATGCACTTACATTGAAGTCATTAAAAAATGTTTTTTGAATCACTCCACAGGACATCTACTTTGTGCATGACATGAGTAAGTTTTACAACAATTGACAGATTGTTTCACTTTTAATTGACTATATCACAATTCCAATGGGTCAGAGGATTACATTCACTAAGTTAACTGTGCCGTTAAGTAGCTTGGACAATTCCAGAAAATTATGTCAAGCCTTTAGACACTATGATAGGTTGTGTGTTGAACTGGAGGTGTACTTTTGGATGTATTTTAAGGCCTACCTTCATTGCCTCTTTGCTTGACATCATGGGAAATTCAAAAGAAATCAGCCAAGACCTCAGAAAAAAAATTGTGGACCTCCACAAGTCTGGTTCATTCTTGGGAACAATTTCCAAGGTACCACGTTCATCTGTACAAACAATATTACATAAGTATAAACACAGTGGGACCCCGCCGCCATCATACCGCTCAGGAAGGAGACACATTCTGTCTCCTAGAGATTAATGTAGTTTGGTGCGAAAAGTGAAATCAATCCCACAACAACAGCAAAGGACCTTTTGAAGATGCTGGAGGAAACGGGTAGACAAGTATCTAGATCCACAGGAAAACGTGTCCTATATTGACATAACTTGAAAGGCTGCTCGGCAAGGTAGAAGCCAATGCTCCAAAACCACCACAAAAAATAACAGACTACATTATCTAAGTGCACATGGGTACAAATATCTAACTTTTTGGAGAAATTTACTCTTGTCTGATCAAACAAAAATGTAACTTTTTGACAATAATGACAATCGTTATAGTTGGAGGAAAAAGGGCAAGGCTTGCAAGCCGAAGAACGCCATCCCAACAGTGAAGGTGTACAAGTATGTAAAGTTATGATTTCAACTGTAAATATTTATATTTTTTCGCACTAAAAGTGATCGCATTACTTAAGAAGATGTTAATTTTAACACTGGAGTCATTTCGATGATGTTTATGCTGACTGTCTGTGATTTCTGGAGCTTCAAATGTCTGATCACAATCCACTTACATTTTAAGAATGAGCTAAGATATTTTTCTAATTTTCTTTAAATGTGTTAAAGAACTGGTGAATAAATGACACTGGTGAATAAAGGACATCATACACACCTGGGATATCATGAGGGTGAGTAAATAATGATCAAATAAAACGTTTTGGGTGAACTATCCCTTTAAGAGTTGAGTTTCCTGTGTTGTTTGTGTGACACATGGAGTTACTGCCTTTGTAAAGAGTTACAAATTGGTCACTCTTTAGGTTCCATTTCAGTTATGATGCTGCCTTAGAAGTAGACAGCAAGGCAGGTCACATATATTTGTTTGTACAGGACCTTCATCCTTTCTCTGCATGTAGCCTGAGTTCTGCAGCTCTGAGGATTATTGCGATGATGTGTTTGTGATGCCGTAATCATCTAGACCTCTGCTGAACCTTGTCATTTCTGTTGCCAAGTAACATGCCGGGAATATTACTTAATTTTGAATATGTTTAAAGATCGTCTGACCTTGTACGTGTCAAAACATTAGTATTGTGCCTTCCAGATTGCTTTTTATTTTCCTGGAATATTCGATGTTTGCATTCCGTTTAGTCTATTATTGAAGTGGTCTGTATCGATGACAGTCTCTCTTTAAGCTTTTTTTTTTAAAAAATTTTTTGTCTCTCTCTCTTTCTGTCAGATTTTTTCCTTGTTTGCCTGGTTTCTCTGGTTCGGTCAGATTGTAGCATTTTCTGTTTGCGTTATGCTGCATTTGAGTTATTTTTTCCTCATGTCATAATCATAGCCCTTCTTGTCATTTTCAGCAAGTTAAATGATTTGCTGTTGAGTAAGTCTTTATTTGACATTTCAGAGGTATACATTAGCACTTCATTTACTCTTCATTGCCAATCTGTTGATTTTAAAAGGCCACATTTCTTGTACCAATCTTGTTTCATGACAGTATGGCACACATGTACCTAGCTACAATTTCTATCAAAATGCCAAGAGCATAATTTGCTAAGGCAAGCATCACTATTACTAGTCCATATACTTGGGGTTAAGGATTTGAACAAATCTCCAACCAAACAAATACAGTGCAGTGTGTTACTTGTTTCCCACACCGTTTGTGCCACATACATGAATGATACTTCAAATCATGCGGTTTGTTGAGGCGTTCCAATCAAACTTACAATGCATTCTATCCATCCATCCATCCATCTTCAACCGCTTATCTGAAGTCGGGTCGCGGGGGCAGCAGCTCCAGCAGGGGGCCCCAAACTTCCCTATCCCGAGCCACATTAACCAGCTCTGACTGGGGGATTCTGAGGCATTCCCAGGCCAGTGTGGAGATGTAATCTCTCCACCTAATCCTGGGTCTTCCCCGAGGCCTCCTCCCAGCTGGACGTGCCTGAAACACCTCCCTAGGGAGGCGCCCAGGGGGCATCCTTACCAGATGCCCAAAGGATGCCCCCTGGGCGCCTCCCTAGGGATGCATTCTAGTCCATGTTAAATATCCCATAGATTTGCGGGGACTCAAGCCATATCTAGGGACTGAAGTACCATAGAGAGAGTACCATAGAGGGCTCTTTTGACTTAAGCCAGAAAGCAGCCACCTAGAAACCACCCGGTACACCCTAGCAACCACCCAGAACATCTCAGCAACCACACAGCAACATGCTAACAACTCATAACAACTTAGCAACTTCACTGGGGAGCACTGCTCACATTTTCTTCAGTATGAAATTTGAAAATCATTTCATTTATCTTAGCAATATCTGTTGTAACTATGTTATTTTGGCAGAAACCATGGCTAATTTGGTCATTTTTGTACCCCTAGTCACAAAATATGTGGCATGCAACAACATAATAAACCACCATGCCTTAAACCCAATGCAGTTACATTACAAAAATGTGGAAAATATTTTACTATGCCCACATTTACTCTATTGTCCTTAACATGCGAACGGTTCAAAACCATATCAACCCTTCTGACTGTATCACAAGCCACAGCGGTGACGTTATCCCTTGGTTTGACTTGACTCTTTGCTTAAATGGGTTATTCAATCAGTATATGCGTGTTTAGCATTCTCTTCAACCAATTCACTCTTGTTTAAGAGTGATTAGAATATATCTACATCCTCCTCAAAAGCTGCCAATGAAGGCCAGACCAAAAATAGCACCAGTCTGTTTCAAAGAAGTGTGCTGGTGTAGATAAAACCTTCTGTCTCTGGAGAGAAGGGTGACACTTCAGTGAAATTTATGAGAAGGCTTACTCAGCCTATGTCTGTCTGCTGTCTCACTGAAAGACTGTGTGAGCTAGTGTTGTGTGTCACCGTTGTGAACAAAAGCCTCTTTATTGTCCCTGCGGCCGGTTTCCTAAAGAGAAGCTTGGTGGGCAGTTAGGGGCATTTTGAGATGTTGCCAGCTTTTCTCAACCTGAGGTCTGTTGCCCAAGAGTTGCCGTTCACATCCAAATGCAAAGATCTTAAGTTTCAAGACCTAGATGTGGAGGAAAAATTTAGATTTCCAAACATCTCGACAGTCTTTCTCATAGTCAGTAGACAATTCTCATTCTGTCTCCCTTCCAGACAACTACTGCACACTTATTCATCAGACCTGGCCTTTGTTTTCAGGGTCGGGGAGAACGATGATGATAAAGATGATGTAGTCGCTTCGGTATGCATTTGCAGAAGGAAGCCGGGCTATCTTGGTCTCACAGTAGCTTGTTATCTGGCCTTGGGCTGCTCTAGGGTGAAAACTCATTGGCAAAGGTCCCTCTTGACAAAGTTTGCAGAAATTCTGCACCCTGGACTGGAGTCATAGGATGTGACTTGAGAAAGTCAGCAAATGATTTCATTCATTTAAAAAGTCTGAGCACACATATTTAAGAAATCCCAAGCTTGCGTTTTATATCATAACCATTGTATTTGTCATAGCCTCAAGTTTGGAAAGCAAATCCACTTGCAAAACTAGGTTTGGGCGACATATCAGAAATGTACAATATATTTGATTGTATTTGTTGTCTATATTGTTCACCAACATTGCTCATATATATATTTTTATAGCCATGTCACCCAGCCATAGGCAATAAAAAATCTAGGCTAAATTTGATTGTGGTTCTTCAATGTATAATACACGTATTATAATAAAATGGTAGGCCCTTTAAAGTATTAGCAAGGTTATTTATTGTGGTTTTCATTATGCAAAATGTCTGTCTTGCTTTTGTTTATAAATTGGTATTTAGGTCATTGGTTGGTAGTACTTGCGTGATAATCTTGGCTATCTAAAATAAACAGATACTAAGTAAATAAACTTACTCCGTCACGAGACAGAAATCAGTCTAAAAGATGTCCAGGTCATATTTAACTCAAATAAAGACACTTAAGCACTTTTGACACCATAATTCTCATTACCGTAACACTTCTGGGCATTTTACTTTTACTGTTCCCATTTTTCCGTTGTGAATGATGATTCTTATTACCATAACATATATTATTACACATATTACAGTTAAAGATATGCTATTGTACATTAATTTTGTTAAAATCAGTGCAAATGAATGGGGAGTACTGCAGTACTTTGATTTATAAATACATAATTCAAATATTATATAATTTTTTCACTTTGCTGTAATAAAAATATCACAATGACCATCTTATTTTGCATTAAAATAATGAAAATTGAATAAAAAACCTTAATGGCCTTAAAACTAGGCTTCATTTTCTATATGCAAAATATACTTTCCTAATTGTTTCTTTTGATTTTGGAGAAAAATAGGACATTTTCTTCAAAAGTTTCGTGACAATCACACACATGTTTGATGCTGCATCTTTTCTCATTCTTAGAAGTTTGCTGGTTGATTGTGTCAAGCACTGGAACTCAAATCTGTCATGCCAAGCACAGAAAACTGGAATAAAAACCCATTGAGATGAATCAAATGTTTTTTGCAGTTTGCAATCTTATTTTTGTGTAGCTACATGTTGTGAACTTATGAACTACAGCTGGTGGATCAGATAAAGGCTTATCAGATGCTCTGAGATATTTCTGACCGTGCATCAGCATCTCACTAGAAGACATCATGTCAAAACACACCAACTCCTCAGGCTTTTTTTAGCAATTATTGCTGTACGAGGCAAGAAAGTTAAATCTAGAGATGTGATCTGTGTGCGATGTGGCGTGGAGATTACTTTAATATAGTTTTTGGAATAGCCACCGTGCTCCAACCCAGAACAAGAACATTCTCTGCTAGACTTTTTTACAATAAGGTCCAACCGTGGTCAGACGGTTTCCACAGGAAACGTGTGTTTACTTTGGGGATTCCAGTGCTTTATAGCATCGCCGCTTGAATTTAGTTTCTTCATGTTTTGTTTTGTTATTTGTGTTCTCTTGAACACTTTTTGACAATATACTTATATATATATTTGTTATTTACTGAGCACATTGCTCAGATTATTTAACAAAGACATAATTGTGGATATACCAGAGGCTTAAACAATGTGATGACTGGGATTACTGTATATGTTATTAATATTAGATAGATGATGAATGTCAAAAATATAGATGCTGTTTACTTTCAAAAACTTAATTTAAAACCCTTAACCCTAGGTATTAAACTTGGCTGCACTTTAAATGTTAGAACTTGCTCAGAAGCAATTCCACATTTCCACTAAATGACAATATGGAGTGGATGATTCATCTCAGTACAGCTGCTTCAGCCACAACCGCAGGGCCGTGTTCACTTAAAGAATCTCAGCTGAACTGCAAAAGCCCCATTGTTTTGCTTCTGCAGTTCAAAAGAAGTGGAAAAAAAGAAAACGGCAAAAAAGACAAATACACTGTCGTGAACCATCTTTCCGAAGAAAATCCCACTGACCTCGTATTTCAAGGAAATTGCACTCTTTCACGGAGATATGTAGGTCTTTTAGTACGTGCAAATGAAAAGAATGTGATTTCTGCCACCAAATCTCTCAAGAGTTCTTTCATTCCTGAATCGTGTGTCGTCAGATTGCGCTGTACTCGTGTTGAGGAAATGATCTTAGTCCAATGCCATGAGCTCCCTAAACTAGTCTAGTAACTTTCCCATGCCTGAGCGTCACAACTTGTAATGGTACTTGTGCAGATTTGCAAAATGCAACCTAGCCAAATGTTGGAAACGTACACCCTGTCTACACCAGACACGAGCGTCTCGTTGCGTCAAAAACAATAGAACTCCATTATAATCAATGATGCCACCTACACTGGAAGCATCCGTTGCGGCGGGTCTGTCGCACCGACAATAAACATCATTGATTATAATGGAGTTCTATTGTTTTTGACGCAATAGACGCAACAACATTTTTTTTGCACACGTTTGCACGTGCACTTTATATAGGTACTTTATTTAGTCTGTGTAGTCTCATGTGGTTCTGTGTTTGACCTATGTTGTTTTATGTAGCATCATGGTCCTGGAGGAACGTTGTCTTGTTTCGCTGTGTACTGTACTAACTGTATATGGTTGAAACGACAATAAAAACCACTTGACTTGACTTGGGTGTCGAGTTCCATTTTGTGCTTCACCCGCTGGCGCTACTACACAAATTAAATGGTTTAACCTGTTGATACGCAATTTCCCCACACTCGGGAGTGACGTCACTCTGCTTACATTTACAATATAATTTACCGTCTATAAATGTAATTAATGTTAACAACTTATACATCTTTTCAAAGGTCTAAGGGTTCAACATTGATCTCTGTTTCACGATTGCAGTGCTCCAGAAGTTATTTGTGCCAAGAGTACAAGTGTGTGTGTGTGTGTGTGTGTCAGTCTGTTTTCTCACTTTACACCAAGACTTGATGGTATTACTTACGTTTATTTAGTGAGTTTGTCATACTTCATCCTCCACAGATCCATCTGCGTTGGGTTTCATCATCTCTCCATGGTCACTGTTGCTCATGCCTTCCGGAAACATATCTTTCACGGATGAGAACGTTACTCAGAAGGATCTGAGGGCTTTTACTGCCCCAGAGGTGCTGGATGGCCACAATCTCGCCTCACTTTCTGATATGGAAAAGGTACAGTGTGGATTTTGATGATCTGGGGACAAGCTATGCATAAAGTGTATGTTTATATTAAGCTTTTCAGTGCTTGTGTGTTCTTTTTAATGGGATGTTCAACAGAGTTGTGTATTCTCAGTAATATGTTTGTACTTGACATTACACACTATTTGAGCAATAAAATGTGATCTCAGTATTCGCTGATGCAGTCAACATTTCTCTAAACGCATTTTTTTTTTTTTTTTTTAAATAGCCTTTATTAATTTACATTTATATTTAATCTACAGATAATAAGCCCCAAGTCATTATGAAAAGGCTGCCTGTTGATTTACGGTCTTATTGGAGATTTGAAATATTAAATGCAATCATTAGAAATTCGTTATTTTACGTGCCATAACATCTCAACTCTTTTTTTTTTTTTAACTTAGATGCACATGTATTCACTCGGCATGACACTGTTTTGGGGGGCTGACTACGAGATTCCCCAGAGTCAGGTGAGTCCTTCAAGAAATTAAAACGGATAGTTCACACAAAAATGCAAATTGTGTCATAATTCACTCACCCTCACGTTGTTTCAGACCTGCGTGACTTCTTTCTTTGTAAAACACCAAAGGGGCTGTTAGTTAGAATGACAGTCACCATTTAATTTCATTGCATGACTAAAAAAGATATAAGGCATGTGAATGGTGACTGAGGCTCCTTTTGTATCTAAAGATGAATTTTCATTTTTGGGAGAACTATACCTTTAAAGGTTTAGCAACTTTCTTTTATGGTCTCAATGGTCTTTTTACTGACCTAAACATGTTTGTTTTAGCCAATGAAACTAGGCGAACACCTAAACAGCATTCTGCTCAAAATGTGTGATGATTCGACTCTCTCCCGGCTATCCATACGCTCAGTTCTGGATACCTGCAGCACTCACATCCGCAGCTCCAAATGTGATCCTTCGTTTTCCTACATCAGAAGACTTGTGAGGCTCGTTCTTGGCAGCCTCTCTCAGGTACATGTCTTAATTTCCATGACCTATTTCTTTGTTTCCTTTGATTTTCCTTTTTTTTTCCCCCATTTGTTTTTGATGATCTACTACTTTTAAGTCATTCTATGGAACTTCCTCCAACGTCTGGGGATTTAAATGAATCCTGTTTTCTCAAAATCGTTTTCTAAGAATTTTTTTGTATTATTTTTTTATTTTTTTTTTAAGATTTATGTTTAGTCTTTAAAATGGTAGGGCCCAGTTGCAAGAAGCCCCTGGTCACCATTCACTTTCATTGTAGGTTGGATATTCTGTTAAATATCTCCTTTTGTGTTCGTTTTGTTCTTCAATCATCCAACAACCATCCATGCACTTATCTAATCAGCCAATCGTGTGGCAGCAGTGCATAAAGTCATGCAGATACGCGTCAGGAACTTCAGTTAATGTTCACATCAACCATCAGAATGGAGAAAAAGTGTGATCTCTGTGATTTGGACCGTGGCATGCTTGTTGGTGCCAGATGGGCTGGATTAAGTATTTCTGTAACTGCTGATCTCCTGGGATTTTCAAGCAGAAAAGTCTCTGAAATTTACACCGAATGCTGCCAAAAACAAAAAAACATCCCGTGAGCGGCAGTTCTGTGGATGGAAACGCCTTGTTGATGAGAGAGGTCATCAGAGAATGGCCAGACTGGTTTGAACTGACAAAGTCTATGGTAACTCGGATAACCGCTCTGTACAATTGTCGTGAGAAGAATATAATCTCAGAATGCTATTCTGAAATGTGGGTTGGTGCTGTTTTGGCAGCACAAGGGGACCTACACAATATTAGGCAGATGGTGTCAGTCAGTCAGTCAGTCAGTCTGTCTGTCTTTTAAAGGTAATAAATGTGTAAATACATGAATTTTTTAAATTGCAAACTTCAGAAAACACTGTAAATATGATAGAATTTAACAAATACAAATCTATGCAAGGGTTTGTTTTTTTTATTTATTATACACGTTCTAAATTAAGTTATTATAACCATTATTAAAGCAAATCACACAATACAGTTTCTTGAGGGGGTGTATCGGGGGTGTATGTATGTATAATATATATATATGAACCAGGACCAAATTTTTTTTTTTCTATATTTATCTTACTTAACACTTTTATTGTAACTAACATGTAAAAAAAACCTCTTAATAATATGTTAATTTGCATTAAAAGAGGTATTTAAATACAATTTCATAATTAAACTTTTGTGAAAAAAGGTTGTGCATATGAGCTGATATCACTTCTGTAAAAGCTTTGTATTTTGTTTTAAGTCTGTAGTTTTGACTGCACACAGCAGCTAAATCATTTGCATAAATGCATTTGAGTGAATAAGACACGATAAAATGTGCTCACCCAAAAGTTGATGATTCATGTTTTGGAGAAGAGTGTAACCGAACTATGGCCAGACAAGCTTAAACCTGCACGCTCTTAAGGAACTTGTCCATGGATCGCTTGACGACCACTAATGCTGTTGCACATGCTGAGTGTTGTTAAACTCAGCGCTGCGTTATGCGCAGAGAGCGTTCGGATATTTGGATGGTCATATAAAAGTGATTGGCTGGTCTTATCAAATCACTGACTTATATTTAATAAAGACATCATATTGCATCTTACCGGGAGACTCTGAGAAGTCGTGGTACGCAAGAAAAACTACCGGTACTCTGTAGACTAAATTAGAGAAGTGCAGGTACTGCGTACCGATGAGTACCCGCCCACTTCAAGCGCATCGACTTAACCTGAGTATTTGTACTTTCCCCCACTCACTCACTCACTCACTCACTCACTCACTGTCCCTTGCTCCAGCCTTTTAAATATTTGTATTTTTCATGATATAAGACCTTTACAGTATAACATTTTACCACAAACATATAAACACACTGTTTCTATTAACTGAAGTGCCTCTGCTCCGCCTAGCCCTATAAAAGAGCTTTCAATTTAAAAGGTAGTTAATAGTCTTTCCTGTGCTTGTTTTCTTGCATTCCTGTTGCTCTGTGGCATGCTCCCCAGTAGTTTAATTACAAAGTGGTATTTAATGAGCATATTGCCAGGAACAGACCTCTCTTGTGCCTTATTTTCTACATAAGACACCTTTTTATTCCCCCACACT
This sequence comes from Moxostoma hubbsi, assembly GCA_032164185.1. NCBI lineage: Eukaryota > Metazoa > Chordata > Actinopteri > Cypriniformes > Catostomidae > Moxostoma > Moxostoma hubbsi. The sequence continues at coordinate 38,405,885 of JAVLUX010000001.1, forward strand.
GGGGACATAAATGTCAAGTAGTCCATCTTGTGATTATTGATGACCTGGGGTTTTTTAAAGGATGACAGCATTTTAATTCTTGGGTGAGCTATCTCTTGAAGGGGACCTATTATGCAAAATTCACTTTTACATTGTGTTTGTACATAAATGTGTGTCGGCAATGTGTGTACACAACCACCCTACAATGTTAAAAGTCCACCCACTCCCCTTATATTTCTATTAATCAAAAACAGTGTGTCAAAATGATTGGTTTTCGTTTCTGCTCTAATGTGATGTCACGTTAGAGCAGGCCTCGCCTACGACTGGTGACTGACTCCACCCTATTATCGTAGATCCTCCCCTGAGTGATCTACACACAGTTCGCCATTTTTTTTTCCGAGCTGGAGCAGATACAGTGAGAATAATAATGTCTCGGCTTCATAAGCGTCCATAAGTGTTCTGTTGTTGGCTGTAAAAGTGATCATAAGAGTCTTCATGTACTCCCGGCATCAGAGCCGCTGAAGACGCAGTGGACAAGTTTGCCGCAAAACATACAAAAATGTGTGTATGTTTGTGCAAATCATTTTACATAGGACTGCTTTGTGAATAAGTGTCACTATAAAGCAGGATTTTCCAAAAATTAGATTCTCAAGCATGGATCATGGACCAACTGTTCGTGTTCTAGCTTTATCTCCTGAAGATGTAAGTATCGCACTTAATATTTTGTGAATGTTTACAAATCGCCTTTCCGAATGTGCTTGTTAGCTGATTCCACGGCTAATGCAGCTAAAGTTACCATTGTCTCTGATTGTATTCACGGCGGCCAGAGCTATGTCGGGGGTGGGGAACAGCAGCTCATTTGCATTTAAAGAGACACACACAAAATCTGAATTTTTTTGATTCCACCCAAAAAGAGGCATTTACAACATGGTATAATAAATGATCCGTGGGGTATTTTGAGCTGAAACTTCACAGACCCATTCTGGGGACATCTAAGACTTGTTAAATCTTGTAAAAAGATCTTGTAGAGTGGTGGTGGTGCAGTGGTCTAAAGCACATAACTGGTAATCTGGTAATCAGAAGGTCGCTGGTTTGATCCCCACAGCCACCACCATTGTGCCCTTGAGCAAGGCACTTAACTCCAGGTTGCTCCGGGGGGATTGTCCCTGTAATAAGGGCTCTGTAAGTCCCTTTGGATAAAAGCGTCTGCCAAAATGCTTAAATGTAAATGTAAAAGGGGCATAATAGGTCTCCTTTAACCTCTGTCGAGTTGTGTCTCTCTTATTCTCTCTATTTGTATGTGTTTAGCTGGACGGTCTTCTGTCTCAAACTGAAAAAGAATCCCTTCCTGAGCGAAGTAAAGAGATCCGTGAACGTCTACGAGGGAAAGGCCTGCCAGCTGGTAACCCCCAAACACACACACACACACACACACACACTCTCTGTCTCATTCTTTTTGAAAGCCCAGTTCAAAGCTCTTACATTGGGCCACATGCACACCTAAACACTTATGTTAAGTGCTATTACATGCTAATAAATGCTCATACTCTCCCCGTCATTTTTGTTGTCTTTGCGTCAACCATACACTTAGAGTCCCTGATAAACGTGAACTTTTCAGTGTGATTATGTTACCTAATAATGCTGGTGATGATTGTTTGAAAACCATAAAGTGCATTGATTCATGCTGACTCATATTTCACCATTGCTCCAGTTCTGAAGCAAGTGACTCAGAATGTAAACAAAGCAGGGTTCAGTACTGACATGATTCTGATTTGGATCTTCAGGGGTCAGTGCTTGTCAGATCAGAAGAAATAAAAGATCCCTCCCTGTCACTGGAGACAAGTCAGAACAGCACCAGCAACAGTGCATGAAAGTGCAAAACTGAAACTAAAGATTGCTGGAGGAGTTTTCAGATTATCATGAGTTTTCAGGATCTGGGGAAATGTGATTTGTACTTTTTTATAGAGGTTCTGGAGAATTTCTTTATTAAATACCCAAAATGTGCTGATTTTGTAGACTTCGGCTATGTTTGGAATAGCATACTTCTTGTACTAGTTCTGCATTATGCAGTGTGTACAGTATGTTGCTCACAGTATGGACATTTCTCTGTACATGAACTAGCCAGTGTGAAATAGATGTTCTATTGCCTAAAGTGATCATAGATTTTGTAGAATGTAGATTTTGTATTTTTAATTTTTTTTTGTAGGTAATTTACTATTCTGGAGTTAAATTGTTTCCTTCACGTCCAGTGTTTTTAGGAGCTGATTTTAGTTTTCTCAATAAAAAACACTTGATATTAACATCACACGCCTTACTGAGACAGCAAATAGGTTGTTGACAATTAGGGTTGACTGAGATCGTAAAACTTAGAAATTAAGATAAAAAAAAAAAAATTCTAACATGTGCCAAATTCGTTAAAATTTTTGAAAAAAATAATGAACAAATAAATAAATAAATGAATACTATAGCATTATAACTTCAAGTGGTATAACCATCAAGTGAAATGTATTTAAGTGTTTTCCATGCATACATGTGAGTATACACAATGTACTGTTAATCAAAAATGTAATAGAAGTTTTAAAAAATATTTTTATATAATGAATTTTTGAGTCTGGAATCACTTTAAAATATCAAAATTACTTTAAGTCGAAAACTTGTTCATAGTAGAGATGTAGAGTAATTGGTTTGTGTGAATTGCATTTTAAATTTTTCAGAAATAACTTAATAGATCAGGACAAAAAAAATCATAAAATTGACCCAAATAATAATAATAATAACTTTATTTTTATAGAATGTTCAAAGTGCTTAACTAAAGTACAACACAAGGTAAAAACTGAAATTCAAAAAGTAATAAAAGCAAGTCTGTACGAATGAGTTTTTAAATTAGACTTACAATGCAGATATCTAACAGCTGAATGGCACTCCAGAGGCACTAAACCCATATCTAGATAATCCTAGAATAGAATATATTGAAAGATGTCAAACTTCGTGTAATTAATACACTTAAAATGTCACTATTGACAACAATGACAGCAATGCGTAGCTTGGAATGCCTGATACTACAGTTATTACTTTTCTGCTGAGGTATGATTCCATCTGTATGAAGACATACAAATAAACCTGTGTGAAATGAGTCACCATTTAAGCAGGCTTGTCTTCTCCCATCATGACCCCATAGTGTTGCCAGATACCACAGCATGAAAACAAAGTTTTCTACAGAACACACTTTGAAAAAAACCCCTGAGAATATCCATCACTGATTGATGCCATGCCACAGTTACATAAGCAGCCAATTTTTTTTGTTTTCCGTGAAGAACTGCTGTAGCACCAATGAAACCACTGGGAAGATTCGGTCATATTTTCCAAAATGAAACGCTCTGGTTTTGGTTTGTGGTGATGCTTGTCTAGTTTCAGTTCAGACTCTTTTCTATGCAGACTGTGCTTATGGAAGTGTCCTGGAAAAGAGGGTAAGACAGAGAAATGGATAGAAATGGATAGGGAGGTTGAATGTTGGGTGGAAACTTTGAACCAGCAACGCATAATAAAGTAGTTCCATTTATAAAAAAAAAAAAGTTCTCCCCAATTTGGAATGCCCAATGCGCTCTAGTTCTTCGTGGTGGTGTAGTGACAATCTGGGTGGCGGAGGATGAATCTCAGTTGCCTCCACGTCTGAGACAGTCAATCTGCGCATTTTATCACAAGGCTTGTTGAGGACGTTACCGTGGAGACATAGCGCATGTGGAGGCTCACGCTAATCTCCACGGCATCCACGCACAGCTCACCACACATCCCACCAAGAACGAGAACCATATAATATCGACCATGAGGAGGTTACCTCAACGTGACTCTACCCACCCTAGCAACTGGACCAATTGGTCACTTAAAAAGCCTGAATGGAGTCACTCAGCACGCCCTGGATTCGAACTTACGACTCCAGGTGTGGTAGTCAGCGACTTTACTTGCTGAGCAACCCAGGACCCTGTGTGTATTAACTTTAACATGTCACTCTTCATTAAAGGCTTGTCTTTGCCTCTACGATATACTGAACTTTTTCTTGGAACCCAAGAAGAAAGGTCACTTGTAAAGTTGTCCATTGCTTAAACAGTCCTTGAAGACTAAAACATGTGGAACATTCATGTCTTTCTGACTGACAAGGTCTGGAATTGGCGTGGCTAAAAAGCATGTCGCTGGAAGCTCGGGTGAAATCAGAGCGGCTTTAGAGAATCTCATAAACACTAGAAGACATCTATTGTCCCTCTTTTCTTGCAGCCATTTAGGGTTCATTTTAACCTCAGACCCAGACAAGGGGGATCCAATAAAATGCTCCTCGAAGACAACACTGTTAACGACAAGTATTAAAAAAATATATCACATGTCAGAGCACTAAAATCATTATTCAGCATATCTCAAATATCGTTAATTATTCAAAATTACAGAGATGCCTATGCCTGTCGGAGACCAAGAAGTTACCGCCATGAACGATAATAAGGACCTATTCACAGCTTGCGCTGTTTTCATATTTGCCATACCTCTCCCACTGCATCGTTCTTAACTGCTGAATCATGTTTGTTGTATTACAACACAATGCCAGTATTCCCCACCCTCCATGATGCCATAACAGTGCTGCTTAAGTCTTAAAGGAGCTGCACGTCTTTTGCAACATGAGCGATCGGTTTATGCGATCGGCCAAATTACCAATCACCAATCGAGTCATAGGACGTGAATATCGGCCAATACCGATCAGTGGCCGATCGATCAGAGGATCCCTAGTGCTTACCCATGCAACAGTCACCACTGTGATTCTAGGGTGTTGTGGGTGGTTGCCAGGATGTTTTGTAATGTGGCTGCTGTGGTGTTTGGTTGTTGTAGGTGTTTGATGGTTTTACTTGCCCAACAGTTAGAAAGACAGACAGACAAAATATGTTTACTTTTGAATTTTTTTTTTTTTTTTACAGTTGGCCCATTTGAACCTTTTGAATGTCTATTACAACTTTTTGGGATATTTGATCATCACGAGTCTGATCAGTTTGAAATTCATAGCACACCAAATCAGAACAGTCTAAAGGTATGTGCCAAGTTTGGTGGATGTAGCTTGAGAGCTTTAGGAGGAGTTAAAATTGATCATTTTGGTCTTTGTTTCTAATATTTTTAAAAAAACATATTCAGCCTAACACTGTGTCCTAAATCAAGCCATAATCCACCCTTGGCCAAAGTCGAGTTGTTTTTGAACCGGCTAGTTAGACCCTGGCTTAATGTATTTTTAACTAGCGAGAAGACGCCTTTAATGTACTGTTATGAGAAGGATTTTGGACTAATGAGAGTTCACAGTGAGTGGACAGGGCTTCCTGGTGCAACAATGCAGAAATAGAAACCAAACCATCTATAGAATGTCCTGTAGCTTCTTACCGTTGCGACTGGTTAGGAAAAAATTTGATTAACATGGAGAAGATATGTTTTATTGTGTGTCATGCTGTTGCGTTGCATCTGGTTAGGACATGCTTTGACGGTTGAAGAGTATGTTACAAACAATAATATTCAAGCTAAAAAAGTCATTCACATGCTGTATATTCAACCCTTACATTTTTTACTTTAGAGTATCTTTTTGGTACTTGTGTTTTTCATCCTAGGACGAAGTGCAGCCCATCGTGTTTTGGAACGTTATCGAGCCCGGACCCAGGAGCAGGCAAACCTGAACCGTGGACTCAGCCGCTCTATGGGCTCTCTCTCTATCCAGGATATCGTTAGAGCGGACGAGGGTCTCTCTCAGTACCCCCCATCAGAGTACCAAGCAGGGTCCGAGACCTCAGCCAAAGTTTACCACCAACGTCAACAACAACTTCAGCAACAACGCGGCCGACCCAAGGAAGCGGCCCAGCGTTCTCACCCCCATCAAAGAAACAAGAGCTGGGCTTCCTCAGCAGACCTGGCCTTCCTCGACCCACATATACTCCGGTTTGGGGCCCTGGATGATGCCCGAAGAGGCAGCAGTGCTTTGACCACTCACTCAGCTGGTAGACACAAGTCATCCACAAGGGACCAAGACTCTCGTTACTCTGAGTTTGGAAGCCTGGATGTGCGGAAAGCCCATCACAACTCGAGCCAGTCTGTGGGGTTGCCGTTCAACAGTGCTTACGACCGGATCAAGGAGAAGCAAAAGAAACTGCAGGTGCTCAAACAGGCCATTGATGGTGAGTACTGATTTAGATGTTGAGTGATCCATATGTTCCCCCAATGTGGCAGATTTCAAGGTTGATGTAGTTTTGATGTACATTGCAAATTATTCTGACAATGAGCTGCCAACATAGAAAGGAAAATACAAATATAAAATGACCAAACATGGATTATTTTGTGTTAAGGTGAAAGTATAGTTTTTCTGCATGCCGTTACATCAAGCATGCTAACCTTTCAAAGTATACTGGCTTGACTGTTAGCCTGTATGTAAGCATGTGGTGCTTGCATACTACAACTGCATTGTGATACTCCATTAGTACATTCACACAAGGTGCATGTGCAGATAGCACGCAAAGAGGCTGTCCGTGTGCCTAGAAAAACTGGGCTGCATGCAGACAGACCGCGGATTACACAATTTTTGTAGCAGAGACTAGAGGTAGGCCGATATATCAGTTTTACCGATAAATCTGTGCAGAAAGTTGCTTTTTGGAACTATAGGTTATAGTGGTCAACCGATAAATCACCGATATTCTGACTTTTATAATTATCTGCATCTATCAATTTTCCGGTTTAGCCCATTTATTTTCTTCATCTTTTTTCTTGAGGGTGCCAAAAGTCACTGCTTGCATGTGAAGCAACTGAGACATGTAAACTACTAAATGTGCCCTCATACTACAGTAATAGACTGGTGCGCAACACAGTGTCATTTAAATTGTACGCAGACGCATTTGAGCTCATAATAAAAAGTGTTCGCCTGTTTAATTCTCCCTCTCTCTCCTCAACAGTTCCCTGTAAATTTTAACTGTCTTGTCTAATGATAAAAAGGCAAATATCAATAAAACTAATATCAAATACTCTCTGCAAATATGCGCATATCTCATTTAAACAGATGTAATAAATAGCGATGCACAATACCTGGATCGTTATCGACTCCGATACTGAAGCTTTTAGACAGATTGGGTATCGGTCCGATGAGCCCGAACCAAATCCGATACTGAGATTTCCAGTATCGGAATCGGGTCGTAAGAGAAAAAGTGGTATCGGTGCATCCCTAGTAATAAACCAACCTCACACAACTTGAGCAGATCCAGCATCCTGGGAAGCGCTTATTTATTTACCTCTGAAGTCTCTCCTCAACAGTTCCCTGTAGCTTTTCTAATGATAAATTATCAATAAAACTTTGCAAATATACGTTTATCTAATTCAAACAGATGTAATTTGCAAACCTCATGAAATCCAGTGTTTCTTCCCGTTGAGCGCTCATCTAATATCGTCTTCTGAAGCGCGTATTCTATCAGCCAGAATAAAAAACTTCAGTATCAGGATCAAAAGATCCTCTGATTCACAAATCATGATGACAGTCACGATGACAGCAGGCGATCTAGGCCATTTAAACTGTCAGGAGATTGAGGCTCGTGCTAGATCCACACGAGCGTGAGTGCCACTTCAAGGCTGCGTCCGCTCGCTGTTTATGGAGGTAGACCAGTTTCCTTAAGAGTTCCATTCTTTCAAAACAGAGGTCAGTTAAGCCATTAACTGATTAGGTAGCAAGTCTGCTGCCTACGTTTTCGGATGCAGCCCAAGGTAAAAGCGCTTCACGTGTGCTATAAGTAAATATCTTATTCACTATGTACTTTATGTACAATTGGTTTGATTCTGTATTTTTTGAGAAAATGTGATTGCCAATGTAGACATGCCATCCCACGATTGCTGGTCTACTGTGTGTACTGTTATTTCCTTCTTCGTAATATATTAACAATTTCTTCATGTGCAAATACATTTCTAAAATTTGATGACTAAACTGAAATCTAAAGAAACGGCTATCTACCCTTTAAAATACAATATGATTTTTTAGTTTTGTGTGAATTTCGTACATATAGTGCTAAATAAGAGTTTAATTTTTTTTTTTTTAGCAATTTTATTTTTATGTTAATTACTATATTAAATTGTGAGATACATCGGTATTGTATCGGCCTATCGGCCACCCTGCTCTCTGGATATTGGCACCAGCATCGGCCATTAAAAACCCATATCAACCGACCACTAATATGTTATTGGCAAAAATCTATATCGATAGTTGCCAATAGTTTTAATCTAGTGAATGATGGCGATAAAAAGCTTAATATGATGAATACTTAAATATAGAGGATTGTAACAGAGCTAAGTCTCCGACATGTAAACAGAGGTAAGTGCGTTCCAGGTGTCCTGCGTTATGCACCAAATCTTGTTATTATTGGGATTTTGGTTGCACAAAAAACTACTTAGATTTTATACATTTTGGACTCTTGTAGACTCGGTGTCTGTACCATAATATGATGGGAAATCTTATGAAATTTATAGAATATAAAAAACGAATTTTGACCTCTTGCAGAGGCATAGCAGCATGAAGAAAACTGAAGTATACATTGGCTTTCTGGGGCAGGTTTATCTGAAAAAGTTGCAGCATTAATAGATGAGTATTGAAAAAAAGCGACGGGTTGTACAGTACATAAAATTGAAGCATTTCTGTGCATGTAAAGTTTTGTTTTGTTTTTGAGGGATGACAGCATGCCTTAGATTCTTGCCAACAGAGCCAGTATTAACAATACTCCTATTAACCCCTGTTTAGTCCATGATAAAATAAGCCTGTAGCTTAACATAGTGCTATGAATGTTACAGAAAAAAATTCCACTCTAAAGTATTTTGTTCTTCAGGCTTCAAGCCAAATGTTAAATCTAAGTTGAAGTGACAGCTAAAACCATGCTTAACATAAGGTCAAAACCACAGTTTATTTATACAAGATACCAGTTGTGACTAATACAATGCAACTGTTCAGTGCAACAAATGAACTGTGTTCAAAAAGGAACTTTTAGGATCAAATAGATTTATAAATGGCCTGCTCTTATACTATGAGTTACTGAGCAATAAAAGTCACACATCTTGCAGCATTAAAGTGAGGTGTGTGTATAGCTATACATGAATTTTAAAGTCATGAATGGGTTTTGCGTGGTTTCTACGCGTACCATGTGTTGCCAGATTCTTTATGACTCATTCTGGCTGAGGTCACCAGATTCCTTGAACCAAACTTTCAAGGAATCAAAACTTTCCACTGCTCTCTATGTGTATCTTTGTTTCTATGTTTATCAATGGCTTATTGCCTCTTAAAGACCACGTAAAATGGCTTGATGAGTACAGTTTGCTTACCATTGTTGGGAAACGGGAAGTTGGACACCCTTACCATGTGAACCATGATTTGATACTTGCTTTTGCTATTTAGAGGCACATGGCTTTCTCATTCTAGAGAGCATTTTATTAGAAAAATGTATTGCATACGCCATGAGTGCAAGATGAGTTATCATTATGGTGATTGGTCTATTTTCCTTGAGAACATGTTTTCAATTGTTAAGTGTACATTAGCATACAGATGTTTCCAAAGCTAACATACATGGACTAAAAGCCACAAATCTTGAACAGAGTTTGAATTCTTCAAACTTTTATGCGTCATATGTGCGACATTCATGTGTCCTTCACCTGGCCTCCATCTGGATGGAGTGAAGCTTCTCTTCATAATAATAAACCTCAGACTTTTCTACCCGGCCTGGCCCGAACTGAGCCCACAAGCTGTTTGGCTGCTATTTTTACCCCAGCCTGTTCTCAGAACCAAAAACATTCTTTTCCCAGTCCGTCCAGCTTTGCTTGGGCTCATTGATCCATTAAGCAGTTATGTCTGGGGCTGTTGTCTTTAAAGGGGTCATGACATTACTTTTTTATTATTTTAGCATGTTCTTTGAGGTTCACTTATGTTAGTAAAGTTTTTCGCACAAAAAATAATCATACATTTGTTAAACATGATTATTCGTCACCCTCATTCTGATCCTCTGTCAAAAACGCTCTGTTTTGGTGCTTCCTCTCCTTTAAGACTTGACAGTAAACGCCCGCTTTTATGATTGGCTCTCAGCTCTCGACTGACCTGCCATCTCACTGCTCACCACTGCTGGGTGGGACTACAGAAGTGATAAGGTAAAGTAGGCCTTGAGGTGTTGTTGTGGAGGTGGTCAGAGGCAAATGAGTACCTCAGTGTGACATCACAATGTGGAGAAATTAGCGAACGAGTCAGTTTGGCAGCTTGGTTTAAAAAAATGCTTTTTTGCAATGAGAAGTTTAAAGTTCCCAGATGTGTATGACTTTCTTTCTTCTGCTGAACACAAATTAAGCATTTTAGAAGAATATTTCAGCTCTGTAAGTCCATACAATGCAAGTGAATGGGTGCCAAAATTGTAACGCTCTTAAAAGGACAGAAAGGCAGCGTTATAGTAATTCACACAACTCCAGTGTTTTAATGCATATTGTAAAAAGTGATATGATAGGTGTGGGTGAGAAACAGATCAATATTTAAGTAATCTTTTGCTAGAAATTCTTCTCCCTTCCCAGTAGGGGGTGATATGCATGAAGAATGTGAATCACCAAAAGCACAAGTAGAAGAATTTGGAATTTGAAAGTTAAAGTGGAGATTGACTGAGCAGGGAGGTGTATTTTTAGTAAAAAAAATGACATGTATATTGGTCTGTTTCTCACCCATACCTATCATATCACTTTTGAAGACATGGATTAAACCGCTGGAGATTTTTGGATTAATGTTATGCTGATTTATGTGATTTTTGAAGATTCAAACTTTTGGCACCCATTCACTTGCATTGTATAGGCCAAAAGAGCTGAAAAATTCTTCGAAAAATCTTAATTTGTGTTCAGCAGATGAAAGAAAGTCATACACATCTGGGATGGCATAAGGGTGAGTAAATGATGAGAGAATTACACATTTTGGGTGAACTATTCCTTTAATTTAGACTTTCAAGAAAACAAGGTTTTTTTAACACATATTTCCCTGAGAATAACGGGCTGCATTGGCCACAATCATGAAAAGAAGAAATGTCCAACTCCATTAGAGCAGAATCCACCATGTATGATGGCATAGAGTGCATACTTTCATTGTTTTGGTGGCCGTTTTATCTGGAAATGAAGGTAATTGAACACGGACTATTTATAGAGGCACAGAAATATGTTGTTCGGCTGCCTTTTCTTCACATTGTGTTCACATTCTCTCTCGTCCAGTGCTGTGGTTTGTATTCTCAGAGTTCAATTTAGCTCATAGACTTCAAAAATGTTTCCCCAGAACACACAGATACCCTTGAATGGTCATCATTTGGTTAAGATACATTTTTCTCCCATGTCGTTGTTACGGTGTCTACCAGCTGGGGCTAACTTGTTCGTGTTAACCAGTCAAAATTTGACCCCATAGTTGTTTTTATATTTTTAGTCGGACATTTATGAGTAGAATTGCACATGGTTTTGTGATTTGGATTCTTAAGAAACATGGAGGGTTAGATTGTGACAACATATCCAAGTAACATAAGGAATGGATAAGAACAGAAAGGGATTATTTCATGTTAATGGTCTGTCCATCTGTTTGGATTACATTTTATGGATGGTCTCTCACCCTGTAGGTCAGTAGGTCATGTGGATCTAAAGGCTTTTTCCAAGCACGTCTCCCACGCTCCACTAGAGGCCGTGTAGATGTTTCCTACATCTCTTTTAACGTAATTCACACATTCTATGAAATCGGCCACAAAATTCCACAGGTTTTCATTGTATGGAGTATTTATTTCGTGTTAAAACATGAATTGTGACTTGTCATGATCTTATCTAGTAATGGTTTCGTTGTTGATATTAGATATATCTGATCAGATATTAATCTCTTTCTCAAATCACACATATGCATAATCTGCATTTCCTGTAGCATCTGAGGAGTTGTACTTCCTAGGACCTAGGATTCCTTGGTTCCCTAACTTGAAAGTGACTGATTTTTTTTATTTTTTATTTTTTATGGTTGAACTGTTCCTTTAACACCAGAAGAACTAACGATAAAAGAAAATTGTGAGAAAGTCTTTGTGCTGTTCCAGGCTTCTTAAAGGCACAGTATCACCAACTGCATGTTTAATCCTAAGGGCTAGTGAGCAGGTGGAAAACGTTCATGAAAAACTGAATTTTGACTTCATTAACACTTCTAATTAGACCTTATAAAAAAATGTAAAAAATACATGATATATCCCTATAAGACTGTGTTTGTGGTTCATTACAGGCTTTGTGACTATGAAACAATAGAGCAAACTATAAGAGAAGGCATAGATTTGAAAAGTATCTCAGAGGGGGTGTTTGCTGAAAAAACCACTGACCCTGAGGCTGTTTGTCTTTTACATTTGATCAGTAATTGAAACACAAACCTGCATGTAGCCAGTTTAAAAATGCCGTGCTGATACATATTTTGCTTGACACCCTCTAGCAACACATCTAGAGCATCTCATGGCATCTCACTACGTGCATATTTAAGTACTGTCAGGAAGCACAACAGATTTGACAATCTTTTCTGGTAAAACGCTGACCCACTACTTAAAACCAATGCTTTACTGGGAAAAACAAAGCAGCTTTAGTCAACAGAGCTTCTGTGTTTTCTGTCCCCCTAAGAGCTAATTATAAAGATGAAATAAACAGGGCATTCCTTCCCATTTCTGTGAATCAGGCTGAAATTATAATTACTGTACCGTTAATCCCTTGTTCTTTCTCTTTTTCCTGTTTTAAGTGGAAATCTATTTGCATTTATGACTTTCAGTGGAAATAATCACCAAAGTTTTTCTCCTAACTGTCCCAGGCCTCTGAACATCAAGATCAGAGGAGCAAGGCTGGATTAACCATATGGGCACTTGACCTCGCAGTGATCAATTTTTATTAAAAATCACTATGCAGTGTTAAAATGGCTCCAATAGGAGCTCTGAGATTTCAAAGAACAATTACTGGAGGAAATCAGGAATAGGAGGAAGTGTTGAAGAGAATGTAGGATTGGGAAAAGGAAAATGCAGGAACAAGCATGATTGTGGCCTTCTGCTGTATGAAAAGAGATTTTTGGCTGAAGATCCTGCGGTGGCATTTATGTGTATGACCTGTCCACCTGAAATCATTGTTGCTCTGGGCTCCTCTGAGTTACATCATCTGAGATCCCCTCAGGCTGTCCACTTTTGGCAGACCCGATACTTTTAGACTCCACAAGAGTCAATGTAGATCTAACAGACATCTGTTTTATCCTTCATTTACAGATGTTTCACTGTCCAAGACACTATCCAGAATATAAGTGCTTCTTTCTTCCTGCCATCTATTGGACTACAGTGATTAAAGTTAGCATTTTTAAAAGTTAAAGGGATAATTCTCCCAAAATTGATTTAAAGATAATTACAAATATTTTTCAAGCTCTATGTGTTTTACTCCTAGTGGCGGCTGTGGCTCAGGTGATAGAGCGGGTCGGCCACTAATCGCAGGGTTGGCGGTTCGATTCCCAGCCCACACGACTCCACATGCTGAAGTGTCCTTGGCCCAACTTATCCCAAGTTGCTCCCAATGGCAGGCCAGTGCCTTGCATGGCAACTCTGCCGCCATTGGTGTATGAGTGTGTGTGTGAATGGGTGATTGGGACACAGTGTAAAGTGCTTTGGTAACCTCTAAGGTTAAAAAAGGCACTATATAAGTGCAGACCATTTACCATTTGTTTTTATTCCATGGCACACAGAAAAGAAGATGTTTGGCGGAACATCCAGACATGTCTTTACCATACAATAAAAGAGAATAGACACTGTCTGGGGGTTGTCCAGCTTCAAAAGTGCCAAGGCATCATTACAAGTACCATAAAAGTAGTCCATAGGACTCATTTGCATTTGTGAAATTTCATTTCTCTTTATTGCATCTTTATACCTCAAAATATTTTCTATTTCTTGTAATTGTATTCTTAATTTTTCGTAATTGCGACATTGTCTCATAATTATGACTGTTTCTCATAATTGTGTCTTGATATTTGGCAATTGTGACTTTATATTATTGCGACCTGGTATCTCGCAATTATGACTTAATTTCTCGTAATTATGAGTTTATATCTGACTGTTGTGACTATCTCATTATTGTGACCTTTTATCTCACAATTGCAACTTAATTTCTCTGTTGAGAATCTCATAATTGCATTTATATATGCAATCATAACTGCTAACTTGTATCTCACAATTGTGACTTAAATTCTCATAAGTGCAACTTTATAGCTTTTAATTACGACTTTATATCTGACAATTGTGACTATTTCTCGTAAATGCATCTTTATATTTCACAATTGTGACTTTCTTGTAATTGCGATCTTGTATCTCACAATAGGTCCATTTCTTGTAATTGCTATCTTATATCTCGCAATTGGTCCATTTCTTGTAATTGCGATCTTATATCTCGCAATTGGTCCATTTCTTGTAATTGCTATCTTATATCTCGCAATTGGTCCATTTCTCGTAATTGCTATCTTATATCTCGCAATTGGTCCATTTATCGTAATTGCGATCTTATATCTCGCAATTGGTCCATTTCTTGTAATTGCGATCTTATATCTCGCAATTGGTCCATTTCTTGTAATTGCTATCTTATATCTCGCAATTGGTCCATTTCTCGTAATTGCTATCTTATATCTCGCAATTGGTCCATTTATCGTAATTGCGATCTTATATCTCGCAATTGGTCCATTTCTTGTAATTGCGATCTTATATCTCGCAATAGGTCCATTTCTCATAATTGCGATCTTATATCTCGCAATAGGTCCATTTCTCATAACTGCATCTTAATATCTCACAATAATGACTTCTATTTCGTAATTTGCAAACTTGTCTCACAATTGTGACTTTCTCGTAATTCCGTCTATACATCTCAAAATTGTGACTTTTTATCCATGTAATCTCTGTCTTATTAAAGATTAAAAAAAAAAAATAAGAATTACCTTTTTTTTAAATTATTATTCCAAGATAGAATCAAGGCACCATATCTTTTGGATATATCCATATCAATTGTTTTTGTTGCACAAAAGCAGGAAAAACTTTTTGGGTAAACTATCAGTTTAAGTCTGCAAAAAGGAAATTAATTTAGTTTTATAGTTACAAGTTAACTAAGAGCAAGTTCTTGTGTGTGAATTTATTTTTCTGAACATTTCTACTGAGATGGACTTCACAGAGGATGAATTGATGCAAACTCAAAGACATGGGATTTTTCATGAACTACTGTCTGAAGCATGGCCTCAGGATGGAGTTCAACATAATGACCTGCCATAAAGCTTCCAGCCAGACTACGATATCATCTTGGTCAAAGGAGGGACAACACTCTCTTAAACTTCATAGAAAATGAATTAACCACTAACAAATGCCTTCATCTGCCAAAATCAATGGACAATGCATGTACGTGTATTTCCTCAGTTAATATGCAATGACTTCAAGGACTTTAACACTAAAACTTATAGTTAATATAAAATTATTTATTTTAATCATTGACCCACAACACTTACTTAGTTTACTTTATTTATTATCACTAATAGTTCTAAACATAAATAACTAATATTGTCATTATATTCATTCATTTTCTGTTATATCATAATTTCAGGTACAGCTGCGTCTGTAGTGAAAAGTGCTATGAAAAGAAATTTCACTTGACAGATCAACATTATTGACTACATTTGAAAGAGTACAGGGTTCACTGCTGAGGTGTCAACAAAAAGATTGCATCTTTGTTTGACAGATCACAAGGTTTCTCTTCCATCACTATCTTTCAGCTTGTGGTTGGCATCAGTCCAGAGGCATTTTCTCCGGAATGATCTCACATCTGCAAAGTGCCGTGAAACGCAGCAGGAAATTGATTTGCATGACAGATCGTAATCTGTACACACGGTCCTGCTCCCTAATGCACTCTGTTTCTGCAGTCACAGATTTATTTACACAAAAAGAGCTGTATAATGAATTACTGCAACAGAGAGAAATCACACATGCAGACGTTGTATAATGCGGCTGTTCCCAACTTGCCCTCGGAGGCTTTGAGTAGACGTGCTCTCACACCTACAATATTGTAGATGTTACCACAGGCCAGTTTGATAATACTGTGTGTGTGTGTGTGTGTGTGTGTGTGTGTGTGTGTGTGACTCAGCGCCTGCTAAACTCCCACTTGGCTCTGATAACTGCACTGTGTGGGCAGCATTTTCCATTGTAACCTTGGCAGAATTTGTGTGCATGTTTGTTTTTGTGTTTTGCTTGTGTGTATATTTGTGTGTATGTGTGTGTGTGTG
Organism: Moxostoma hubbsi; assembly: GCA_032164185.1. Lineage (NCBI taxonomy): Eukaryota > Metazoa > Chordata > Actinopteri > Cypriniformes > Catostomidae > Moxostoma > Moxostoma hubbsi. Next base: position 38,422,191 of record JAVLUX010000001.1, read on the forward strand.
TGTTTACTGGTTGTTAACTCCCTTTTCCTTTGGCACCAGGTCATTTTCTTGCTCGCTGGGTTTTTGTATGGATATAATATGGGGTAAAAGTGTAGAGCGTGATGCTAACAACACCAAAGTTATGGGCATGATTGTCAGAGAGCACATTTACTGATTCAGGAACTATAGTATAAACTTAAATTTGCTTTGGATAAAACCATATTGGAAATGCGTAAATGTAAATCCCTTGAAACCTGTCAAAAGCATATCCTAGAAGAAGCCTTTTTTTATGATTTAAGATTTGATTCTCTTTCTCCTAGTCACAAAAATCATTGCATGGTAGGATTTGTTTTCTGTAATACAGTGAAAGAAGACGAGGACAACAAGGACAATCTAATTAGAATTATCATTAATAATAATGAGATTAACAAGCACTAAAAAGTCTGGATATAATATGGTATTGGGAATATTTTTGAAGGGGAATGTGCTTAAATGTAATGAAAATAATTTTTCAGTGCAAAAAAGATCCTAAAATGGGCTTCAATTTCTTTATGCAAAATATATTTGGGGGTGAAATGTGACAGTTTTGGAGTTCTGTACCCCTCAACTGTATCAAGATAAAATAATGTACCTAATTTCTTGAAAGCACAACGATGGTACGGGCCAAGAATGCTGTTTGTTTAATTGTATTTACCCTTTTGCTTAAGCCAGTGGTTTTGTTGGACTGGTGTACTTGTCGGTTCACTGAATTTATCAAACTGTTTAGGGGGCGGCTGTGGCATGTGGTAGAGCGGGTCGGCCACTAATCGCAGGTTTGGTGGTTCGATTCCCGGCCCACAGGACTCCACATGCGAAGTGTCCTTGGGCAAGACACTGAACCCCAAGTTGCTCCCAATGGCAGGCTAACCATGGCAGCTCTGCCGTCATTGGTGTGTGAATGGGTGAACGAGATGCAGTGTAAAGCACTTTGAATTAGTGTTGTCAAAAATACCGGTGCTCCGGTACAAAGTCGGTACTCAAACAAAAATGTTTTTACGATAGCATTCAGAATTCAGAGTTTTTACAGTACCTTAAAGAATTTCTGGAGAATGCCGGGGTACCGAGTTCCGGGTCTACCCGCTTCCCAATCAGAGTCAGGAACTTTCGAACGCTCACAACAAGCAAAAGATGACGACAAGCAAAGTAGCTGCTGCTGCTGCTGTGGAGTCTCAACTGAATCTTGTCGAAAAGAAAAATGGAAAAAGCCAGGTTTGGAAATTCTTTGGATTTGAGGTTGGTGAAAAGGGAATCATCATAGATCAGCAAAAACCTATTTGTAAACGCTGCTTTCACAATTTTCTGACGAAAGGAGGAAACACATCAAACTTAATAAAGCACCTGAAAGACAGACACCCCGATTAATTCAAGCAAATAAAGCAGGTGAGTTTAAAAGCATATTGAGGCTGAAACGTTTAGTCGACATTATCGGCAACATCGAAAATAAAAAAATTGCTGAGAAAAATTTTCATTGGCTAATAGTCGTTTGATCTCATTTAACGTAAAATGAAATCACATTAAACTGTAATGATGAAGCATGAGAGCAGCACTGCAGTTCACGCCTAACGTAACGGAGGAGAGGAAGAATTACATGGATCAGTCCAGATGCAATGTAAACTTTTACAGCTTCATCTTATGTAGATCCCAAAGTATTATGGAATTATTAAAAAAATAATAATAATAAATTCAGAAGCACTCTCGAAGCACTCTCGTTGGAATAAGCGGAGCCGGAGCTCTTTAAAGGAAACATCCCGGCGTTACATCTAAAATGCAGTTATACCTTTATTAAAGTTCAAATAATACAGAAGCAGCTCATGTTAATAACTATAAACTCAGAAACTGGCATTTCTCTGTGTGGTTGGTGCCTCTTCTATGAGTTGCGCGAATGTCCCGATCAAAGGGGGAGAGATTGAAACTGCATCCGGCTGAGAGAGACTCTGCCTCGGGGACGCTCATCCCGAGCGCGGACGCTTAATGCACCTGATAAGACACGATTGCTCGCAACTCATTTAATCATAATATATGTCACTGTGCATTTCTTATCGTGAAGAAAATTGGCAATATGCAGCTTTATTAATACGAGAGCACTTTGCGCATTAGTTTGAAAATTGTTTTTTATTCATTCTATTGTATGCTTGATTATTTTGATTTTTTTTTTAATACTTGATAAAAACTTAAAGTAAAAGTTGCAAAAGTTGAAGCAAATACTTCAGAAGTGTTCAAAAATACTTTAAGCATACATTGTACAGTTTTGTTATAATTCAAAAATAATATATTTAACTTGCTCAATGGTATATTTTTGCTCTTAGTTCTGCTGCTAATGTTTTGTTAACTTTGTTAATAAAAGAGTGTTGTTCAGTAACCCGTTTTTGTGTTTTGCTTTGGTACCGAAAATGGTATCGAGTACCGCGAAATTTCACTGGTATTGGTACCGACTACTGGAATTGTGGTACCGTGACAACACTACTTTGAATATTGCTATGGTTAAAAAGGTGCTAAATAAGTGCAGACCATTTACGCATCTTTCAGCATTTCGTTTTGGGACCGTTTCAGAAAAAGGCAATTGATAATGTTACTTCAAACCATCGTAAATATTGGATTTCTTGGCATAGCTGGCATTGTTTGTAGTTTCACTTGAGGCTGAACATGAGGCAAAAGCTTTCTTCCTCTCATGAATGTTGAACTGCCTTTCGAAACTCCTGGCTTGAGAAAGCCTCCAGGAATGCTGTTTATGGCAAATATGCAGCACTGAGGGATCGAGGCGCATGGACTGGATTTTCTGGTCCTGACAAACTTGTTAAATAGTGCACAGAGGTAGCATGCCACACACGTGGGTTGCTGTCATGTCCATAGTTTGAATAGTGATGTAATGTGCATACACTTGTGTAAACTAATGACTCAGAGTTTCCTACCTGAGCTTTGTCTGGAAATGCAAACTAGTCGAATATTTGAATAAGAACACGTACAAGCAGTGACTATCTTTGAAGGATGAAACCTCAGACCAACAAAATGCACATCAAAAATGTTTTTATTTTTAGGGCTTAGAATAAATAAAAATAACGAATGTTTAATTGATGAATTTATAAATATATATATATATATATATGAAAAATAAATATATTTATTTTGTTATTTTTTTTACATGTAATTTATTGTTAATTTATCATTTAATTTATTATATTATTAATCATCATTTATTATAAGCCAAGCTATTATTCTCATGTTTTTATATGATATATATTATAAAATGTGTGTATGTGTATATATATATATATGTATATGTGTATATATATACAGTGAGGAAAATAAGTATTTGAACACCCTGCTATTTTGCAAGTTCTCCCACTTGGAAATCATCGAGGGGTCTGAAATTGTCATCGTAGGTGCATGTCCACTGTGAGAGACATAATCTAAAAAAAAAAATCCAGAAATCACAATGTATGATTTTTTAACTATTTATTTGTATGATACAGCTGCAAATAAGTATTTGAACACCTGTCTATCAGCTAGAATTCTGACCCTCAAAGACCTGTTAGTCTGCCTTTAAAATGTCCACCTCCACTCCATTTATTATCCTAAATTAGATGCACCTGTTTGAGGTCGTTAGCTGCATAAAGACACCTGTCCACCCCATACAATCAGTAAGAATCCAACTACTAACATGGCCAAGACCAAAGAGCTGTCCAAAGACACTAGAGACAAAATTGTACACCACCACAAGGTTGGTGAAAAAAGGTCCACTGTTGGAGCAATCATTAGAAAATGGAAGAAGCTAAACATGACTGTCAATCTCCCTCGGACTGGGGCTCCATGCAAGATCTCACCTCGTGGGGTCTCAATGATCCTAAGAAAGGTGAGAAATCAGCCCAGAACTACACGGGAGGAGCTGGTCAATGACCTGAAAAGAGCTGGGACCACCGTTTCCAAGGTTACTGTTGGTAATACACTAAGACGTCATGGTTTGAAATCATGCATGGCACGGAAGGTTCCCCTGCTTAAACCAGCGCATGTCAAGGCCCGTCTTAAGTTTGCCAATGACCATTTGGATGATCCAGAGGAGTCATGGGAGAAAGTCATGTGGTCAGATGAGACCAAAATAGAACTTTTTGGTCATAATTCCACTAACCGTGTTTGGAGGAAGAAGAATGATGAGTACCATCCCAAGAACACCATCCCTACTGTGAAGCATGGGGGTGGTAGCATCATGCTTTGGGGGTGTTTTTCTGCACATGGGACAGGGCGACTGCACTGTATTAAGGAGAGGATGACCGGGGCCATGTATTGCGAGATTTTGGGGAACAACCTCCTTCCCTCAGTTAGAGCATTGAAGATGGGTCGAGGCTGGGTCTTCCAACATGACAATGACCCGAAGCACACAGCCAGGATAACCAAGGAGTGGCTCTGTAAGAAGCATATCAAGGTTCTGGCGTGGCCTAGCCAGTCTCCAGACCTAAACCCAATAGAGAATCTTTGGAGGGAGCTCAAACTCCGTGTTTCTCAGCGACAGCCCAGAAACCTGACTGATCTAGAGAAGATCTGTGTGGAGGAGTGGGCCAAAATCCCTCCTGCAGTGTGTGCAAACCTGGTGAAAAACTACAGGAAACGTTTGACCTCTGTAATTGCAAACAAAGGCTACTGTACCAAATATTAACATTGATTTTCTCAGGTGTTCAAATACTTATTTGCAGCTGTATCATACAAATAAATAGTTAAAAAATCATACATTGTGATTTCTGGATTTTTTTTTTTTAGATTATGTCTCTCACAGTGGACATGCACCTACGATGACAATTTCAGACCCCTCCATGATTTCTAAGTGGGAGAACTTGCAAAATAGCAGGGTGTTCAAATACTTATTTTCCTCACTGTATATATGTGTGTGTGTGTGTGTGTGTGTGTGTGTGTATATATATATATATATATATATATATATATATATATGTATATATGTGTATATATGTAAATGGTTCATTTAAAAAAAATATGCAGAATGGATTTAAACATGGTAAAATATGAGTTGAGATTAATGTACTCGTATTGGTACCTGAAAAGCAAAATCAAAGAATGTTAGCAATACATTTAATAAAGGAACATGCGAGGGGCGGGTACATATATAACTTTGTGAATGACCGGCATTTGAATTCTGTGGAAATATATGGAGGTTTCTGTGGAGTTCTGTGTGCAAAACATATTTAAATAATTTAAATAATCTCAGAGTCGAGAGCCATGTTAACCTTGTATTGGGTCAGCCTTTAGTGGCTTTATCAGAATTGAGATGAAGTCTTTAATCGTAAAGGTATCTTATTTGAAAATCGAGCACACTGATGGATTAAAGGACTTCCATTTGTTTCTGGTACATTTCCCAGGCATTTTTGTTATCTGGAGACCTACAGGGGAGTATTAAAAGTTCAGGTCTTAGCATATAGAACCACTGGACTCCTGCCCCATAATACAGTAGATGGGTTGGAAGTTATAGTATTTTGACCCTCTTAAACCTCTTAAAAAGAGCTGTATGCTAGAATGCTAATCTGTCCAAGTACTTTCAACATTTGATCCAGTTGACCAATCTCATTTCTGGCTGAAGAACTGGAATCCAATCGTATTTGGGGTTTCAACTGATTTAAGTAAGGTTTTATTGATAAGCTTTAAAAAAAGGGCTGTTGTTTTATTTCACCCAAAGACTTTGGACATCTCTACCATGCACATACTTGCATTTTTGGATGGTAAAATATGACATATTTATGAACATGATTTGCATACAGTGTTTTCATACCAAACCGGCCATGATTCAGTACTGAGTATCTGGAAACCCTTTAAACATTCTCCCGGAAAGTTTCTTAACAAATTTTTCAACATCAGTGTTTTTTGAAGACAATAAAAGGAATTTGTTTTTGTTGTTTTTTTTGGGGAAAATTATTAGTGCTCGTTTTTTCGTTCTTTTTTTTTTTTTTTTTTTTTGTAACACATGGCGAGGGAAGACCTGTCCCTGATTTGGTCATAAAATGAGAAAAAAAATCACAGATTAACTCTTAATTATTTTTAATGCTATTGTGGTATAATGGCCTGCAGTGATTTCTTAAACCCCAAAAATATTGATTTATTTCTTAGCATTTACATATCATATATATATATATATATATATATTGTTAATATCTATTCTCAGATCCCCCGCATACTCACAGAAGATATCACAGCGACCTCAGTTCCTCAAGCGAAAGTCCCTCTGTGACATCATCAGACCCTGACTATAGACAAGGTTGGTGTGCTGATGACCTCATCAATCTGTTCCGGTATTTTCAAACACAACAGGTGTATAAATACCTTCAATGTGTATTGTAAGAGTCTCCACATGTTATTAACCAATAAAAGCATTTGTGAATGAGATCATATGTTACTGTACTGCGGATGGCACATTCTACAGGGTCTCACACCATTTTTCTCTGTCTCTTCTGTAAACAGCTAAGAAGCCTGAAGATATGAGACGGTACAGCTCACAGGTCGGACTGGTGGAGCATGATGCAGTGTCACTCAACAGTGCACAGAGACACCGGTAAACTGTCACTCTTCCCATGATTTTTCCTGCGTTGTGCTGATCAATCGTGCATGCACAGGTTGTTTTAAGTAAAAACCCCCCTTTTGTGATCTTTTGTGCTTTCGGACCCCAGCCAAGGTTAATAATCGTATAAACCCTTCCTGAGTTAATTTCCTCTCAACCTGTTTGAGTTTAGTCCTGGTTACACAAAATGCAGCTGTGTGGGGGATTTCTTAGCTATACTTTGGAGACAAAAGTGTCCCTACATATTTGCCATATCTGACAAAACATCCCTTTGGAGACATACTTAAAGGTAAAAATCATCATTAAAGTCTGAAGTAATTCTAATGAGCTGTATATAAATAACTATAGAAGTCTATGGTATGGCCTCATGCAGAACGCTTGCAGCTTCTGTTGCTCGTTGTATGGGGGAAATGAATAGAATTGCTCAATGAATAGAATTGGATGTTTGGTTTCTTCCCCTTATATTATCATAAGAGCAGTAAAAGTCTACTGGGAACTACTTGGCACTTTGCTTTGTTTCTCTCTCTCTTCACATTAAAGGGATGCTTCACCCAAAAATGAAAATTCTCTCATCATTTACTCACTCTCATGCCATCCCGGATGTATAAGACTTTCTTTCTTCAGCAGAACACAAACGAAGATTTTCAGAAGATCTTGGCTTTGTTGGTAAATACAATGCATGTGAATGGTTTTTTAACTCTAAATCTCCACTTTAACTTTCACTTTCAGATGTGAAAGTGATATTAATCAGGCAACACATGCAGGTTTCAGATGTAAAAGTGAAAGTGAAGATTTAGAGTAAAAAAAGGACTTAAATATTGATCTGTTTCTCACCTACACCTATTATATTGCTTCTGAAGTCTTATGGATTGCTTTTATGTTTCCTTTATGTGATTTTTGGAGCTCCAAATTTCTGGTCACATTCACTTGGAGGACCTACAGAGCTGAAATATTCTTATAAAAATCTTTCTTTGCGTTCTGCCGAAAAAAGAAAACTTTACTAATTTGGGATACATCATGAGAATTTTCATTTTTAGCTGAACTATCACTTTAACTGCTTTTACAGTGATCTCCTTGCAACTTTTGTCACATTCAACCTCACCTAATCCCTGACAAACTAACAAAGCGTTTACAAAATGTCTCACAAATTAGTGTTGATAGTGCAAATGCTCCCATCTCATGTGTTTTAGTCAGTGTCTCTTACTCCCCCTGCTGGACAAATAGATGCACTACCCACCACAATATTTCCCTGCAGTAAATGTTATGTGATCATGGCAATGGTTGCCAAGTGCTGGTAGTGTTTCAAGGAAGCTTTAGGGTTGGGGTTTGTGTATCTGATTCCCATAGGATGCCCAGAGCTGCTGCTTTTCCAGATTAGTATCATATCAGTCAGTTAAATCATACATATATTTTAAATTCAAGAGACTGTCACAATATTTAGTGTTTTGTTGTGCTGATGCCAAAAGAAATAAAACTTTAAAAAAAAACATTGAGGGATGACTACATTATATATATATATATATATATATATATATATATATATATATAATGCAGTGCATAAAATCATGCAGATACAGGTCAGGAGCTTCAGTTAATGTTCACATCATCCATCAGAATGGGGAAAAATGTGATCTGCTGTGAACTCCTGATCTCCTGGGATTTTTACACACAACTATCTCTAGAATTTACTCCGAATGGTGCCAAAAACAAAAAACATCCAGTGAGCGGCAGTTCTGTGGCCTGAAATGCCTTGTTGAGGAGAGAAGTCAATGGAGAATGGCCAGACTGGTTTGAACTGACAAAGTCTACGGTAACTCGGATAACTGCTCTGTACAATTGTGGTGAGAAGAATAGCATCTCAGAATGCTATTCTATTGTTACCTTGTCCAAGTACAATAAAAAATGTACCAGGTTATAGCACATGACAAGCAATTTCCATCTCTGCCTTGTGTTCAGGCTGTTTGAAGCTGGTCAGGACGAGCTGTCGGGCACAGAACTTCTGATCCAGCCAGAGGAAGAGATGCACAGGCTCCAGGCCCGGCTTTCCCGGGCCTCCGTTTATCCTGGAGAAGACCGCAGAACCTCCTTGCTGGACCTGGTTGAACCCCTCCGTAGCAGTTCGTTGGATGCAGGCCTCCATCCACGCAAAGCTAAAGTAATCCAGTTCCGCTGAATTCACTTTGACGTCACATAATGCGTGTTACAGTGTGAATGACACAAATATTATATGAATGCGGAAGCACCTTGAATTGTTTTACGTGTATATTTAACAATGTATTTGTTGTTGATGTAGAATTTCTTGGGCCCCGAGTTTGTGAAGATGAGCGGCGAGCCATGTGTTGTTCTAAAAGTGCCTTCATCAATAATGGTGAGACCTTATCAAAAATGAATTCTCATATGAATTTTTTTATCCCTTTTTTTCCCCAATTTGGCATGCCCAATTCCCACTACTTAGTAGGTCCTCATGGTGTCCTCAAGTCTTAGTTGCCTCCGCTTCTGAGACAGTCAATCCACACATCTTACCAAGTGGCTCGTTGTGCGTGACACCGCGGAGACTCAAAGCATGTGGAGGCTCATGCTACTCTCCACGATCCACATGCAACTTACCACGTGCCACATTGAGAGCGAGAACCACTTATCGGGACCACGAGGAGATTAGCCAATGTGACCTGGCTGGAGTCACTCAGCACACCCTTGACTCGAACTATTGACTCCAGGGGTGAGGGTGATAGTCCGCGTCAATACTCGCTGAGCTACCCAGGCCCACTGGACAATGGCAGTCTTAAATATTTAGCTGTGTATTGCTACATCTCTGTACAGGTATGTGTTCATTTATCTTTCCGTTTTGTCAGAATAAACACGGAAAGGTGGAGGAGAGTCTGAGGAAGGTGGGGGTGGTCTTACTGAATGGTCAGAAGTTGGAGCTCTGCTGTGACGTGAAGGCTGTTTGTAAGGACGTATTGGACATGGTCGTAGCTCACATCGGCCTGGTGGAACACCACCTTTTCGGCATTGCCTACCTTAAAGGTGCATAAAACCCCTTTCCTTCGAAAACTACTGTTGAACACAAACAAACCAGCTTTACAAAGAAACTCTTTACAAAGCAGAAATGTTTTGGGGTTTTTTTTTTGGAGGTGTGTAGTTTCCTATGGGTAGGATGGCAGAGTTAAAGTAATCAGATTTAACTGAATTCAGTTTGAATTCACTTTAGACAGATTACAGTGTGAAATCAGAGTTATTCAAAAGTAATACAGTATTTAAAAAGTTATCAAGCTATATGTCTTTAACTCTTATAATCGGTTTGTCTATTTTCTTTTCTTTAGATGACGAGTTCTTTTTTGTCGATCCCGATGCCAAACTGTCAAAGGTGGCGCCTGACGGTTGGAAGGACGATCCTAAAAAAAAGAAAACAGACGTCAATTTTAATTTGTTTCTGCGTATAAAGTTCTTTCAAGATGATGCCAGTCTGATACAGTAAGTGCACCTGCAGTGTTCACTCACACATGTCCAAACATGTGCTGGAGTTGCTGACTTGCTCATTTATCTGCCTTAGAATCCACCTAGTTTTGCACTGCAAAAGACAGAATATTTTTAGACTTAAAGGAATAGTCCACTCAATTTTTACTCACCTTCATGTTGTTCCAAACTTGAACGACCCTTTTTCTTCTGTGGAACACATAATATGGTTTTTAAAGGATGTCTTCTTAGCTGTTTTCAGTGCAATGACAGTTTATAGACTCACTTTAAAGCTTAAAAAGGACTCAAAATAGTCCATGCAAATCGTGCGCCATATTCCAAGTCTTTTGAAGACATATGATAAGTTTTTGTTTAAAAAAATGTTTTAAAACCCACAATTTAGTTATTTTACAGTGAATTTAGATAAGTACAGAAAATGTTGACTTCCACCAAAGCTCTCCTATGCACATTTATGAATGCATGAGAGATGCTCATTGTAAATAAAAAACAAACAAACAAAAAATCCTTTAAGTGTATTTCAGGCATGCAGAGTGCAATTAGCTAGATGAATAAACCTACATGAAATGGAAATTAGTAACTTGTCATTATGAACATAAAACTGAAATCATGTATATAAGTGGTCAATGTTTACTCCAAATTCACAATCAGTTACCATAGCAGTCTGTCGATTTTTGTCATCCGTAATCTGCATGGCTGAGACTAATGCATGTCGATTTGCATGATATTTGTTCTTTCAAACGTCTTAACACATTGTGATGGGACATCTGTAAATGTATCTTCGAGTTAACCCAAATGAATCAATGTTATTTTGCGTAGGCACGCAATGACCAAACACCAGTACTACTTGCAGTTGCGCAAAGATATCCTGGAGGAGCGGGTGCGCTGTGACCTGGAAAATGCCATGATCTTGGCGTCTCTGGCACTGCAGGCAGAGTTTGGAGACTATCAGCCTGAGGTAATCTAACATCTGAAAAAAATAGAAAGTATTATTGTTTACGACATATTTTTGAAAATCACAACACTTCTTTTATTTTTTAGGAAATCGATGTAAAGATGTATTGAAACTAGGGCTGTCAATCGATTAAATTTTTTAATTGAATTAATTACATGGTGTCCTGATTAATTAATAACGATTGCATTTAAATTGGATTTAATCACATATACAAATATTTGCTGAGAAAGCCCTTCATATAACAATAATTCAATATATAATGATGAAATAAAGAAAAAATTGTACATAGTTATCTTTAAATATTAAATATATATAATAGAAAATGTTCAGATAATTAAAATGCATTACATTCCTGTAGCAGAAGAGTTAATCATTGATAAGACAATACAAAAAGCGGCTTTACAATACAATGTATTATTTACTACCATATTATTGATCATAATCCAATCATTTTCATACAGTTCACAGCAATCTATTTCACAAGTGAATTTGTCAATCAGTTGGAGATTTATTATGAGGGCTTGTTCAATTTACACCTGCGTCAAATGTGCTTGTGTAGCATCTCGGGTAAAAAAACATAAAATGTTTTAGGTCACTGTGTCAAGTTAAATATAGTTTAATACTTAGAACACATATTGAGATCCCTTAGTTAGAATTTGCGCTCTATCAAGTGTTTTGAATGCAAGAACGTGATTTATGTTGTTCTGTTGTATAAACTGCGTGTTGCTCACACAGCTGAAGTTTCACTTACTGCCCTCTGGAGTAAACGGGTGGTACTACAAGCTTGCATTTCTCAGGAATCTTCCTGAATTCGGTGCGGGGGCATTGCGATTAATTTCGTCAATTTTTTTAACGCGTTATTTTTTATAAAATTAATCGTGCGGAATTAACGCGTTAAATCGACAGCCCTAATGTTTACATTTTTGTTTATTTGGAATTTAGAAGAGCTCTTCGTATCTTTTTTTTTTTTTTTTTTTTTTTTATGTTTAGCAGTTCAGCTTCTTACAATGGGTTATTTACAGTATATTCTTTGTGATTTTTCCTGTTTGTAAATAGGATTTTATTTTGTCAATATATAGTAAAGAAATGGCAAATGTGACTCTTTGGTCTCGCCCCTTCAGAGTTTATTTTTATTTATTTTTGTAATACGTTTAACAAAAGTATAATATACTGTATAAAAATAGTATAACAATAGGAAGTATGATCTTTGTGCAACAGAAAGTACAATATGTTCTCTTAAAATACTAAATCAGATTTTAAAGCACCTTCTTTCCAAAGTACATGTTTTCTCCTCCATGTTTTGTCAGCTCCACGGAAAGACGTATTTCCGGACAGAGTACTACCTCCCTGCCTCAGTGCTGGATAAGATTGATCAGACCACCATTAAAGAAGAGCTGCCCAAACTCCACAGCACATACTACAACGCCACAGAGGAAGAAGCTGAGCTGGAGTTCCTAAAGGTCAGGAACAAACCAAAACATCATTACTGCTACTGTCCAAATGCATTGCGATTCTATGAAGAGGTCCCTGCTTGGCCAGACTTCCGTAACTGTTGGAAATATATGTAGATTAGTGCAATCTGTTTTCCCTTCTTAAACATTATGTTGCAGATACTCTAAAAATAGCAGTTTTTATTACAGCTTTTAAGATGTGGTTATTTAAGTTGCAAGACCATACTTTGTTCTTTGATTTGGCTGTACACATTCACAAATATGACATTTCTTGCAGTTTTTTCCCCCTCAAGAGATGTATGTATGAGTTGTCAACTATTGTGTAATAAGCGATTTTATCCTGTTCATGACGCCAGATTTGGTATCCTAATTGCAGTTGTTGTAGTCTTCATGTGATTAGATCTATTTCTTTGCTGTGAAAAGGTGAGCCAGCGGCTGACGGAATACGGAGTACACTTCCATCGTGTGCTGCCAGAGAAGAGATCCCAGACTGGCATCATGCTGGGCATGTACTCCAAGGGTGTCCTCATCTTTGAGGTCCTGAATGGAAATCGAACCCCTGTGTTACGGTTCCCCTGGAGGGATACCAAGAAGATCTCTTTTAATGTAAGACGTTCAAATGTGCATATTGTATTCGATGAAACAATATTTTCTTTTATTTTCAAGATTTACACATTTCAATTTCATAATGTTACATCAAAATAAATTGTGTAACGTTAAAATATTTCGTTTTTTTATTTGATTTTAAATATCACTCAATTCAATTCGATGGATTTTTGTTAGGAATTTGAAATGCGTAAATCTTAAGATTTATTTTTTTTGGTGCATACGTTGGGTAAAATGGTCACAAAGCTGTGCTAGAAGATTCTGACCCTGAAATTCAGAATTTCAGTCTTTTAGAAGCTTAATTTTCCGGGGAAAAAAAGCCAGAGATGTTCAGCTTTAAGTAGTTTCTCATGGAGTATTTTCACATTTTAAAGGCACACTCCAATTTTCTTTGTGTATGTGTGCTTCTATATGGCAGAAAAAGAAGATTTGCTTGCAGAACACTTCGGATGGGATAAAACACCTGTTTCAGACAGACACTCAGAAGACCTGCCAATATTTGCTGCAGCTCTGCTCGGCTCAGTACAAATTCCATCTGCACATGAAGGCCAGACAGAACAACCAAGAACTGCAGGACTTGGGTGAGGGACAATCGGGACCGGAACCAGAAATATAGACACACAGTTTTTTGTTCACCCTTTATATTTGTGTTTAAGTGATCCGTATTTATTTGCAATCATATTCTCATTGTCTTCCCTCCAGAGAACTCTCCTTTAAGCAGTCTGCAGTACACTGATGGGATGGGTGCTATCAGTCTGTCCCCCAGCACTGACCCTGAACTCTACAAGAGGATCTCATATGCTGAGATGTCCCTCAGCAAGGGCTTATCGAGTCGGATCTCTGTCCCACCTGACCCGTCCTATCCCGGGTTCAACATCAGCTCTAATGCCAGGATGAAGAGTCGTTCCCATCATAATCTGGGTCAGCTGCCTGAGTCACCAGAGCACAGGATGATGCCTTTTAGTAGCCAAGCACAGAGCGGCATAGGCCGATCCCAAGTGCTCGCAACATCACACCAGCGTGCCAGCTCTGACACTGACTCCATCGCGGTCAACAGACAGCAGGAGAGGTGAGAGATACAATTGGAGGACATGTTTATCAAAGCAAATACCCAGTTGTAATCAGTTATCCCTGTCTCACTTTCCTACACTGCTACAGTTTGTTTTCAAATGCCTTTCCACTGGCTCGCTGTCTGTGTTGCTCTATCAGCCTGGCACTGAGCTGCTCTGGGCCAACCGCAGTCATCAGATCTCAAGAGAGACAGACTTTGCATGAATGTTTGTGTGTGTGCAAGAATAATAAAACTAAGTTCACACATGCTTGCAAAAATTTTTATATCCTTCAGTGTGAAGATAATTTTACTGTTTTGTGCTTTGTGGTGTAATGCACAGTCAGCACAACTGTGGTTTGTAATTAAAATAAGTCTTAATAAAACATATATTTATATATATATATATATATATATATATATATATATATATATATATATATATATATATATATAAATGTATATATAAATGTATATATAAATCCATTGAGATTTGATTTGATTATTAAAGGGATAGCTCACCCAAAAATGAAAATAATTTCATAATTTACTCGCCCTCATGTCATTCCAGGTGTGTATCACTTTTTTTTGTTCTGCTGAACACAAATAAAGATTTTTAGAAGAATATTTCAGCTCCGTAGGTTCATACAATCCAAGTGAATGGTGGCCAGAACTTTGAAGCTCCAAAAAGCATATAAAGGCAGCATAAAATAAATCCATATGACTCCAGTGGTTAAATCCATGTCTTCAGAAGTTATATGATAGTTGTGGGAAAGAAACAGATCAACATTTCAGTAATTTTTTTATTATCAATTCTCCTCTCTGCCCTTTAGGTGGTGTTACGCACAAAGAATGCTAATCGCCAAAAACAAAAGAATGTAAAAAGTGAAAGTGGAGATTGATAGTAAAAATACTTAAATATTGATCTTTTTATCACCCTGTTAATTTTTCCTCTTGTGTTTTTGGTGATTCACATTCTTCATGCAGATCGCCACCTACTGGCCAGGGAGAAGAATTTGTAGTAAAAAAGGATCTATTGATTTGTCTTTCACCTACACTTATCATATTGCTTCTGAAGATATTCATTAAACCACTGGAGTCATATGGATTATTTTTATGCTGCCTTTATGTGCTTTCCGAGATTCAAAAGTTTAGTACTTATTCACTTGAATTATATGGACCTATAGAGCTTAGATGTTCTTCTAAAAATCTTTGTTTGTGTTCAGCAGAAGAAAGTCATACACATCTGGGATGGCGTGAGGGTGAGTAAATGATAAGAGAATTTTAATTTCATTTTTGCGTGAACTATTCCTTTAATAGTGGGTGTTATGTATCAAAATAGAGACGTGGAGGGGAAGGGTTGAGAAGCTGAGGGCTTGGTGATGTCAGCCAAAATGGAAAGTTGTTTCAGAAGCAGAGCGAGATATTATATTTTAATGAAATGTTGCAATAAGCATATTTTCTTTGGAATGTTCTGCACAGGTGAATCGTACACACTGAAACCAGAAATATCTATTGAGAAAATAAATGTCAGTTTTGATTTCATGTTGACCTTAAACATTTCTACCTTGCTGTTTTGCTATATTAGATTTCCCTCCTCCCCTTATACTGTATGTATGGATTGATAAGAGGGAAAAATAAAAAGATCTTTCTTTGGATTCATATTGCTCTGCTGCTGGAAGTAATTGCTGCTGCTCTGTTTTTCATCATCATTTTCTCTTTTCCCTGCATCAGCATTGTGTTCAGCTCCTCGGCCCATGGCAGTCCTAGCTGGAGCCCCAAAAGCCGGAAGAAAGAATCTGACTCTTCGTCCTGTGAGGACACGGGGCAGGCATATGTCATAGGTGAGGACAGAGAGACACACATTCAGCTGTTTCTGTCTGATCTCAACCTGAACAACTAATCAGTTTTACAGGATAAGTTCACCCAAAAAAATTAAATTCTCATAATTTACAATCCCTCATGCCATCCCAGATGTGCCTGACTTTCTCTCTTCTTCAGAACACAAATTAAGATTTTTAGAAGTATATTTCAGCTCTGTAGGTCCATAAAATGCAAGTGAATGGGTGCCAAATTTTTGAAGCTCCAATAAGCACATATAGCCATCATAAAAGTAATCCGTTCGACTCCAGTGGATTAATTTATGCTAAGTGAGAAACAGATCAATATTTAAGTCCTTATTTTACTATTAATCTCCACTTTCACATTCTTCTTCTTCTGTTTCTGCCGATATGCATTCTTCATGCACATCACCACCTACTGGGCAAGGAGGAGAATTTATAGGAAATAAAAGGACATAAATATTGATTTGTTTCTCACCCACACATCACACATCATATCGCTTCTTAAGATGTAAATTTAACCACTGGAGTCTTACAGATTACTTTTTGGAGTTTAAACATTTTGGCACCCATTCACTTGCATTGTGAGGCCCTACAGAGCTGAAATATTCAGTGTTCAGCAGAAGAAAGGAAGTCATACACATCTAGGATGGCATGAGGGTGAGTAAATGAGATTATTTTCACTTTTGGGTGAACTTTCCCTTTAAAAAGAATTGGAAATACAAGTTTTCCAGAGGGTTTTACCTATCAAACTGTCTTGCAACTAGCACAGCATGCTAATTAAAGTGCCATTGCAAACATTTTTAAATGGATTTAAAGGAAATCTATATAAACTAGTCAACATCATTAATGATCCAACAACAAGTCTGCCATCATGGCGCTGCTTTTTTATGTTCTTTTGCTGTCTCTAACTTCCTTGCTTTTGAGTGCTTTCTCTCTACCTCTCTTTCTACTCTTCTCATAGAGTGGGTGGAATCTGTCACCATCCCTCTCTATGGATTCAGAATGTGTCTGCTTCTATTGTTTCATCTTTTTAACAGCTCTCTTCATCTGTTTCCTCAACGATCTTATCATTTTACCCCTCCATTGCATCTGCTGTCAGATCAGAGCGAGCAGCAGCCCAAATCCTAGCAACATCTTCCTCTGCATGTGGAGAGCTGGCATAAAAGGAGATTGGAATCTGAATTTATACACTTGCTGTCATGTATTGGTACATGCATCTGTGCTTGTTTTTATGCAGTAGATAATGTACAGTCAGTCATCGCAAGGTAAACCCACAGTCCTAAACGGGACAATTATCGTCAAATGCAGATAATTTAAAAATACCAAATATCATCCAAAATATCAGTTTAACCACTAGAAAATATATTCAAAATATAAAAAAAATGTTTTAAGATAACATCTGCTGTATGATCAAGCACACACAGTTATTGGCCGATATGGGGAAATCAAAAAAGTATTATATATCGGGCAATTTATCGGTCTGGCCGATATATCGGTTTATGTTTTCTGCCAATGGTAAGACAGTCTTTGTCCTAATGTCTCTTTTTTCATACAAATTATGTTTTTAGCCAGAGAAAAGTTATTTTTTTTTTAGCATCTATCCTTGTCTTCCTCCTGGAGCGCCCTCTACTCCTGCCTCCTCAATAGGAATCGGTAGTGTAGCGGACATGTTTTTAATGTCAATATCAGTTGTTTACCTCACAGTGACATCAGCCTCAATTTAATCAGAGCTCTCAATTCCAATGCTTGAGGAGAACTTGCCAAATCCAGCATGCTTCAGATTACCGTGTCCACCCTGCTGTTTTAAATGACATCTCTCTCTCTCTCTCTCTCTGTGTCTCTGTCTGTCTGTCTGTCTCTCTCTCTCTCTCTCTCTCTCTCTCTCTCTCGGCTCAAGTTTCATTGCCCTCTCTCTGACTCAGACACATGCTGTTGTGGGCCACTAAAAATGCTCCGCTAAGCTGTGTGTTTTTAGTGGGTTTTGCAGCTCTGATATACTGCCATGCTTTGGTCTAATCTCCCTGATCCCAGAGTATGAGCTGCAGAGTACTAGCCATGGCACATTAGTATAGCACATCAGAGATGGAGGCCAGGCTTAATGCTGTCTGTTAGCACCAAGAAAAGAGTTACAAAGACTGATTAGTCTTGTTAATGAAAGGTGATTGATACGTTTCACACACACAACACCAACTGCGTATTACTTTGCTTTCCCTGGGGAAACAGCTGTTCTTTATTTTGTAAGATGACTTAAATGGATCCTTCACCCAAAAATGAAAATTATCTCCTCATTTACTCACCCCTCATGACATCCCAGATGTGTATGACTTTCTTTCTTCTGCAGAACATAAATTAAGATTTTTAAAAGAATATTTCAGCTCTGTAGGTCCTTACAATGTAAGTGAATGGTGAACAGAAATCAGAAGGTCCACAAAGGACATAAAGGCAGCATAAAAGTAATCCATACAACTTCAGTGGTTAAATCCATATCTTCTGAAGTGATATGATATGTGTGGGTGAGAAACAGATCAATATTTAAGTCATTTTTTTTTAACTGTAAATCTACCCTTTCACTTCCACTTCCACATAATGGTGTGGAAGTGACTTTTACTTTCACATTCAGCCACCTACTGGTTGAGGCTGGTCAAAGTTGGAGTTTTACAGTACTTATGCTGCTTAATGTCCTTTTTGGACCTTCTGAGTTCTGTTCTGCTCACTTGCATTGTGAGGACCAACAGAGCTGAGATATAGATTTTTTTTACAAAACTGATGAATCACTGATAATCATTTTCTGTGAAAAGGAACAACATGCAACAGATGCATTTTTAACAGATGCTAAACTTGTAATGTATTTAATATAATGTATTTTAGCCAGAATATTCCTTTTGTTTACACCTAAGTGAAGCTTGGGTACAAGAATATGAAATATTCTTTCTAATTTAAAAGATGACGAATCATTGCAGAATCGTGTGTGTGTGTGTGTGTGTGTGTGTGTGTTTTCTAGAAAGCTCTAAGAGTTGAATTAGAAATACTGCCTTCTAGTCATTATTTTTGTGTGTGTGCGTACACCATTCTAAATACCTCTCTGGTATTTCCGACACACAGATTCCCTGAAAAAGAACTTACATGCCTTACCCTCCCCAGAGCGAGATATACAGACCATAAATCTGAAGAAAGATGTCAAAAACGGGCTGGGTGAGTAAAAAACACTGCTTCTGAAAGAGAAGGTGCTCTTTTGACACAAACATGCTGCTAAACATCTGGCAGGGGTAGTAATGATAATCGGCACACACGCATATAAATGACAGGAATGAAGTGTAGTGTGATAGAGTGCAGAAGTCTGGCAGCCCTCATCGTTCAAACACAGTTATTCATGAATCCTGCTCATGGGCAGAGAGTGCTGTTTTAAGTTCTCCGCAGAGAGAAAGTGACTTGAACTGTATTATCTTATCAGAATTGGCTTGACTGATTGATTAGTCATTAGAGAAAATATCACTCATTGATGAAATTCATTAAACGGACATGGGACTGTCTCTATAAATTATAAATAAATAACTTATTTTTGAACCCTGGAGCATATATGTAAAAGTATTTGGAAATGTTTCTTTCTGTTGCTGGTGTGACTTTGTAAAATGAAGTGTTTCAGGCTTGTTTGTGTGTTGCGTTTTAGGCTTTCAGGTTGTTGGCGGAGAGAACTCGGGGCAACATGACCTGGGCACTCTCATCAGCTCCATCACACCTGGTGGACCTGCTGATATGAACAGCTGTCTGAAACCAGGTATGAAGCGAACCCACTAGAACTTGGCTACTAGGGACCATGTGGAATCAACTGCTTAAATCTCTTAGGCCCTCTTGTGGTAAAGAGGAGAGGTGCTATATGTGCTTAAAAATTACTCTAGAGTGCTTGAAACGATTTTAGAGCATGTTAAATGAATGTAGACTCCTTCAAATTATTGTAGAATGCTTCAGATTATTCTAGAATGTTTCAAAGATTCTAGAGTACTTCAAATGATTCCAGAGTGCTTCAAACTATTTTTCAGGGCTTCAAACAATTATAAAATACTTCAAATGATTTTAGAGGGCTTCAAATGATTCTAGAGTGCTGCTTTGAAAGTGATTCTAATGATTTTAGACTGCTCAAACAATTCTAAAGGCTCAGCCAATTTTAAAATGCTTAAAAAGATTCTAGAATGCTTAAAACTATTCTAGAATACTTTAAATGTTTGTAGAGTTCTTCAAATGATTCTAGAGTCCTTTTAATGAATCTACATTGAGTAGATTTACATTGAGTAGATCAACATTGAAAGCTGCAAATGAGTCTGGAGTGTTTCAAACTATTAAACAGGACTTCAAACAATTCTAGAGTGCTTCAAACAATTGTTGAATGTTTTAAATGATTGTTGAATGCTTCAAACATTTCTAGAATATGTCAAATTATTCTAGAGTCCTTTAAACGGGTTCAGGGTGCTTCAAACAATTCTAGAATTAGAGTGCTTCAAACGATTCTAGAATCAGAGTTCTTCAAACGATTCTAGAGTCCTTTTAATGAATCTACATTGAGTAGATCTACATTGAAAGCTACAAATGAGTCTGGAGTGTTTCAAACTATTAAACAGGACTTCAAACAATTCTAGAGTGCTTCAAACAATTGTTGAATGTTTTAAATGATTGTTGAATGCTTCAAACATTTCTAGAATGTGTCAAATGATTCTAGAATCCTTTAAACGGGTTCAGGGTGCTTCAAACAATTCTAGAATCAGAGTGCTTCAAACGATTCTAGAGTGCTTCAAACGATTCTAGAATCAGAGTTCTTCAAACGATTCTAGAGTCCTTTTAATTAATCTACATTGAGTAGATCTACATTGAAAGCTACAAATGAGTCTGGAGTGTTTCAAACTATTGGACTACAGGACTACGAACAATTCTAGGGTGCTTCAAACAATTGTTGAATGTTTTAAATGCTTGTTGAATGCTTCAAACATTTCTAGAATGTGTCAAATGATTCTAGAGTCCTTTTAAACGGGTTCAGGGTGCTTCAAACAATTCTAGAATCAGAGTGCTTCAAACGATTCTAGAGTGCTTCAAACGATTCTAGAATCAGAGTGTTTCAAAGGATTCTAGAATGCTTCAAGTGACTCTAGAATGTTTGCAACTATTCTAGAGCCTTCAAAATATTCCAGAGTGCTTCAATACGTTCTAGAACCAGAGTTCATCAAACGAATCTAGAGTACTTCAAATTACTATAAAAAGCTTTTTGGACAATTTTAGAAAGCTTTGAACGATTCCAGAACATTTTTAACAATTCCAGAATGTTTAATGTAAGGTTTTTACCACTTACTGTGCTCTTTTACTGTATGTGTATACTTGCAGGTGATAGGCTGTTGAGTGCGAATGATGTCAGTCTGGAGGGCCTATCACACAACACTGTGGTGGAGATTCTCCAGAGTGCTCCCGATGATGTCACATTGGTGGTCTCTCAACCTAAAGATAGGCTGATTTCAGGTATTGCAAATAATATACACGTTTTGGCCCTATTCTAAGAACTAATAAAGTTAAAGGTAGATTTCAGCACATTAAAACTGGCCCATGTTATAGCTGTTTTTGGGTGTGTTTTGTCTCCTATTGGTCAAAAGCAGATGTTGCAAGACTCTACCTTGTGTGGTGGCAGGAGAAGACATACAAGTTTTCAAGATAAACTTCTGGACAAGTTGTATAGATGACAATATTGTTATCAAGCTTTCTTTCTTTTTCTCTTAGACTCTACTTCAGGAATCCAACAGTACAAATCAGGCTCAGCCACACAAGAACAAGAAATGGATGTTGATTATTCCTCAGAAGAGCATGCAGACTCTCCCAGCCCCTCTCTCACCTACAGCAAAACATCTCCACCTCAGTCAGTCCGACAGGAGAGTGTAAGTTCGCAGGATTCTCAAACAGAAAGCGCTGGTCACCTGCAAGCTAATCTCAATGGATTCCATCGCAACATTCCTACTGAGGGTACCACATCAGCCCAGTCGCTATTCGCTGACAGTAAACCCACAATTGAGGCCATCCCACCAGCTTTGCCCCCTAAAACCAGGAAATCCAATGTCCCAGAGGTTCAGAAAGACTTGGAATATTCAGACAGAGGGGATTCCGACATGGATGAAGACACATGCTCAAGTAGCCAAGATAAACAAAAGACTAAAAAGGTAGAATCAGTCTCTGTAGTGATTTGAAAGAACTTTGATTCACACCTATAGGTCAAGCTTTGAATAAAATTTGTAGTTAACTGTTTTGATATGAACTTTAACATACAGTGTGTGAATTTTAAAGTGTCACTTCAGTGTTTTAACTTCGCAAAATATATTAAAATGCTTTTTTTTGGGGAATATTAGGAATTACGATTTCTTTCACTCATTGTGTCTCCTTTGAGTTCCCCTCCATGTCAAGAGATTCAGAACGTAATTTGGGATATCCAAACATTTTTTACATTTACACTGTGTTCTAACTAGGTGTGATGCAAGAGATTTTCTGTGAGAAGTAATTCTGTGTAAACAATATACAGTTATGTAGAGTGGGATATTGGACCAGTGAGATATCAAGAACTCCTGTCATTCACTGCTTGTTGCAATTGCCAAATTAATTGCATCATCACACCCAGTTGGTACACGGTGTTACACTTTCACAGTGTAACAAGGTTCTTAAAATGGGCAAGGAGGAGGTTCCAGCTGAACAGTCAATGTAAAATTTGAATAACAAACGGAACTCAAACATAAAATCAAGTGCAAATCAAATACAGATGCGCACAAACAGCTTTGTGCATCTCTCTCTCTCTCGACTGGGATCTCAGGCCTCCCCCTTATCTCTCTCCCACTGATTATTTAACTCAACGCCAGGCATGCATCATCACAGCCCATATTCAGGCCAGGGAGACCTCTGGCCTAACTTAATCTCCACCCTCCATTCCTTGAGAGGCGGTGTTGCCATTTCGGCCGTCCTTCATCCAGCCGGCCTTCCCCTCCTCCTGGGAAACTGAGAGAGATGAGGAGAGGTAGAGGGGAGAGAGAACGAGTGAGTGGGTGAGAAAGCGAGTTAAAAGAGAGAAAAAGTGGCTTGCCAGTCACTGGACACACTGTCACCTGGTCCTCAGCCACTCCTCCACCCTCTGGTGGACGACAGTGGTTCTTCCGCCTCCTCATGGATGGCTACAAGCCTTCCGTCCCCTGGCAGATGGCAACGGCTCCTGCAATTCCTGGCAGACGGCAGTGGTTCCTCTGGTACCTAGCGGACAGCAGCAACTCCTCCGTACCTTGGTGGACAGCAACGGCTTCTCCTTCACCTGGCAGGCGACAGCGGCGAGGACTCCACGACAGAGCATCCCTCCTCCTCCCCGAATTTCGGCACCAAATGTAAAAGACCTCTGTTCTGTCGGGAAAGGAGGAAGCTGGGACTTTCTTTCTCTCTCCCGCTGATTAGGTGACTGTGCTGGCCGAGCACCCTCACGGCCCGGCCACGCCCTCATCCTCGGCCTATTCCACAGACATGTGAAATATATGTTCAATATGTGGCCCTGCATTTATTCAAAGTTGGTTTTCCAAAAGACTTTTGCTAACTTCTTATATGTAGAGTAGTTGCAACTTGGATACACACACTTGCCAAGCAAACACGTTAAACATGGATAAAACAATTCTTTCTGCTTGTTACCATCTTCCCCTCCTTCCTCCTTGACCAGTTGCATTTCTCAATGTAAATGCAATGCATTTTTGCATGTCTACACCAAACAGCGGCCCTTAACCTGATACATTCAGCCCATAACCTCTGACTTCTTGCCCCTTGCATGTATTTACCCAGCTCTTCTCTCTTCACAGGGGGTTTCTCCCAACAACGACACGGAGACTTTAAGTGATAGTAGCCCAGAAGTTAATAGCCTCCGACCTGGAGATCTATTTGACGTTGAGCTGTCCAAAATAGATAGCAGTCTGGGCATTAGTGTCACGGTACTGTTTGGAAAGGTTTCCGCTCTCTCTTTTTTTCTCCTTTGTTTCTCCTTTACTCCATTACTTTGTGTGTGCGTGTGTTGTTTTTCTGCCCGTAGCTCTCACTGCTTATTGAAGCTCCTCGCTTGGTTTCTGTATTGGGAAATTAGATTTTGGCTCTTTGCGTGCAGATTTTTACAGGCATATCAATTGGCTCCTTTGCTAACGGTAAAACCAAAACCACAGTAGGTACAGTAGGGTATTTGAACACTTGCCCACACCCAACAATACAATACATTTTTGATTCTATTGTATTTATATAGGTGAAATACTAATGCCTGCATGGATTTGCATTTGCTTGACTCAGTTTGCTGCGATGTGATTTTTACAATGATTCTTTGCTGAGATTCGTAAGCATGCCACTTTTGTTTTGTAGACTTTAGTCATGATTTTATGACTAAAATGATTTTAAGTAATCAGTTTAATGCTAATGTTAATTTAGGAATTAATACAGGTTTTAGTAAAAAGCATAGGCACAGTTCACCAAAAAATCACTCACCCTCATTTTTTTCCAAACACATATGACTTGCATATGGGTTTGGGGCAACATCTTTGGGTCAACTGTCCTTTTAATCATACATTTTCAAACTTCATTTTCAAATTTTCTGTATGTAAGGGTGGGTGTTGCTTGGTTCATATGGTTCGATCATGTAAGCTTAGTCATTGATTTATAATACATCACTCATAATCTATATCATGTAAATGAAGGTGTTCAGTTGAGCACCTAATAAATTAATACAGTGTTAAAGAACCAGAACATGGATGTTGGACTGTTTATTTCCATAATGCATATCTGAATGGGTGTATTTATGTGTTTGTTTGTCGCAGGGTGGCTCGAATACAACGGTGAGGCATGGAGGGATATATGTCAAATCTCTCATTCCTAAAGGAACAGCTGAGCTGGATGGGAGGATAAAGAAAGGTGACATCTATTTTTAAAGTGTCATGTTCACCTTATTAAAGAAAAACTAGTTCTTAGGTTTTGCATTTACCATCTGATGTCTATCACATAGTGAATCTCACAAATAAATAAAGATCATATTTCAGGTCATATTTAATCCTAAAATCAAAAGAAGATATAAGATTATCCATACAAAATTTTAGATAAGAAACAAGAAAATATTTTCTGCAGTGTTACATTCTTTTCATGACAATTATGCACCCTCTTCCCCCAATATTTAGTAGCCTACAATAATGCCAAAAATCTCATGTGAAATATCTTTTTACTCTAATGAAAAAAATACAATAATTTATTGTATTTTGTTGTACATAATGGTAGTTTTTGTTGTACTTAAATATAATTATATAATATAATTAATTGTGCTCATTGTAATTAAACGGTTAGTCTCAACAGTTGATGTTCATAACTGTTTTATAGTAACCATGAAGTAACCATGACTGTAGTAGCCATTTTTACAAACAATGGTATATGTACCACAAATGAACCATGGAGTCACTATAGTAAAACCCAAAAGGTTAGCGGCTCAGTTGGTAGAGCGGGTCGGCTACCAATTTTAGGGTTGGTGGTTTGAATCTAGGCCCATACGACTCCACATGCCGAAGTGTCCTTGGGCAAGACACTGAACCCCAAGTTGCTCCCGATGGCAGGCTAGCACCTTACATGGCAGCTCTGCCACCATTGGTGTGTGAATGTGTGTGTGAATGGGTGAATGAGTCACATTGTAAAGCGCTTTGAATACCGATAAGGTTAAAAAGGCGCTATATAAGTGCAGACCATTTATTATTGTTTTGGTTTTACCTCGAATGTCATGGTTAAAATATGGTTACTGTTGTAAAACCATGGTACATTTTGTGATAATTATTGTTTTACTACCAAGACCATTGTGTAATAAATTGGAATTATGAATTGAAATATGACCTGGACATTTCTGAGATTCACCCAGTTATGAGACATCTTAAGAAAAAGTTAAGTTAGCATGTGGATTTTATTTCCTGTAGGAGACCGTGTAGTGGCCGTAAATGGGAAGAGCCTGGATGGAGCCACTCACAAAAAGGCAGTAGAGCTGTTAAGAGACACTGGGCAGGTGAGAACACTGGTGAATGCTGTATTGCGATCAAAGTCTTTCTACCAAGTCAATGCACTGTTAGCCATCTTTGGAAGGCTCCCTAAAAGCTATATCCAGTCGACGGTGCAGCTCCTATCTGCTTGAATGGGGGATCACTGAAATCTCAAAAACTTCTTGCCAAGCATACATTTAAACAACATATTTCAAATCAGCAGTAAAATCTGACACCTCTTGTATCATAAATTGTGCTTTACCTCATATTACGCTAAAAATATATTCCCAGCTTGTATTGAGTTGATTGACAGGCGATGTCTTACCTGTAAGGTGGGTCTTTCTTTCTACATCCATTGACCGTTGGGTGCTAGAGCTTCTTGGTTGGGCATTCCCATTTCTTCCATTCATTTTAATAGAAGTGGCCCATCTCTCATAAATAAATAGTCTCTGATATCAGTGCAGCCTGGTGCCCCAAGAGGCCATTTTCTGTATTGCAATTTTCACCAGATTTAATTCAGTTTCTCATTTTTTGTTTTTCTTGTGTCTCTCTGCCTCTTCTCAGGTGGTCCATCTGTTGCTGGAGAAAGGTCAACCCCCAGCAGTTCATGCCCCCCTGACCCCTCAAGGTACTACCAATCCCCAGAACAATCCCTCAGAAACACAGAACACAGGCACAGAAGAGCCTACACCAGTGAAGAAAGCAGATTACAACTTCATCACACCAGGTGAGAGGTGGAACGCCACTGCCTACTGCAGGCAGATATATACCAATGTGGTTTTAAAAGCTTAAGTGGTTGAAAATCTGTACTAGAAACCCAACAGTTGTAGATTTTAAACCATGAATAGTTAGAAAGTTTTTACCTGTACTTAATTGGGTGTGAACTTGCTGTTAATCGTCTTTTTTATCCCCTCTAGATAACACGTTTGAGGTGGGTTTGCTGAAGAACACATCCGGTCTGGGCTTCAGTTTCAGTCGTGAGGAGAATGTTCCCGGAGAGCCGGTGGGCTCCAGTATGGTCCGGGTCAAGAAGCTGTTTCCCGGGCAACCAGCGGCCGAGAGCGGCCGTATCCAAGTGGGCGACGTCATCTTGCGTGTCAATCAGACATCACTGAAAGGATTGTCACAACATGTATGTTAACCCTATACTTTGGTCTGAGAGGATTGAAAACCCCCCACAAAAATACAAAATTTTAACCAAAACAAAGAAAAAGCAAAACTGTTGCGAATCTTAGGCCATGTCCACACTGAAAAGCCAAATAAGTTGACTTTACTCAATTGAATTGAGTAATGGTGCCACCAACTGTTATTAAGTTCACTTAACTTGGTGTTCATATAGAATTAATTTTACTTTAAGCGCTATCGTCTGCAGCCATATCACCCTGCAGCTCTTCCCTGGTTGCCCAAAAGCTAAGCAGGTTTGAGCCTGGCCAGAACCTGGATGGGAGACCTCCTGGAGAAAACTAAGGTTGCTGCTGGAAGAGGTATTAGGGAGGCCAGCAGAGGGTCTTCTCCCTGTGGTCTGTGTGGGTCCTAATGCCACAGTATATTGGCAGGTCTTGACTCTCTGTGGTCATTTAAAAATCCCAGAGCACTCCTCATAAAGTGCCAGGGGTATACTCCGGTGTCTTGGCTAAATTCCCCCCATTGGCACTTATCTATCATGGCCTCCTAATAATCTCCATCCCTGAATTGGCTACGTCACTCTCCTCTCCATCAATAGCTGATGTGTGGTGAGCACTGGCACACTATGGCTGCTGTCGCATCATCCAGGTGGATGCTGCACACTGGTGGGGTTGAGGAGAGTCCCCCTATACTATGTAATGTGCTTTGAGTTCCTAGAAAAGCACTAGATAAACATAAGGAATTATTATTATGAATTAGTAACTTATTAAGTTAAGGTAACTAGATGTAAGTAGACTTAACACTAGAACAGTGTTTTCCTCTGAAGAAAATTGATACTTTCGAAAGTGCTCTCTTATACGGCATACTTTGGAAAGTTATGACATTAGGTATCAGAAAACAAAAATGGATTTGTGAAGATGTGGTCTCGGAGTGAGCATTGACTTTTGACATTCACCTTTGTTTTGATACACATACAGTACCGGACAGAACTTTTGACACAAACATCATATACAATTTTACATATATTTATATACACTTCCAAAGATCCACCGTTTGCCTTGAAAAGAGCTTTACACATTAATACCATTCTCTCAACCTCAACTTCTGAGGTATCCATTTAGGAAACATAAATTCATTCAAGTATTTCCAAAATGGGTACGGTATGTTCATCCTCTAAAATAAAGCCATAATGTGTCTTTTCTGCTTGTGTTCTTTGTGGTGTTCTTCAGGAGGTGATATCTGCTCTAAGAGGGACTGGGCAAGAGGTGACACTTCTGTTATGTAGACCTGAGTCAGGGGTCTTACCTGGGATGGACCCTGCCATTAAGGTAAGACTTTGAACTTTCCCATCACTGTTAAAAAGTCATGTCTATTTTACCTAAAAGACAATTCCAGATTAACTTCAGTTTAAGATTTATCAACAGCATCTTTGGCCTGTTCTTGAAAAATAAAATAATTTTGACTCATCCCTCAGTTTGTTCATTTAATGTACTTACAAAGGAGGCATGAGGCAAATGCGATAAAATTGCTTACTAATCCTGTTGGTCCATATTGAGTAATCTTTTATCATTTACTCACCCTCATGCCATCCAAGATGTGTATGACTTTCATTCATCTGCAGAACAGGACTGAATATTTTTAGAAGAATATCTCAGCTCTGTAGGTCCATATAATGCAAGTGAATGGATTATATGGACCTACAAAGCTGAGATATTCTTCTAAAAATATTCATTAAGGTAATCCATGTGGCTTGTGCGTCATATCCCAAGTCTTCTGAAGGCATACGAAACCCAAATGTATTTGTTCTTCACTGAAAATCTTGACATCCCTTGCATATTTGTAAGGTTCACAGTGGCTTGTGTGTTCATTTGAGGACTTGTGTTGTTTAGCAGTTTTTTATGATGCTTTTGGGTCATTTTTTAAAATTTAAAGTAAGGCAATATCCACAGGGCTGTGATATTTAAAACATTTCCTTTTGTGTTCCTCGTCAAAAAGTCATACAGGTATGAAACGACATGATGGGGTAGTGAGTTATGACTTTTAATTTTAGCATTTACATTTTTGTGTGAATCATTCCTTTAAAATAAAACCTTAAATTCACCCTCCCCAGACTCCCGTGCCCTCTCCACGAAAACAACTCAACCTTAAGCCCGAACCTGATCCCAAGACCAGCTCCCCCCCTCAAGCAGATCACAAGCGGTCAGTTGATCTGTTGGAACAAGCTCTGGAGAGGTCGTTGATGAAGTCGCCCACTCGCAGGGACAGTTACAGCGACAGCACAGACAACGAAGAGCTGGAGGAGGCTTTCAGTCCTGCTAACCTGGAGCAGGTCAGCCAAGCCTGGGACCGCAGTCTCTACCAGACCCCCATGTCAAACAAATTCGGTCAATACGAGAGCACCAATCTGGAAGACACCGTAAGATCCGCGTATTACTCACCCAGACAGTCCATGTCAAGACAAGAGGTCAAAAAAAGGTAAGCAATTCATTCTTGGGTAATAAGACTACTTAAAAAATAAGGGGATTTGCTGGAGATATATTATATATATATATATATATAATTTTTATATGTATAAAAAGAAAAAAGAAAATGGGGTAATCAAATACAAAATAGGGAAAACAGATTATACTTTTAGACTTTGTTTAAAGTTTCTCAAAGGAGAGGGGGCCTGGGTAGCTCAGCATTTAAAGATGCTGACTACCCCACTTGGTGTCACGAGTTCGAATGCAGGGCGTGCCGAGTGACTCCATTCAGGTTTCCGAAGCAACCAATTGGCCCAGTTGCTAGGGTGGTTAGAGTCATGTTGGGTTAATCTCCTTGTGGTCGCTATAATGTGGTTCTCGACCTCGGTGGGGCACGTGGATGCCGCGGAGAATAGCGCGGGCCTCCATGCACGCTAGGTCTCCGCGGTAACGTGCTCAACAAGCCACGTGATAAATTGCCAGATTGACGTTCTCAGATACGGAGGCAACTAAGATTCGTCCTCCTCCACCCGGATCGAGGCGAGTCACTACAGTACCATGAGGACCTAGAGCGCATTGGGTATTGGGCATGCCAGATTGGGGATAAATGGGAAGAAAATCCAAAACAAAAACCAAAAAAAGTTTTTTTTCAAAGGAGATATTGTGATTTTATCATCATTAGAGTTAAAAAGCTGTTCTGACATAAACAGACTTGTTAATTGTTTAGTTAGTTGTAGCCCTGGTTACTGAGTTCAGGTGGGAATGGGACTCATTTTCGCCTGTGGGAATGTCTTAGTCGGTCTAGATCATGTGACTTTGTATGTGTTATACAACATTATGGAAAACAGCAAGGAGACTGTAGTTTATGCTGCTGAATGCAGCGATGTGATAAAGATCAGTCAAAACAAGCCTGATTTTATTTATGTAATTTTTATTTGTGTTTTTGTACTGCAGAAGACCATGGTGACTAGTTTTTATTTCTCATTTTCAATATGAAGTTCATAAACTCCCTCCCTGTATTCAATAATTGTAAAGTTACTTTATTTCAAAATAATTTTATTTAAATTATTTTTAAGAAATGGATAAAAAATGGGGACAAATATCTACAAAGTTTATAGTATGTCAATTATAAAAAATTTAATTTAGATATGTGCCCACTTTTTCCTGTCTGTGTCATCATCTACTTCCTCCTCATCTTCATCCTTCGTCATTCAGTGATGTGGACAGCTCTTCTCCTGCCCTGCCTGAAGGTGGTGTGCTGAGCCCCAGTCCAGACCCTCTTCCTCCACCGTTGCCAAACCAAGTTAACCTAAGTCTCCAAGACCATGCCCATGAGGAAAAGTTTATCCCTGTAAGACCCAGGGGTTCTATATTTTAAAACATCAATTAGCTCTTTTTTTTCATGTGATAAATCAATCTGTTTCTGATCTGGATTTGCAATTCTATTGGAATGTCCTGCATGGATTGTTGGTCTTTCAAAGTCACTATATAGAACCAATGTGTGACCTCTCGACCATTTTCATTTTCAGGAGGTGGAGATGAAGGTCTCTCTGGTGAAGTCTGATAAAGGAAGTTTAGGCTTCACTCTCACTAAAGGAACAGACAACAACTGCTACATCCATGACATAATCCAGGATCCTGCTAAAGGAGATGGCAGACTGCGGCCTTTGGATCGCATGATAATGGTACAACATTACTGAGCGGTGGTCCCAACTCAAACTCATTTCTTTGTGTGGGATTGGATGGCCTCTCAAATGAACAGAGCAATATTTTTTTAAGATTAAGATTCAACTTTATTGTCATTGTGCAGAGTACAGGTACAGAGCCAATGAAATGCAGTTTTTTTGCATATCCCAACTAAACTGGGGTCAGAGCGCAGGTTCAGCCATGAAACGGTGCTCCTGGAGCAGATAGGGTCAAGGGCCTTGCTCAACGGTATCTTGACTAGTGGTCTCTGCATGTTGAACAGGGTTAGGAGAAAGTATACAAACTAGGGCTTTCGATTTAATGCGTGCAAAAATTAATACAATAAATGCAATTAATCATGCCCCCAGACTTTTGTAAGGAATATTTCTACCACTGGAGCAAGTCAAGCTTGAAGTGCCTCCCGTTTCCAGCAAGGGGTAGTAAGCGAAACTCCAGCTGTGCAGACAACAAACCACACTCAGGCTTCCTTGACGCTAGCAACAGCACATCATGACGATGTGTTCATGCGTTTATACACAGCTGGAGAGTGCGCAACAGTCTGGTTCCGGAAGTAAAAATCCCATTCATTTGTTGCATAGACTAATTGATAGACTGACTAATTGAACAAACCTTTAAGACAGACCTACCTTGAGGTTCGAGGTTGTTCATCGATATATATACTTCCAATCAGTCAGTGTTATTTCAACTTCATTGTTGAAATCCCTGGTAAACAACTACATTGCCCATGGTACAGCAGAGAACGCTTCACCAATCAGAGAACCATGGCCAACAAAGCCTGCGAAACATGCCTTGGAGCGACCCACTCCCATGATGCACTGTGAATGACTTGATCGAGTTGGTCTCCCTTCACCCTTAAACTACTTGTATATATTTGTACATATCTGAATATTTTGCACTAAACGTAAAATATATTGTTTCTCTAGTTTTATACGTTCCCACAATTTTTTTATTCAAAGGAGGCTTGAAGGGATTTTAGTTTGTGCCCTCATGAAAGACTGTAACAGTCTTGTACCTTTGTGTTTTTTGCCTCAAAACAAAGTTTGTTATGTTGTGATTCATGTCAGAGCTGGTTGTTTTGGTTTGGTTTATGGCTTATACCTCTTTTATGGAGGAATTTATAAGATCCCTAAAAAGAGATTATGGGAAAAATACTACCAGAAACAAGATGGCTGAAAAATGGGTGGGCACTTTTGCCAAATTTTTCAGCCATCTGGGTTTCAGATGTATTATTCACATTAACGTTTTTGTATAGGGATTTTTATAAAATCCTATTCCGAATGTAGGGATCTTTAGATGTGCTTTTCAAATAGATTTATAAACTCATTGTGTTGCATCTCTACTTCTCTCTCTATATTTTAGGTGAATAACACAGACGTGTCTGGCATGAATCACACAGAGGTGGTGAACCTGGTGCGTGCTGCCCCCAATGTCGTGGACCTTGTGGTGGGCCGCGTTCTAGAACCACCCAAACCACCAATAGAGGCCCATCTTCTGCCTGACATCTCATTTCAGTGCCACGACGAGTCTCTGGGTAATTTCTTCATTATGTTTATTGTACATTATCCTGTTAAAGGTGCATTAAGTAATTTGGGGCTAATTTAAAAAGTTGTACACATTAATAAATGAATTGTGTTATTGTGAAGTACCTTGCGTTGATAAAAAAAAATAAAGAGTCTGCAGAATGATAGAAGAGCTATCAAAGTAGCACCAGTATGTTGGAAACTGCTTGTCCTCCAGATGAGACAATGGTGAAATATACAAATTATTGGTCATTATACTAAATATTTGACAATGCAATTCCACGATTGACCAATCAGAATCAAGGATACTGGAGAGCCATTTAACAACAGAGAATATTGTGATGGATATTTTCCACCTCTGTTGAAATCGGTGTTCTTGGAACCTCCTTGAATCCTACTGATCTAGTAAAACAGCAGTTGATGTGTAGATTCCACTGGGTTTGACCAGTGCAAGTGGAGCATTAGTGTTATCTGACTGGCAGAGGTCAACAGGACCTTACTGGGTCACGCAAAGACACAGTATCCATCACTATAAACAAAGTCCACCTGCACTTCACTGGAAAGAAAGAGCTCATGGGGTTAGACAACAAGCGAGAGGAGAGTATCAGATTTCAGCTTACTGAGAGACAAAAGCAAAAGAAAGTAAGACAGCTTGTGCTTCGTCTCTGCTGTTAGAAAGGAGCAAAAATTCGATCACATGGATGTATATAGCTGATAAAAGTGTTTGTTTTCCGGGTGTGTGTGGCCATCTCTTGTAGGGCTGGTTCTTGATGGAGGAAGTGACAGTGGGTTGGGTGTGCTGTACATAAAAGACATTATCCCCGGGTCTGTAGCCTCTACAGAAGGCAGTTTGAGGCACATGGATATCATACATTACATCAACGGTGCTCCGACGCAGGATCTGACTTTGAGCGAGAGCTGCAGACTCCTTCAGCTGTCACTGAGGAATCTAACACTCAAAGCCACCAGGTGAATTATAGATTTATGCGACGTGACCGTGATGATGGCTCAAGAGAGAATTAATATCGGATGAACTGTTGGAACCGTTGGCACTATGAAACAGAAAAGATGCTTTCTGATAGATGTTTTTTTCAGTTATTATTAAAGCATTTATTACTTCTGGATGGATGCCACTGTCTTAACTCTGTATGTCAGTAGGAATGGAAAGCCTGTTTTTCCGGGTGCAGAGGAGATGTCATTACTGAACAATAACATCAGTCCTAAAGTCTTTCAGAGTATGAATGGTGAGCTTACTAAAACTTATTAAAAGTTCCTCATGATCTGTAATCCCTGTAGTCGTTGCAGTTGCTCATGGGGGGCCTGGGTTCGGGTTCGGCCCAGGTTGTGTTGCCATACTGGTCCCCTCTCTTCACACACACACACACACACACACACACACCTTGATTTCCTGTATCTCTAGTCTCCACTCTCAATACTGTGTCTATCAGTAGTGGTGATAATTAATAATATCTAATTAAAAACAAGATATTATATATCTTGTATATAATGTCAGTTAAGGTATCTAACTCACGAGAGTGAGGTGAGATAGGTGAGTTAGGCGAGTTGAGTGAGTTTGTTTGTTAATTTGCTCATTTTGGTTTAAGTTTGCTTTTGTTTGCTAGTTGAGTTTTTTAGTTTGTTTGTTAGCTTATTTGTTAGTTTTATTTGTTACTTAGTTTATAGTTAGTTTGATATTTTGTTAGGGATTTTGTTTGCTAGTTTATTGTATGTATAGTGTGTTAGTATAGTTTGTTTGTTTATTTGTTAGTTAGCTTATGTGATAGTCTTTAGTTAGTTTATGGTGAGTTCATCAGTTTATTTTTTAATTTGCTTGTTTTGTTTGTTTGATTTTAGCATGTTTGTAGTTAGTTTATAGTTTGAGTTTGTTTGTTTTTTACTTATTTATGCGTTGCTTATTTGTTTGTTTGTAGCAAGTTTATAGTTAGCTTGTTAATTTGTTTGTTTGTTCATTAGTAGGCTAATTTTTTTGTTTTTCTAGTGAATTTGTTGTTTGAGTTTTTTGTTAGTTAGTTTGTTAGTTATCTTATTTGTTAGTTTGGAGTTGGTTCATAGTTAGTTTGTCTGATTGTTTAGTATGCTTGTTAGTTTATTTTGTTTGTGAGTTTGATTGCTAGTTTAGTTTTTTTGTTTATTTGTTAGTTATGTGTTAATTTGTAGTTTTCAGTGAGTTTGTCTGTTAGTTTGTTTTTAGACTGCTTGCTTGTTTAATTATTTATGTGTTTGTTTGTTAGTTTGTTTGTTAGTTTGTTGTTTTTTTATAAGTTTGTTAGTTTCTTAGGTTATATGTTAATTAGTTGGTCTGTTTGTTTGTTTATAGTTAGTTTGTCTGTTAGTTATTTTTACTGTTTTGTTTATTTATTTATTTGTTGGTTAGTTAGCTTATTTGTTGGTTTATAGTTAGTTTGTCTGATTGTTTAGTATGCTTGTTAGTTTATTTTGTTTGTGAGTTTGATTGCTAGTTTAGTTTTTTTGTTTATTTGTTAGTTATGTGTTAATTTGTAGTTTTCAGTGAGTTTATCTGTTAGTTTGTTTTTAGAGTGCTTGCTTGTTTAATTATTTATGTGTTTGTTTTTAGCTTGTTTGTTAGTTTGTTGTTTTTTGTGAGTTTGTTAGTTTCTTAGGTTATATGTTAATTAGTTGGTTTGTTTGTTTATAGTTAGTTTGTATGTTAGTTATTTTTATTGTTAGTTTATTTATTTATTTTGTTGGTTAGCTTATTTGTTAGTTTGGAGTTGGTTCATAGTTAGTTTGTCAGACTGTTTTAGTATGCTTGTTAGTTTATTTTGTTTGTGAGTTTGATTGCTAGTTTAGTTTTTTTGTTTATTTGTTAGTTGTGTTAATTTTTTAAGTGAGTTTGTCTGTTAATTTGTTTTTAGAGTGCTTGCTTGTTTAATTATTTATGTGTTTGTTTTTAGCTTGTTTGTTAGTTTGTTGTTTTTTATAAGTTTGTTAGTTTCTTATATGTTAATAAGTTGGTTTGTTTGTTTATAGTTAGTTTGTCTGTTAGTTATTTTTACTGTTTTGTTTATTTATTTATTTATTTGTTGGTTAGTTAGCTTATTTGTTAGTTTGGAGTTGGTTCATAGTTAGTTTGTCTGATTGTTTTAGTATGCTTGTTAGTTTATTTTGTTTGTGAGTTTGATTGCTAGTTTTTTTGTTAGTTGTGTTAATTTGTAGTTTTCAGTGAGTTTGTTTTTAGACTGCTTGCTTGTTTAATTATTTATGTGTTTGTTTGGTAGTTTGTTGTTTTTTGTAAGTTTGTTTGTTAGTGAGTTTGTTAGTTTCTTAGGTTATATGTTAATTAGTTTGTTTGTTTGTTTATAGTTAGTTTGTCTGTTAGTTATTTTTATTGTTAGTTTATTTATTTGTTTGTTGGTTAGTTAGCCTATTTGTTAGTTTGGAGTTAGTTTATAGTTAGTTTCTCTGATTAGTATGCTTTTTAGTTTGTTTATTTGTTAGTTAGCTAGTTAGTTAGTTTTGATGCTCTAGTAACAGTGCTACTGTAACTCTTCCAGTTGTAAACAGAATAATATATTTTATACCTCCTTTAACACTATGGCCTCATTTCCCTTTTGGATTCTCTTTGTATCATAGGTTATCTCCATAGCAACGATCATAACGACATAGAGGCCCAATCCGGTATCTGTCCTGCTGAGGTAAGAACCTGTACTGCTTGTAGTAAATGATTACCTAATATTGATTTTATCTTTAAATACACCGACTTCAGAAACAAACATTCTCAGAATTGTCAGAGACATGTTGGGGTATGGGTAGTATTCTGTGTCTTAGGAGATGGGACATAAACAGCCTGAAACTTAAACTGAGGCAGGTCAGATTTCTCCAGTCTGTTACAACGAAACGGGTAAGGCCATTTGGGCTCATGTTTCAGGAAACACCTCAGTGAAAGGCTAACATTGGAACTCGTACCGTCATTGAATGCTGAGTTAGTCATTATAATTACTGCTTCCTTTTGTTTCACTCTCCTCTTATATTTTGCATAGGAGCAGATGATAAAGCTGCAGTTGGTGAAACCGCCAGAAGGGGGCCTGGGCTTTTCTGTGATTGGTGGAGAGAGGGGCATTTTCGTGAAGTCCATCACCCCTGGAGGCACAGCAGACATGGCAGGCACGCTACAAGTTGGCGATCGTTTACTAAAGGTACATTATTTGTGGGAGTTAATTAATTAATTTATTTTCAATTAAGTCGTCAAATTTCAGAATTGCACTCATGAAAGCTAACTTTGCGCATTTGTGCATGTACAGGTCAACGATGATCTGATGATTGGCATGTCTCACTCTAAAGCCGTTACCACCATCCGTAAAGCGAAAGGCTTGGTGCACATGATCGTTTCTCGTACACCTGATCAAATGCCCAATACGTACCTGGGTTTCCTGCCTCTCAAATCCAATGGCGTCAACGGCAACAACGGTATGGCCTACATGTGAACAATTTTGTGTTTATTCATAAAGAAAAATAAACGCACACACACAACTCAAACTTGTAGAGTGTTACATTCATTGTAGTCATATTTTACTCTTTATTTTTAAGTCAATTTACTGTGTTATTAAAGCTTTCTTGCACCACGCAAGTCATAGTTTAGTTTTACACAACCATTTTCCACACTCTCTCTCTGTCACTACTACTTTACCTTAAAGGGATAGTTCACTCAAAAATCTAAATTCTCTCATCATTTACTGACCATCATGCTATTCCATATGTGTTTGAATTTCTTTCTTCTGCTGAACACAATTAAAGATATTTAGAAAAATATTTCGGCTCTGTAGATCCATTCAATGCAAGTGAATGGTGACCAAACCATTGACGCTCCAAAAACCACATAAATGTAGCTTAAAAGTAATCCATAAAACCCCAGTGGTTATATTCACTACTTCAGTTGTGATATTATAGGTGCGGGTGAGAAACATACCAACATTTAAATCCTTTTTTACTGTAAATCTCCACCTTTGTCCAGCTTCGACCAGTAGGTGGCAATATGCACAAAGAATGTGTATCGCCAAGAAACAAATGTGGAAGTGAAAGTAGAGATTAATTGTAAAAAGGACTTAAATATTGTTCTGTTTCTCACCCACACCTATGTTGCCTCTGAAGACATGGATTTAACCACTGGAGTCTGATGGATTATTTTACTTCCTTTGTGCTATTGGAGCTTTATAGTTGGCTGCCATTCACTTGCATTGAATGACCTACAGAGCTGAGATATTCTACTAAAAATCTTTGTTAGTGTTCTGCAGAAGAAAGTCAGTCATACACATCTGAGATGGCCTGAGTGTAAGTAAATGAGATAATTATTTAATTTTTGGGTGAACTATCCCTTTAAGGACATCAATATGTAATCCCAAGGAAAAATAATATTTTTTCATTATATAATACACATTGATCTCTATGGTACTGTTCGTACTGCCTCAGATGTGAGTGAAGACAGTGGCGTCAAGACCAAACTCCAGACACCGTCCGAGCAGAGCAAGAGCAACAATCCACCTCCCCTCCCTCCGATAGGTACTCTACAAAAAATATCATAAGACACAGTCTAGTTTAGAAGATTGTATCTGTTAACTACAGTATCTCTATGTCATGTGCAGATATGCTCAGAAATGTGCATATGTGTGTTATAGACTATGACACTGGCTCTCTAGAGAAACTGAAGGAAAAGGAAGGAAGTGTCGATCTATCAGAGGACACAGATTGTGACGGCTCTTCTTTGCCAGAAGACTCTCCAGAGGTACCACCGTCAGCTTATATTATTTAAAATAATTACAATATTTTTTTCAGCAAGCTCTGCAGCTCTGGTTATGGTCACTTAAATGCTTAAACATGGATTTTTAATGGATGGATAGTACATGTTGTTATAAGCTCTTGCTTTTTTGGGTAAAGTGCATCATTTAAAGATTCTATTTTATTTATTTTGCTAATTACTCAAATTTTAACAAAAATAAATTGGGTTAGAAAAAGTATTTTTGTGTTATTGTGTGTGTGGATGCATCTATGCCACTAGGTGTCAGGGCACCATAAACAGAAATGTTACTGAGTGGACCTTTGTTTATCCCTGGCAGGTTCTGTATTACAGGGCCAGAAATTAACTTTTTTTTATTATTATTATGGGGCAATATTTGCATCCTGGATCTGATTTAAAGGGGCATTAATTTTTTTTCATTACTTAGTGATTCCATTTAAAACACACACACACACACACACACACACAGAACATTTTAGAAAATATATCAGATGTTACAAATAAAAAGACCCTACATACATTTTGAATTGTGGGTGAATTTTTGTCACTTCAGTGGCATTTTTTTCACAAGACCCCATAATTTCAGACCCTGCTTTATTATAGTATGTTTTTGTCTCTTTAGACCTCTCGGAAGGCAGACTGGAAAGAAAATGTTGATTATCCACTGAACAACAGGTGAGAAAGATATAAACTAGAGCCCGACCAATATGGGATTTTTGAGACCAATACTGATTTTTAGAGAGGAAAATTCACCAATTACCGATATGGTGGTCGATATAGTTCATTTTTGAGCTGGAATGAAAACAGACTTTTTCTGTGTTAATTGTTCACCAATTTTGCACCTATATGGACTATGCAAAGTTACTCAGAAGGATGCTTTCTTAAACAAATATTTTTATCAAAAAATATTTGACATTATTATTATTATTATTATTATTATTATTATTATTATACATTGTCAACAAACTCTAGAAATGAACACAGAGAAAATAAATAATAAATAAAAATACAATAAATAGCTTAAAAAAACCATCAGTACTGAATGATTAGTATCAGTCAAATGCTGACTATTAAAATAAAGAATAAATAAAATAAAATAAAATAAATAGCTAAATTAACATCTGGACTGTTGAGTATCAGTCAAATGCTGACCATTAAAATAAAGACTAAATAAAAATAAAATAACTAGCTAAATAAACATCAGTACTGTATGTTTAGTATCAGTCAAATCATGACTATTTTAATACTTCCAGTCAATTAGGGGCCATTTCAGGGAAACTTTTAATGGTGGAAAACTAGACTTTTAAATTTTATAAATGCAATGTCTGGAATTGTTCAGTTGAAGGGGGGGTACCAAACTGAATCCTGAACAAAACAGTTTGGTGAATACATGTTTGCACATTAGCTTCCATTTAGCTTACAAGCAATGAAAGTAGCTACGTGGTTAGCTAGTTAGCTAGAAGCTTGTTGTCATGGAGAGTAAAAAATGGACCAGCATTGAATCTCACCAACTTGGTAATAACGTAGTGTGAAATCAACACTCAACAGACACCACCGCACCATTGTCAGAAGGAAATTGTCATTGTCTGAGCTGCAAAAAGATGTTCTGATGTTTACCTTTCAATCTGGCTAACAGCAAACCGACATGAGTGACATGGTTGTCAGAGACAGAGTTAACATTATATTAGTTATATTGAAAAGGTAAAATGATGGGTCATTGTTTAACTTTCCAGTATGTATTTCACAAACTAGTTAGCAACTTACCAAGAAGACACCGCTCAACTTTACAACCCTCTTGTCAATGCTGAAACTGAAACTTACTACATCCCTAAAAAACAAAATCCCTACCTTTCTTTTAGCTGACAGGTTTTTTTGTTTTTTTTGACTGTGCAAACCTTTGCTCTCTTCTTAGTGCCCAGCAGTCATCATCAGGTCAGCTGAATGAAGATGAGATAACGTGGGGAAGTGACGAGCTGCCCATAGAGAACATCAACTCTAAATTTACAGAAGGTCAGTCGCCAGTAACCTGTTTTTCCATTCAAGTTTTTGCAGACAAATGCAACATTTATCATGTTTTACTGTGTGTGTGCAAATTTGTTTTTAGGGTTTGTTGCGATTCAGAAATGATTATGGTTGTGATGCTTAGGTTGGGTTTGGGTGAACTTTGGGTCATGCATCCACAGTGCAAACCAATGCATTGAGATATAACAGCCAGGTTTAGGTTAGAGAAGCAGTTTCATTGTTACACACGGTAGGCAAAGGCAGAAAGGAAAATCCAATTGCAAAATTCGAGTAGTGTTTTTACTAGTCAAATATATAAAGGGTTCATTGCAGGCCTTTTTTATTTTTATATGTTCCTTGAGGCTCGCTTATAATACTAGGAACGTTTTTTTGCAAAATCTTTTATATATTTTTTGCACTAAGCATATATTGTACATAATATTTGTAAAACATGATAATTTCCCACCCTCATTCAGACCCTCTGTCACTGTGTGACATCATAATGTGTAGGAATTACAAGTCATTTTGGCAGCTTGGTTTCAAAAAATGCTTTTTTTCAGTAGGAGGAAGTTTAAAGTTCTGAAACTTAAAGTGTGTGTTTATAATACAATAACCTCTTAAGCTGAATGAATACTCGATTAAATGATTACTTATCTCTGTATCTCAGATGGACCAATTGTTACAGAGGATGAGTTGACATCTCTTGCACTGGTTAAAGTAGTTCCTGACAGTCATTATACGTCCACTGAACTCAACACTGTGGTCCGCATGATGAGGGGTCTACTGGAACAGAAAGTTCCTCTGCAAGAGTTTGAGGTACTCAATATATAGAGTATATTTCAATGGATTCATTTTAGTCTATCGGTCCAAGTCCTGTTTAATACTGATTAGCAAATGCACCTGTCAAACTTAAGAAATTCAATTGCTAGAAAGTAACCTAGTTTAATTTATTTGTATGTGCAAATATTCTTCCTCCAAAGAATCTGCAAAATTTGCAGCCCTTAGATGACTGTCTAATTGGCCAGACCAGAGAGAACAAGAAGAAAAACCGCTACAAAAACATTGTTCCATGTAAGTTTTGAATAAATGAACTTTTTCGCCTCCTACACCAGTTTTCTGCAGGGAATACTGACAGTATATAATGTATCAGTTAAGAAAAATATATCTGATCTTTTGTCCATTTATTTTCACGCTTGCTCTCTCATTTTGCAGTCGACACCACTAGGGTCATGTTGGGAAAGGATGGCGGCTACATAAATGCAAACTTCATCAAGATGCCAGTTAAGGACGAGGATTTCATGTACATCGCGTGCCAGGGGCCTCTGCCCACCACACTGGGTGACTTTTGGCAGATGGTTTGGGAGCAGAAGTCCAACGTGATCGCCATGATGACACAGGAAGTGGAGGGAGGGAAGGTGAAATGTCAAAGGTACTGGCCCGACACGCCCCATTCACCCGAAATGGTTGATGACCGTCTTCAGATCACATTGGTTAAAGATCAGCACCTGGACAACTTTGTCATTCGGCTCATAGAGGTCAAAGACATCCAGGTGAGAGACAGTTTGACTCGTGGATTATTAACTCACTAACCCTAACTAACTCATAACTGTACTGTACCCTAACTAACAGTATACATTGTATATATATTTGTGTGTGTGTGTGTATGTATGTATGTATATATATATATATATTGTTTTTATTCAAATGTAATGCCTTTTCCCATCTTTGAATTACTTTTCTTTCTTGCTGACACAATCAATGTCGTGATGTTGTTGAATAATAATAATATTAACCAATGATATAACTGCCTAACTTCCACTATCTAATCAAATGTGTTGTCTTTAAGACCCACACTGCATTACTTCCCAATAAATATTGTGTTTCACTTGGAAAGTTGTTAAGTTGCATTGAATGAGGTTCTCTTTTTTTTTTCTTGGCTATCGTACCCACTTTTTATTTGTTGGCCTTAACTAGTATGTACTTAACCATTTGATGCAATGTACTTATTATGTAAATGCATGTTGTTGCATTTCATTACATTTGTAGTTACACTGTTAACTTTACCCCTAATCCAACCCTTACCCCAAAATCTAACTCTAACCCCTAATCCTAACCATAAACCTACCCGTACCTAAACTTCAGTAGCAGGAAATATGGGAATTTTGTAGAGCAACATGTAGTTACACAGTAAATACATCGTTTTGCATGTATTAAATGTTAGTACATAGTAGTTAAGGACACCTAAAATAAAGTGTTACCAATACACTTTTAAACACAAGTACTACTAAATATATCTAAATGTATCTGAATGTATTTTTTTTTTTATATTGTCTTTTAGACCAATGAGATCCAGCAAATCACACATCTGAATTACACTGGCTGGCCTGATCATGGCACTCCGACTCAACCTGAACAACTCCTGACCTTCATTTC
Organism: Moxostoma hubbsi; assembly: GCA_032164185.1. Lineage (NCBI taxonomy): Eukaryota > Metazoa > Chordata > Actinopteri > Cypriniformes > Catostomidae > Moxostoma > Moxostoma hubbsi. The sequence goes on from JAVLUX010000001.1 coordinate 38,465,195, forward strand.
CTATATGAGACATATCCATCAATCAGGCCCCATCATCACTCACTGCAGTGCAGGGATTGGCCGATCAGGAACACTCATTTGCATAGATGTTGTTCTTGGCCTCATCAGTAAAGATGCAGATGTAAGTTTCAGTATTTTAATAATTATTTTCTTTCTGACTTCTATTGTAATGGTAGGTTTTGTATTATAATAAATGCTAGCATCACTTTCATTGATAATTAAGAATTTCTAATTTTTCATTTTTAAGCACCTTTACATAATGTGTCAAACTTAGTTCCTGGAGGGCCACAGCCCTGCAGAGTTTAGTTCCAGCCCTGCTCCAAAATGCCTCCTTGTAATATTCAAGCTCAGTGAAGACCTTGATAAGCTGCTTCAGGTGTGTTTAATTAGGGTTGAAGCTAAACTTTGCTGGACTGTGGCCCTCCAGGAATCGAGTTTGACACCCCTGGTGTAAAGGCATCATATATTTTATTGGTTCCCATATGAAAAAGTACCTCCCAATGAAAAATCGACCTATTTGCTTACCTGACTGTCCAAGATAATTGGCAATTTCTCTCCAACTCTTTTCTTTCTCCACCCAGTTGTGGTACAGTTCAGATGAAACATCAAATCTGGTGCTCCTGCCAATGTTCCACAATTTTTTCCTCCATTTCCTCGGTCCAATGTGACTTTCTTGATACTGCAGCCATGCTAGTTGATGTTCTGTTGTAGGTACATCAGGACTCCTCCCACTGAAGCTTCCTGTGCCCCGTTTCTTGCTCTCTCATTGGCTGTAGGTCAACGCTGCTGTTGTATTCAGTCAAAATATATTTCACATTGCACGATTTGGAATCGCAGACATGTCCATATATTTAACATTCTAGATATCTCACTGACATCGGCGATGCCTCGGTGACGTGTCAGCAATCACATATTTGGTAGTTCATACATTGCGCTCTTCGCTCACGGGAGCAAGCTCTAATTTGCCTACGATTTCAGGCTTTTGGCGGCGATATCCACAAAACTGTCGGCGAGCAAAAGTCAGGCTAAGAATCGTGTAGCGTAAACTCGTCATAGCAACCAAACTGGCACGGTTGCTAGGGAGAGTCACATGGGGTAACCTCCTCTTGGTCACTATAATGTGGTTCTCATTCTCAGTGGGACGCGTGGTGAGTTGTGCGTGGATGCCGCTGATAATAGCGTGAAGCCAACACATGCGCTCTCAACAAGCCACGTGATAAGATGCGTGGATTTATGGTCTCAGATGCGGAGTCACTACGCCACCATGAGGACTTAGTGTGCATTGGGAAAAAGTGGGGAGAAAGGGGGAGAAAAAAAAATACTATTTTCTGTTACATTATATAATAATTAATGTTAATTTTATAAAATATGAAAATTATGAATCAAAGTTTCATAACATTCCTATTTGAATTTTCAAATTAACAAATTATGTTTTAAGCATAATGCAATGTTGTTCTAAATTAAAATGTTACCTTGATGGTTTTTTATTTGTGTGTGGTGTTTTTTTTTAATAATAAATTGTATGATCTCCCTTTCATTAGTTTGACATATCTGATGTCGTACGCACCATGAGACTCCAAAGGCAGGGCATGGTGCAAACAGAGGTAATGGTTTTACTATGAAGGTAAAATAGTGCCTAAATGATTTGCATGTGCAGAGCAAGATTTGTAAAAGCTTAAAAGAAGTTACAAGTGTAAAAATAAATTGCATGTGCACAGAACGTTTTATAAAGGTGTAAATCAAGTTGCAAGCATAAGATACAAATATTAGTAATATATTAATTCGCGACTACCGTCCCGTCGCACTCACACCCATCATCATGAAGTGCTTCGAGAGGCTCGTCATGAGGCACATTAAGACCCAGCTGCCCCCCCTCACTAGACCCACTGCAGTTTGCGTATCGTCCAAACCGTTCAACAGACGATGCCATCGCCACCACCCTCCATCTGGCCCTCACCCACCTACATAAAAAGGACTTATACATTCGAATGCTGTTCATAGACTTCAGCTCAGCATTCAACACAATCATTCCCCAGCACCTGATTGGAAAGCTGAACCTGCTGGGCCTGGACACCTTCCTCTGCAACTGGATCCTGGACTTCCTGACTGGGAGACCTCAGTCAGTCCGGATCGGGAACATCATCTCCACCACCACCACCACCACACTGAGCACTGGGGCCCCCCAGGGCTGTGTGCTCAGTCCCCTGCTGTTCACTCTGCTGACTCACGACTGTGCAGCAATGCACCGCTCGAACCACATCATCAAGTTTGCCAGTGACACGACCGTGGTGGGTCTCATTAGCAAGAACGACGAGTCAGCATACAGAGAGGAGGTGCAGCGGCTAACGGACTGGTGTAAAGCCAACAACCTGTCTTTGAATGTTGACAGAACAAAAGAGATGGTTGTTGACTTTAGGAGAGAGCACAGAGTGACCACTCTCCGCTGAGCATCGATGGCTCCTATGTGGAGATCATCAAGAGCACCAAATTCCTTGGTGTTCACCTGGCGGAGAACCTCACCTGGTCCCTCAACACCAGTTCTATTACCAAGAAAGCCCAGTAGTGTCCACTTTCTTCGCACATCTCCCACCCCCCATCCTCACTACATTCTATAGGGGGACTATTGAGAGCATCCTGAGCAGCTGCATCATTGCCTGGTTTGGGACTTGCACCGTTTCGGACCGCAAAGCCCTGCAGAGGATAGTGAGGACAGCTGAGAAGATCATCAGGGTCTCTCTTCCCTCCATCAAATACATTTACAAAAAACACTGCATCCACAAAGCCACCAGCATTGTGGACGACCCCACACACCCCTCACACAAACTCTTCACCCTCCTGCCGTCTGGCAAGAGGTACCGAAGCATTCAGGCCCTCACGGCCAGACTGTGTAACAGCTTCTTCCCCCAAGCCATCAGACTCCTCAATACTCAGAGACTGGTTTGACACTCACACACATGTCCTGAGTTGCACTTTAATTATTGTCACTGTATAACTGGCTGCTACATCAATAACTGCTTTGTCCATAGAACACCATCTCACAGTATGTTATGTTTACATTTGGCATTTTTAGAAACTGTCATCTTTTTGCACTACTGTGTACTGGTTGGCGCTGCACTGTCTATCATTGTGTCTATTGTCCTGTTCATTGTTAGTAATGTATTGTCCTGTCCTGTACTTTTTGCACACGTTTGCACGTGCACTTTATATAGGTTTTTTATTTAGTCTGTGTAGTCTCATGTGGTTCTGTGTTTGTCCTATGTTGTTTTATGTAGCACCATGGTCCTGGAGGAACATTGTCTCATTTCACTCTGTACTGTACAAACTGTATATGGTTGAAACGACAATAAAAACCACTTGACTTGATTACAAATTCACAACACATGAATTACACTTATGCAAAGCAGTAAAGTATTGCTAATATTTTTTTCTTACACTTGCAACTTGATTTACACCTTTATAAAACATTATTTTACAAATATTACTCTGTGCATGCAAATCATTGAGGCACTATTTTACCTTCATACTTTATGCTTTCAAATCAACTACGCATTTTAAATGAAGTTTGCTTTTGCATGTAACTTTTTCTGTGTTTGCTCTCCAGGAACAATACATTTTCTGCTACCAGGTCATCTTATACGTGCTCCGATGTCTACAAGCAGAAGAGAAACTCTCAGGATGAAATTGTGGACACCCTCTCCCTTTCTGCGGTCTTAAACAGGGTCAAACAACCATGTGCATCAATCAATCAGAATATTTGGTAGCAGTTTCTTCTTTATTTTCAATGCAGAGCCTCAGACTTGTCAGCACAAATTTGTCTTACAATGTTTTGGATGTCGATGACACATTCGATTCTTGCAAAATTTGGTGTATACCTATCGCTTACATTCTTGACCATTGGCTGCTACTTCTTAGAAACCATTTATTTTATAATTATTATTATTATAATTTTTTGTAAAACAGTTTTTAAAGATTCCTTGAAGATTATGGATCAAATATAAAAGAAGTAATTTTTTTGTGGTACAAAAATATTCTTGTGTATTTTAAATGAAAGGATTCTGGAAATGTTGCCTTGACATAATACGAGACAGTATTTGCTTTATAAATCACTGAGTGACAATGGTAATCGAAGAAAGTAAAAGTGTTATATTTAGTGTGATATTTATCTTGTGAAATCTGTTGATATGTTTTAAAGCTGTTACATACTGGAGAATTTGCAATTTGTAAATAAAAGAATATCATGCCTTTTCCTTTAATTATTGCATTTCTCCATTCCATCTACTGTAATAAGTTATTAAAAATCAGTATATTATGAAAACCAAATGATTACCCACCACCCCTTGCACTTTGAGCTACAGTGGTTCTTTAAAGGAATATTCTGGGTTCAATACAAGTTAGGCTTGATTGTCCTCTTGTGGCTGTTCTGTAGATGCCTTTTTACGTTTACATTACGGATTGTTCCCATTCACTACCATGGAAAGCGCCTCATGCGTGCGTTCAGACCATGAGGCGTCGAGAGCATAGACTGTAAAAAAAGATGGACGACGCCCCTTCGCTCTTTTCCATCGGAGAGAACTGAAGCCGCCAGTGTCCCGATATGGCGCTGACATCTTGGAACTTGAAAGTGCGCACTTGCGTTTTCGGGACCAGTCATGCGCAGTAGTGAGCAGGAAGTAAAGCCGCGAAAACAAGGCCCCGCCCTCACTCTCGCAGAATCAATCGCAAGCACACGCCCCTGCCAGATCGGTTAGCACATTCTACTGCAGAACAACCCATTATGTCGGTGTGAAATAATTAATTATAGAAATTTAGATATGTAATTTAAAGCTCCAATCTCCTCAATCCTCCGAATATCCCGAAAAATAGTCCGTTGGTGCTTCAGTGACTACTTCGCTCAGAGAACCTGTCAATCACAGCTGTCAATCATGACGTAACAGCACCGTTTTTATAGCATCAAATAACTAACTAAAAACAAACTTATTTTAAAAACAAACACTTGAAATTACATCAGCGTGATAAAAACTACAGTAAATGACAGAAACTGTCTTTGGAAAAAAGATATGTGAAGTGTAATTTAATTGTTTAGTTGGTCTCACGTCCCGTTGAATAACATGGGGAGGCGGGGTTTATGACCTATACTAGGACCGGCCTCTGGGGGGCGATCGAGACGTTTTGGCTTCACTTTTGAGGGCTTGTGCGGCACGCTTGGTCGAGAGCGTCAGATCGACCGGAAGTCATATTCTATGGCAGCCAGCGTCTCTCAGCGGCGAGAAGCATATTTTCAGTTTTCAGTCAACAACTGACATGGCGGAGCAGCAATTTCAGGAGAGTCTTGCCAAACATGTTAGATAAATGACACTACCGTTTTACCATTTATCTGTTTTAACAACACTGTATATTTGAATATCGTTGAAGTTATTCAAACATACAGTGTTATTAAAACAGATAAATAAATACATAAAAATATATAGAAATGTATTTTAAAACTTCTCAAATATTTAAAAAGATTGATTTACTTTCATGGCAATTATGAATGAAAGACATTACTAACAAAATCTCTTTTAAAGAGAAAATACGGCTTGTACTTCATAGTTCTACTTCAGAAGACATGACGACGTTTCCGGTAAGGTAACAGGTTTTTTTTTTTTTTTTTTTTAAATTAAGCTTCAGAACAAACAAAAGTCAATGTACAGTCAAAACTACAATAATACAAATATAATGAGAAAGAATACAGCCAGGGGGAAGGATAAACATTATATAAATATATTGAAAGACTCACATATAGCAACAGTTTTAATTGCTTTCTTATTATGTGAATGAAAAATAGTCTTGATATATATTTTAATTTCTTTTTCAAGAACCAAAAACAAAGGTTGGGATTTACTGTACTTACATTTATGTATATGAAATTTTGCAAAAATTAAAATTAAATTTATAATATAGTATTCTTTCCTTTTACTTGAGGTGATATTAGTAAAACCAAATATAACGTTTTCTAAGCATAAAGAGAAAGTGGGATCAATGTTATCAATTATAAATCTGGTCATAGTGTAAGGTAACATAGTGAGCAGTGATGCTCCCTGATTTATACGATGCATAGTGGGACTTTTTAGGGAGCGATTGTTTCAGTGCACTGGAACGATTTAGCGATTGAGACAGCAATAAATAAATAAAAATGGCGACACAAAGATTCGATTTCTATGAATTGACGTGCGTTAAGCAAGTCTTTTAAAAGATTTATATTATTATTTTAAAAAAAAAATTATATATATATATATATATATATATATATATATATATATATATATATGTGTGTGTGTGTGTATAATTCTTTTTTTTTTATTATTATTATTACCTTAGACTATTTTTTGTGAATGACCCATTTGTTTTCAAAACTACCCCGTGCAAAAAATGCCCGATTAATAGTTTGTCATTGTGTTCCGATAGACTGCATGATTTGACATATTATTTATAATATTTGCAAATTTGATGTGTGCAACCTGGACTCTTATAGCTCACCCTGATGACAGCTGTTTAGTTAGTCTACAAAACATTGGCAGAGACTTGGAAACATCTGTATAGTTTGGGCATTCATTCTACAGGTAAAACATTTTTAGTCTCCATTCTTGCTTTTATAGAATTTTTACACAATTATAATAACATGCAAAGAATATCTAGCTTTTTCCTACTGTCTCACTTAATCTTGCCTTACTACACCCGCTATTATATAATTTCACTTATACCTGTCTCTCCCCCATTCATGGCATTTATACATAGTATTGGTCTCTATTTTCCTTTGAAAGTGAGAAGATGACTGGATATGTGAACTCCTATCTTAGCCAAAATCTTTAAATCAACGTTACATCAATCATTTAAATAGACTTCCAACACACTTCTACATCTTGTGGCTTATTGCGAATGGAAGAGGAATTGCTTCAGAGTTTCTACATGTCAATCTCATTTTTTGTGAGATTATTATTTGTCTGTTTTCGCTCATAACATTACTGGTGTTATGGTTTCCAGAACAATTTACTTTGGCAACATTCTCTTTTGGACTACTAAACACTGGCCGTCCTCTGTTTCAGTGTCTGATGTGTGTTGAGCGTTACCTGGCAGTGGTTCATCCTGTAACCTTTCTGAAGTTCAAACCTCTCAGATATAAAATGGTCAGTTCCGTTGCCGTCTGGCTGACGAGTCTTGGCTCCTGTGTGTTTACCATGTATACTGCAGTGGCACATGTTAAAGTTTATACGTGTTGGTTACTGCTGCAGTTTTTATTCCTTCTCTCTGTAAATCTTTTCTGTTGCTTGGCTATTCTCTGGACTTTGAAGAAGCCTGGACCAGGAGAGAGAGAGGGAGAGCGAGAGAGGAGCAAAACAACACAAAGAGACAAGCATTTTCTCTAATTTTAGTAATTGTTGTGTCCATGGTTATCATGTTTGCCCCAGTAGTTATCACAGGCGGCATCTATTTTCTATCATCACAGAATGTTTCAACCTTAAGATCCATTTGCTTTTTGTGTTTCGTTCTGGCTGGTTTTGTTGAGCCTGTTATGTATCTCCAAAAATCTGGAAAACTACCCTTCCTCTGTTGGAGCTAAAGCTTAAAAATATAACATACTGTATATTTAATTATTTTTTTTCCTAGAAGAGTTGGAGAATTAGCATAAATTTCAATGTTAAAATGATCAATAGTATATAATACATTAATTGTATAGATGAGCATTTTTGGTCCCAGAACAATAACAGACATGTAACTTAAAAAGTCAGATTGTTTTAGAAGTTATTTTGTGTTTTGTTACAAATATATTAAAATAAGAGTAAGGCACTCAAGTTTAATATTTTAACCTTTGCATTGAAGGATGATAATTATTTTGATACAGAAGCCTACATTCATATGCTGAAGCATCAAGGAATTAGATGACCTGTAAATATAGCAGTTATGCAGTACATAGCCCATTTGCAGATATATCGGACACATACTAGGCTGGGGTCCAAATGTCTCAGACCACTTGTGAAAATGCTTTTATTTAGCATGTTTTCTAATTTAATAACAATTTTCTATACAAATTATATCTCAAGCATAACCATTTATATTAGAAGTTCAATAGAACGTAACATAACTTTCAAAGTAGCCTATTTGGTAAATCATGACCCCTTTTTGTTTAGATGACAGCAGCCCTGCATGGCCAAGTAAGCCAAAATGTAGTTCCCCTTCTGTCACTCACTCGACGTTGTGTCGATTTAGTGACACTAGGGGTCTCTCTTGAGAGCCTCGGTTAACTCTTATCTTTGAGAAAAGGCCAATGATAATTGGCGAACAGAATTTGCATGCCCCTTCCCCGGACATACGAGTATAAAATGAGGGAAGCGTGCGTCTGTTCAGACAGATTTTGTCTTCGGAGCCGAGCGGTTGTGTTTAAGCGAGGTGAGTAAAATCCACTGCTGTTCCACTCACTTCTAAAGAGCATACGCTTTTGGAGATACGGTGCATTTCAGCGACTTTTATCTTCTGAACGCCAGTGCAGACCAGCCCTCTAAAAAAAGAGTATATATTCCTCTAAAAGACTAAGCACATTGACGTTGAACATCTTTTTAAAGATGCATCTTTTTCTAGATGCCCTTCCGTCTTTGTGTCATTCCTGGATAAGGTCGTTACCTCTCCGCTTCTGATGGGCACGGGCGCTGCCTCGCGTGACTAGGTAGAGATCACACAGAGGCAGCGTTTGTTGATGGTTCAAGTTCTCAATGCGAGAACATGACCATGGCGACATTGCGATCGCAGCTTTCCTCCTTCCAGGGGAAAGCCACTTTAGCCGCCTTCTGTGTGGCTGGCACCTTCTGAGAGGCTGCACTGGAAGCAATTTTGGGAATTTAACGGGCACTGTTTCACCCGGGTAAATCCCTGCGGACCACCCGTACCCCAGCACACTTGTCTGCACCCGTCCTTTCCCGAGATGAGATCAGCTCGCCTTACTGATATCTGATATCTGATGTCTGATATTTTTTCGGATCCGCCGAGCTGGTTGAGGGTTTCATCCCTGCTTCTGGATGTTGGACTCCGGCACTGAGGACTCGACTGGGCTAGCGCCTGCGTGTGTGCTGGGCCAGTCTGAGGCAGACGCCAAGCTGTCCGCTATACTTGCCCGGGCCGCCGTGAGTGTGGGGCTGGATTGGAACCCTCCATCCTCCCCTCAGCCCTCGCGGCTATATGATTGGTTGCTGGGTTTGGGGTGGCACTCACATCCCCTCAGACAACAAAGCGACAGTAGCGTATATAAATTGCCATGGCGTTCTTCGCTCTCATCGCATGTCGCAACTCGCCCACCATCTCCTCTTTTGTAGATAGCAGCGGCTTCGGTCGTTGCGCCACTCGTGTCCCGGGCAAACTAAACGCCATAATGAACACTGCCCACTCTGGTACTTTCTGATGGAAGCTCCCATCGGCACAGACACGCTGGCACACAGTTGGCCCCGGGGGCTGCGGAAGTACACAATTCCCCCAGTGAGCCTACTTGCACAAGTCCTATGCAAGGTCAGGGAGAATGAGGAACAAGTCATTCTGGTGGCCACCTACTGGCCCACTCGGACTTGGTTCTCGGATCTCACGCTCCTCACCAGAGCACCTCCCTGGCAAATTCCCATGAGGAAGGACCTTCTTTCTCATGGACGGGGCACCATCTGGCAGATGCACCCAGACCTCTGGAACCTCCATGTCTGGCCCTTGGACAGGATGCAGAAGATCTAAACATTCTACCACCATCCATCATAGACACGATCACTCAATCCAGAGCTCCAACTACCAGGCAGCTTTTTGCCCTAAAGTGGCGCTTATTTGCAAATTGGTGTTCTTCCCGATCTGAAAACCCACAGAGGTCTTTGGAAGTAATCCAAATTATTTAGAATACGTTACTGACCTCGAGTAATCTAACAAAATATGTTACAAATTACATTTTACAACACGTATTCTGTAATCTGTAGTGGAATACATTTCAAAAGTAACCCTCCCAACACTGCATGTTGCATACCTTTGTGCCACTCAAGGTCAAGACATTTTCCAACCAAAAATATCAGTAGTGACTGTGTCCGATAGCACTTAAATGACCATAAAGTACAAGAGCCCAGAACCTCAATCTTCAGTCGCCAAAAGCATCCTATGAACCCGCATTCTTTTCAACGAAAAACCTTTAACGTCAACTGACTGACGTGATGGGCATTAGAATTCTAGCATTGGTTAATTATATGTTGGGGTACCCATGATGATATATGTTTGGGGTATGATTTTAATTTAATTTGAAATCGACAACATTTATTCACAGTGGTTAATATTTAGTCTGTTGTTTATCTGTCTATTTAATTTGTTTACACATCCTGCACTGTTGAAGTGACCCGTTTCATTCCGGGTGCATTACGAGTCTTACAAACATTTTATGTGAAGAACAAACCTAAATGTATGTTTTTAGTCACCGATCATGGTCACCATAACACATCCTGCACAAGTTTCTTTATAACACATTCAAAATTTGCAGCCTCAAGCATACTGACACAGGTTTGACTTCAGCTACTCAGCGATTATGTCATTGGCTCTTGTGTGTCTTGTGACCAATTACAATGACAATGGTTTAATGTATTTGTGTTCTGGTTTAATTTATTTGTGTTGTGGTTTAATTTATTTGGTTGTGGCCGAATTTATTTGTGTTGTAGAATCTGATACCATACCATGATAATGCCACAGCAGGCTACTGTTTTGAAAGGTAATTTTCAAAAACGTGGATAATTATAAATAAGTCTTTTAGGCATGCTCTTAATAGTGTACACAAAATACACAATAAAATATAAAATTGTTTCACCAAAACTCACCAGAATTTAATGTCAGCTTTGGTGGTTAGGTATCTTTAAATACTATGTACTAAGAATCAAATACATGCAATACAAGATGTAAAAAAAAATACTCACAAGATGTGCAAAACAATTTTCTTTTTTTTTTTTTTTCTGATCTGTATTGAGCATTACCTGGCAGTGGTTCATCCAGTAACCTTTCTGAAGTTCAGTATTTTGTTTAATTTCATGTGGAGAAATAATTGTATTATTAGATTTACATTTTTTTTATAATTTCTTTGAAATGTGAGATTTGATTTTATGATCTCTATTTATTTGCTCTACAACATTTGCATGTCTCATGTTCATTGTGATGTTAAACAAATAGCTTAACTTCTATGTATTCTGTTGGCAGCTGTGTCTTCAGTCTACGAAACATCACCAAAGATCTGGATATTTTGGGAATTCATTCTATACAGGTGAAAAACCTTTTGCATTTTCATCCTCTGTTCTTGATTTTATAGCTTTTCATTTTGACATCACAATTTGCTAAGAACATTTATTTTTTTTCTATAAAATAGCAGTGCAATTGTACTTATAAGCACTATGCTAAAATGTTAAACTCTCTGCTGGCACGTGAACATTAATGTAACTACATTTGAAGTTTAATGATTTTCCACATTAATTATTTTTTAATTATTTTTTTTTTTAAGAAAAATCACATAATAAGCAACACATTTATCAACACATACCTATGAGACAGAGAATACAGATATTTGACAAACTTATGATCCTAACAGTTTCTGCACCAAAACCTAATATACAGACCTAAATCACTCAATTGACCTAAATTGGGTCCTGTCTAAAAGCATATTACGAAATAGATTAAACATCACTGGATATCATTATACATTTATTTATTTTTTTTACCTTGATCGCTGCACATTTTCGATTTTGACTTGCTATGATTACTATTTTGATTAGTTTCACTCTGATATCATGAAGTCTTAATAAGTCGACAAAATCGTAAGAAATCGTGCAAGTTTCGTACAAAAGGGACAAGTAAAATAATACCCCTACCCCAAAACGTAAACCTAACCATAAAATTCAAGATGAACTTTAAGATATTTTACAATGTTGCCATCTTGTCATGAGACTATCTTCTTAGTTTTGTATCAACCAGTGTGCTTTATGCTTATACTCATCCCCAATGTCAAATTTAGTTGTTCATATTTTTCTTTGAAGGTGAGAGGAGTGAAGATAAAATGATGGTTGGATTTCAGAATTTCTCCTATCCACATGTCAACATTACATCATACTCTATTAAAGTGGACATTCCTATGAATTGTGTGCTTTGCTTGAGTGTCCTGTTTGGGATTCCAACGCACTCCTACGTTCTGTGTCTTATGGTGACAGGAAGAAGAATTGCAGCAGAGTTTCTAAACGTTAATCTGTCTGTTTGTGAGATTATGATTTCTCTTGCTTGTTTAATCTGCTTATTGTCGATATTGTTGCCAGAACTCTTTACATTTACAACACTACAAGTAGGGCTACTAATCACTGGCCGTCCCTTGTTTATTTGTCTGATCTGTGTTGAGCGTTATCTGGCAGTGGTTCATCCTGTAACCTTCCTGAAGTTCAAACCTCTCAGATATAAAGTCATCTGTTCTGTTGCCATCTGGCTAACAGGTCTTAGCTCCTGTGTGTTTACCATGTTTACTATAGTTGCACATTATAAAGTTTATATGTGTTTCTTAATTCTGCAGTTTTTACTCTTTCTCTCTATAATTGTGTTCTGTTGCTTGGCTATTCTTTGGGTTCTGAAGCAGCCCATACCAGGAGAGAGAGGGAAAGTGCGAGAGGCGGAAAACCACATGAAGAGACGAGCGTTTTATCTCATTTTAATAATTACTGTCACCATGGTTTGCATGTTTGTCCCAGTTATCATAATTGGATGTTTAGCGGTTCTGTCATCGCAAGATGTATCAATGTTTTTCTCCTTTGCATTTTTTTGTTTAATTATGTCTGGTTTTGTGCAGCCTGTGCTTTATATTCACCGGGCTGGAAAACTGCCCTTCCTCTGTTGGAGATGAAGCTTAAAAATTTCACATGTAAAATATATTAAATATCTATTTTGTTTCCAGATAAGTAAGCACAGCATTATTAGAATTACCATTCATATTAGTATTACTGTTAGCATTAGTGGCGGTAAAACTGTTCTTCCTCTGTTGAAGCTTAAGCTTAAAAAATTAATTAGTAAAATTTACAAAAAATCTTTTTTAAATAAATTTGTTATTACATTTGGAATTTCATAGTTTACCGTAGAATTGTCATTTATTTTTATTACTGTATGATATGATCTTTTGAGCAAAAAAATAAAACATTTACCCATTTTTACCCAGCTTTTAGTCTGTATTCCTGAAGAAACATTTTATTTGTCAATGACAACTATTTTTTGTCAATATAGCAGCTGTACTTTACATATACTGTATGTAATGTCATATACACAGAATGAGATATGAGTCCAAAAGTTTGAGACCATGTGTGAAAATGCATCCATTTTAATTTAATCATTTAAAATATTTTCATTGTAAATGAAATCAGCTCAATAATTTGAGTGAAAAGATTCATTGAAAATTAACATGAATAGTTTTTAATATGCTCTTTTGTTGTTATAACAGCATACACTCACTCATGTGTGCTTCAAAAAGGAAGGAAATTTGATATTTTGAGTAAAGGAGTTAACCCGGCCAGTTATATGTACTGGCCTATTTCTGGATCAGTGTGAGCAACAGTTGTCAATACTGAGTTTTTGAATGGCTAGAGACCTGTATTGAAATCCTAAAGCCATAGATGATGCCTTCGCATGGCACTTCAAAGTGAGCAACACACTCTGTAGGGAGAAATGTTGCTCATCTCCTTAACTATAGACATATCTTATGAACTATTAACAACCAGAAAGTATTCAAATAGGCTTCATTTTGAATTGGAGGGCTACATACTTATACTTACTACTTATATAGTAGGTTTACCATTTAAAGTTCAAAAATGTTTAAGGCTAAATGTATACTTAAAAGTGCTATCTTTTTATATTTTGTGTCAAATATATAGATTCCTTACTCATACAGCTTTGATATAAGATCCATGATATTTGCATGTTCACGTCCAGTGTAATGTGAAGCATTTCAGTCATTAGTCATGTTAACGTATTGCCAGTCTACAAAACATCTCCAGAGATTAACATCTGGGTAGTTTGTGCATTCGCTATGCAGGTAAAGACATTTTTTCATTTTATACTCTGCTCTTGGTATTAGACCACTTCATTTAGACACCTCAATGTGCCAAGAGCATAACTTCTACAATCTGACACCACCATCTTGACCAATTAGACTGGTGTTTGGATTGCTTCCTATGTTGGCTGCCTGTGAAAATATTTTTATTGGTTTAGTAGCTTCCAGGTGGACTTATACCTTTGTCTATCTAAACAGATATAGAAACTCTGTGGCTGAATTCACAAATTAACATTACATCACATGCCACAGGTCAAATGGACATTCTGAGGATTTGTGTTGTATGCTTTAAAGGCCTCTGTGGACCTGCATTGCACTCCTATGTCTTGTGGCTTATTGTGACTGGAAGAGCAATCGCTGCGTTTCTAAATGTCAATCTCTCTATCTGTGAAATAAATACTTTTTTGAACTCTAACGTCTTTTTATTGGTGACATGGTTCTCAGAACTCTTGCCATATTTACTGCCCTTCCTCTGTTGGAGCTGAAGCGGTGTACTGTATATTACAAATATAACATTTATTAATTATTTAATAATTATTCTTGCCCAGAATAATTAGTGCATTAGAATTGGTATTAAATGCGGATTTTGGTCCCATAACAATATATGTAGACATACGTAATTACATAAATAGCTGCACTGTTGCAGATGGTTTTTACACCGGAGTAAAAAGACACTTTTGTCCGCATCGCCTGTAAATGCGCAACTACTAATAATCGTTTTGAGGTTTTAAACTTCAGCAAATTAAACTTTAGCATTCAGTATGTTTTAGATCTGTTTGTCTTGTGTCTAATAATGCACACTTAAGTTATCTTACCAATAAAGTTCTGAATGATCTGAACTGAAGACATGCGGCACAGAGTAAGTGTTCAATTCAAGACTGTCCCATTTCTGAAAAATGCTAATGCTCAGTGCACTTAACCCACACTCAATCCACACTAGCCTGAATACCACTCCAGAGCAGTCTTTCAGGCTAAGTGTATCCCAAAGTGTATTTTCTACAACACAATACACATCCAACATCCAGTAGTGAAATAATAAAAGAAAAGGTGGGTAAACTTTTTAGTTATTTATTATTATTTTTAGTAGAATATAACAGTCACCGCTACCAATAACAATCAATCTTCTGAGTGCAACTACAAAAACAGCTGTCACAACCAAGACCAACATCATTAAGTCTACGAGTGTCCCAACGTGCAATCAAAAGTCATACAACTGCAGTCTTCCTGTCTACTTGCACACTGAGGCCAAACATCGGAAATACGCAAGACAAGTGAGTAAGTAGGCAAGACCAAAACCGCAAGTGGGGGTATTGGGTCAAGGTCCAGGTTTTTGTAGATCCTTCTATGCTCTTCCTCGTATACTTCTATGATGAGATGAACTCAAAATCCCATCTTGCATTGCAATGGAAATATGGCAGCGAGCAGAGCTGGCAAGCATGATAGCAATTGCATCATAATCAGTCATTCTAAACATCTAAAAACCACATTATATGTTTGATAATATATAATCTGACCTTCAGTGCACCTACTGTGACATAACCTGTCCTCCAATGCATTTTCTGTCAGAACAGGAGAAACTCATGTGCAAAAAGGTTTGTAATTACAACATGTCTGCTGATTTTATGGCGTGTATACAAATACTTGAATTAAAAATTAATACCTGTATAAATGTGTTAAATTAACACAATTAGCAAAAAAATATAATAAAAAAACTTTAACATTTCTACATACATTTTTAAATTAAAATAAATGATGACTAACCAATTATTGCAACTTATTTGAGACAAAGTATAAAGTAAATATTTTAATGAGGTATTTGAATTTCATGCAATAACTACAACCTACAAAAATCCATATCGTTGTTAGATCTTGCCCTCCAGGTCAGCTGGCTAACTTCCATGAGGAGCTGGATGTCCTGCTGTCCACCTTCCCAGAAGATGGCAGCCCATTTGCGGTTCAAGGTGATTTCAACATACACGTATTCAAGCCCCGGGCCACTGAACTTCATGCTCTTTGCCACTTTCTTTTACTGATAAGTTTACATCCATCAGCAATACGTTCTCAGCACGACACTACCTTAAACACGATATGGTATGCAGCTCTTCTCTCTCCTCTGTCCTGATCTATAAACTCCTCCTATCCAACCACCCCACCACCTGCCCCCTTGACCCTATTCCTTCCCACCTTCTCCAAGTCATCTCTCCGTCCATCTTACCTACACTCATAGACATAATTAACACATCTCTACATACAGACACCTTCCCCACTGCATTTAAGCAGGCTCAATTAACTCCTATGCTTAAAAAACTGCTCTTAACAATCCAATTAATGGCGAATATACTCAAAAGGGTTGTTTTCAATCAAATCTCTGCCTTTTTCTCACAGAACAAGCAGCTAGATGAAAATCAGTCAGGCTTCAAAAGTGGAAATTCCACTGAGAAATCCTTACTGCTGTCACTAAATCCCTGAGACAGGTGAGAGCTGGATCCAGAACATCTGTGCTCATTCTACTGGAACATTATGCAGCCTTTGACATAGTCAGCCATCAGATCCTCCTGTCCACCCTCTCTACTCTGGGCATCAAAGAAACTGTGCTTGACTGATGTAAGTCATATCTCTCAGGTAGGCATCAAGGTAGCCTGGAGTGGTGTGGTGACCAAGTCACATCAGCTACTTACTGAGGTACCTCAGGGATCAGTTTTTGGACCACTTATCTTCTCTCTCTCTACATATAACATTACTCGGACCTATCATATCACTGCCTTTTTTACCACAGCTACACCAATGACATCATGCAGCTCTAATTGTCTTTCCAGCCTGATGACCCCACGGTGAATGCTCGGATCTCAGCCTGCCTGGTAGACATCTCGACCTGGATGCAGGAACACCACCGTCAATTCAAGCTGGTGAAGACAAAGCTCCTCGTCTTACTATCCATCCCTTCTGTTGAGCACAACATCGCTGTTCAATTGGATTCATCCAAAATAACACCATCCAAAACAGTCAGAAACCTAGGGTAACAATCGACAACCAACTCAATTTCACTGACGACGTCTAAAAATGTTGCACTCTACAACATTAGGAAGAGAAGACCCTTGCTCTCTAAGCATGCCACACTCCTTGTTCAGTCTCTTGTTATATGTAGACTGGACTACTGTAATACTCTTTTAGTGGGCCTTTCAGTTTATCTTGGGCAATAACAGTGGACATGTGTAATAGCTGTTTTATAATCAAGATTTTGAGGTGTATGCCTAGATAAATACTATAGACTGAGAAACATTCCCTAGATTATGTCTGACAAATTGCCCATAATTCGTCTGAAAAATATTATTCATAATTTATATGCTAATATAAATTTTTCATAACTATTTGATTTGCATTTTTGTATGCAAAGCCTAAAATATCCTTACAACATGTAATTTTTTATGTTTTGGTGCAGAATAAATGTTACTACGATGACATTTCCTGATGAAAGTGTGTTGGTATTGACAGTGATTTACTATTTCAAATAAAAACTATTGATCTCTGACACAGTGACTGTATTTCCTATTCAAATGTTTCAAAGGTTTAGTTACAGTATTTGGCTATTTTAAAAAAAATAGATCTCACTTTAAATACATTATTTGCATCTTGAGTGTGTTATGTGACATGCAGAATATGAAGCCAAGCACATACTGTATGTCCTAGTAACAGCTGTGAAGTCAAAGATGTATAGCCTACAGTGCATCCAGAGAAACAGAACATTTGCTTTTCAGGTAACATATACCTCTCTTAAATATGATTAATGTTTTTTTAAATTTCCAGAATAATTTAAAACTGTCATTGTGGTTATTAGACATAATGTAAATGTTATGAAAGATGGAGTTGCACTGTTTTGTTTATTACAAAACAGATGCAATCAAGTTAAGATGATGGAAGACTTCTTCACAGGCTATGAAATTTGACACTGCAGTATTGTTTTTGTATTACACGTACAATTGTTCCATGTAGTCTATGAACAAATTTGAGTGCATAAAAATGGCATGTTTGACAAAAGACTAGCATGTGAAGTCAAATAATTAGATATAATTTGGGAGTTGTAGAGTAACTCTAAATGCAAGATTAACCTTCATAATTTTACCATCTTTCTTCTTACTTTAAATATTTGCAAATGCATGTTTTCATGCAACATGCCACATACAGAATGAAGCCATGCACATATATCCTTTAGTCAGCTGTGAATTCAGATAGACAAAACAATGAGATTCATATGCATCCAGAGAGTCTGGGCATTCACCCTTCAGATGACAAACTTAATAAAGTTTTAGTTTGTTTTTTGTTTTTTTCCTTAAAAACGTACAACAACATTACAGTAATTTATCAGGTGAGGTTTAAAATTATCTGGATGAGCTATTGAGTAAAATGGGGCAGAGCTCTCTTTATTTAATTCAACATTACCTTAATATCAATTCAAGGAGCATTTCATAAAAATGTATTCAGATATTGGTATGAATGTTGACTATAAACACTATTTTACTTGAATTCACTGAATCATTATGTTCTAAAAGGACTTAATATTGGAATGCAATAATTAGATAATTGTGTACAATTCCGCTCTGTGGTGTTTTCTAAACGCTTATATTATAATTACTCCTGCTAGTTATTTATTAATGGGATCTATAGGATGGACAATCCAGAAATAATAATAGCCACATAATAAAAAAAGGATTGGCACTCCGATGAACATGCTATATTGAATTTCTTTTTAGGGATGTCCCGATACCGATACTGCTATCAGTATAGCGTCTGATACTGCACTCATGTACTGGTAGTTGTAAAACTGCTCCAATACCAAAAACCGATACCAACTAACGTACAAATGTCATTACATAAACATTCAGCCCACAAATTAAATTTAAATCACGTTATGTCCTAGTGAGATAATTTAACCGCAAAAGCTGCGATTTAATGAGGTACATACGTACATAGTTTGCATGTAATTCAAATGTGAGCGCTTGTGACTGTATGGAGACAGTGTTGTGGTGATGCAGGCTGCTCATAACTGTTAAAACTGTCACGATCATCGCACGCTCTGCTTGTACCAGATAACAGTAAACAGAGTGCAAATTCACATTGTAGCTTGAAGCACATACGGAGTACATATTTAATTAAATAGCAGCCTTTTGTGGTTTAATAATCACTTTGAGTCACGTAGGGACTGGCTTTTCCAGAGTGGGAAGCTCTGTAAATTCATTGGAAAAATGTATGACAGAAATATATGTACTGTAAATTTTTTTAATATTCACTGTAATACTACTACTACTATTAATAATAATAATAATAATAATAATAATATTAAATCAGTATTAATTGTATTATATTTAAGTAGTATAAAACATCTGTGATGCTCTGCTATGTAGCACTTTATTTGACAAAATATAACTCCAATGATGTATTTTGGATTGTGTACCAAAGTATAGTATATGAAAGTATATATCGAGTACCAAAAATAAAGTATCGGTACTTGTACTCGTTCTAAAAAAAATTGTATAAGGACATCCCTATTGCCCTACTGGGTGGCTGTGGCTCAGTTGGTAGAGCGGGTTGGCCACTAATTGCAGGGTTGGTGGTTCGAATCCTGGCCAACATGACTCCACATGCCAAAGTGTCCTTGGGTAAGGCACTGAAACCCAAGTTGCTCCCAATGGCAGGCTAGCACCTTGCATGGCAGCTCTGCCATCATGTGTGTGTGAATGGGTGAATGAGTCAGAGTGTAAAGCATTTTGAATACCATTACATAAGTGCAGACCATTTCCTTATTTTTGTAATTTTCACAAAAGATGTGACAGTTGCAAAATTAGCACTTGTATCATAAGATGATGGAAAACCATCTAAATCTTTCTGAGACATGAAAACAGATATTCCATCGCAGCACAGTAGTAATTACTTTATGAATTTCTTTAATAATAAAATTGAAATCATCAGAATCAAAATCAGAATTATGAATCTGTCAGCCATATTACCTCAGAAGACAGTATCTCAAATTATTCTCTTATGAGCAACTTCAATCCATTGCTGTTTTAGTTCACGAAGTGCTAAAAAACCTTATCAAAACATCAAAAGCAACAACATAATTGTTAGATCCAAAACTGAATACGCCACTAAAAGAGGCGTTTCCTGTAATCTCAGAACCTCTTATAAAGACTATACAATATGGCTCCACAAATGGTTTCTTCAGTTTGGAGCTTTCTAGAGTTTGGCATGTTTTTTGTCTCTTTTTCATTATCAGTTTGACCAGGGATGTACTGCTGAATATTCGGCAGAGCAAAATGGATATTTTTTTGCAGGTGTTTGATTATTTAGACATTTTATTAGACTTTAGTTAGAGGCACGGCGGTGTTCTACAAGTGCTCCAAGAGAAGCAAGAGAGGCAAGTGCGCCGGTGCACATCTGAAGCTTCTAAAATCGATGCAGCTTTTGGACTCTGCTGCTGAGTGTTCAACTGGCGAATTTCTGCTCCCTCACCAGCAACTTTGCTGCTCTGTTTTTGACGTAAAACTGGCTGAACTTACATCTGCCGGGCTTCAAGCGGATTGCATTATGGAATCTTCATGGAAAACGAGAGGCAGTGGAACATGCTTTTACATCAATGAAAGTTGGTGTACAGATGTAACAGAATTGAAGAAGATGTGCTGTCATAATTTAGAAGTGCTCTTCATCAACTTTAAGCCTTTCTACTCTCTGTGGGAGTTTTCCTCATTTTCTGGTAAGTGTGTACTCCTGCCACAAGCATGCGTGAACGCAGCGCTGCAACAGCTGGCTGATCAAATCACAGACACAGAGCAAAAACACCCTGGCTCTCTTATCATTATTCTGGGAGATTTTAATAAAGATAACCTCACACATGAACTGCCAAAATACAAACAACACATCACATACCCCACCAGAGAAATAAATATACTGGACTACTGCTACAACACAATAAAGGATGCATATTGCTCTGTCCCACATGCCTGGTTCATCTTCATCCGACCTACAAGCAGATACTAAAATAATTTAAGCCTGTAGTAAGGACTGTAAAGAGATGAACCAATGAAGCATAGCTGGAACTACAATCCTGCTTTGAATGTACTGATTGGAGTGTTTTTGAAGCTGCAGCAACAGACCTGGATGAGCTCACAGATTCTGTGACATCATATATCAGTTTCTGTGAGGGTATGTGCATCCCTACTTGGACATTTTGATGGAGCCTCAGTTTGATTTTTTCAACACCTTATACCTTTGCGAGATTCTACAATCTCAGGGTTGAGTCAGTATCGTCCCGTGTTTTCTCAGGTCCGAGCCGGTAGAACTCGGTACACGCTGACGGACTGACTGGATGGATCGCTTGCACCTAGCACCCTTTCCCTCGGCCGAGGTAAAACTGTGCGCTTTCTCTCCCAGGAGATGGATGACTCATCCCTAGCCCTTTGGGTCCGCAGTTCACCGGAGGAACTGCCGACCCTATCCACTGCAGGTACTTAATCTACCCTGTACTGGAATAGGTGCTCCACAGCTCAGGACTCCTACATGGACTCCCCCTGTGTGTATTTTACAGGGTACGGTCCCCTTACGAGCAGACCCGCGTCTCCTTTGGGCAGTTCCCACTGCCCCCTGGTCGCCATGTTTGTAGTAACGCCCCCCTCCGTAGAGGTGGGATCTACCACCGCACCACTTTCCACATGTCGCCTAAAAACCCATGTGATGTATTCGCAACTCTTACCTCCCCCTCTCAGGGCAGGTGTGGTCTCCGTAGGGTCTTTTCCCCCTGAAAAACAGGAAACCAGGTAAGACCACCTTCCCACGATGCATGTAAAGGCCCCAGCCGTTTGGCTCTATGTGAGAAAAATAGAGAGACTAGAGGCCCGGCTGGCTCGGTCCATTCCCAGGTTGGCAAGCGTCGCCTTGTTCCCTTGTCTAGGGTAACCAGAAGGATTCTGACGACTTTTTTGGGGCATTGGGGAAGGGTACGTGCTGTCTGATACAGCTGGTTGCTTTAGCACGTCAAGTATCTGCCCACTCCTGTCTCAGCAGTACATGTACACGGCTCAGTGCATGGCATGATTTAAATTGGACCCCTAGTGTCTCTTCTTCAACACAACGTCAAAGTGAGCGACAGACGGGGAACGTCTAGGTTACGTATGTAACCTCCGTTCTCTGATGGAGGGAACGTGACGTGTGTCCTCCCGGCCACGTCGCTGAGCCAAGCCACTGTTGTGGCCGGACCATTTCCGTCTCCTGAGAAAAATCCTGAATGAACTAGACGTATTTCCCCGCCTTTATACCCGTATGTCTGGGGGCGGGGTATGCAAATACTGTCTGCCAACTTCTCATTGTTCTTTTTTCATAGATCAAAGGCATATTCGGCACTCAAGAGAGACCCCTAGTGTCGCTTCTTCGACACAACGTCTCGTTCCCTCCATCAGGGAACGGAGGTTACATACGTAACCTAGACGTTTTCTTTTTCTTTTATCTGAATTATCTTTTTTTTCCAAAAATGTATGTTTATTCTTTTTTTTTTTTTTTTAAATATTAATATAATAACACCCTCCATCTTCATGAAAACAAAAAACAAAACAGTACAATAATAGTAATATAAATTATTCCTTACATTTATATAGCGCTTTCTAGGCAGTCAGCGCCTTACATATTTATACTTTTAACAATATACTTTTAGAGAAATTAGGAAAGAATTTTGAATTCAAAATTTGAGAGAAAATATGATGGAAATACTGTAACTCGTGTAAAAAGTAGTTTAAAATTTTTACTTGGGACTTGCTAAAAAAGTAATGTTAGCTTATTTCTCTCTAATCTTTGACATTAATTGGCTAAAGGGAGATATTTGATGTCTTTTTCTCTTCAAATGATTAAATTAATACAAATTAGTATGTGAAAATATTTAAGATATAGTATGAAAAGAAATCTACAAAAGTTTTTGCAGCTGTTGCTGTTTTGTATTTATGAAATATAAAAAATACATATGTAAGTATACATATGTATATTTTGACAAAGTGTTTTCTTCTAACATTGAGTTTTGTTAATTTAGAAAGGTTGCATCTCAATCAGCCCTGCTTGTCAATCAAATATTTAATTGTTCTGAATTTTAAGTTGTGGTTACTTTAAGTTTTTGTTGTTTGTTTGGGGTCCACCATGATTTTTATTTTGTATTTTATTTCATTTTGAGGGTTACCGCAGAGATTATTACAGTTTCTTGAAATCCATACAGTACTACACTTTCACAATATGCATTCTATACAGTCCTATATGTCATTTTCTTATAGTGTTCAAATGTTTGCTTTTCCTGTTTGTGTGAATCTTAGACCATAATTCTTCATCTTTTTTTCAGTAATGTATATATTGGATCATGCTTTCAAATAAAAATTTTCCATATAAGAAGTACACTACATTTTGTTTTACAACATAAGGCTATCTATCATTTTGAAGCTCATATTTAAACATTTGCATATATCAAGTATATGTCATGATATCATATATAATGTTTTATGTGACACGTAGCAGAAGATATATATATATATATAGCAGATGAGACTGCTTTAAAATCAGTCTACAAACATAGCAAATTTATACATCCACAGAGACTAGACATCCACACTTCAGGTAACACATTTCACTGTAAATTTGATAAATTTTTTTCTTCTATGTTTCATTTGAATGATAGTAGTGTCAATAGCAGTGTTAGCTAAACAGAGTTGAATTATAGAACTGCTGGATTTATATAAGATATTCTGAAGCCATTTAATTTGTGTGCGCTGCTTATTTGCACTTTGATTGGGAAGAGTGTGGATTGTATACATTATGATGGATGATTAAATTGGTCTGAATTACCGGATACATTTACAGCTCTCTCTTTCCATCACAGTTGCAATATTATTTAAGCTTTTGTGAGCCACAGAGCTTAGAAGACAAACAAAATGGAAATGTATAACTCTACAGAGAACTCCACAACACCTGAAGGATCCACAAACTTCACAACTTATTCTATTAGGAAGCAGACATTTGAATTGTGTGCGTTCGCAATCAATTTCCTGGTTGGTCTTCCTACACACTCGTATGTTATATGGCTCATCGCCAAAGGAACAAAAAGTGGAGTTGCATCAGGATTCTTCATCCTCAATCTCTCTGTCTGTGAGCTTGGGAACTGTCTGAATTCTTTGTTATTTGTACTGTTTGAATGGTATCCATTCATCATAATATTAGCACTGGGTACGCAAGGATTTGGCCTCACTGGTCGTCCTCTGTTTCAGTGTCTGATGTGTGTTGAGCGTTACCTGGCAGTGGTTCATCCTGTAACCTTTCTGAAGTACAAACCTCTCAGATACAGAGTGATGTGCTCCACTGCAGCATGGATCATTATTTTGGGCTCCTGTTTGTGCATCTTGATGATTTTATTTTCAGGCAGCATTACTGGACATGCATGGTTCTTCTCACTGCAGTTCATACTCTTCCTCTCCATTCAGTTGTTTTGCCTTTCGGCTGTTCTCAGAGCTCTGAAGCAGTCAGGACCAGGAGAGAGAGGGAGAGAAAGAGAGGAGGAAAACCACATGAAGAGAAGAGCGTTTCATCTCATTCTAATAACTACTCTCAATGTAGTAATCATATATGTTCCAATCACTATCTCAGGACTCTGCACCATCATGACAAAACAATACATTCAGGCCATCTGGTTTCCTGCTTTGATTTTGTTTCAGCTGGCTGGTTTTGTGCAGCCTGTTCTTTATCTGCACCGTGCTGGAAAACTCTCCTGTCTCTGTTCCTGATAAATTCTTCAAATGTGATAGTTTACTATGTTATATTCCAAATTTCAATAAATGACAGTTTTTATTTTCATTAATTTTTATTCCTCTAAATAAGGATTTATGAACATGTTAGTGTTTTCCTCTATCACGCAGTGATCTGTTTATTTAGAGACATTCAGCCGTATTGAAGTGAAAGGCAACCTAGCCTCATGAGAAGTCATAATAATAGTAGGCCTTAGAGATGGAGAGATCATAAGAATTTGTTTAAGTTGGATTGTACAAAAACATGTGACGTTTGCTACCATAGAGAAAAATAATCCGACCATTGAACCATAAAGTCTACGCCCCTTACCCTTAGCCTAACCACAATTTTAATAGCAAAATAGCTTTTGTGTACCATGGAAGAAAGAGAAACATCGTGTTTTAGAAAGAGACAAGGGAAGTGCATTGCATGTTACTGACATACATCAGTCATGTAGTATACAGCATAAATAAATATGGAATGAGTAACACATTTTTTTACAGCTGTTTCCTTTTGAATTTGTATTTTGAATTCTGTTTGTTGATTCGGTGGTGTTTATGGGAACAAAATCTGTACCTTTTTAGTTTTTGTCTGATATTGAATTTGTACAATATCTTTCGATTTTGCTGTCACATAAAAATGATTTTAGGTCATTTTGATAAATGTTGTGTAAATGCAAATGCTATTTCAAAATCAAGTCATCTCATGTAAACCTGTCACCTTTCCTACCCTTCACTGTTTGATTTGTGGCCGTCATAACCCACAAATTGATTTTCATAAATGCATGTTTGGCATTTATGTAAATAAAGGATCATGAGCCACCTAATGAACATTTTACACATAAATGTGACTCAGAATAAACTATATCTGTAGTTTTGAATCTCATATTTTGTATTTCAAATAGATTTATAGCTGTTGTTTTATGTGACAAATTGCACGTACAGTCATTCACAGATAATCAGGATATAACACACAACACAAATCTGTATATACATCCGTGGATGATTGGCATAGCATTGGCTAAGAGGTAAAGATTTGTAAACTCATGAGACTGTTGTGCATGAAAATACCAGGAGATCTGCAGTTACAAAAATGTTCAAACCAAAAATAATACCACGGTCGAAATTTTTTATGTGAACATTAACTGAAGAACCTGACCTGCATCTGCATGATTTTATGCAATGCACTGCTGCCACATGATTGGCTGATTAGATAATAACACCAATTACAAATCACAGTGGTTCCTCTGACTTCCGGTGGCCGGCAGAGACTTCTCCGTCCCCGGGCAGACGGCTGCGGCTCCTCCCTTGGTAGACTGCAGCAGTGATGACTACGGCAGCAACGACTCCAGAGAGCACATCCCTCCTCCTTCCCGAGTTTCGGCACCAATGTAACAGGTAAAGGATGGGCAAGGAGGAGGCGGGAACCAGCTGAACAGCAATGTAAACTTTAGTGACAAACTCAACTTAAAACAACAGAAAACATAAGACACACATAAGACGTCTCTCTCTCTCTCCCGAAATGGGGTCTCCGGCTCCCCTTTATCTCACTCTCCCCCAGATCAGATGGCTCAGATCAGATGGCTCAGCACCGGGCGTGCACCCTCCCAGCCCGACCATGCCCTCCTCCTCGTCACATATGGAGGGCATGGTCGGGCATATGACGTGTGTGTGTAAGACGTTTACATAAAACTTAGCCAAATACATTTAAACTCATTTTTTCACAATTCCTGACATTTAATCGTAGAAAACATTCCCTGTCTTAGGTCAGTTAGTTTAAGTACTTTATTTTTAAGAATGTGAAATAATAGAATAGTAAATAATAATAGAATAGAGAGAATTACTTATTTCAGCTTTTATTTCTTTCATAAAATTCTCAGTGGGTCAGAAATTTACATACACTTTTCTATCGGATTGAGGTTAGGGTTTTGTGATGGCCACTCCAATTCCTTGACATTGGAGGTATGCTTGTGGTCATTGTCCATTTGAAAGGCTCATTTGTGACCGAGCATTAACTTCCTGGCTGATGTCGTGAGATTTTTCATATGCTTCACGGTTGGGATGGTGTTCTTCGGCTTGCAAGCCTCACCCATTTTCCTCCAAACAATGGTCATTATGGCCAAACTTCATCCCCATGGGCACAAACTGTAGTCTGGCTTTCTGAATTTAGTCTTTTTCCCCCATTGTTAAGTCAGACACCAGATAAAATTTCCAAGAAAATAACAAATATATTAAATCTTTAGTTATCAGACATAGGAGAGAAAGAAAAGTTAAATTATAATTTTGCTAGGCGATGGCCTTCATTGTCATTCTCAGTTTTCTCTATTTCTTTCTCATCAATCTCTGAAGAGCAGACTTTCTTGTAAGAAAGTACATTTGCATGGTATATTTTAGCATACTGTAGCACATTAAAATAACGTCCCCTCCCCTAATAAAGGAAAAATATGTTTTTTCTAACATAGAGTTTTGTTAATTTAGAAAGGTTGCATCTCAATCAGCCCTGTTGTCAGTACAATCTTTAATTGTTCTGAATTTTAATTTGTGGCTACTTTAAGTTTTTGTTGTTTGTTTGGGGTCCACCATGATTTTTGAGGGTTACCGCAGAGATTATTACAGTAACTTGAAATCCATACAGTACTACACTTTCACAATATGCATTCTATACAGTCCTATATGTCATTTTCTTATAGTGTTCAAATGTTTGCTCTTCCTGTTTGTGTGAATCTTAGACCATAATTCTTCATCTTATTTTCAGTAATGTATATATTGGATCATGCTTTCAAATAAAACTTTTCCATATAAGAAGTCCACTACATTTTGTTTTACAACATAAGGCTATCTATCATTTTGAAGCTCATATTTAAACATTTGCATATATCAAGTATATGTCATGATATCATATATCATGTTTTATGTGACACGTAGCAGAAGATATATATATATATACATATATATATAGCAGATGAGACTGCTTTAAAATCAGTCTACAAACATAGCAAATTTATACATCCACAGAGACTAGACATCCACACTTCAGGTAACACATTTCACTGTAAATTTGATAAAATTTTTCTTCTATTTTTCATTTGAATGATAGTAGTGTCAATAGCAGTGTTAGCTAAACAGAGTTGAATTATAGAACTGCTGGATTTATATAAGATATTCTGAAGCCATTTAATTAGTGTGCGCTGCTTATTTGCACTTTGATTGGGAAGAGTGTGGATTGTATACATTATGATGGATGATTAAATTGGTCTGAATTACCGGATACATTTACAGCTCTCTCTTTCCATCACAGTTGCAATATTATTTAAGCTTTTGTGAGCCACAGAGCTTAGAAGACAAACAAAATGGAAATGTATAACTCTACAGAGAACTCCACAACACCTGAAGGATCCACAAACTTCACAACTTATTCTATTAGGAAGCAGACATTTGAATTGTGTGCGTTCGCAATCAATTTCCTGGTTGGTCTTCCTACACACTCGTATGTTATATGGCTCATCGTCAAAGGAACAAAAAGTGGAGTTGCATCAGGATTCTTCATCCTCAATCTCTCTGTCTGTGAGCTTGGGAACTGTCTGAATTCTTTGTTATTTGTACTGTTTGAATGGCATCCATTCATTATAAAATTAGCACTGGGTACGCAAGGATTTGGCATCACTGGTCGTCCTCTGTTTCAGTGTCTGATGTGTGTTGAGCGTTACCTGGCTGTGGTTCATCCTGTAACCTTTCTGAAGTACAAACCTCTCAGATACAGAGTGATGTGCTCCACTGCAGCATGGATCATTACTTTTGGATCCTGTTTGTGCAACTTGATGATTTTATTTTCAGGCAGCATTACTGGACATGCATGGTTCTTCTCACTGCAGTTCATACTCTTCCTCTCCATTCAGTTGTTTTGCCTTTTGGCTGTTCTCAGAGCTCTGAAGCAGTCAGGACCAGGAGAGAGAGGGAGAGAAAGAGAGGAGGAAAACCATATGAAGAGAAGAGCGTTTCATCTCATTCTAATAACTACTCTCAATGTAGTAATCATATATGTTCCAATCACTATCTCAGGACTCTGCACCATCATGACAAAACAATACATACAGGCCATCTGGTTTCCTGCTTTGATTTTATTTTTGCTGGCTGGTTTTGTGCAGCCTGTTCTTTATCTGCACCGTGCTGGAAAACTCTCCTGTCTCTGTTCCTGATAAATTCTTCAAATGTGAAATTAAATTGATTTAATTTCAATAAATGACAGTTTTTATTTTCGTTCATTTTTATTCCTCTAAATAAGGATTTATGAACATGTTAGTGTTTTCCTCTATCACGCAGTGATCTGTTTATTTAGAGACATTCACTTCCTCAAAATTATCTTTTTCTTCATAAAATTTCTTATTTTTTTCAGTCGTATTGAAGTGAAAGGCAACCTAGCCTCATGAGAAGTCATAATAATAGTAGGCCTTAGAGATGGAGAAATCATAAGAAATCGTTTAAGTTGGATTGTACAAAAACATGTGACTTTTACTACCATAGAGAAAAATAATCCGACCATTGAACCATAAAGTATACGCCCTTTACCCTCAGCCTAACCACAATTTTAATAGCAAAATAGCTTTTGTGTACCATGGAAGAAAGAGAAACATCGTGTTTTAGAAAGAGACAAGGGAAGTGCATTGCATGTTACTGACATACATCAGTCATGTAGTATACAGCATAAATAAATATAGAATGAGTAACACATTTTTTTACAGCTGTTTCCTTTTGAATTTGTATTTTTAATTCTGTTTGTTGATTCGGTGGTGTTTATGGGAATAAAATCTGTACCTTTTTAGTTTTTGTCTGATATTAAATTTCTTCAATAGTTCTTTCGATTTTGCTGTCACATAAAAATGATTTTAGGTCATTTTGATAAATGTTGTGTAAATGCAAATGCTATTTCAAAATCAAGCCATCTCATGTAAGCCTGTCACCTTTCCTACCCTTCACTGTTTGATTTGTGGCCGTCGTATACCACAAATTTATTCTTCATTTATGTAAATAAAGGATCATGAGCCACCTAATGAACATTTTACACATAAAAGTTAACATTTTCTGTACAAATGTGACTCAGAATAAACTATATCTGTAGTTTTGAAGCTCATATTTTGTATATCAAATAGATTTATAGCTGTTGTTTTATGTGACAAATTGCACGTACAGTCATTCACAGATAATCAGGATATAACACACAACACAAATCTGTATATACATCCGTGGATGATTGGCATAGCATTGGCTAAGAGGTAAAGATTTGTAAACTCATGAGACTGTTGTGCGTGAAAATACCAGGAGATCTGCAGTTACAAAAATGTTCAAACCAAAAATAATACCACGGTCAAAATTTTTTATGTGAACATTAACTGAAGCACCTGACCTGCATCTGCATGATTTTATGCACTGCACTGCTGCCACATGATTGGCTAATTAGATAATAACACTAATTACAAATCACAGCGGTTCCTCCGACTTCCAGTGGCCGGCAGAGACTTCTCCGTCCCCGGGCAGACGGCTGCGGCTCCTCCCTTTTTAGACTGCAACAGTGATGACTACGGCAGGAACGACTCCAGAGAGCACATCCCTCCTCCTTCCCGAGTTTCGGCACCAATGTAACAGGTAAAGGATGGGCAAGGAGGAGGCAGGAACCAGCTGAACAGCAATGTAAACTTTAGTGACAAACTCAACTTAAAACAACAGAAAACATAAGACACACATAAGACGTCTCTCTCTCTCCCGAAATGGGGTCTCCGGCTCCCCTTTATCTCACTCTCCCCCAGATCAGATGGCTCAGATAAGATGGCTCAGCACCGGGCGTGCACCCTCCCAGCCCGACCATGCCCTCCTCCTCGTCACATATGGAGAGCATGGTCGGGCATATGACGTGTGTGTGTGTGTGTAAGAAGTTTACATAAAACTTAGCCAAATACATTTAAACTCAGTTCCCCGTCTGTCGCTCACTTCGACGTCGTGTCGAAGAAGCGACACTAGGGGTCTCTCTTGAGCGCCGAAAGATACCTCTGATCTATGAAAAAAGGCCAATGAGAGTTGGCGAACAGTATTTGCATACTCCGCCTCCGGATACGGATATAAAGGCGAGAGAAATACGCTCGTTCATTCAGTAATTTTCTTCGGAGCCGATGGTCGTGTGAATGCTGTCTGCTGTGCTACACACAACTGATCCTGCTTCTGATCCTCTGACGCGATGCTGTTGTTGGATTTACGGCGCACCTTCAGTGGCTTTTCTCTTCTCTGCCGGCATGCAGTTTGCCCCTGAGCGCTTCGACAGCGCAGTGTCTAAAAGAGTTTATAAAGAGCAATTTTCTCGTAAAGAGTTTATATCTCTAAAAGAGCAATACACAGTGGTGTTGAACGCCCTTTTCAGGGCGCGTCTTTATAAAGATGCCATTCAAACCCTGTGTAGTTCCTGGATGCGGTAGAGTGCTCTCCGCTTCTGACGGCCACAGGCGCTGTCTCGTGTGTCTGGGCGCCGATCACACCGAGCCAGCGTTTGTGGACGGTTCATGTTCTCATTGCGAGAATATGACCGTGGCAGCGTTGCGGTCGCGGCTCGCTTTCAACAGAAAGCACGCCACTCCTGCCGCCCCCCGTATCGCTCCTTCTTCCCACGGGATTGAGGACGATGCGGTTGGTGCTGGAGGCGATTTGGGGAGGGCAGTGGGTGCAGCTCCGCCGGGTATGCCCCCTCGGACCACCCGCCCCCCGACACGCTCGCTGATCTCCGTCCAGTCTCGATGTAACGTGACTCGCCTCCGGGCCGGTTTGCCTATCCTCTAGAGCTCGAAGCCGATGAGCTCGCCTCTCTATCGGAGTGCGCGGTGTCTGACGCTGACTCCTCCCCTGGGCTGCCGCCTTCGGGCCAGCACGCCCAGGTTGAGGCGGATGCGCAGATGTCCGACATGCTTGCCCACCCTCCCCACACCCGTCACGGTTGGACGACTGGTTCCTGGGTTCTGGGCGCCGCTCACAGCCACGCCCCCCCCCCGGTCCCGTTTTTCCCGGAGGTGCATGATGAGCTGACGTCGTCATGGAGAGCCCCGCTCTCCGTCCGTCAAAAGCCCTGCTCGTCCGCTCTCGCTACCCTCGACGGCGGAGAGGCCCACGGGTACACGGCAATTCCCCAGGTGGATAGGGCGGTTGCGCTCCATCTCTGTCCTGATGACCCTACCACCTGGCGCGGGCGCCCTGTACCCCCTTCCAAGGCCTGTAGGACTGCGTCCTCGTTCAACCACAAAGCCTACAGCGCCGCGGGACAGGCCGCCTCCGCTTTGCACGCCATGGCCCTCCTGCAAGTCCACCAGGCCAAGGCGCTCAGAGATCTGCACGAGGGTAGCCCTGACCCCGATGTGCCGCAGGAACTGCGCTCAGTGACCGACCTCGCCCTCAGAGCCACGAAGGTCACCTCGCAGACACTTGGGCAGGCGATGGCCACCCTAGTGGTCCAGGAACATCACCTTTGGCTCAACCTGGTCGAGATGCGCGAGGCCGACAAAGTTCGCTTCCTCGACGCCCCTGTCTCCCAGCTTGGCCTCTTCGGCGACACGTCGAGGACTTCGCCCAGCAGTTCTCCACGGTGAGGAAGCAGACAGAGGCCATATCACACATCCTGCCTCACCGCAAACCTGCCGCCAAGGCCACAGCCCCGTCTGCTCACCGAGGGCGTCCCCCTGCGGCTAAGAAACCTGCTCCGCCTCAACCCGGGCCCAGCTCTCAGCCCCTGCGTCGAGCACACCACAGGAAGCCGACGCCCCCCGTCTCTCGGACTCCCTCGAGGACCCGGAAGGCTCCCAGGCGGTCCTGAGACGGACGACCCAGCAACACAGACGTTAGCTCCGGAGGTGGTAAGACCGCTCCGTCCCCCGGTGGAGGGCCGGGAGGAGAATCTTTTGTTGTTAAACAATTTTATTTGCCGCCCCCCCTTAGATGGGGTTGCGGTACCCACATTCTCAATAACAGAGCTATTTCCTGTGTCTCTGGGTCACCTGGCCCGTAAACGCCGTTCTCACGGCACTTTGCCAACAGATCTCAACAGTCCTGGCCCCCTGGACACGGACCACCCATCTTCAGCCCCAGCCGGCCGGTTCTGACAGGTCCAGAGGATGCCTACCCAGGACCTCCGCCCCCTGCCGGGCGTGCGGAGCAAGGTAAGTGCTTTGAGTCTTTTCTCAGCACCTCATTCTAACCTGCGTCCGGCATCTAGATTGGTTCGCAGCGGTAGACCTGAAGGACGCGTACTTTCACGTCTCCATCCTGCCTCGACACCGCCCCTTCCTGCGGTTTGCGTTCGATGGCCAGGTGTATCAGTACAAAGTCCTCCCCTTCTGCCTGTCTCTGTCCCCTCGCGTCTTCACGAAAGTTGCAGAGGCAGCTCTTGCCCCGCTCCGAGTACCCGGCATCCGCATACTCAACTACCTCGACGACTGGCTCATTCTGGCCCACTCGCGAGAATCACTAGGCGCTCACAGAGACCAGGTGCTCAGGCACCTCAGCCGCTTGGGGCTTCAGGTCAACTGGGAAAAGAGCAAGCTCACTCCAGTTCAGAGCATCTCTTTTCTCGGGATGGAGTTAGACTCGGTCTCAATGATGGCGCATCTCACCAACGAGCGCACCCAGTCAGTGTTGAACTGCCTCGCCGCCTTCAGGCCGGGCACAGCGGTCCCTTTAAAACTTTTCCAGAGGCTCCTGGGGCATATCATCCTCTGTGGCGGTCAGCCGTTGGAAAAGGGCCCAGCTGCGTTGGCACATCAACTGCCTCGAGTTGTTGACTGTCCTTCTAGCCCTGCGGCAGTTTCTCCCGTTAATTCGCGACAAACATGTCCTGGTCAGGTCGGACAGCACCACTGCAGTCGCGTACATAAATCGCCAAGGCGGCGTACGCTCCCGCCACATGTCGCAACTCGCCCGTCGTCTCCTCCTTTGGAGCCAGCACCAACTCAACCTCAATGTGATGCTTGCCACTCGGTTCAGCTGATTTGGGAACGGTTCGGCAAGGCCCAGGTAGACCTGTTTGCCTCCTGAGAGACCTCAAACTGCCCGCTCTGGTACACCCGCTCAGAGGCTCCCCTAGGGGCAGATGCACTGGCACACAGCTGGCCGGTGGGGCTGCGCAAGTACACATTTCCCCCAGTGAGCCTTCTTGCACAGGTGCTGTGCAAGGTCAGGGAGGACGAGGAGAAAGTCACTCTCGTGGCTCCTTACTGGCCCACCCGGGCCTGGTTCTCGGACCTCGTACTCCTCGCGACAGCCCCTCCCTGGCGAATTCCCCTGAGGAAGGACCTTCTTTCCCAGGGACGGGGCACGCTCTGGCATCCGCACCCAGACCTCTGGAACCTCCACATCTGGCCCCTGGACGGGACGCGGAAGATCTAGCTGGTCTACCACCCACGGTCGTAGCCACGATCAACCAAGCCAGAGCCCCTTCTACCAGGCAACTCTACGCCCTGAAATGGTGTCTGTTCGTGAATTGGTGTTCTTCCCGGGCAGAAGACCCACAGAGGTGCGCAGTTAGGTCTGTGCTCCTGTTCCTACAGGAGAGGTTGGAGGGGAGGCTGTCCCCGTCCACCTTGAAGGTGTATGTTGCCGCTATCGCAGCTCACCACGACCCAGTAGACAGAAAGTCCCTGGGTAAGCACGACTTAATCGTCAGGTTCCTAAGAGGTGCCCAGAGGTTAAATCCCTCCCGGCCAAACCTGTTCCCCTCCTGGGATCTCTCGGTGGTCCTCGCCGGTCTTCAGAGATCCCCTTTCGAGCCACTAGAATCAGCTGGACTCAGGGCCCTCTCTCTAAAGACGGCCCTGCTGATCGCGCTCGCCTCCATCAAGAGGGTCAGGGACCTTCAAGCATTCTCTACTAACGACACTTGCCTGGAGTTCGGTCCGGCAGACACTCATGTGATCCTAAGACCTCGACCGGGCTATGTGCCCAAGGTTCCTACAACGCCCTTTAGAGATCAGGTAGTGAACCTACAAGCGCTGCCCCAGGAGGAGGCAGACCCAGCCCTCTCACTATTGTGTCCGGTACGTGCCTTGCATGCCAACCTGGAACGCACCCAGAGCTTCAGGCGCTCTGAGCAGCTCTTTGTCTGCTTTGGAGGACAGCAGAAAGGGAACGCTGTCTCCAAACAGAGGTTGTCTCACTGGGTGGTGGAGGCCATTCAGTTGGCCTACCACACCCAGGCCGTGCCACCCCCCTTACGGGTTCGAGCCCACTCCACTAGGAGTGTGGCATCCTCATGGGCACTGGCGAGGGGCACCTCCCTAGCAGACATTTGCAGAGCTGCGGGCTGGGCAGCACCTAACACCTTTACGAGATTCTACAATCTCAGGGTTGAGTCAGTCTCGTCCCGTGTTCTCTCAGGTCCGAGCCCGTAGAACTTGGTACACGTTGACGATCTGACCGGGTGAATCGCTTGTTCCAGTGCCGTTTCCCTCTGCCAAGGCAAAAGAGTGCACTTTTGTCCCAGAGGACCTAGGTCCCTGGCTGATTCCTCCCTAGCCCTTCGGGCCCGCAGCAGTTCAGCGGAGGAACGTGCTGGTCCAGTTCACTATGGGTACCCCAGGCTACCCCTACTGGAATAGGTGCTCCACAGATCAGGCCACCTACGGGACTCCTTCTGTGTGTACTTCCGCGGTATGGTCACCTCACGAGCTGACCCGCGTCTCCCTTAGGCAGTCCTTTGCTGCCCTCCGGTCGCCGTGTTGTAGCAACTCCCCCCTCCTCGAGGTTGGATCTACCACCACGCCATTCTTCCCACATGTCACAACAAGAGGCCATGTGATGTATTTCACCACCTTTACCTCCCCTTTCGGGTGGGTGTGGCCTCCGCAGGCTCTTTTCCCCCTAAAAGAATAGGAATTCGGGAATAAGACCCCCTTCCCTCGATGCGGTAAGGGCCCCGGCTGCTCTTGCTCTATGCCGAGAAAACATAGAGAGAAAAGAGGCCCAGCCAGGCTTGGCCCGTTCCCTAGTTGGGAGCATCACCTTGTTCCCCCCTAGGGTAACCAAAAGGATGCTGACGCTTTTTCGGGGCATTGGGGAAGAGTACATGCAGCCTGAACACAGTTGGTCGCTTGTGCACGTGCAAATACCTGCCCGCTTCTGTGTCAGCAGTACACTTACACGGCTCAGCGCATGGCGGGTTTTGAAGTGGACCCCTAGTGTCGCTTCTTCGACACGACGTCGAAGTGAGCGACAGACGGAGAATGTCTCGGTTACGTATGTAACCTCCGTTCCCTGATGGAGGGAACGAGACGTCGTGTCTTCCCGGCCACGTCGCTGAGCCGTGCCACTGAGGTGCCCGGTACACTCCCGGCTCCTCAGAAAAATCCTGAATGAACGAGCGTATTTCTCTCGCCTTTATATCCGTATCCGGAGGCGGAGTATGCAAATACTGTTCGCCAACTCTCATTGGCCTTTTTTTCATAGATCAGAGGTATCTTTCGGCGCTCAAGAGAGACCCCTAGTGTCGCTTCTTCGACACGACGTCTTGTTCCCTCCATCAGGGAACGGAGGTTACATACGTAGCCTAGACTTTTTTCTCAATTCCTGACATTTAATCGTAGAAAACATTCCCTGTCTTAGGTCAGTTAGTATAAGTACTTTATTTTTAAGAATGTGAAATAATAGAATAGTAATGAATAATAGAATAGAAAGAATTACTTATTTCAGCTTTTATTTCTTTCATAAAATTCTCAGTGGGTCAGAAATTTACATACATTTTTCTATTGGATTGAGGTTAGGGTTTTGTGATGGCCACTCCAGTTCCTTGACATTAGAGGTTTGCTTGTGGTCACTGTCCATTTGGAAGACTCATTTGTCATGAGCATTAACTTCCTGGCTGATGTCGTGAGATTTTTCACATGCTTCTCGGTTGGGATGGTGTTCTTCGGCTTGCAAGCCTCACCCATTTTCCTCCAAACGATGGTCATTATGGCCAAACTTCATCCCCATGGGCACAAACTGTAGGCTGGCTTTCTGAATTTAGTCTTTTTCCCCCATTGTTAAGTCAGACACCAGTTAAAATTTCCAAGAAAATAACAAATATATTAAATCTTTAGTTATCAGACATAGGAGAGAAAGAAAAGTTAAATTATAATTTTGCTAGGCGATGGCCTTCGTTGTCATTCTCAGTTTTCTCTATTTCTTCCTCATCATTCTCTGAAGCGCAGACTTACTCTTAAGAAAGTACATTTGCATGGTATATTTTAGCATACTGTAGCACATTAAAATAACGTCCCCTCCCCTAATAAAGGAAAAATATGTTTTTTCTAACAGAGATTATTACAGTAACTTGAAATCCATACAGTACTAAACTTTCTCAATATGCATTCTATACAGTCCTATATGTCATTTTCTTATAGTGTTCAAATGTTTGCTCTTCCTGTTTGTGTGAATCTTAGACCATAATTCTTCATCTTTTTTCAGTAATGTATATATTGGATCATGCTGTCAAATAAAACTTTTCCATATAAGAAGTACACTACATTTTGTTTTACTACATAACGCTATCTATCATTTTGAAGCTCATATTTAAACATTTGCATATATCAAGTATATATCATGATATCATGATCACATATCATGTTTTATGTGACACGTAGCAGAATATATATATATATATATATATATATATATATATATAGCAGATGAGACTGCTTTAAAATCAGTCTACAAACATAGCAAAGTTATACATCCTCAGAGACTAGACATCCACACTTCAGGTAACACATTTCACTGTAAATTTGATACATTTTTTTCTTCTATGTTTCATTTGAATGATAGTAGTGTCAATAGCAGTGTTAGCTAAACAGAGTTGAATTATAGAACTGCTGGATTTATATAAGATATTCTGAAGCCATTTAATTAGTGTGCGCTGCTTATTTGCACTTTGATTGGGAAGAGTGTGGATTGAATACATTTTGATGGATGATTAAATTGGTCTGAATTACCGGATACATTTACAGCTCTCTCTTTCCATCACAGTTGCAATATTATTTAAGCTTTTGTGAGCCACAGAGCTTAGAAGACAAACAAAATGGAAATGTATAACTCTACAGAGAACTCCACAACACCTGAAGGATCCACAAACTTCACAACTTATTCTATTAGGATGCAGAAATTTTAATTGTATGCGTTCGCCATCAATTTCCTGGTTGGTCTTCCTACACACTCGTATGTTATATGGCTCATCGTCAAAGGAACAAAAAGTGGAGTTGCATCAGGATTCTTCATCCTCAATCTCTCTGTCTGTGAGCTTGGGAACTGTCTGAATTCTTTGTTATTTGTACTGTTTGAATGGCATCCATTCATTATAAAATTAGCACTGGGTACGCAAGGATTTGGCATCACTGGTCGTCCTCTGTTTCAGTGTCTGATGTGTGTTGAGCGTTACCTGGCTGTGGTTCATCCTGTAACCTTTCTGAAGTACAAACCTCTCAGATACAGAGTGATGTGCTCCACTGCAGCATGGATTATTACTTTTGGATCCTGTTTTTGCATCTTGATGATTTTATTTTCAGGCAGCATTACTGGACATGCATGGTTCTTCTCACTGCAGTTCATACTCTTCCTCTCCATTCAGTTGTTTTGCCTTTTGGCTGTTCTCAGAGCTCTGAAGCAGTCAGGACCAGGAGAGAGAGGGAGAGAAAGAGAGGAGGAAAACCACATGAGGAGAAGAGCGTTTCATCTCATTCTAATAACTACTCTCAATGTAGTAATCATATATGTTCCAATCACTATCTCAGGACTCTGCACCATCATGACAAAACAATACATTCAGGCCATCTGGTTTCCTGCTTTGATTTTGTTTGTGCTGGCTGGTTTTGTGCAGCCTGTTCTTTATCTGCACCGTGCTGGAAAACTCTCCTGTCTCTGTTCCTGATAAATTCTTCAAATGTGATAGTTTACTATGTTATATTCCAAATTTCAATAAATGACAGTTTTTATTTTCGTTCATTTTTATTCCTCTAAATAAGGATTTATGAACATGTTAGTGTTTTCCTCTATCACGCAGTGATCTGTTTATTTAGAGACATTCAGCCGTATTGAAGTGAAAGGCAACCTAGCCTCATGAGAAGTCATAATAATAGGAGGCCTTAGAGATGGAGAAATCATAAGAAATCGTTTAAGTTGGATTGTACAAAAACATGTGACTTTTACTACCATAGAGAAAAATAATCCTACCATTGAACCATAAAGTCTACTCCCCTTACCCTCAGCCTAACCACAATTTTAATAGCAAAATAGCTTTTGTGTACCATGGAAGAAAGAGAAACATCGTGTTTTAGAAAGAGACAAGGGAAGTGCATTGCAAGTTACTGACATACATCAGTCATGTAGTATACAGCATAAATAAATATGGAATGAGTAACAAATGTTTTTTTTACAGATGTTTCCTTTCTTTAAAAGAAGGTTAGCAAAAATGTTATACCTGTATCAAATCATGTTTGTTGATTCGGTGGTGTTTATGGGAATAAAATCTGTACCTTTTTAGTTTTTGTCTGATATTAAAGTTCTTCAATAGTTCTTTCGATTTTGCTGTCACATAAAAATGATTTTAGGTCATTTTGATAAATGTTGTGTAAATGCAAATGCTATTTCAAAATCAAGTCATCTTAAACCTGTCACCTTTCCTACCCTTCACTGTTTGATTTGTGGCCGTCGTATCCCACAAATTGATTTTCATAAATGCATGTTTGGCATTTATGTAAGTAAAGAATCATGAGCCACCTAATGAACATTTTACACACAAATGTGACACAGAATAAACTATATCTGTAGTTTTGAAGCTCATATTTTGTATTTCAAATAGATTTATAGCTGGTGTTTTAGTGACATATTGCACGTACAGTCATTCACAGATATTCAGGATATAACACACAACACAAATTTGTATATACATCAGACTAACCATTCACTCTTCAGGTAACTAATTCCTCTTTCATATTGTAATCATTTTCTTTCCTGTTTCTGAGGAACAACAATTTCACTGTGGATGATTGGCATAGCATATTGCTAAGAGGTAAAGATTTGTTTGTTTCATCGAAGACAATACAGTTCGACTGAAAGACACTCTAAGGAAACTTGATGAAATATGATTACAGTTTATATATGAATTGAAGTTATGAATGGAAACAAAACGTCATTTGATTTGGTAGAAGTTAGTGTAGACTTTAAAATTTTGTTTGCTAACGTTCCCTGTATATGTAAGTCATTTAATGTTGGAGTGTTTTGATTATGTGAATTTAAACTAGGAACTGTTAAAAGTGACAGCCTAGAATGGATACCCTCAAATCTTGCTTGTATTGACATGTTTCATGCAGTCTGGATTACCTGGTAAATTTACACTTCTCACTTCCCAGAGGTCAGTTGCAATATGCATTTGTAAAAACACTTTAATAGTCTTATTTGCATTGACAATAATCAGTCTATTCTGTGTGTGTTTAGCAGATATGTTTGTGGTTGCTATGTTTTTGGAGTTTGTTTTTCCAATACAATCCTACAACAATGACTCTGTCAGCCTTACTTTTTTTCATTTTTTTTTTTTTTCATTTTGAGGCTGTCAGTCACTCTTCAGCTGTCAGTTCCTTTGAGTATTTGACTCACTGCCCCATCAAAAACAAGATTTCATAGATTAACACTGCATGACAAATGTGCTTTGGCGAACGACAGTGAAAATAAAGTCGTCTGAAGTTAGCCAATCAATTTTGGTCAAATTAAAACACTGAATAAAACAGTACAAACACATAGTAAAGACTGAAAATTAAAAACAAGAAAGGACATTGTCATGGTCAGAACATAATTTAGTTATTAAAGCAGGGGTTTACAAATATGGGTTGTCGTGGCATACATACAAAAAACTTGAACTTCATTTGTGATAAATTTGCATCACTTGAGCCAGTATCAATCTCAAACTGCACCTGTCAAAAAAAAATGAAGACACACCAACCTGATTTCATTTTAAACTCATAATAATGGACAAATCAGAATTTTGTTCCATGTATTTAGGATTTTCTACGCATGTGTCGCCACATGAGGTTCTGGAAAAATCCTTGATGCATTCTAGATGAACTTGTGCCGTACAAGTTTTTCACAGAGGTGAAAGTCGTAAGAACACATGAGTCATAACAGATGTTCTTAGTATATGGTTTATATGTCATTTGTATCTTACATGATTAGGGAGCATCCATATTAATTTAACCATGTATTGTTACCTGTGTCTTAGTCAAATGTTGGACTACAGTCTCTTAACCCTCAGAGGACCCACTGGGTCAATTTGACCCATTTAGATTTTAACACATTTCCGGCCTGAAACTTTATGACATCCTGGTACTCCTATCTTTACGAGGACTCTCCATAGAAATAATGATTTTTATACTGTACAAACGTCTATCACCTATCATCTATATGTCCTTCACCTACCCCTAAACCTAACCCTCACAGAAACCTTTTGGCATTTTTACATTTTCTAAAAACGTACGTTTTTCACAAACCCAAATGTGTGTTTTGAGACAAATGAAGAAATATTGCTAAATTACAAAATTGTGGTTTTGACGTAAATTTGCTGATGCCGAAAAACAAAATGAATGCGTTCATGACCTCAAGACTAGATTATTGTAATGCGTTACTGGGAGGATGTCCAGCAAGATCAATAAATAAACTTCAATTGGTTCAAAATGCAGCAGCCAGAGTGCTGACTAGAACCAAGAAATATGATCATATTAGCCCCATTTTATCATCGTTACATTGGCAACCTGTTCAATTCCGTATTAATTTTTAAATTCTGTTAACTACGTACAAATCTTTGAATGGTCCAGCTCCGCAGTACTTAAGTGACCTTCTACCATGCTATATTCCATCATGTTCATTACGATCGCACAATTCTGGCCTGTTAATAGTTCGTAGAATATCAAAATCCACAAAAGGAGGTAGGTCCTTTTCATATTTGGTTCCTAAACTGTGGAATAGTCTCCCTAACATTGTTCAGGATGCAGACACACTCCCTCAGTTTAAGTCTAGACTAAAAACTCATCTATTTACTCAGGCATACACCTAATTTATCCTCCAACCCATAATTAGACTGCTTTAGTTAGGTCTATCGGAACCAGAAACATTGATCATGATTTATAACTCTGCAATAAATTGAATGG
Source organism: Moxostoma hubbsi (assembly GCA_032164185.1). Lineage (NCBI taxonomy): Eukaryota > Metazoa > Chordata > Actinopteri > Cypriniformes > Catostomidae > Moxostoma > Moxostoma hubbsi. The sequence continues at coordinate 38,507,284 of JAVLUX010000001.1, forward strand.
AATCTATGCTAATATTATTTTATTTGTTTCCCTGTCTCAAACTCGAGACTCCTATCCTGAGGTCACCAGAACCAGCTAAATTTGTCTATCAAGACTATCAATTTCCAACAAAAATTGCCAACAAAAGCCTTCATCAGCCAATTAACAAGGACAATTGTTGCTGGATCCAGCAACATTCCTGCTTCGTGTTGGACTCCACTGCTACGTGTCTCTGAGTGATGATGACTAAATGCAGCCGGTGCCAGCCAAACATCACTTCAGTCTATTATGATGGACTTCAGAGGATGAAATGATACCAACTCCAACCATAAGACATGGGATACTTCATATGCCATCGTGGCAGAGGGGGCTTGGTCAAGTGTCTGTCTAGATCGTCCGCCGACCCCATCTTCTGTAACGCGGGCGGGGGCAAAGAGGAGCTGTGATCCGGGGTCGCGGCTGTGGCTGGAGCAGCCTCCTGGCTAAGGAGGCTCCAGATTGCATGCCGGTCCTCTGCTTGAGGCCACAGGATCTTGAAAAACCAACGATCTTGGTCTTGCCGGAGCTCAAGCAGGGTTTGTTGTTGGTTTTGATGTAAAGCAGCGAGGGACTGGAGGACCTGCGTCAACTGGGAGGACTCTACGGGGCGACTTCTTTCCATCATCTTGGAAATCTCCCGGGTTTCGGCACCAGTGTAACACTCTTAGTTCGGGCAATGGAAGGGTCAGGAGACAGCAAAGCAGATTTGAGGTGGATTTTTATTCTCTTCACTTTGTACAACCAAAACAACATGAATGTACTATCGAACAGGTCTCTTTCTCTCGAACTGCTGGCTATGTCGCCCTCTTATGCCGCTCTCCCCGTGATCACTGAAATCAGAAACAGGTGTTAGGCATAATTTAGCTCAGGTGTAAGCGCCCTACTGCTCTTTCTCTCTCCAGATGTACACTTGACCACGTCCCCGCTGCCACAGCCATTGTCTGAACCTTGGATTTAGGATGGACCTCACCGAACCTCACCGAAATGACTGGCCAGGTTGAACTGCGTTTCACATCCCTGATCTCTGCCTGCATCCCCTCGGTCTATTGATGGACTATGATACTATCAGTTGCCAACAAAAGCCTTCATCAGCCAAATACCAAAGGACAATGCATCTATGTGCACTTCAACAGTTTATACAGGATAGACTTCAAAGACTTTGTCACTAATCTTACAGTTCATACAACACAATTTTGTTTAAACACTGGATAATAACATTTAATTAGTTTACTAATGTAATCCATGACTTGTTCTACAGATAAATAAGTAATATTGGCATTATGTTCATGCTGTTTAGCCAGAGGGGAACTGTTCCCCAAAGCGAGACTTGACTCTCCCAAAGTAATTTTTCTCCATTAACAAACATCTTACGGACTTATTATGTGTTTTCATATCTCAAAACTCTTGCCATGTTTTAATTAGGACTGTGCATCACTGGTCGTCCTCTGTTTCAGTGTCTGATCTGTGTTGAGCGTTACCTAGCAGCGGTTCATCCTGCAAACTTTCTGAAGCTCAAACCCCTCAGATACAGAGTGATCTGTTCCACTACGGTCTGGATCATTTGTCTTGGGTCATGTTTGTGCAACATGTTTATTTTGGTCTCACAAAATGTTAATACACATGCATGGTTCTTCTCGTTGCTTTTCCGTCCTTTTCTTTCTATTCAGCTGTTCTGCTGTTTGGCTGTTCTCATTTCAAAACCTTATTTTTATTTATTTTTGCCAATAAAGTTATTTCATTGTTTCTAGTTTTAATGTGAAAATAACTATAAATAGGCTACAACTCTGCAACTGATCTCTGGTCCATTACATCACATACTGTAGACTAGCCTATAGTAAAACCACTAAAGATCATTATAAGTCATTTGTGGATAACTTAAGTAATATTCATGAGCCTTTGCTGTATTGTGCCGTCTCAAATAGCACGTCTGAGAACCCCCAACTGTCCTCACCACATTTTAAGACAAAGTGATGTCCATGATTTATTTATTTAATGGGAATTCTAGATCATGAGCTATCAAATATAGCTATCAAAATAAAGAAAATCCACATTGAAGTAAAATGCATTTTTCAATTCAAAAGTTTACATAGGTGGAACTATATGTCTTTTTGAACATCATTCTTTGTGCTTGAAATATTTGAACAAGCGATACAGTGTGTTATGTAACTTGCAGTATATGAAGCTACCTATGTGTGACCTTGTCACAGTTTTGAAGTCAGTCTCCAAATCACGGCACTGGGCTTTCAATACATTTAGAAAGACTGGACATTCACACTCCAGGTGACAAACTTTTAAAAAATAAATTATTAGTTTCTTTTCTGCTGAATTATATATAAAAATATCACTGTTATTGGGTATTGTACAAGGGTTGCATATATTTTAGATTAATTCCCTGGGGCTAAGCACTATTTATTTTGTCAAACTGAATAAACAGCTTACTTCAAACCAGTTCAAGGAAAATATGAAAATTTGATCAGGTTCTCCATATATATATATATATATATATATATATATATATATATATATATATATATGTGTGTGTGTGTTTGTGTGTGTGTGTGTGTGTGTGTCAAATCATGTTCTAAAGTCATTTAGTATTAAACTAGATTTTTGTTATGGGCATATTTGGGGTTTTGCATAGAATTACAAACACCTTTACATGTGTCAAAAATTTACATGCAGGCTACATGCAAGTCATACTGTTGAAATGCTCTTAAATGAATATTACAAACAAGAATTTATTGAAAATGTATTGTCATATTTAATTTATTTTTGTCCATTTAACTTAATTTTATTCAGTCCAATTTGTAAATTAACATTCTCTCTTTCCATAAATCACAGTTGCATTATCTATTACTGCAAATTTTGCAAGTTTGTGACCCAAGAAAACAAGAGGACAAAGAGGAAATGAATTTCTCGACAGTGAACTCCACCACACCTGAAGCATCCACCAATTCCACAACTCATTTCAGTGTGCTTATAAGTGTACAAATTTGTATGTTTAGCATCAATATCCTCTTTGGCCTTCCTACACACTCATATGTTATATGGCACATCCTGACAGGAACAAGAAGTGGAGTTGCATCAGGATACTTCAACCTCAATCTATCTGTTTGTGAAATTGTCAACTGTATAAATTGCATGATTGATATAATCACATATTGGTTTCCAAATCTCCCAATGGTAACAATGTTTTTATTAGGACTAGCCATCACTGGTCGTCCTCTGTTTCAGTGTCTGATCTGTGTTGAGCGTTACCTGGCTGTGGTTCATCCTGTAACCTTTCTGAAGTACAAACCTCTCAGATACAGAGTGATCTGTTCTACTGCGGCCTGGATCATTTGTGTTGGGCCATGTTTGTACAACATGCTTCTTTTAGCCTCAAAAAACATATATGCACAAACTTGGTTCTTGTTGTTTCAGTTCCTACCTATTCTCTCCATTCAGTTGTTTTGCCTTTTGACTGTTCTCAGAGCTCTGAAGCAGTCAGGACCAGGAGAGAGAGGGAGGGAGAGAGATGAGGAAAACCACATGAAGAGAAGAGCGTTTTATATCATTCTAATAACTACTGTGAACGTGATTATCCTATATGTCCCAATTAGTATCAGTGGATTGCTTTTTATTCTGACACAACAGGTTTTTTTGGCACCATGGGCCACTTCTGTGATTTGTTATGTTCTGGCTGGTTTTGTGCAGCCTGTTCTTTATCTGCACCGGGCTGGAAAACTCTCCTGCCTTTGTTCCTCGTAAAGCATACTTTGTGTGGGTGTTCATCTGGTGGTTGTTTATGGCTGTTCTTTACACTGTTGCTGTAAGTGTTTGACAGTTGTTTGTGATTAGTTTTTTATTTTTCTTAATTTCCTTCTTGGTTTTTTTTTAGGGTTTTTATTTTAATCGGGCATAAAATCCTTTCATAATAGAAAGATTGATTTATTTTTCTCATAATTTTGAAGTGTTCCTCACATGTAAAACACTTTTCACACACTTAATAAACCAGTAAAACACTTCATCAATGACCCAGCTTCAACTTTTTCCAAATTGTGGGTTGTCAGAGAGAGATGATTACGTTTAACTTAACGTCATATCACAAAACAACACACACACACACACACATATACACACGCATGCACGCACACACAATATTTTGTCTCTCATAATTTTTATTGCACTGTCTAAAAATCTTAATAGCAGTACTACCTGTGCTGGCCAGTTTCAGGTGTAGAAAGACTGTTTGGGATGACTGAACATTAATTCATTGACTGACAATGACTTTTTATATTTTTAATATAAATATGTTCATATAGTCTTATTTCTTATATTCTGCTAACATAATAATAAGAATACTTTTTGCATTATAACACTAATACATTTGAGCATATGTGGGCCCTAAGTGACATCTTACTATAAATAACACAAAATGCAAAACGCTAAATAATAATAATGATAATAAAATAATAATAACAATAAATTAACAAAAGTTAACAATAAATTAACAATAAATAATTATACAAATAAATGACAATAAATAACTTTATACAATGTAAATAAATAAATAAATATATCTTGCTTTGCGGGGCCGCCTGGTGGCTTGGTGGCTCTAAGTGGCCGCTTATAGTCATAAATGGCTCTGAAAAATAATGTCACTTATTTAAATGCCAAGTCAAGACAGTCGGTTAAGTCTGGTGCAGTTAAAACTCAAAATAGTACATTGCAATAAAACACTTAAGAACAAAACTAGACATGCTTTTTTTTTGTCTTCCCGGATTTCATTTGTGTGCATTATATTCCCCAAGACATTATTATTAAAATGAGCCTTTTTTCACTTTAATGGAAAGAGAATATTTCACAGAGGTTAACTTCTTTCTATTCAAATTTATACAGTTCAAACTATCAGCCCTTTTGAACCGTTTGTATATTGCCTTTAATTATTTGCATATCTTGGGTTTTACATGATGTCTAGCATATAAAGCCATGCACATATACTTGTGACAATTTTGAAGTCAGTCTACAAAACGCAGCACAGATTTAAAGCTATATTCATCCATAGAGACTGGGCATCTACTCTTCAGGTGACAAACGCCTCTTTTTGATTAATTGTATTGCTTTTCTGCCTCATCAATATCACTGTTTTCAGGATTCATGTTCTGAATCATTTAATATTGAAATGCAGTTCTATTCTGAATAGTTTGGATTTTGAGCAAAATTACTCTGTCATCACTTACACAAACCTGTATTAATTTCTTTCTTTTGTAGTACACAAAAGGAGGTATTATGCAGAATGTTAGTCTAAGTGACCACTAGGGTTGGCAATCATGAACGGGATCTTCTTCAGAAGTGGTTTTATTATTCTCATCAGATACATGTGAGGCTATTAATGGGTATTTCACATTTTTATACTTCTCTCATCCCACAGATATCTGTTGAAGTATTATTTGCCTATACTGTATATTTAAGCTTGGGAGCTGAGTAAACAAGCAAGAAGGAAATGAATAATTCCACAATGAACTTCACCACACCTGAAGCATCCACAAACTCCACAACTCATTCCATAATCACCACACTGGACATTTGTGTGTATAGCATCAATTTCCTGGTTGGTCTTCCGATACACTCCTATGTTCTTTGGCTCATCGTCACAGGAACAGGAAGTGGAATTGCATCAGAGTTCTTCAACCTCAATCTTTCTGTTTCTGAGATTGGCAACTGTCTGAATTGTTTGTTCTATGTACTGTCATTTTGGTTTTCACCTTTCATGAAATTAACAAAGTTTTCATTTGGACTTGTCGTCACTAGTCGTCCTCTGTTTCAGTGTCTGATGTGTGTTGAGCGTTATCTGGCTGTGGTTCATCCTGTGACCTTTCTTAAATACAAACCTCTCAGATATAGAGTGATGTGCTCCACTGCAGCCTGGATCATTTGTCTTTGCTCCTGTTTTGTCTACATGTTTATTGTGGTCTCTGAAAGCATTGTACATATGTGGTTCTTATCGATTCAGTTCTTACTGGTCTTCTCCATTCAGTTGTTTTGCCTTTCAGCCGTTCTCAGAGCTCTGAAACAGTCAGGACCAGGAGAGAGAGGGAGAGAGAGAACTAAGGAAAGTCACGTGAAGAGAAGAGCATTTTACCTCATTCTTATAACTACGGTGAACATGGTTATCATATATGTTCCAAATGCTATTTTAGGATTATTTACCATTGTGATCAAACAATACATTCATGCAGTTTGGTACACTGGTTGGATTTGTTATGCTCTGGCTGGTTTTGTTCAGCCTGTGCTTTATCTGCACAGGTCTGGAAAACTCTCCTGCCTCTGTTCTCAATAAAACCTTCAATTGTGACCTTTTACCAAAATTAAGCCAGTAAACCATATTTTTCTTATGATTGAATCACTCTGAAGCGACTTTATGCAGCTCCAAATTAAGTGTAAAGATAGAATGCTACATAAATATCATAGTACAAAATGGCAGTTTTGGCCAGTTTTGGCAATGACTGGGCCCTCCCTCAATGTAATTGTATGCACAAGCGGCAATATTAAATTATATATAATGTCTATAATGTATAATGTCTAAATTCTTACCGTTGCTAGAAAATACTGCATATGAAATGTTGTGTCGTAATTGTAGCTCTACCATAAACTATGCATCTCTTCCATGGTGAATTCTTTATTTATATATACATATATATATATATATATATATATACATTACACTATATCGTATAGGAAATCTCAGAAAACCATACTGAAGCCAGTCAAGCCAGCCAATGTTGTGCACCTAATGTAAATATTCAGTCCATGCAGCTGAACTCTTTTCTCCATCACAGCGATACTGTCAATTCTTCCTGGCATTAATGTAAGTGGCAATGCAATTAAAACAGGCAGAGACACAGAACATTTAATGAGAGCAAAGGGAAGAAAACATAGTGAGTAAAGAATTGTGCAGAGAAACAGCATGAAGCAACAGCAAAGGCCGAAAACATACTTTACGCACGTATATGAACGCAGATGCAAGCGCATAGCCACCGCATTGCCTATGTGTGGTCCCGTTGAACAAAGAAGGATATTGCTGCAAGCTGAGCCCCAAAAAGGGGTTGGCACTCCAAACCCCTAACAAAGATATAAAGAACCCCTACCCTAACTCTTTCCCTACGCCTAAATGTGTGTGGAATTAGCGCCCCTTTTTGGAATTGGTGCATCCTCCTTTTGGAGTAACCCCGCACCCTTCTGGAGTTATCCCGCTCTTTTTTGAAGATTCCGGCCTCATTTGGAGATCTCACGTCTGCATCAATACCTACTTGGTTTAACATACACACATGCGTTCTTGTGTTGTCGTGGCGTTAACAAACCTCGATACTGAAGGGGCTGGTAGAGTTACCTTTAAATGTCTTTGTCACTAAACTAGATGTGCTATTATTCAGGTAAACTGTTATATATATATATATATATATATATATATATATATATATATATTAGGGCTGTCGAATTTAACACGTTTATTAAAAATAACACGTCAAAAAAATTTACGCAATTAATCGCCAATACCCTCAGACAGTAATAAGGAAGATTCCTGAGAAATGCAAGCTTGGAGTACCGCTTGTTTACTCCAGAGGGCAGTAAGTGAAACTTCATCTGTATGGCAATGGGCAGTTTATATAGTGAAGAAAACAACCCTTCAACAGGCAGTACAACACAAACATGCGTCACGTTCTTGCATTCAAAACACTTGATGGAGCGCAAAATCGAACTAAGAGATCTCAAGATGTGTTCTAAGTATTAAAATATATTTAATTTGACATTGTGACCTAAATATTTTACGTTTAGACCCAGATGGAGTGGTGGTAGTGTAGTGTGCTAAAGCACATAACTACTAATCAGAAGGTCACTGGTTCGATCCCCACAGACACCATCATTGTGTCCTTGAGCAAGGCACTTAACTCCAGGTTGCTCCAGGGGGATTGTCCCTGAAATAAGTGCACTGTAAGTCGCTTTGGATAAAAGCATCTGCCAAATGCATAAATGTAATGTAAATGTAATGAGAAGCTACACAAGCATGTCTGATGCAGGTTTAAATTGTTGGGTCCTTAAACAAGCCCTCATAATAAACTGTGAAATGGGTTGCTGTGAACTGTATGCCAATGATTGGATTATGATCAATAATATGGTTGTAAACAATACATTGTATTCTAAAGCCATGTTTTGTATTGTCTTATCAATCGTTCACTGTTCTGCCACTTGAATGTAATGCATTTTAATTATCTGAATATATATTGTCTTTCAATTACATACTCAGCAATATTCTCTTCAAACTGTTGTGAGTATCTGGCTAGAAAGAGAAAACTCACTGAAGAAGTTGAAATTTCACATTAATCCTGCTATAATGGCCCTTGTGGAAACATTGAGAATGCAATGCATACTAGTGATATATTTTGCAAAGCAACTACGCACACATGTCTTCATTCATGTACATAAGTATATTTTGACCTTAATAGTATTTCATGGATTGGCCATATCCAGCAAGATAGTGCAAATCCCATACAAAGTACATAGAGTATTTACAGCAGATTCATTTCTTTCAAATTTGCCAATTTTCTCTACTTTCCTGGGATTCGGTAATAATTCATTCCCCCAGAACTTATGAAGTGGTCGTTCACTAAAGTTAAATGTTGAAAGCTTTCTGCAAGATATTGATATGCCCATTATAATGAATTAAAAGTGTTAAAAAAAACACCGTCTATAATTTTTGGTCATTTATATAAATATTTGTTTGTGTTCCTTTTCTGAGAAAGAAATTTTACCAACAACACAAAAAAAAAAACATGATTTTTTTTTTATTTTTTTAAATAAAATAAAAACAGGCTTTAAATGGTTTGTCCCTCAGTCTGAACTCAACCTCGTCATACCAATCATTTTCAGCCCATAAAAATTGTGACATTAATAATAAGAAGTGACATCATTCAGCTGTCTTCAGCAGCATGGTACAGAAACAGCTTAGACATATTATAATCTGTTTTCATATTGTGAAGTGTGCTATGGTGAGATGGTATGGGCAAGCTCAACAACTCAACCCTGTCACATGAAATTAAGATATTAAATCAGTACTTTTCAATATGATTTTTTAAATCCAGTGGGCTAAAGCACATAACTGTAAATCAGAACTGTTCAGAAGGTCACTGGTTCGATCCCCACAGCCACCACCATTGTGTCCTTGAGCAAGGCATTTAACTCCAGGTTGCTCCGGAGGGATTGTCCCTGTAATAAGGGCTCTGTAAGTCGCTTTGGATAAAAGCATCTGCCAAATGCATAAATGTAAATGTAAATGTAGTTAAATTATAATTTTACCAAACTGATATATTACCGAATCCCAGGAATGACCCAATTGCCACTTGTGGATTTTTTATTTACGCTGAATTGTCTCTGTCCTCTAAATAAATGTTATTTATGTTATTAACATGCTTATGTTCCTCTGTCATTCAGCGCTCTGTTAATTTATAGACATTCACCACCTCAAACTGACCTGCTTGTGCATCAAATATTTTATAGTCCATTTGCATATGCATTAAGACTATTCTGTGTCTTTATCAGATTTAATTGTTATATGGGGGCATATAATGAGTTATCAAAGAGGTTTTTCCATTAAACTTGAAATCCTTTCATAATATAAAGACCTTTATATTATTTTCTCTCTCATCGTTTTTTTAATATTCCACAACTCATGTACAACACATCCCACACACATTCAACACTTCAGTTAAACACCTTATCAATGACCCAACGTCACCTTTTTCCCTGAAGGTTGCCACAATGATTGCTTTAAACACCCTATCACAACGCAGAAATGTTTTCCCCTCTCTCATTATTTTTACAAGCTTGGGGTAAAATTTGCATATCAGGTGTATAATGTGTGACACCTGTGGAAGCCCTGTTAGGCTATGAAGACTTTTTGGTAAGACAGGATACTCCCTGATCAGGTAATATATGCAACTTATTTTTTAAATTTTTCCTTATAACTATTTAAATCCTGCTGGTGTCTATCTCTGTCAGTTAATAAACGTTGTGTGTTATGTGGCTCAGTGCACAATTTCAAAGTCAGAGAAGTTTGTTGCAATTGAAATTAAAGGTATGCAAGATTAAAAATAATACAAAATAATGCAAAACTGTTCATAGAAAACAATTTAGTTTTAACCTAAAAAATGTCCCTCTGTTGATTCAGTATCTATCTCCCAAGGGCAAGTTTTTGTGGGTAAAGTTAAAGGCATTCGCTATTGAATAAAATTGGGCAGAGCTTTATTTATTTAATTGGAAAAATTGACAATTCAAAGTCCGTTCAAGAAAAATATGATGGAAATTATGATTTTGCATGTAAATGTTGTCTATAAAAGTATTTAATTACTTAATTTTAAAGTACTTAATTTTGTGAAGTGATTTAATAATGGTGTGTTTTGGTTATTTGGATTTAAATTGGGATCTTTGTGGAAATACAGGCTGGACCGTGTATACCGAATGTGTTGAAATCTCACTTATGTTGAGCAGATTAACAGAATTTACTGGTTCATACTTACTGGTGTACTGTTTCCATAGATCACAGTTGCAATATTATATACTACAGGCCTATGTTTTGTGAGCTGCTGGGCTGAGAAGACAACCAATGAAGAAATGAATTACTCAACAGAGAACTCCACCACACCTGAAGCATCCACAATCTGCACAACTGATTCCGTTGATCTTATGGAAAGTTTGGAAATTTGTCTGTACAGCATCAATTTCCTGTTTGGTCTTCCCACACACTCATATGTTATATGGCTCATCGTCACTGGAACACAAAGTGGAATTGCATCAGGATTCTTCAACCTCAATCTCTCTGTTTGTGAGATTGGCAACTGTCTGAATAGTTTCATCTTTGCATTGTCAATGTGGTTTTCATGTCTCACGACACTGGAATACTTTTTATTAGGACTAAGCATCACTGGTCGCCCTCTGTTTCAGTGTCTGATCTGTGTCGAGCGTTTCCTGGCAGTGGTTCATCCTGTAACCTTTCTGAAGTTCAAACCTCTCCGATATAGAGCAATCTGTTCCACTGCTGCCGGGACCATTAGTTTTGGCTCCTGTTTCATCTGCATGTTTACTATAGATTCACACAAAAAAAACCATACGTGGTTCCTCTCACTGCAGTTCGTATGCTTCCTCTCCATTCAGTTGTTTTGCCTTTTGACTGTTCTCAGAGCTCTGAAGCAGTCAGGACCAGGAGAGAGAGGGAGAGAGAGAGAGGAGGAAAACCACATGAAGAGAAGAGCGTTTCATCTCATTCTAATAACTACTGTGTCCATGGTTATCCAGTATGTCCCATATACTATCTCAGGATTCGTTACCATTCTCAAACAACATATTTCGCTGCTGGATTACATTGCTTTGATTTGTTATGTGCTGTCTGGTTTTGTACATCCTGTACTCTATCTACACAGGGCTGGAAAACTCCCCTGCACTTGTTCCCCAAATAAACTTTGACAATTGTGATACGCATCAATAACTTATATAATTGTGTGTGTATACATGCTGTATATATACAGGTTTATCTACACGGCTGTACTCGGAAGTGCTGATTTAGGGCCATATAGCATGATTGTGAGTGTGCTATTGCTTATATACAACAATTCAATGAACAAGTCAATTTTAAAAAATGTTTTTTATGATGTCCATAAAAAGGGCATTTGTGCATGGAACTACTTTCTTACAAGATGTATCAGAGTCTGCTGTTGGTTCAAACCAAATGATGCGTCCAAACCTTTAAAAAATGTCACTTTAGAACTAGTATCATGCTTGGGCTGTATCTAACAAGTTATTGGAGAAACAAGGGTGTGTGTGTGTGTGTGTGTGTGTGTGTGTGTGTGTGTGTGTGTGAGAGAGAGAGAGATAGATAGATAGAGAGAGAGAGAGAGAGAGAGAGAGAGAGAGAGAGAGAGAGAGAGAGAGAGAGAGAGATTGACCATGTGTGATCACCTTTTGCCACTCCCAAGCAGAGATGCTGTACTGTATTAGTCAGCTTTCTAAAGATAATAGCATTTTGGTCAAATACATCCTATTTTCTCTGTGGAAAAATAGCCATCCAAGCAGGGGTTTCCTCCCTATTTCACGGTAGCTGGTGCACAAAAGTCTTTCACCGCGATCTCCTCTGCCATTTTGAACAGTACGTACTCTCCAATGTGGGAACTCCGGTAAGAGGAAAGCGCCAGTTTTATGTAATTATTCAGTCTGTTGTGTCTCTCAGTTGTGATGAGTGTTAATGCTATAGTTGTTATAGTTTAAAGCCGTTTAAAAATATTTCCTAGCTTTAGTAGTGTACATGTAATCCAAGCGATCACGTAGTGCTGATGAATGAAAACATTGATTGACGCAGATCACTTTACGTCACCATCTGGCTAAAATTCATAATGTCAAAAAATAAATGTAAAGAGACACATATACAGTAGCTCCTAACACATATTCAATGCTCTTACACTTTAGTTGAGAACGGCATGAACAGAAGCGGCGTGACACACACACACAGTGAAGTCCGAGTGCTGTTGTACTGAGACATCAGTAATCATGGAACATCTCTCATCCAATCAGATTCGAGGACCAGAACTAACTGTTGCCTGTCTGTCTGTTTGTCTGTCTGTATGTCTATCTATCTGTCTGTCTACCTACCTACCTACCCACACACTGATCAACCACAATATTAATACCACCTGCCTACTCGTGCTACCAAAACAGTGCCAGTTCTGTTCGAACCAGTCTGGCCATTCTCTGTTCAACAATGCATTTCTGTCCACAGAACTGCCACTCACTGGATGTTTAAGGCACCATTCTGAGTAAATACCGAGACTTTGTGCATGAAAATCCCAGGAAATCAGCAGTTACAGAAATACTCAAACCAGCCCATCTGGCACCAACCATCCTGCCACGGTCCAAATCACTGAGATCACATTTTTTTCCCATTCTGGTGATTGATGTGAAAATTAACTGAAGCTCCTGACCCATATCTGTGTGTGATTTTATGAACTAAACTGCTGACACACAATTTGCTGATTAGATAATCGCATGGATGATTTTTGGTGTCAGATGGGCTGGTTTGAGTATTTCTGTAACTGTGGATCTCCTAGATTTTCACACGTAATAGCCTCGAGAATTTACTCCAAATGGTGCCAAAAGCAAAAAACATCCAGTGAGCAGCAGTTCTGCATATGGAAAGTTCTTGTTGACGAAAGCAGTCAACAGAGAATGGCTAGACTGGATCGAACTGATAAAGTCTGCAATAACTCAGATAACCACTCTGTACAATTGTGGTGAGAAGAATATCATCTCCGAATGCTATTCTGAAATGCGTGTTGGTGCTGTTTTGGCGTCATGAGGGGGACCTACACAATATTAGGCAAGTGGTTATGCTGTGGCTGATCGTTTTGTGTGTGTGTATATATATATATATATATATATATATACACACACACACACACACACACACACTCTAGAGACTGTTGTGTGTGAAAATCTCAGGAGATCATCAGTTACAGAAATACTCGAACCAGCCCATCTGGCACCAACACTCATGCTATGGTCTAAGTCACTGAGATCATTTTTTTCCCCATTCTGTTGGCTGATGTGAACATTAAACTGAAGCTGATATCGGCATGATTTTATACATTACACTGCTGCTACATGATTGGCTGATTTGATAATCACAGGAATAAGTAGATGTACAGGTGTGTGTGTGTATATATATATATATATATATATATATATATATATATATATATACATATATATATATACACACACACCTGTACATCTACTTATTCCTGTGATGTCTTTTTCATTGGGTGATACCAGTTGTGTTTACAAAACAAGCATCTTTGTATCTTTACACTGGCAAGTTCAAGCAGGTCTGTGTGCCACCTCCAAATTGTGTGTGAAGGTACTTTATAATAATGCATAAAAGTAGCACTGAAAAATGCCACTCTGATGCATCTTTGTTTGCGTGTAAATGAAATGCTGCATCAAAGCCACTGTAAACCTTGCCGTTGTCATGACACCAACTGCATGATTTGTTTTCTGTCAGCTCTGCAGTACAATTAACAAAGGTGGCAATGTTGCATCATAAATGTTACATATGAGTGTGTGATGCATTGTTTCCTGTAATTGTGCTTCCTTTGTTTATCAGATATGTTTGTTGCAAGTGGTTGCTATTAGTATGTTATTTGTTTTTCCAATAAAACATGCAGATATTTAATGTAGCACCTGCCAGTTTCAAATGTAGAAAGATTGTTTGGGAAGACTGAACATTTACTGCTGACAATAACTTGTTTGAAATTTCAGGGAAATATTTAATGCTAATACTAATGTGTTTTACCCCTTCAAAAATAATATTGAATTATAATCCTGTTTTGTCATGGTCAGTATATAAAGGACAAGGTTAATTTATTAAAATGCTGTATAAAACTTTGATTTTTTAAAATAAGCATAAATCTGGGTTATAGTGAGGCACTTACAATGGAAGTGAATGGGGCCAATCTGTAAACATTAAAATACACAGTGTTTCTAGGTATAGCCACATAACGTAAACAATATGCATGTTAACATGATTTTGTTGTGATAATATCACTTACCTTTTCTGTGCAAATTTATATCTAATTTTAATACAATCTAATCCTGAAAAACAAACTTTGAAACAACTTTACAGCTAAAAACATATGATTTTTAACAGGACAAATAATGAAAGTGCGTTTAAGAAATTGTAAGCTTCAAATGTATGCCTTTAAACCCTCAAAAAATTAATAGATACTGTAAATAATGGCTAGGTGTGAATGTGAGTGTGAGTGTGTGTCTGTATATGTGTGGCCCTGCGATGGACTGGCGACCTGTCCAGGGTGTACCCTGCCTTTCGCCCAATGTTAGCTGGGATAGGCTCCAGCCCCCCGCGACCCTGTACGCAGGATAAGCGGTTGACGATGGATGGATGGATGGATGTAAATAATGGCCACATTCACCTGCCTAGCTGTAACATGGATTTGGCAATAATTAACAATATTTTTCATACTGCATTTATTAATCTTTGTTAATGTTAGTTAATAAAAATACTATTGTTAATTTGTTCATTTCAGTTCACAGTGCATTGACTAATGTTAACAAATACAGCTTTTGATTTAAAAAAATGTATTAGTATATGTTGAAATTAATATGAACTTAGATTAACATATGCTTAATAATTATTGTTCATAGTTAGTTCATGTTAACTAATGTTAACAAATAGAACCTTATTGGAAAATGTTCCCAACTATTTTTTATTAATTTTTTAAGAAAAAAAGTTAAATGTATTTTTGTGGTCATCAACATTGTGTCGCAAATGCTGTTGATTGAGCTTTACTTGTAATAAACTCTGAATATTCCTTTAAAATGAGCCTTTTCATTTATTTCATTGAAAGAATATACATTCCGCATACAGCTAAACTACTTTCTATTCAAATGTATTCAAAGCTATGTCTTTTTTAGCATTTTTATATATTGCTTTTCTATATTTGCATTGTTTGGGTTTTATGTGACATGTAGAATAAGAAGCCATGCATGCACAGTATCGCTGTGGCAGCTCTGAAGTCAGTCTACAAAACACAACACAGAATTTACAGAATATTCATCCACAGAAACTGGGCATCCACCATCAGGTGACAAAATCCTCTTTTTGATTAATTAATTAATTAATTAATTAGATTTTTCTGCCTCAACTATGCTACAACGTAATTAGTACATGAGTGTTATGGGCATGTTAGAATGAAAAGCTGTTAAACAAAAGTGGGATGAGCTCTATTTGTTTCATATAGCACATTACAGTATAATATTTTAGCCTATTTTTAAGATTTATCCATTTCAATTAAATAACAAATTTCCATCTAATTGAATTGAATAGTCTTGGAGAAAATGTCATTAATAAAACTTGCATTTTGTAAGATTTATACATTTTATTTAGTTAAAGATTAAAGATTATTCAACTGAAATGGATAAATCTTAAAAATATGCTAAAGTGCAGGTATTTAAGGATATATGATCGCAAATCACTTATTAACCTTTTCTGTGTAAATTTATATCCAATTTTACAACTTTGTTGCCATGACGACATAACAGCCTAAACCCGAAAACATTAAGAAATTATGATTTAAACAACATTGCAGCTCAAATAATACACAAGTTTTAACAGAAGAATGAATGTAATTGCTTTTGAAATAACAAGCTTCTCATTTCTGCCTTTAAACGCTCCGTAAATGGGCCCCATTCACTTCCATTTTAAGTGCCTCACTGAAACTTTGATTTTTTTTTTTACATTTTTAAAGAAAAGTAGGGATGACCTGATTTTTTATTATTTATTTATTTATTTATTTTTAGGAGGAAATGAATACTTCTACACTGAACTTTACTACACCTAATGAATCGACAAACTCCACACCGGAATTCACAGGACTAACCAATCCGGACATAGGTTTATATTGCATCAATTTCCTGTTTGGTCTTCCTACACATTCCTATGTTATTTGGCTCATCGTCACAGGAAGAGGAAGTGGAGTTGCATCAGAGATCTTCATCCTCAATCTCTCTGTTTGCGAGATTGTTGACTGCCTGAATAGTTTGTTCTATGTACTGTCATTTTGGTTTCCAAGTCTCATGTCATCAGCAACATTTTTTGAAGGCTTTTCCCTCACTGGTCGTCCTCTATTTCAGTGTCTGATGTGTGTTGAGCGTTACCTGGCTGTGGTTCATCCTGTAACATTTCTTAAATACAAACCTCTCAGATATAGAGTGATGTGCTCCACTGCTGCCTGGATAATTACTCTTTGCTCTTGTTTGGTCTGTGGATTTACTTTGGTCTTAGGCAGCATTGTACATATGTGGTTCTTATCGATTCAGTTCTTACTGGTCATCTCCATTCAGTTGTTTTGCCTTTCAGCCATTCTCAGAGCTCTGAAACAGTCAGGACCAGGGGAGAGAGGGAGAGAGAGAACAAAGGAAAGTCACGTGAAGAGAAGAGCATTTTACCTCATTCTTATATCTACTGTGAGCATGATAATTATGTATATTCCATATACTATCTCAGGATTCTTTTCCATTGTGACCCAACAGAACATCTTTGCATTTTGGTTTATTAGTTTGATTTTTTATGTGCTGGCTGGTTTTGTTCAGCCTGTTCTGTACCTGCTTAGCACTGGAAGACTCTCCTTTATCTGTTCACTATAAAACCTGCAGTTGTGACCTTTTATTAAATTACAACCCTTCTCACATCCAAAGAGTCAAATACTGCCACTTGCGAAAGAGTCCAGTGCGTCAACAGGTGGACGCCAAAAGCTGATGCGAAGGGAATCAGATTTTTATCATTGTCCAATTATATTTTGGGGTAGAATTTTGTCATTCTGACATATGTTAGGGTATGATTTTCATTATGTATGAAATCAGCCACGTTTATTCCCAATGGTAATGCTTAATCAGCAGCATGTATTATTTTACAGTGGTTAATGTTTAATCCGTTATTTTATATACACATTCTGCTCTGCTGAAGTGACCGGTTCAGTTCCGGTAGTATTTCACGCATTCCGACCCAAAAGTAAGTTTTTATTTTACTGCCCCCCGGCGTATGACTTACTTGGGATGGGCGGATCGATACTAAAGTACTGATACTTCCGATACTGATATGGTATCAAGACTATATCGATCCTCACATAAAAATATTGATTCTGACGTGTTATTTATTGATTTATTTTTACAAGGGATCTTATTATTTAGATTGCATGAATTTGAATGCGTCTCATAAGCTTTGAAAGTGGAAAAAATGGATTATATATGCGAATTGTTGTATGTCACTGGAAATATTTTTTCTTCCGCTCATCTTGACATGCAGAAATGCTAAATACACCAGCTGTCACGATTCACTGTTGTCTGGCCTGTGTTTCTCCCCTGTCATCTGTTCCCGGACTACACTTCCCATAATTCCCTGCTCGGATCACCTCCAGCTGTTTCCCATTGTTCCTCACCTGTGTACTGACTCTGCCTGGAACAATGGGGAACAGCTGGAGGTGATCCGAGCAGGGAATTATGGGAAGTGTAGTATCAGACAGCGCTCACCCTTTCAGTCATAGCGCTCGTTAAAGGGAACAATGTTTTCCTGAGGTAATGACAGAAAAACAGCATCTGGAGTTCTTCACACTAAGTAATAACAAACCTAGAGGTGACATGTATTATAATGGGCTTTTTTGACAATTTTACAGGTTTATTTAAATTCAGAGTTGTTAAAACACTGATAATGATCTTTAATCCTCATTAATAAATTATACCCTTATGAAAACTACCCATGGATTTACTGTAGTAAAATTGTATGTAACCTAGTAACCAGGTTTTGATACAATGAACCATAGTTTTACTACACCATTACTGTAGTATCCATATGGTAACTTGGTTTTAGTAATAGTAACCATATAATAATATCTATGGTTAATTTTGAGGTTTTATATGTGGTTTATACTTAGACATTTTTAAAGCAGCCTAAAAATTTTCTGTTTAGGCCCATAAATATATGAGGTATCGGTTTTGGTATCGATATCGGCGAGATTGGCCTAAAAGTACTTAGTATCGGATCGAAAAGAAAATAAGCGGTATCACCCATCCCTATGCCTTAAACATTCAGCTCTCGACTCGTTAGTAACAAATAAAATAAAAAAACACCGCCACGAGAAGGTGTCAGCACGACGTCAAACACCATTGGCTCTCACGTGTCTTGTGACCGATTACGATGAGCTCAGGTTCGGATGTATCTTTTGAATGAGATATGTGACCGGTATTGGCCTTCACGGAGGGGGAAGATTTTCAGCAATTAAACTCTTCGGTTTCACTCTGTTCCACGCACAATGCTAACGTATTTTTTGGAATTATTATAGTGCTTTTGTATCATTTTTATTTTAAATGAATGATTGTGATAGTACTTTTATCTGCTTATGTCTTTAATATTGTTGATAATTTGTTAGGTTTAGGCATAATGATTGGGTCGGGTGTAAATTACAATTATTGTAGCTAAATTTACCCAACCCCATACCTAAACGCAACCAATTATCAATTATGTTAAACACAAAACATAACTCATGAGTTATATAGTTGATAAGTTTAGTTAGGTTTAGGAAAGGGGTTGAGTTAGGGGATCTAAAATAAGCAGTATGTTCATGTAATATGACCACACTAATATATGTATAAGTACAATAAAACATATTGTGGTTAAACATATGAATATTGGCAGTGACACCTCCTTTTTAGACTGCCCTCTGCGTGCATAGGACACGTGGCGTCTGTAGATTGACGCACTGGGCTCTTGCACAAGCGGCAGTATTTCACGCCTCGGGAGTGAGAGCGGGTTGTAAATTAAGTTGTGAACCTTCTTTTACTTATTTATAACTTTTTATTTGATTGTATTGGAAAATATCAACTGTTCTCTGTCTCATTCCTCTAAATATGTATATGGTTTTTGGTGATGTAACAATCAACAGAATTCTTTATTTATTTAGCATGAACGGGTAATTTTGAGAAGAAAATGAACTTCATACTTCACACAAGAAGATACCAAACATAACACCATCAACAATAAAAACGGTGTAATTCAACTTGCAGTGAAACAGTGAAACTGTGCAAACACATTAATTATTCAAGCCCATTGCACATTTGGAACGCCAGCTTAGAAAAGTTAAATAAAATGTACTTAATTTATTTACCAGTGAAACTTCCTAAAATTTATGAAATAACATGACACTGATTTCTCTCATAATTCACTCACTCTCATGCCATCCCAGATGTTTCATCTGCTGAACACAAATACATTTTCTTTTTAAGAATATTTCAGCTCTGTAGTTCCATAAAATGCAAGTAAATGGGTGCTAAATGTGTGAAGCTCCAAAATCCACATAAGGGCAACATAAAAGTACTCCAGACAAATCCAGTGGTTAAATCAATGTCTTCTCTTATAGGTGTGAAAAACAGATCAATATTTATGTACTATTTTTTTACTGTAAATTCTCCTCCCTGCTTGGTCAATCTCCACATCAGTTTCACTTTCACAGTCTTCTTCTGTTTTTGGTGATTCACAGTCTAAATGCATATCACAAACTACTGGGCAGAGAGAAGAATTTATGATAAAAAAAAGTCTTAAATATTGATCTGGTTCTCACCAACACCTATCATTTCATTTTTTAACAAATGGCTTTAACTACTGAAGTAATTTGGCGCTGTGACACACACGCACGCGCGCGCACGCATGCACGCACGCGCTGCTATCGTAATACACACGTCTTTTGCATTTATGTAAATGAAGTAAGGTGTCTATTATGGTTTTATGTGTTTTTGTTCATGTATTTAATTTTGGTAAATTAGTTCAATGCCATGTTTCTTCCTGTTTCATTGTCATGTGACCTTGTCATGTGTTTCCCATGTTCTTGTGTCTTGTCCCCATTGGTTCATTGTTTAATTAGCTTGTTAGCAGTCTCGTTATCTTGTTTAGAGTTCTGTGTGTTCATTGGTTATCATTGTCAGGTGTGCTTCCAAGTCCAAGTATTTAGCCCTCATGTTTGCCATTGTCGAGTATCGTTAATGTATCATTGTTGGTGTGCAGCATGTCATGTTTATGTTTGGTCTCACGTTTGGATTCATTTTTGGGATATTCATCATGCAAATACAATGCACTTGGGTTTTTCGCCCATCATCGTCGTCTCTTCGTTTACCTGTTGCCAGCCTCGTTACAGTGTCCTAGAGCTTTAAAAAAAATTCTAATAATAAAAAAAAAACAATTCTTCATTAAGGGAAATGGCTTTTTTTTTCCTGTCCAGTGGTTTACTTTGACTATTTGTCTTCCTGAACCTGATTATTTTAATCAAATATATGTATATCTGGTGTTTTATATATAACGCAAAGCATATGAAGCCATGCACATATATTCTTGTGAATGCTTTGAAGTCTGTCTACAAAATGTGATACAGAAATGTATATCTTAGCTGTAACATGGATTTGGCAATAATTAACATTTTTCATACTGCATTTATTAATCTTTGTTATTGTTAGTTAATAAAAATACTATTGTTAACAAATGCTTAATAATTATTGTTCATAGTTAGTTCATGTTAACTAATGTTAACAAATAGAACCTTATTGGAAAATGTTCCCAACTATTTTTTATTTATTTTTTTAAGAAAAAGTTAAATGTATTTTTGTGGTCATCAACATTGTGTCGCAAATGCTGTTGATTGAGCTTTACTTGTAATAAACTCTGAATATTCCTTTAAAAAGAGCCTTTTCATTTATTTCATTGAAAGAATATACTTTCCGCATACAGCTAAACTACTTTCTATTCAAATGTATTCAAAGCTATGTCTTTTTTAGCATTTTTATTTATTGCTTTTCTATATTTGCATTGTTTGGGTTTTATGTGACATGTAGAATAAGAAGCCATGCATGCACAGTATCGCTGTGGCAGCTCTGAAGTCAGTCTACAAAACACAACACAGAATTTACAGAATATTCATCCACAGAAACTGGGCATCCACCATCAGGTGACAAAATCCTCTTTTTGATTAATTAATTAATTAGATTTTTCTGCCTCAACTATGCTACAACGTAATTAGTACATGAGTGTTATGGGCATGTTAGATGGAAAAGCTGTTAAACAAAAGTGGGATGAGCTCTATTTGTTTCATATAGCACATTACAGTATAATATTTTAGCCTATTTTTAAGATTTATCCATTTCAATTAAATAACAAATTTCCATCTAATTGAATTGAATAGTCTTGGAGAAAATGTCATTAATAAAACTTGCATTTTGTAAGATTTATACATTTTATTTAGTTAAAGATTAAAGATTATTCAACTGAAATGGATAAATCTTAAAAATATGCTAAAGTGCAGGTATTTAAGGATATATGATCGCAAATCACTTATTAACCTTTTCTGTGTAAATTTATATCCAATTTTACAACTTTGTTGCCATGACGACATAACAGCCTAAACCCGAAAACATTAAGAAATTATGATTTAAACAACATTGCAGCTCAAATAATACACAAGTTTTAACAGAAGAATGAATGTAATTGCTTTTGAAATAACAAGCTTCTCATTTCTGCCTTTAAACGCTCCGTAAATGGGCCCCATTCACTTCCATTTTAAGTGCCTCACTGAAACTTTGATTTTTTTTTTTACATTTTTAAAGAAAAGTAGGGATGACCTGATTTTTTATTATTTATTTATTTATTTATTTTTAGGAGGAAATGAATACTTCTACACTGAACTTTACTACACCTAATGAATCGACAAACTCCACACCGGAATTCACAGGACTAACCAATCCGGACATAGGTTTATATTGCATCAATTTCCTGTTTGGTCTTCCTACACATTCCTATGTTATTTGGCTCATCGTCACAGGAAGAGGAAGTGGAGTTGCATCAGAGATCTTCATCCTCAATCTCTCTGTTTGCGAGATTGTTGACTGCCTGAATAGTTTGTTCTATGTACTGTCATTTTGGTTTCCAAGTCTCATGTCATCAGCAACATTTTTTGAAGGCTTTTCCCTCACTGGTCGTCCTCTATTTCAGTGTCTGATGTGTGTTGAGCGTTACCTGGCTGTGGTTCATCCTGTAACATTTCTTAAATACAAACCTCTCAGATATAGAGTGATGTGCTCCACTGCTGCCTGGATAATTACTCTTTGCTCTTGTTTGGTCTGTGGATTTACTTTGGTCTTAGATAGCATTGTACATATGTGGTTCTTATCGATTCAGTTCTTACTGGTCCTGTCCATTCAGTTGTTTTGCCTTTCAGCCGTTCTCAGAGCTCTGAAACAGTCAGGACCAGGAGAGAGAGGGAGGGAGAGAACAAAGGAAAGTCACGTGAAGAGAAGAGCATTTCATCTCATTCTTATATCTACTGTGAGCATGATAATTATGTATATTCCATATACTATCTCAGGATTATTTTCCATTGTGACCCAACAGAACATCTTGGGATTTTGGTTTATTAGTTTGATTTTTTATGTGCTGGCTGGTTTTGTTCAGCCTGTTCTGTACCTGCTTAGCACTGGAAGACTCTCCTTTATCTGTTCACTATAAAACCTGCAGTTGTGACCTTTTATTAAATTACAACCCTTCTCACATCCAAAGAGTCAAATACTGCCACTTGCGAAAGAGTCCAGTGCGTCAACAGGTGGACGCCAAAAGCTGATGCGAAGGGAATCAGATTTTTATCATTGTCCAATTATATTTTGGGGTAGAATTTTGTCATTCTGACATATGTTAGGGTATGATTTTCATTATGTATGAAATCAGCCACGTTTATTCCCAATGGTAATGCTTAATCAGCAGCATGTATTATTTTACAGTGGTTAATGTTTAATCCGTTATTTTATATACACATTCTGCTCTGCTGAAGTGACCGGTTGAGTTCCGGTAGTATTTCACGCATTCCGACCCAAAAGTATGTTTTTATTTTACTATCCCCCGGCGTATGCCTTACTAGGGATGGGTGGATCGATACTAAAGTACTGATACTTCCGATACTGATGTGGTATCAAGACTATATCGATCCTCACATAAAAATATTGATTCTGACGTGTTATTTATTGATTTATTTTTACAAGGGATCTTATTATTTAGATTGCATGAATTTGAATGCGTCTCATAAGCTTTGAAAGTGGAAAAAATGGATTATATATGCGAATTGTTGTATGTCACTGGAAATATTTTTTCTTCCGCTCATCTTGACATGCAGAAATGCTAAATACACCAGCTGTCACGATTCACTGTTGTCTGGCCTGTGTTTCTCCCCTGTCATCTGTTCCCGGACTACACTTCCCATAATTCCCTGCTCGGATCACCTCCAGCTGTTTCCCATTGTTCCTCACCTGTGTACTGACTCTGCCTGGAACAATGGGGAACAGCTGGAGGTGATCCGAGCAGGGAATTATGGGAAGTGTAGTATCAGACAGCGCTCACCCTTTCAGTCATAGCACTCGTTAAAGGGAACAATGTTTTCCTGAGGTAATGACAGAAAAACAGCATCTGGAGTTCTTCACACTAAGTAATAACAAACCTAGAGGTGACATGTATTATAATGGGCTTTTTTGACAATTTTACAGGTTTATTTAAATTCAGAGTTGTTAAAACACTGATAATGATCTTTAATCCTCATTAATAAATTATACCCTTATGAAAACTACCCATGGATTTACTGTAGTAAAATTGTATGTAACCTAGTAACCAGGTTTTGATACAATGAACCATAGTTTTACTACACCATTACTGTAGTATCCATATGGTAACTTGGTTTTAGTAATAGTAACCATATAATAATATCTATGGTTAATTTTGAGGTTTTATATGTGGTTTATACTTAGACATTTTTAAAGCAGCCTAAAAATTTTCTGTTTAGGCCCATAAATATATGAGGTATCGGTTTTGGTATCGATATCGGCGAGATTGGCCTAAAAGTACTTAGTATCGGATCGAAAAGAAAATAAGTGGTATCACCCATCCCTATGCCTTAAACATTCAGCTCTCGACTCGTTAGTAACAAATAAAAAAAAAAAACACCGCCACGAGAAGGTGTCAGCACGACGTCAAACACCATTGGCTCTCACGTGTCTTGTGACCGATTACGATGAGCTCAGGTTCGGATGTATCTTTTGAATGAGATATGTGACCGGTATTGGCCTTCACGGAGGGGGAAGATTTTCAGCAATTAAACTCTTCTGTTTCACTCTGTTCCACGCACAATGCTAACGTATTTTTTGGAATTATTATAGTGCTTTTGTATCATTTTTATTTTAAATGAATGATTGTGATAGTACTTTTATCTGCTTATGTCTTTAATATTGTTGATAATTTGTTAGGTTTAGGCATAATGATTGGGTCGGGTGTAAATTACAATTATTGTAGCTAAATTTACCCAACCCCATACCTAAACGCAACCAATTATCAATTATGTTAAACACAAAACATAACTCATGAGTTATATAGTTGATAAGTTTAGTTAGGTTTAGGAAAGGGGTTGAGTTAGGGGATCTAAAATAAGCAGTATGTTCATGTAATATGACCACACTAATATATGTATAAGTACAATAAAACATATTGCGGTTAAACATATGAATATTGGCAGTGACACCTCCTTTTTAGACTGCCCTCTGCGTGCATAGGACACGTGGCGTCTGTAGATTGACGCACTGGGCTCTTGCACAAGCGGCAGTATTTCACGCCTCGGGAGTGAGAGCGGGTTGTAAATTAAGTTGTGAACCTTCTTTTACTTATAACTTTTTATTTGATTGTATTGGAAAATATCAACTGTTTTCTGTCTCATTCCTCTAAATATGTATATGGTTTTTGGTGATGTAACAATCAACAGAATTCTTTATTTATTTAGCATGAACGGGTAATTTTGAGAAGAAAATGAACTTCATACTTCAACACAAGAAGATACCAAACATAACACCATCAACAATAAAAACGGTGTAATTCAACTTGCAGTGAAACAGTGAAACCGTGCAAACACATTAATTATTCAAGCCCATTGCACATTTGGAACGCCAGCTTAGAAAAGGTAATTAAAATGTACTTAATTTACTTACCAGTGAAACTTCCTAAAATTTATGAAATAATATGACACTGATTTCTCTCATAATTCACTCACCCTCATGCCATCCCAGATGTTTCATCTGCTGAACACAAATACATTTTCTTTTTAAGAATATTTCAGCTCTGTAGTTCCATAAAATGCAAGTAAATGGGTGCTAAATGTGTGAAGCTCCAAAATCCACATAAGGGCAACATAAAAGTACTCCAGACAAATCCAGTGGTTAAATCAATGTCTTCTCTTATAGGTGTGAAAAACAGATCAATATTTATGTACTATTTTTTTACTGTAAATTCTCCTCCCTGCTTGGTCAATCTCCACATCAGTTTCACTTTCACAGTCTTCTTCTGTTTTTGGTGATTCACAGTCTAAATGCATATCACA
Source organism: Moxostoma hubbsi (assembly GCA_032164185.1). Classification (NCBI taxonomy): domain Eukaryota; kingdom Metazoa; phylum Chordata; class Actinopteri; order Cypriniformes; family Catostomidae; genus Moxostoma; species Moxostoma hubbsi. The sequence goes on from JAVLUX010000001.1 coordinate 38,533,341, forward strand.
AACTACTGGGCAGAGAGAAGAATTTATGATAAAAAAAAGTCTTAAATATTGATCTGGTTCTCACCAACACCTATCATTTCATTTTTGAACACATGGATTTAACCACTGAAGTAATTTGGATTTGGAGCTGTGACGCACGCACGCACGCACGCACGCACGCACGCACGCGGCTATCGTAATACACACGTCTTTTGCATTTATGTAAATGAAGTAAGGTGTCTATCATGGTGTTATGTGTTTTTGTTCATGTCTTTAATTTTGGTAAATTAGTTCAATGCCATGTTTCTTCCTGTTTCATTGTCATGTGACCTTGTCATGTGTTTCCCATGTTCTTGTGTCTTGTCCCCATTGGTTCATTGTTTAATTAGCTTGTTAGCAGTCTCGTTATCTTGTTTAGAGTTCTGTGTGTTCATTGGTTATCATTGTCAGGTGTGCTTCCAAGTCCAAGTATTTAGCCCTCATGTTTGCCATTGTCGAGTATCGTTAATGTATCATTGTTGGTGTGCAGCATGTCATGTTTATGTTTGGTCTCACGTTTGGATGCATTTTTGGGATATTCATCATGCAAATACAATGCACTTGGGTCTTTCGCCCATCATCATCATCTCTTCATTTACCTGTTGCCAGCCTCGTTACAGTGTCCTAGAGCTTTAAAAAAAATTCTAATAAAAAAAACAATTCTTCATTAAGGGAAATGGCTTTTTTTCCTGTCCAGTGGTTTACTTTGACTATTTGTCTTCCTGAACCTGATTTTTTTTAAATCAAATATATGTATATCTGGTGTTTTATATATAATGCAAAGCGTATGAAGCCATGCACATATATTCTTGTGAATGCTTTGAAGTCTGTCTACAAACTGTGATACAGAAATGTATATCCAGAGAGACTGGGCATTTACTTGTCAAAGTGACAAAGCCTTTTTTTTTTTTATTCACATAGTTTTAACCTCAACAATATGCAAAACTATGTCACTATGTTTATTTGGTATCGTCCAAGGGGTTTTGGGCAAGTCAAATGTATTAGATAGTGAGTCAAATAGGGCTAAGATAAATTTACAGAACTATATTTTGAAGACATTATTTAATGGTGTGTTAATTGGATTTAAATTTGGTATGGTGTTACAGACTGGGTTATATACATACTGGAATACTAACTTGAATTACATGGTTCTTTGACACCTCTCTCTTTTTATAAATCACAGTTGCAAAATGATTCATATTTTGTGAGCTGCTGAGTTGAGAAAACAAACAAGGAGGAAGTGAATTACTCTGAACTCCATCATACTTGAATCCATGAACACTTTTTCCTTTGGGCTACTGGTCAGCCTGGAATTATGTATGTACAGCATCAAAAGTCTTCTTCCTACACAATCCTATGTTATATGGATTATCGTCAAAGGAACAGGAAGTGGAGTCACAATAGTATTCTTCAACGTTTCTGTCTGTGATATTGGTATCTCTCTGAGCAGTTTGTTCTTGGTACTGTCAATTTGGATTCCTAGTCTCAATGCTAGCATTGTTTTTAATAGGAATAGTAACCGCCGGTCTGTTTCAGTGAGGTTCTGTTTTTGTTGAGCATTACCTGGTAGTGGTTCATCCTGTAAACTTTCTGAAGTTCAAGCTTCTCAGATTTAGATGGATCTGTTCTGTTCCTGCCTAGATTGTTACTTTTGGCTCCTGATTGTGCTAGCTTTTTTGGCTATTTTGTAATTATTAGAGTGTTTTATTTGGTAAATGGTCTTTTTTTAAAACGTAGCGGTATTCAGCGCTTTACACTGCGTCTCATTCACCCATTCATACACCCATTCACACACCAATGATGGCAGAGCTGCCATGCAAGGTGCTAGCCTGCCATTGGGAGCAACTTGGGGTTCAGTGTCTTGCCCAAGGATACTTCGGCATGTGGAGACATGTGGGCTGGGAATCAAACCACCAACCCTGCGATTAGTGGCCGACCCGCTATACCAACTGAGCCACAGCCACCCCTTAATAACACAGCTGTATTTTTCCCCCATATTGATGGTTGCCACAGACATTATTGCATTCAACTTAACCTTCTATAACGCATATACTTAGCCTATTGTATTTTCTCTCTCATAACATTTTTAATGCTTGAATCTTGCATTTGACTCTAAAAAATACATATCAGGCTCTCAATGTGTGCCACCTGTCTGTGGAAGCAAAGTTTTCTTAAAAATATTTAAAAAATAATGCTAACATTGAAGGGTCAGTTGATAAATGTTTTGTTCAAATTTGCCTTGATGAACATTCAAAAAGCAGCATAGCACAGTTTTAAAAAGTACAGTAAAAAAACGTAAAGTTAAAAACAAGACAAGACTTTGTCATAGAACAGGCCCGGCTCCAGCTTTAAGATGAAAGGTAGGCCATAGGACCCTCAAGGTGGGCCAAACCAGCCTCATCTCGCCGAACTGTTGGGGGGGATTGGTGTGGTTGTTATGGCGGGGCAAGCTCACGCCCCTTTTTGGAGCCCGGCCTGTCATAGAATGCAATTTATGTAATCTCCTTATCATAAGAGAGGTACTACTCATTGAAAGCACCATAAAGTGAAAGATAAAGAAAAAAGACATAAAATTATTATTTCAGCTTCTCTAAATTAATGGAAAAAGAACATCTTGATTTATATAGCCTAAGTAAAATAAATTTTCTATTCAAATGCTTCCATCTATCTTTTTTAAATTTCAATAGTTTTCCTTGAAATATTTGCATAGCTGGTGTTTTAAATTATGTGTCGCAAGTGAAGCCATGCACGTATTTTGCTCTGAATCTACAACAAGCAGCACAGAAATGTATATACATCCAGAGAGACTGGGCATTTCTTCTTCAGGTGACAAACTCTTCTTTTTCTCCTTATTTTATCCCTCAGTAGAATGCAACAATGTTACTGTCATTGCCAGGTATAAGGGTAAAATGCTTATGAATTAGCTATTGAGTAACATTTGACTGCCTTTTGTTTCTTTCAAGGTGAACAGATGCAAAAGTTTACTTGAAACTCATTTGAGGGAAAATCTGATATAAAATCATGAAACTTTCAATATGAACATAGGCTATGAAAGGCTATAGGCTATAAACATTGGTATGCTACTTTGCCAATTTTACATTGCATTATGTGAACAACTGCCTCAAACCACATCAGGCCAATTTTACCTGATTCTTATCAGATCTTTTTCTTCTTCTTTTTCTTTTTCAGATCACAGTTGCACATTTTTTATGCTGTATGATTTGTGATCTTCTGAGCTGAGAAGACAAAAATAAGGAGATCATGAATAACTCCAAAAACTCCTCAACTCAATCCTTTGGGCTATTGGACAGTCTGGAAGTTTGTTTGTACAGCTTGAATTTCCTGGTTGGTCTTCCTACACACTCCTATGTTATATGGCTCATCGTCACAGGAACAGGAAGTGGAAGTGGAATCGCATCAGGATTCTTCAACCTCAATCTCTATGTTTCTGAGATTGGTAATTGTCTGAATTGTTTATTCTGTGTGCTTGATTATTTTACTCCACTTTCAGGTCTCAAAGCATTTTTATTTGGACTAGGCATCACTGGTCGTCCTCTGTTTCAGTGTCTGATGTGTGTTGAGCGTTACCTGGCAGTGGTTCATCCTGTAACCTTTCTGAAGTACAAACCTCTCAGATACAGAGTGATGTGCTCCACTGCAGCATGGATTATTACTTTTGGCTCCTGTTTGTCCTGCATGTTTATTTTAGGCTTTCTTTCATTTGACAGTCACATTTATGTATGGTTCTTTTTGCTGCAGTTCATATGCTTCCTCTCCATTCAGTTGTTTTGCCTTTCGGCTGTTCTCAGAGCTCTCAAGCAGTCAGGACCAGGAGAGAGAAGGAGAGAGAGAGAGGAGGAAAACAGCATGAAGAGAAGGGCGTTTCATCTCATTCTAATAACTACTCTCAATGTAGTAATCATATACGTTCCAATCACTATCTCAGGATTCTATATTATAATGACTCAACAGAACATTCATGAATCTTATTTTATCGGTTTCCTTCTTTTTGTTCTCGCTGGTTTTGTGCAGCCTGTTCTTTATCTGCACCGCAATGGCAAACTCTCCTTTCTTTGTCGATCAAAAATGTGTAATTGTGTAATTATACAAAGTTAAAGTACCAAAACATAATTTACTCTATATAAAGACATAAAGCCATTTAGAATTATTCTTCTCAAAGAGCTCCCATTAATTAAAGCACAAATTACAAACATTTCTTTATATTCCCTATTGTTGCTACATTTCCCACAGAATAGTTATCAATGTCTTTTCTTTCTTTTCATTTCTTTCTTTAATTGATCTTTTTTTCACTTTAATGCAAATCCAATTCTGTGAGGTTTGAAATGTATAATTTTCCACAGGAATAAAATGCATTCATTCTGTTTGTTCCAATATGTTCCAATGTGTATCTGTCTTTTCAAACCTCATACTGTTGACTTTAAATATTTTGCATATGTGGTATATTATGTGACATGCAGCATATAAAGCAATGCACGTATATCTACACGATTGCTTCCAAGTAAGTCTACAAAACCAGGCACAGAGATTTATCCCCATCCAGAGAGACTGGGCATTTCCTTTTCAGGTGACAAACTCATCTTTTTGCTAATTGCATTACTAATTGCATTAGTTACTTTATATAATTGATAAAAGTAGCCTAATGTTCTTTTTAGAATGTTGAGGTCAATTAATAATGGTGTGTTCTGACTATTTGGATTCCAATTGGGAACTGTAAATAACAGGCTGGATTATATATACTGGGTAATTACCTTAATATGAATTGCATTGTTCATTGACACCTCCTTCTTCTCATGAAGCTCAGTTGAAAAGATATTCGTGCTTGTGTGCTTCTGAGCTAAGAAGATAAACAAAGTGAAATACAACATGCCTGAAGCATCCACCAACTCCACAACTCATTCCATTGGGCTAATGAACAGCCTGGACATTGGGACCATATGTTACTACAGCATCAATTTCCTAATTGGTCTTCCTACACACTCCTATGTTTTATGGCTCATTGTGAGAGGAGCGGGAAGTGGAATTGCATCAGGATTCTTCAACCTCAATCTCTCTGTTTGTGAGATTGGTTACTGCTTGAATAGTGTGTTCTCTGTTTTGTCAGTTTGGTTCAAAAGTCTTTCAACATTTGCCATGTTTTCATCAGGACTAGCCTTTACCGGTCGTCCTCTGTTTCAGTGTCTGATGTGCGTTGAGCGTTATCTGGCTGTGGTTCATCCTGTAACCTTTCTGAAGTACAAACCTCTCAGATACAGAGTGATCTGTTCCACTGCGGCCTGGATCACTACTCTTGGAGCCTGTTTGTTCCGCATGTTTTGTTTAGTCTCGCTTAACTTGGAAATACAAACATGGTTCTACTCTATGCAGTTCTTGTCCATCCTCTCCATTCAGTTGTTTTGCCTTTTGGCTGTTCTCAGAGCTCTGAAGCAGTCAGGACCAGGAGAGAGAGGGAGGGAGAGGGGGGAGGAAAACCACATGAAGAGAAGAGCGTTTTATATCATTCTAATAACTACTGTGAACATGGTTATCCTATATCTTCCATTTATTATCACAGGACTATATGTTATTCTGACAAAACAGTACATTGCGGCACTTTGGTTCACTGGTTTGGTTTCTTATGCTCTGGCTGGTTTTGTGCAACCTGTTCTTTATCTGCACTGCGCTGGAAAACTCTCCTGCCTCTGTTCACCATAAAACCTGCAGTTGTGACAGTTAAATGATTTTATTAATTGATAACTTTTACTTCCATATGGGACTCCCTCGTAGCTGTATTATCTCTTTCCTATAAACTAGGGATTACGACACCAGAATTATCTTTGCACTGGGTGACAGACAGCTACATTTTGTCAAAAAAAAAAAAAAAATGATATTCAAATGTGTGTGATATATTGTTTCCTGCATTTTAATACTTATGCTCATCTGCTGCATTAAAAAAAGTCAACATAAATGTACTTTTCCTTTTTATAGCTCATGTGACACTTTAGATGTAATGGAAATAGTGCTAAGAACATGTTTGTCTCTGTCTCTGACCTACAACACCTTGTAATTGTCTAATTTGATTACTAACAGAATAAATCTATTTTGACTGTGTTTATCAGATATGGCTGTGTAATGGGTTTTGTGTTCTTGGGTCTTTTGGCATGTCTTTAATTAAAAAATCTGACAGCGGAAGAAAAGCGTGTTTACATGAGACTTAATATCATCGGGTTTGACGCTGCTTTTGATTTCAAAACCTAAACAGTCATGCGCACATCACTTGCTCAAATTAGATAGGCGTGTAAGAATGCCGCTAAAGGTGTTTAAGTCCAAAGCGCTAAATTATGGGTGACATTTTAAACAGGTCTGTTTAGGATTTGACATAAAATGAAAAATTGAATTATTTAAATCTCATGTAATCACTGTTTTCTTGTGTTGTCAGATTTTTTTAATAAGGTGATTTTTGGTAGTTATCAGTTATCGTATTGATGTTCATGTAATCACACTCAATGAGAAACACTCAACATTGATCTATTTTAGCAAGCACATAAAGCTGCATTTAGATCCTTTACCTCTGCTTTGCTTAGCCCACAGTTAGCCATGCCACAGTTTAAGTATTGCTATCTGTGGTCTGTTTTTCCAATAAAACACTAAATCGATGACCCAGAGTCACCTTGTTCTGTTGCCACAGAGATTATTGCTTTAAACTTGACATGTTGAGTACCACAAAAATGTATTTTGACTCATCCCTCCTTTTCTTAAAAAAAAAAGCAAAAATATTGGTTCCAGTGAGGCACTTCTGAACATAATTCTGAACATAAATACTCACGTTTTCAAAAGAATAGCCACAAGACATAAACAAAATGGATGAAAACATGATTTTTGTGAGATAAAATCGCTTACTGATCTTTTCTGTGTAAAGTTATAGCCAATTTTACAACTTTGTTACCATGACGATGTTATGTCAACAAACCCTAATACCCTAATACATATGTCTGTAAAAATGACAATTTAAACAACTTTACAGCTCAAATCATACACAAGTTTTAACGGAAGAATTAATGAAAGTGCTTTTATGAAATTATAAGTTGCACATTACCCTCCAAAAATTGGCCATATTGACTTCCATTGTAAGTGCCTCATTGTAACCTCGATTTTTACTTTTTTGAAAGAAAAGGAGGGATGAGTTGAGGAATACATTTTTGTGGACATCAACATAATGCCACAAATGCTGTCGACTGAACTCAATTTGTATTGAACCTGGAACATTCCTTTAAATGTTGGGTCTTCCTAAAGCAAACATTTGTCTTTGTAAATTTGCATATCAGGTGTTTAATGTTTGGCACCTGTGGAAGCCCAGTTTCAGATCAATAAAGAATTTTTGGGAAGACTGAACAATTCATTTCTTCTTTCAAAGCTTACCCTTATATTCAATGCAATTAATGTTAATCCATCCATCCATCGTCAACCGCTTATCCTGTACAGGGATAGAGAAGTCTATCCCAGCTAACATTGGGCGAAAGGCGGGGTACACCCTGGACAGGTCGCCAGTCCATCGCAGGGCCACACATATACAGACAACCACTCACACTCACATCCACACCTAGGGCAATTTTTTGGGAATTAATGTTAATATTATACAAAAATATTTTAGTTCTATCTTGGTCTGCTCAGCTGCTGCATGCACAATACAATCAGGGCTGGACTGGTAATCTGGCATTTTCCCGGTGGGCAAACACACTTTGGGGCCGACCGGGGTGAACTGGCCATCGGGAGAACCGAGCGGGCAGGTGGGTCGGCTGTGAAACGGGCCAAATGGCCACGATAAGCTAAATTGAGCTGCCGCATTATGTAGAATGGACCACAAAACGCCGTCGCGATATGCAGAAAAGGACAGCGAACACCCCCCGCTCAACTTTGGGGCCTGTTGCTATGTAAAATCCCGGGCCGATTTCTCTTCCCAGTCCAGCCCTGAATACAATATGACAAAAAAAATATGTAGCGTTTTGTTGGGTTGCACAACTAATCACTGGGAAAAGTAGCTTGTTGCTGGAATATGATTACTTAAGTTGCTTGTACCAGTGCACACCAGAGATTCTTTATATTGTCTATTCTCTTATCCACCAGTTACTTTTAATGGTATTATGCCACTTCAATTGTGCCATCTGTGCCACATTTTCAGTGTAAAGACGGCTCAGACAACAATGTGTTCCTCTGTCATTCACTAAAAGAGACTGCAGGTTCACCACCTGAAACTACTTACTTGTGATTTTCCTATTCATTTACAAACAGATTCAAGTTATTCTGCATGTGTTTATCGATATGGTTGTTAGTAAGTGGTTGCTATAGTTTAGTTTGTTTTTCAAATAATAAACTTAATCAACATCATCTTTTGCATATTGTGTGTTGCCACTGAGAATATTGCATTACATCTCTATATCACGTGTTTACTGTGCTGGCCAGTGTAAGATGTATGACGATTGTTTGGAAAAATGGAACATTCACTTGTCAGGCTATATTCAATTCAAGTCAGATCAGTATGTGAAGTCTGATGCAATTACAGCACAAAATTAAAATGTACAATTATATACACGTGTAAGACTGCACATTAAACTCATGACAAAACTTGCATGGTCAAAGAACACAATTTAATGTTTTTCAATAATGATATTTTCTTAATATTTATAGATTTAATTTGTGTGCATCATACCTCAAAGATGGTTGTTGAAATTCACTCTTTTTATTAATGTAAATAAAGTAATACATTTACATTTATGCATTTGGCAGACGCTTTTATCCAAAGCAAATTACAGTGCACATATTGCAGGGACAATCCCCCCCGGAGCAACCTGGAGTTGTGTCTTGCTCAAGGACACAATTGTGGTGGCTGTGGGGATCTAACCAGCAACCTTCTGATTAACTGTTATGTGCTTTAGCCCACTACGCCACCACCACTCCCTAATTACCTCCGCCACCACTTAATAATTGCCAAATCAGCAACTAATAATGAGTCTGTTTGATTAATATATTAAGTCATATATGAATTGCTATTAATCAAATGTGTCATCATGGATTAATTCCCTAACAATTTATTATATGAACTAATAGTGTTAATTAATATGTTAATCACCACAATGAGTAGTGGGCTAAAGCACATAATTGTTAATCAGATGGTCACTGGTTCGATCCCCATGGCCACCGCCATTGTGTCCTTGAGCAAGACACTTAACTCCAGGTTGCTCCGGGGGGATTGTCCCTGTAATAATTGCAATGTAAGTCGCTTTGGATAAAAGCGTCTGCCAAATGTAAATGTAAGGTGTTACCATTTCATGGCAACCAACATGAATAAAGCAGCAAATCCAACACTTGAACCTGTATCATATATGTGATACAGCAAGCATAATATTTATACCTTTCATAGAACAAAGAACAATTAACAGCCAATAGAATAGTGACAGCAAAACAGCAAGACAGCCAAGGACAAGAAATTTTTGACCGGAATAGTGCAGGAACGGTAATCGTATGAGGTCAAACAGTCCTAGATATTTGTTATGTCCGACTGAGATATTTAGCTCACGAAAAAGAGTGTGTGCTTCCAAGAAAGGATAAGACAAGAAAAACTAACAGCATCTATGAAGGTCATAGACTCTTCTGTTGTTAGCACAGATACATACAGAGTCAGATGTCAAACAAAAGACAGCATGTACAATTTATATTTCTCACAGTCTTACAATTGTGTTTCGTTTGACTTTTTAGTGCACAATAAACACTGCGTGTATCATTTGATTTTGCTTGCCCATATTACAAGGTTTTAAAAAGTAGTTGCTATTTTTTTTAATCAAACACTTCATCAATGACCAAGCGTCAACTTGTTCTTTTGCCACAGAGATTAATGCAGTAAATTTGACGGCCTGTCATAACACAGATATATAGTATGATCATATTTTTTGAATGTTGGTTCTTCCTTAAGCTAACATTTGTCTCAGAAAATTTGCATATCAGGTGTTTAGTGTGTGCCACCTGTGGAAGCCCAGTTTCACATTTATGAAGTTCATTTAGGAAGACTGAACACTAATTTCTTCTTTCTTTAAGTTTACCCTGATCATTTATGCTAATAAAATATACTTTTGTACTCATAACTTTTGATAGCTAAATCTTTGGTTTTTACCAAAGAGTAAGAGGTGGAACCAGGAGTGGTGGTGGTGTAGTGGTCTAAAGCACATAACTGGTCATCAGAAGGTTGCTGGTTCGATCCCCACAGCCACCACCAATGTGTCCTTGAGCAAGGCACTTAACTCCAGGTTGCTCCGGGGGGATTGTCCCTGTAATAAGGGCTCTGTAAGACGATTTGGATAAAAGCATCTGCCAAAATGCATAACAAAATAAAATAAATGGAACAATATATTAATTCTAAAAAAAAAACTTAACATTTTCTTAATCTTCAGATTTTTTAAAAGGATCATAATCCAAAAGATAATAATAATAATAGTAATAAATCTTATAACAAAAACAAAAATAATAATAATAATTATTATTATTATATTTTCATTTATGGAAAAAAGTGTATCATTTTTCACAGAAGTAAAATACATTTGTCTATTCAAATGTTTGCTCTGATAGGCTCGTCTATATTTTGAACCTTGCATTTATGTGCTTAAATATTTGCATTTATTGTTTTTTTTTTTGTTCAATGTGAAACATATGAGCCAATACACACATATATCCTTCACAGCTTCAAAGTCAGTCTACAAAACACAGAACAGGGATTTATACATCCAGAGAGACAGGACATTGAACTTTCAGGTGAAAAACGTTTTTTTTTTTTTTTTACTTTTTTTTTTTATCCCCTTCGTAAGTAAGATTTAATAGGAATGCATCATGTTCCACATTATGATTATTAAAATAATTAGTAGTAGTAGTAGTAGTATTTGCATTAATGGAAATAAAGTGTCACAATTTATTATTATTATTATTATTATATTTTTGTCTTTCACAGAAGTAAAACACATTTTTCTATTAAAATGTTACCTAGATTGGAATTATCAATATTTTGAACCTTGCATTATTGTACTTTAAATATTAGCATATTTGGTTTTTAATGCAATGCAACTAATGAGACCATGCACACATTTCCTTGACAGCTACGAAGTCAGTCTACAAAACACAGCACAGAGATTTATACACATCCAAAGAGACTGGACATTCACTCTACAGGTGAAAAACTCCTCTTTTTTTCCCGCTTGTTTATCCCTTTAAGATGCAAAAATATTACTGTCATTGTCAGGTATTGCATAAGGGTAATAGGTAAATTATATTAGTTTGACTATCCGTTAGGTATCATGGGACTGAGCTCTGTTCGCTTCAGAAAGGGATTTACTTGGCACCCATTCAAGGGAAATATTAATTATAATCACAAGATTTTCAACATGAACATATGCTATGAAATAAACATAACTTTGAGAGAATTGATAGAATATGATCAAATTTTCACATTTATTATTGGTGTTTTCTGGTTAGTTTTACACTAGAATTATAGACTGTAATTGAAAATGTCCCTTCAAAAGTTAGGATGAATTGTTATGACTTTTGTCATACATAGCATGTTTATTTTGTCAGTGTGACACGTTTTAAATGATAAAACAACTAATTTACTGTACTGTTATATATATATAGGAATAAAGCATTTCCACTATTAAACCTATTAAGTAATGTGACTAAGTTTAGTAAACTATTTCAGTTCAGTAAGAAGACATTGGGACACAAATGATGCATAAATGGTGTTTGTGATTTTTTTTTAATTAATATTTTAATTAAAAATTTTCCTTTTCCCATACAGGTCACATTTAAAAGATTATTTATTTGTTTTGTGAGCCTCCAGGCTGAGAAGATAAACAAAGAAGGAATGAATAACACCAGAGTGAACCTCACCACGCATGAAGCATTCACAAACTCCACAAGTCTTTCTATTGAGATAATGATCAGACTGGAAATTTGTATGGGAATCATCAATTTCCTGTTTGGTCTTCCTGCACACTCCTATGTTATATGGCTCATCGTCACAGGAACAAGAAGTGGAGTTGCATCAGGATTCTTCAACCTCAATCTCTCTATCTGTGAGCTTGGGAGCTGTCTGAATAGTTTGTTCTCTGTAATGGGTTATTTTCACTTGTCTTCTAGACTCAGTGGTTTAACAAACTTCATTGTGGGACTAGCCATCACTGGTCGTCCTCTGTTTCAGTGTCTGATGTGTGTTGAGCGTTATCTGGCAGTGGTTCATCCTGTAACCTTTCTGAAGTACAAACCTCTCAGATACAGAGTGATGTGTTCCACTGCTGCCTGGATCATTATTTTGGGCTCCTGTTTGAGCAAGTTTAGTGTAATATCACAAAACATTTATATTAGTGTATTGTTCTTCTCGGTGCAGTTCCTAATATTTATCTCTGTTCAGTTGTTCTGCTGTTTGGCTGTTCTCAGAGCTCTGAAGCAGTCAGGACCAGGAGAGAGAGGGAGAGAGAGAGAGGAGGAAAACCACATGAAGAGAAGAGCGTTTCATCTCATTCTAATAATCACTGCGAGCATGGTTGTCATATATGCACCATTTATTATCTCAGGGTTGATTTACATTCTGACACAACAGTATATTTCTGCAAGTTTCACTGTTGGATTTATTTGTTTTACTCTGGCTGGTTTTGTACAGCCTGTTCTTTATCTGCAGCGGACTGGAAAACTTTCATGCAATTGTTCGCCTTAAAACCTGCGAATACAATGTTTTTATTTTCTTATTGTGTGCATCATGTCCTATATGTAAAAAAAAAGAGAAGAAGTTCTGTAAGGTGAATTTGTCTGTTCCAGTGTTTACTTAGTTGAAGGGAAAGTTCACCCAAAAATGAACATTCTCTCATCATTTACTCACCCTCATGACATCCCAGATGTGTATGACTTTCTTTCTACTGCAGGACACAAATGAAGGTTTGTAGAAGAATATTTCAGCTCTGTATGTCCATACAATGCAAATGATTGGTGGCCAGAACTTTGAATCTACACAAATCACATAAAGTAATCCATATGACTCCAGTGGTTAAATTCATATATTCTGAAGTGAGATGACAGGTGTGAGTGAGAAACAGATCAATACTTAAGTCCTATTTCTTTAAATCTCCACCTTTGACCAGCAAGAAACAACCAGTTTGACCACCAGTAGGTGGCAATATACATGGAGAATGTGAATCAACAAATACCAAAAAAGTGGAGATTCATGGTAAAAAAGGACTTAAATATTTATCTGTTTCTCACCGCAGTTCCTACTCCTCTTCTCCTTTCATTTTTTTGCCTTTCGGCTGTTCTCAGAGCTCTAAATAGTCAGGGCCAGTGCTGGGTAATGTTAGTTTCAAAAGTAACTTGTTAGAATATTGTGTTACTCCTTAAAAAGTCTAAATCAATTAAAGATGAAGTTACTTTTGCATTTACTTTTTCCTCACCACCAATTTTCTGCAGTGCATTCAGTACAAATACATACATTGTTTCTACTGGGATAAGTTCTCCACAGGTGCCGATTACGCCGGTAACGCCATGTGATGTATTTTCTGCGGTATGGTCTCCCTGACGGCAGACCCGCGTCTCCCTGTCGCTCCCAGTCACTCCCGGTCGCTGTGTTTGTAGAGCTCCTCCCCTTCGAGGCAGGACCTACCACCACACCTCTTCCATGTGCGGCTGGTGAGGATGTGGTCTCCGCGGGGTCTTTTCCCTCTGAAGTAATAGGAAAGGAATAGAACACCTTCCCCTATGCGTACAATAATTTCTCTCTGTGCAGAGAAAACATAGAGAGTGGCCTGCTCCCATGCATGTTACTTCGCTTCCCCCCTCATGGATGTGGGGAACTACATAACGTCTCTTATATATAAATTATATATATATAATTTAATTGAAAATATAGAAATTGGGTGTGGACAATTTTATAGGTGTTGTTAATATTACTAAGTGTCTAAATAAATAAATAAATTAAATTAATTATTTACTGTCAGTTGTGAAATTAAATGGGAGGTACAATGTTATGTTATTGCTGTATGTTGTCCTCTGTATAATAATTATGTTTCAGTCTATGCAACTAAAGCTATGATTTATTTATATATATATCAATCATCTTTTTGCCTACGAATTTTAATCACTTTACACTCTTAATTAATCTACAAACAAATAGAGAAAAATTAAAAGTTGATCCAGTCAGAATTTATTCCTTGATGCTTACAAGTGAAGTGTGACAGCTGTTTCACAAATCGCATGCTCAAAGCCAAGCTCGTTAGCTGAAGCAGCACGTGAGTCTGAGCTCCACCCCGTCAGACCTTCAGAATTTCCACAGAATCCCTCAGCAGTGAAAATGAATGAGAAACTAAAGTCAGATTGTCAGATTCAACAGCCAATCAGATTGATTTATTTGTTCTTGGTGGGTGTAATCTTTATAAAAATGTCCTGGCTGAGGCCTTCTAACTGGACTCGCAGTGGTAGGTCCTGCTTTGAAGGGGAGGAGCTCTACAAACACAGTGACAGGGAGCAGAGTGAGCTCTGCCCAAGGGAGATCTGGGTCTACTGACAGGGAGACCTTAAAAATACATCACAGGGGGTTACTGGAGTAACCGGCACTTGTGGAACACCTACCTCATCACAAGGCATATTAGCACACATACTGGGTCTGGCTGAAAATTCCTCTGCCAAATTTTATAGCCACAGGGCTAGGGAGGAAGGGCATCCAGGGTTCACGGGTTTGTAAACTCGCATGGGAGAAGAAGCGCATGTCCTTGCCTTACGGAGGGGAAAGGCGTTATGCGCAAGCGATATACCCGGCCAGCTGTCCCGTATTCCCAAACTTATCTGTTTGTATCTGACAAAACACGGGACAAAACTGGCTCAATTTGGACATTGTAAAATCTTTCAAAGGGATTGGGTGTTGCCCAGCCTGCTGCTCTGCAGATGTCTGCTAGAGAGGTGTCATTGGCCAGTGCCCACAAGTAAGCCACAATCCTTGTAGAGTGTTCTCATATTCCCAAAGAGGCGGGCACTCCCTGGGTCTGGTATGCCAAAGCAATGGCATCCACGATCCAGTGGGCAAGCCTCTGTTTGGAGACAGCGTTCCCTTTCCGCTGTCTGCCAAAGCAGACAAAGAGCCGCTCAGAGCATCTAAAGCTCTCTGTGTGTTTCAAGTAGATACCCAAAGCATGGATCGGACACAGAAATGACAAGGAAGGAGCATCTCTTCAGAGCATCTCTTTTCTCGGTATGGAGTAGACTCGGTCTCAATGACCTTGCGCCTCACCAACGAGTGCGCACAGTCAGTGCTGAACTGTCTGCACATGTTCAGACAGAACATGTTGGTCCCACTGAAATCCTTTCAGAGGATCCTGGGGCATATGGCATCCTCAGCGACGGTCACGCCGCTTGGGTTGATGCAAATGAGACCACTTCAGCACTGGCTACAGACCAGAGTCACACACCGCATCCTAGTCACGCAGGCTTGCTGCCGTTTTCTCAGCCCCTGGTCAGACCTAGCATTCCTACAGGCAGAAGTTCCCCTAGGCCAGGTCCCCAGGCACATCATGGTTAAGACAGATGCCTCCCATCGAGGCTGGGGCGACGTATGCAATGGGCACTCAGTTGTCGGCCCTTGGACCGGCAGCGACTGTGTTGGCACATCAACTGCCTCAATTTGCTGGCAGTACTACTTGCCCTGAGGAGTCTATTGCCGTTGATCCGGGGCAAGCATGTGTTGATCCGGACGGACAACACAGCGACGATTGCGTACAGCCCGTATGCCTGTGTGATGTATATTCCGCAAAATGGTTTCCCTGCCGGTAAACCACGTCTTCCTTGGGCAGAGGGCCCTCTGTCCTTGGTTGCCGTGTTTGTAGTAACTTCTCCCCCCTTGGGTAGGATCTACCACGACACTGCTCTGCACGATGTGCTTCCGCTCCTAACCGGTGTTGTATTCCACCTAACCCCCCTCCCTCCTCCCCCCCTCGGGTCCGGGTGTGGTCTCTGTGGTGTCTTCCTCTTTGGAGGGACAACCCCCAGCTTGGACCATATATTTGACCCCAGCCAAACGATTTCGTTCCTTTTGGGGTGAACAATAGAGGGAAGGCTACGGCTGAACCAGCCACTCCTTATACTCCTGAGCAGTTAGCTGTTTCCCTAGATGCAGGGGACCGCTTCATGCCTGCCAGTGTGTTGGGGGTAGTTGCAATGGCTTGCTGTGCTGGCTACAAGGCATACAGAGGTCTGCCCGTCTTGCACCGCCAGTCTGCGTAACTCGGTTCAGCTCTTGTGGCGTTTTCCATTGGGACCCCTAGTGTCAACTCATGGACACAACATTGAGTGAGTGACAGATAGGGAACGTCTCGGTTACTGACGTAACCTACGTTCCCTGATGGAGAGAACGAGACATTGTGTCCCTCCTGCCACAACACTGAACCAACCAAAATGGCCGGGTCTTTGGCTCGGCTCCTCAGTGCGATACCTGATGTGTGTTTGCATTGTCACTCCTTTGATACCCGTATGCCCGGGGGAGTGGCATGCAAATTCCACAAGCCAATTTCCATTGGCCTTTTCTCAAGATTAGAGATATCTGGGCTCCACAGGAGCGACCCCTAGTGTCAACTCATCGTCACAACGTCTCGTTCCCTCCATCAGGGAACGGAGGTTACGTAAGTAACCGAGACGTTTTCACTCCACAGAGTACTAGATTCTGACACAGAAACACATTTTGACATATGTCCGGCATCAAGATTGGTTCACGGCAGTAGGACCAAGGACGCGTACTTTCACGTCTCAGTCTCACGAAACCGGCATAGATTCTTAAAAGGTGAATGGAACAGCAGTATTATTCAGCTCACTGATTGTACAACCACTCGGCTCCGAAGAGAAAATCTGAATTGAGTGGGCATTCCAGCTCTTTTTATACCCATATGTCTGGGGGAGTGGCATGCAAATTCCACTCGCCAATTCTCATTTTTTTCTCAAAGAATGGGAGGTGTTCAGGGCTCTCAAGAGCGACCCCTAGTGTTACTACATCGACACAATGTCGAGTGAGTGACAGAAGGGCAACATTACCTTTTATTTTTATTTTTTGCGATTTAATCTCTTTTCAGCATAATTTACAAGTATCATAAGGTTTCAAATTTCTACAGAAGTGAACAATTTTTGTTTTTTCTATTCAAATAATTTAAGCAATTTGAATCAACGGCCATCTATCATTTTGAACATCATGTACTTTTTAATTTATTTGCATATGTATTGTTTACATAAGTGCTTTTTTATGTAACAGGCCACATATAAAGTCATGCACATATATCCTGGCTGCTTTGAAGATAGTTTACAAAAACAGCACATAGAATTATTTACATCTGGAGAGACTGGGCATTCATGCTTCAGGTGACAAATTCTTATTTTTAATTCACTTTGTTTGTTTTCCATTCCATTTCCATTTGATAATATGCAAACATGTAAGTGTGATTTGTCACAGTGTAAGGTTTATTGTAAGGGTTTGGGGCAAGTGAAATGAATGATGAATTCTGTGTTGTAAATAAGGTGTAGTGTAGGAAAATGGGACTGAAGAGAACTGTTTTACCAAGTAAAATTAACCATTTCCTTATCCATTCAAGGGAAATGAGATGTTAATTAATTCATGTCTTTTTTTAAGTTTGGAACGAAATTCTTGTAATATGTATAGGTAATATGAGTATTGTGCAGAATAATGGAATGTGGTCTATTATTAAAGGGATGGTTCCATTACTAATTTACTATTGGTGTCAAACACAGATCATTAACTTTATAAATACGAGAAACAACTTTTCCAACATTACCTGGATTATAATTTCTATTTGCTAACTCATTGAACTAAGCAGAACCGTTTGCAATTATAAATGTGAGAGGCAGAAACAATGACCAAATATGATTAATTGTCCAGCCCTACCCGTGCCTATCCCTAATTGCTATTTAAAATTAGAGGCCTGAATATATTAAATGCATACACTGATTCTGTCAATTAGACTATATTTCATACAGACTTGTTTTTGTGCAAAATTAGCAAGTACATTTACACTTGTGTCTTTTTTTTATCACAGGTGCAACTAATTATTATTTTTGTAAGTGTTTGAGATGAGAAAATGGATAACTCTACAATGAACTACACTACACCTGAAGCATCCACAAACTCCACAACTCATACCCTTGAGATGCAGAACAGTCTGCAATTTTGTCTGTACATCATAAATGTCCTGTTTGGTCTTCCTACACACTCCTATGTTATATGGCTCATCGTCACCGGAAGTGGTATCTCACAAGCGTTCTTCATCCTCAGTCTCTCTATCTGTGAGAGTTGTATTTGTCTGAATTGTTTGTTAAATGCACTGTCAATTTGGATTTCAAATCCTGATATATTTTATATAGAAAAATTTTTAGCAGGTCTATCCATCACTGGTCGTCCTCTGTTTCAGTGTCTGGTCTGTGCTGAGCGTTATCTGGCAGTGGTTCATCCTGTAATCTTTCTGAAGTGCAAACCCCTCAGATATAGAGTGATCTGTTCCACTGTGGCCTGGATCATTTGTCTTGGATCCTGTTTGCTCTGCATGCAATTTTTAGTCACACACACCAGTAATGCACTTACATGGATCTACTCAGTGCAGTTCCTACTTTTTTTCTCCATTCAGTTGTTCTGCTGTTTGGCTGTTCTCAGAGCTCTGAAGCAGTCAGGACCAGGAGAGAGAGGGAGAGAGAGAGTGGAGAAAAACCACATGAAGAGAAAAGCATTTTATTTCATTCTTATAACTACTGTGAATGTGGTTATCATATATGTCCCAATTATTATCTATGGATTCTTTATCATATTGACACAACAGTGTAGTCAGGGTCTTTTGCTCATTTGTTCTATTTCTTATGTGCTGGCTGGTTTTGTACAGCCTGTACTGTATATGCACCATGTTGGAAAACTCTTCTGCTTCTTTTCTTTAAATCCTGTAATGTAATTAAATGTACTAAATTACCATGTTCCTACTGGTTTTTTTTATATTGTTCTTTGTTACTGTTTTATCTGGTTCGAAACTCTGTTGGCATTTTAATCAAAATCAAAGTGTAAGATTATGGAAATTGTTTAAACCTCTGTCATTCAATGTTTTGTTTATTTGCATAAATACTAAGCCTTTTCTGTGTGTGTTTGTCAGATGGTCAATTTGTAAAAAAAAAAAAAAAAAAAAAAATTTTAAAGGGGGATGGTGGTGTCAAACTTTTTGGGGGTTTTTTTTTCGTTGTTTTTCAAAATCTTTGAAAATCTAGTTTAAAACACTTGTGTCAAGTTATTAGAAATGTAATCTTTGTGTTCATTTTGGTTTCATACATTTTTTAAAAACCTTTGCAGCGTTTACTACAATAAAATTTTAACTTTAAAAATGTCATGTTGTGGAACCATAAAGTAAAAAGTATTATAAAACTGTATTTATTATTCATATTATATGCTGAAAACATATAAGAGTATTAACAACTTCATCGTTAATAAAAAAATAAATAAAAAATCATTCGAACAGTTTTTCTAGGTAAAAGTAAAAAATATCAAGAAGTTTACCACCCCTGGTGTCACGAGTTCAAATCCAGATTGTGCTGAGGGATTCCAGCCAGGTCTCCCAATCAACCAAATTGGCTCGGTTACTAGGGAGGGTAAAGTCACATGGGGTAAAGTCCTTGTGGTCACGTTTAGTGGTTCTCGCTCTCAGTACAGCACGTGGCAAGTTGTGCGTGGATCGCGGAGAGTAGGACAACTGAGTCTTGTCCTTCGCCACTTGGATCGAGGTGAGCAACTGCACCAACATGAGGGCCTACTAAGTAGCCTAGTGGGAACTGTGCATTCCGAATTGGGAGTTTATAAAATTTATATAAAATTTAATTTATAAAATAATATTTTTTTATACCACGCTCAGTCTTGAGGGTCTACAGGTGGTTTTACGATGACATCCCCACGCATTCCCCTCAGCTCGAGCCCTAGTTATACATGGTTAATAGTTTCTGGCTTGTTTTTCTAATAAAACACTTCACACACCCAGTATCACCTTTTTCCTTTTTGGCATTTGTTGTGGTTTCATTCGATTCTTGTAGCACATAGTATTTTGTATTCCTAAACCTTACTTTTGACACTCTAAAGATATGCAGGTGTTCAGTTTCATGTACCTATACTATCATTACAGTGCCTACTAGACATACTGTATGGATGATGATAAAATGACCATATGGCTGAAAGGCTACGTATGCCTCCTGTTCTTAATTGGTATGAACCCATTATGTCAGTGGCTGAAAGATAAATCTGTGGTCAGAGAATGAATCAGGAAGCAAAAAACAGACATTAGAGCTTTCATGAGGGAATGAACTATCACTACATCTACTCGTGTACAGGCAAGGGGAGTTATGCTTGCATTTGACCGCATGGCAAATAAGGGCCTTTAAATAAATAAACAAGGGGAGTTATGCTTGCATTTGACCACATCAAATGGACCAAAAGGTCCTTTAAATAAAGTGGCCTGATTAATAGTAAGGGAAATATTTCCAATAGTTTGAGTTTGTCCAACTCGGCCTTTGTAGCCATGCCTTGAACTTTCCTGAAAGGCCAAACCTGTAGATTTTTCTCACTCAATCATCTGTTCTCTTCTAAGTAGCCTATTACTGCTGCTAACATAGTAAATATCCACGAGACATGTATTAAATTGGGGGCCAGTTGAATATGTTTGTACTACCCTCTAGTGAATATGTAGCAGTATCACATCCTTATTAGGAGGTCATTTTGATTAGGCAGTCAGTTGCTTATGTATAACTAGGATCCATCATATGCTAAGGACCCAGCAGTGATGATGCAATTCTGTTGTACCTCATGTGTCATTGCTTTTGATACTGTGGATAATCCCAGTTCATCAAAGATGTTCTTTGCAAATAGTGTTAATTGGTATCGTGCGTGTGTGCATCAAATAGTAAGTTACATTTTCTCTTTGATATTCTTGTGAAATCAACAATGCAATGCCTCAATGTATCAACAACAATCTTATGCATTCTCCGTATCTGTATTGCACATGCGCATGGCATTGTGTCAACACTGATAATGTTCAGAAAATTCCATAGTGTACCCTGATAAAAATGATACACATGCTACAAGAACCTGTAATATATACAAATTGCCCTTAAATATAATTGACATACTAGTGTTATGCTGACATGGATGCTGTTCGCTCCTTCATGAACACAGCTTGGTATCCATTTAGAAAAGCGTTTGAAGTTGAAGTCCAATGATCCAGTTGCCACCCAAAACTATCATAATAAATGTCCTCAAGAGAACAGGGAACCTCCTGTAGCTAAAGGTAGTCCAGGCTAAGTTAAATAGCCTACATTTAGACACATGAGTTAAACTTTTATTACTTAATTTATTATTTGTTTTGTTTATTCCCATCTAACTTCATAAATGTTGCCTAGGTTTTCCAGAAGTACTTGCCATTGGGTGAATGGGATGTGGGAAGTTCATTTTATTTGAGCTCTGTAATTTATGTCTCACTAATTCAGTATGCGCATCAATTAATTGCTTTCAGATGATACTGTATGGCATGTGCGTGGGACACATCAACACAAAGCAGACTGCAATTTTTTTTAGATTAAAATATTTCGGCCAAAGACCTTCAGGCATTCTATTCATTTTTCTACAGATTCTTATTGATGCAAGGAGGATATATTGCAGTTACAATGTAATTACCTAGAAGTTTCACCAATGATGCTGGCAATGCACTGAACTGAGCCAGATAATATTGATGGTGGTAGATCTCGTCCTGCCGGTAATTGTTTTACATTCAAGCTTAATTGCAAACCTTTTTTTAGAACCTGCGATGTCAATACGTTTCTCACTTTCTGACACCACTGTTGCCTAAATAGAATTTTTGATTTGAACGCATTCAAATTGAGTTTTAAAACATGTTTAAAGGTGCACTCAGTCATTTTTTTCCCCATTAAAAAAAAATTCCTCTTAAAAAAATTAATTGTAATTTCGAAACATATGAAATCATGACACATTAGATGAGTACCCTAAAAGCTGTTTTATTCTACATGGGGCAGGGGTGCCCTCATGGTGGCTGCCATTTTACAATCACATGACCAGTTGAATGCTACTTGATTAATGTCAGTAACTGAGCCTGTTCAAGTCCCTGTGTTCAGTTAAGTTTTCTCATCCAGTTGAGGTCTCAAGTCAAGCTGGCCCGTCAAATCATCATGTCCAGTAAAGTCACTACACTTTGACAAATCGATACACCTAGCAAAAGCTGACAAAGCTGTCAAGCCAAGCCAATCTATTATTTCAAGTCAAGCCACCACATCAGGTCAAGCCGATATAGCCAAGCTACCATGCCAAGTCAAGCTGCCAAGCCAAGTCAAGCTGCCAAGCCAATCCGTCATGTTAAGTCAAGCCTCTACATCAATTCAAGCAGCTACACCTAGTCAAACCTTCACACCTAATCAAGCCACCACGTCAAGTCAAGCTGTCAAGCTAAGCCAAGTCATCATTTCATGTAAAGCTGCTACACCAAGTCAAGAAGTCACACTTAGCTTAGCCGCCACACCAAGACAAACTGTCCTGTCTAATAAAACCATATCACTTAGGCAAACCGACACATCTAGTAATGCTGCTATGCAAAGTCAAACTACTACGTCAAGTCAAACCTTTACACCTAACCAAGCAGCCCAGTCATGTCAAGCAATCATGCCAGTTCAAGCCTGCTTGCCCAGTCAAGTTACCAAGCCAAGTCACTAAGTCAAGCCACCAAGCATATTTTAGGTGTTCCACCTTGTTCTATCCTGCCGATCCCATCCTGGGCCATCCTACCAGCAACACCACAACCACCCTGGTCTGTCCTGTCGGTGCTTCCCTGGTCCGTCCTTCTGGCATAACTCTGGTACGACTTGCCGGCTCGTCCCTGGTCCATCCTACTGGCGCCAACCTGGTCCGTACTGCCGGTGCCATCATGGTCTGTCCCGTTGGTGCTTCCCTGGTTCGCCCTGCCACCACAACTCTGGTCCGACTTGCCAGCTCCTACCTGGTCCATCTCGCTGGCGCTGTCCTGGTCTGTCTTGCCTTTTGTCCCGCTGGTGCGGGTCTGTTCTGTTCTGCCGGCACCACCTTGGTTCGTCGTGCTGGTGCCACCCTGTTCCATTCCGCTGTTCTTCCCTGGACCTTCCCTTATTCCCTGTTTATTTTGCTTGGAATCATGTTGTTTTCTTGTCTGCCGAGTGTCATTTAGTGCCATCCACCTGTTTTCCCCACCCTCCCTTCCCATTGTCTGTTTTTTTTTTTTTGTCTAGTTTTGTCTTGTTTGTGGGACGCCTGGGAGTCATCCCTTGGGAGGTGTCCTGTCATGATCCTGGCTTTTTGGTCTTAGTTTATCTTTGATTTGGTAGGATTGTGACAGTTCTTCCACCCATCTCTCAGGCTGTCCCATGTGCTGTTGTTTCCCTTATTGGTTTGTCATCTTTATCATTTTGTCTTGCTTTGTTTATTTCTCCCTCATGAGAATTTTTGTTTGTATTTTGTTTTGTTAAATAAGCATTTATTAATCTCCAGCACTAGAGTACTTCCTCCAAACTCATGACAATATGTTTTTTAGAAAACTTATATTAATAACTTACATTAATTATTCTGCATTATTTGAGCATTGAGTCATGGCAACAAATTTGTACAATTGGCTATAACTTTACACAGAAAAGGTTAGTATGTGATTTTATCACATTAAAATCATATTAAAACATTGTTTATGTCTTGTGGCCATTCTTTTGAAACAGTGAGTATTTTTATGTTTCTGGATTGACCCCATTCACTTCCATTGTAAGTGCCACACTAGAATCCCATTTTTTGAGGAAATTAACTGATACATTAAAATAAATTTTTTTTTAAAAAATAATTTTTTATGGTTATCAGTATTTTCACAAATGCTGTCGAATCTGGAATATTCCTTTAAACGTTTGCCTCTAGAGGCTGTGCACGTTAGTGAATTTACCATGGTTATACAAATCTAATCAAATCCCTTTATTTTCACTCAACCATATACACAAGTGTAACAGTGGGTGAATGTCTTGGGTGTGGCTCCAAGCAACAGCAATATGACACCTTATTTAAAAATAACAACGTTAACACATTTTGTTACACAACACAATATACAATATTTACCTAATAATATACAATATACAGTATACACAAAATAAGAGGACTGTATACAACAAAAATAATATACAATAAACAGTATACACAAAATAGACTGTACACAATAAACATACATACACTGTCTGTCTGGCTTGCAACTTTAGTTCATGTTATTTAAATAATCTAATATTGGAATTAGGACTGGGTAAAAATATAGATTTTCAAATGATTTTCGATCTTGATTTTAACTATTTTGATAGAGATTCTTAAATTCAAAGATCAATCATTTACTATATGTGCAACTCTCTACAATGGAAGTAAATCACTCTTATATGACACAAACTTTAGATCCAGAGAGATGCTAATAAATGTTTCTGATTAGCCACTGGCTGGTAAATATTCAGATTTCACTCACCAGTGTTCACTCACCAGCCATTCGTGTCGTCTAGTTAATATGCAATAATTTACTGATGCTCTTTACAGAACTGCTTGTTTTCTAAAAGAGACTGTACCGATTTTAAGCATGTGTTCTGGAAATCAATGTAAATACTTGTAAATAGTATATATTTTGAATTAAACAATTAACATGAAACAAAATGTAATATTTACATTTACATTTTGGCAGACGCTTCATTCCAAAGCGACTTACAGTACACTTATTACAGGGACAATCCTCCCGGAGCAACCTGGAGTTAAGTGCCTTGCTCAAGGACACAATGGTGGTGGCTGTGGGGATTGAACCAGCAACCTTCTGATTACCAGTTCAGTGCTTTAGCCCACTACGCCACCACCATTCCACTTTGCAATATTATATCATATTTATTGATAAATACATGGATCTATGCATTTATAAAAAGCTAAAATGTGACAAATTATGAAAAACAAACACAACTTAATTTGTAAAATGTATAAAATTAGAAGGTCCCCTGTATAATGAACATAATTAGCTGGGAGATAATTTCTTTCATACAGTATGTAAGCAAAATAGACATTTGTAACTGAAAAATTGTATACCCGAAAGAATTTAGATTATACAACTGGAGTTGTACACCAGTCTTTACAGGTCCTTTGGTCAATGAGTTTTATTTGTTTTATTCTTGCTGGTTTTGTTCAGCCTTTTCTATATCTGCACTGGACTGGGAAACTCTACATGCCTCTGTTCTACATAAAATGTGCAAATTAAAATGTTTGGGGAATGGCCTTGTAATCCTTATTTCACTTTTCATTTACATTTGCTATTGTATGTATCATTTTTAAGTTTATTATTATTTTGTTATTTTTATTAAGTTATTTTTCAGTTAGTTTCCACTGAATAACTTTATGACACCAAAACATGTTAGTGCCATTGACTGTTTTGTTTTTAATTTGAAAAGCACCACCTCAAACAGACTTGTGGATAAAATACTTGATTGTGTTGTTTATTTATTTATACATATTTATATTGCCTTTGTATGGTTATTTGTGTGAAAATGGGGTGTATTAAATTATTGCGATTTAGTTTTTCCAATAAAATGTATTTATTAATTTATTTTTAAGTTTGTCAGTGTTATAGAAATTTTTTTAGCTCTGAAATGAATTAGTAAATCTGTATGTGAAAATCATGAATTATTAAAGGTTCAGAGAAGCTTTCCATTTGTCAAAAATTTTGAGTTTTTGTTGGCCACATATTAGTGCTATATTCACAGGTGCAACTCACCTCTCTCCCTAGCTTTCTATGTCCTGAGTCGTATACATGTATTTGGAAACTGGTAAGGGTGCTGACCCACTAAACATTGGGACACTTATGACTCAGTTACCTGCGATGCAATTACTGGGTCACGGTTTAAAATGCAGCTTGTATTAATCAACACCATCATTGTATCAAAGACACTATCTTGCATTTCATTGTAGATGTTGTTATGAAAGTGAAATTGCATACAGTAAATTAACAGATACAAATATAAAGGTGTGTATTGTTAATCTTCCAGAAGCTTTTAGGATTGTTTCCTTTACATGCACATTACGCATAAAAGATAATTACGAACAAATTTTCTTTTATTGACAGAAAATAATACCTGCATAAGGGGAAACAACTAAGCTATCATGCTACTGGTTTTTACAGGTCATTCTTGGAATTTTTAGCTCCATCTCTGCTCAGTCCACACCTCCATTTCTTCTGCTTTTTCTTTCTCTTTCTCTGTGGTCATCATTGCTTAGGGTTTTCATATATGTCTCCTTGTATGTTTGTAAAAATTTTCACACAAAAATTAAAATGCATCATTTTTTCACCCCCATATCATTCTAAACCTGTTTGATTGTCTTTTTTTTATGGAACATAAGGAGAAATTTTGAAGAGTGTTGTCTCTTCGAGTGACCAATACAGCCAGTCCTTGACACTCTGCCCAACATCTCCCTTTGTGTTCCATAGAAGAGAGATGTATGGAAAAATATTTGGTACTGACACCCTGAGTCATCATTCAGTTTGGTTGTAGAGAAAACAAGAGCTCATCTTTCCTGATTTAATTTCTGTCCAGAACAATTTAAGTGTCAAAATTTCCACAGATGTGAAAATGCATGCTTTTTTTCTATTCAAATGATTGAAACCACTTCAATACCATATATCATTTTGAACCTCATGTAACTTAACTTTATTTGCATAGGCTATGTATTGTTTGCATAAGCAATATTTTTTGGACTTGTCATCTATTAAGCCATGCACATATGGGATATCCTTGTGCATTATTGAGGTGAAAATCACCTCTTTTTGATCCATTTTGTTTGTGCTTCCATTTGATCAAATGCAAAAAACATCAGGCATAGTGTGAGGGTTATGGGCAATTTTGATGAAACAGGTGTTGCAGTAAACTGTGACTGAGGTGTATTGTTTCAAAAATTCGATGTACATTTTCCTCTATTATTTTCCTCATTTAGAGCAAAGACATGACGTGAACTTCTTTTAAGACGCATTTTTTAAAAAAAGCCCTACTGTTTCTGCGTCATTGCATTACCTCTGACAGCCACAATCGCTGCCTCATGTGTCTGGGCCGTAATCGCGTTGAGGAAGCTTTCATGGATGGTTCATGTTCTCATTGCGAGAACATGACCATGGCAACGTTGAGGTCGCGGCTTACTTTCATCCGGGTGAAGCCACTTCAACCTACAGGTATGAGGCAAGCCCAATTGATGCTGGAGGCAATTTGGGGGCTCCAGTGTGTTCGGTTCCACTGGGTAATCCCCCGTGGACCGCTCATTCCCCCATAGACCACTCATTCTCCAGCACGTTTGTTTGCTCCTGTTCAGTTCTGGGAAGAGACTCGCCTCAGTGCCAGCCTAATGTCTCTTTCGGAGCTCGCAAGATGTTTGAGATTTTGATTGCTGCATCGTAGAGCGCCTTGCTAATGTTAGACGCCGAGAACTCGATTGGGCTAGTGCCTTCGGCCCAATGCGGAGTTGACCGCCAGGGTTTGCCAGGGCCGCCACAAGTGTCAGGCTGGAGTAGAACCCTCCACCCGCCGACTGGCGATTGGTACCTGGGGTCGGGGTGCCACTCACATTCATGCTGAGAAGGATGAATGAATGCTCGTTGTCTGGTCAGCCAGCCGGTTGCATCCTCGAGACTCGTCGCAACCGGCTGGCCGGGGGTGTAGTTTATTTGGTGCAGCCGGACGCATGAAGGATGGGGGCTGCATTCACAAGGTCCTGGCTGCGAGTGCTCGTTGTCTGGTCAGCGAGGTAATGGCGGCCATGGGCCACCATTCTCTTCCCGACCCTCCACCTGGGGACAGGGTGATCTGGTCACCAGCTCCTGAGTTCTAGCAGACATCTTCTTCCTTGGGTCATCCGTTTCAGGGGTGCTTAGGAGCCTTCTTGGGGGTCTTAGCCGTGAGTGAACCAATCGTCAAGCCGCGAGTGCTCAGGGGTAGGTGGAGGGTTCTACTCCAGCCTGACACTTGCAGCGGCCCTGGCAAACATGTCGGTCAACTCCGCGTTGGCCTCAGACTGAGCCGGCACACCCGAAGGCACTAGCCCAATCGAGTCCTCGGCGTCTGTCATCACCAAGGCGCTCTACGATGCAGCGATCATAATCTCAAACGTCTCGCCTGAGTCCTCGGGCCTGGCGTAGAGCCCCCCCCGCAGGAAGCTGATGCCCCCCTCCCCCGACCCCCAAGAAGGCTCCTAAGTGCCCCTTGAAATGGATGACCCAAGGAAGAAGATGTCTGCTAGAACTCAGGAGCTGGTGATCAGATCACTCTGTCCCCCGGTGGTGGGTTGGGAGGAGAATCTTTTGTTCCCCTTTTGTTTTGTGTTCGCCATACCCTAGACCGGCTGCAGTACACACATTATCAAAAAAAGAGCAGTTTCCTCTCACCTACCTATCACCTATCTCACACTCACAGCCAGGACCTTGTGAACGTGGACCCCATCCTTCGTCAGTCTGGCTGCACCGCCCCGGCCAGCCGGTTGTGATGAGTCTCAAGGATGGCCCAAAAGGCCCTCCTCCTCAGTCACTGACCCGACCTATGCCGGGTACGCAGAGGGAGCTAAGTGCTTTGAGGGTTCCCTCATCGCAGCCACCATGGGTCGAAGCAAAGATTTTTTTTTTCCGACGGCCGGGCATATTAGTACAAGGTCCTCCCCTTCTGTCTGTCCCTGTCTCCTCTCTGCATCTCTTTTCTTGGCATGGATTTATACTCATTCTTGATGATAGCATGCCTCACAAGTGAGCGCATGCAGTCAGTGCTGAACTGCCTGAAGTCATTCAGGCGGAGGGACAACCGAAACACTTTCAGAGGCTCCTGGGGCACATGGCATCCTCAGCGGCATTCACGCCGCTCAGGTTGATACATATGAGACCACTTCAGCCCTTGCTTCAGACTTGAGTCCTGAGGTGAGCATGGCACTGCAGCACACATCGCGTGGCCATCACACCGGACTGCCGCCAGTTCTTCAGCCCTTGGACAGACCTTGCATTTCTGTCCCCTACAGCAAGTGTCCAGGCACGTTGTGGTTATGACAAATGCCTCCAAGTCTGGGGAACCGTGTGCAATGGGCACGCTGCAGCCGGATCCTGGACCGGACTGTAGCTGCATTGACGCATCAGCTGCATCGAGTTGCAGGCAGTACAGCTCACCCTGTGGTGGCTATTGCTATTTATCCAGTGCAAATACGTGTTAGTCCAGACAGACAACAAAGTGACAGTAGCCTATATAAACTGCCAAGGTGGCTTACATTCTTGTTGCATGTTGCAACTTGCCCGCCATCTCCGGCCGAGGTCGCTGCAGGCCATTCACATCCCGGGCAGCCTCAACACCACAGCGGACGTGCTGTTGCGGCAAGTGATGCTCAGGGGAGGGTGGAGACTCTACCCCCAGGTGGTCCAGCTAATTTCGAGTCAATTCTCCAAAGCACAGGTGGACCTGTTTGCTTCCCGGGAATCCTCCCATTGCCCGCTCTGGTATTCCATGACAGGAGCCCCCCTCGGGGGCCAGACTGCTGGCCCCAGGGGCTGCGCGAATACATGTTCCCCCTAGTGAGCCTACTTGCACAGACCCAGGGAGGTTCAGGGAGGATGAGGAACAAATCACCCACATGGCACCGCACTGGCCCACCCAGACTTGGTTCTTGGACCTCACGCTCCACGCGACAGTACCTCCCTATCAAATTCCCCTGAGGGTGGACCTCTTCTCTCAGGGACAGTGCACCATCTGGCGCCCAGACCTCTTGAACCTCCATGACTGGTCCATGGAAGGGATGCGGAAGACTTAAGTGGTCTACCGCCCGGGGTAGTAAACAGAATCACTCAGGCCAGGGTTCTCTCCACGAGGAAGCTGTATGCCCTGAATTGGTGTTCTTCCCGAAGTGAAGACCCCTAGAGATGAGGGTCAGTTCTTTCCTTCCTGCAGGAGAAGTTGGAGGGGCAGCTGTCCACCTCCATCTTGAAGGTGTACGTAACTGCTATAGCAGCACACCACGACACAGTTGAAGGTAAGTCTCTTGGGAAGCATGACTTGATCATCATATTTTTGAGAGGTGCCAGGAGGCTGAACCCTCCAAGGCCATGCCTCTTTCCCTCATGGGACCTCTCTATGGTCCTTCTGAGCCTTTGGAGAGCCCCATTCGAGCCCCTAGAGTCAGTCGAGTTGAAGGCTGTCTTGTTGGAGACCGCCCTCCTGACCGTGCTCACTTCCATCAAGAGGGTTGGGAACTGCAAGCATTCTCTGTCACTGAAACATGCCTGGAGTTCAGTCCGGAGGACTCTCACGTGATCCTGAGACCCTGACCGGGCTATGTACCCAAGGTTCCCATGATCCCTTTGAGGAATCAAGTGGTGAGCCTGCAAATTGCTGCCCTGGGAGGAGACAGACCCGGCTTCATCGTTGCTGTGTCCGGTGCGTGCTTTGTGCATCTACTTGGATTGCACAGAGAGCTTTAGATGCTCTGAGCAGATTTTTGTCTGCTTTGGTGGACAGTGGAAAGGGAACGCTGTCTCCAAACATAGGTTTTCCCACTGGATCGCGAATGCCATTGTGTTGGCATACCAGGCCCAGGCCGTGCCCGCCCCTTTGGGAATACGAGCACACTCTACAAGGAGTGTGGCATCCTCGTGGGAACTGGCCAATGGCACCTCTCTAGCAGAGATCTGCAGAGCAGCGGGCTGGGCAACACCCAATACCTTCATGAGATTTTACAATCTCCGGGTTGAGCCAGTCTCGTCCCATGTTTTTTCAGGTATGCACAGGTAATTTTGGTAATGCAGGACAGCAGGCTGGGAGTATACAACTTGCATATAGTGCCTTTCCCCTCCATGAGGCAAAGACTTGCACTCTTTCTCCCATGCGAGTTCACGAACCGTGAACCCTAGATGTCCTTCCTCCCTAGACCTCTGGCTCGCGAATTCGGTAGAGGCATTCGTAGTCAGACCCAGTACGTGTGCTAACATGCCCTGTACTGGGGTAGGTGCTCCACAGGTGCCATGTACCTCGGTAACCCCCGGTGATGTATCTCCCGCGGTACGGTCTCCCTATCGGTAGACCCGCGTCTCCCTTGGGCAGAGCCCACACTGCCCCGGTTGCCATGTTTGTAGAGCTCCTCCCCTTCGAGGCAGGACCTACCGCCGCGCCTCTTCCATGTGCGGCTGTGAACCCATGTGATGTATTTGCCACTTGTTAACCTCCTCTTCAGGGCAGGATGTGGTCTCCGTGGGGTCTGTTCAGCCTGAAAGAATAGGAAAGGAAAAGAACACCTTCATATGGAGGGTACATACACATATATTATAATGAGCGTTAAATGGCTCCAGCCGAATATCTTAATACAGAGTGAAAAGGCCGTGACTGGCGTTTTGTATAGGGACCCCTTGTGTCACTACATTGTCACAACATCGAGTGAGTGACAGAAGAGGAACGTCTCGGTTACTGTCGTGAACTCCATTCCCTAATGGAGGGAACGAGAAATTGTGTCCCTCTTGCCACAACGCTGTACTACATGCTGAAATATCCGGGACCTTGTCTCGGCACCTCAGCACAAAACCTGAATGAGTGGATGCATTCTAGCTCTTTTTATACCCGTTTGTCCATGGGAGTGGCATGCATATTCCAGTGGCAAATTCTCATTGGCCTTTTCACAAAGATCTGAGGTGTTTGGGGCTCCATCACGGAGTGGAGGTTATGACAGTAACCGAGACATTTTCTTATTGGATTAGCAGGTTTCGAAACTTCTATAAAAATATGATAAATGCACACCTTTGACTATACATCATATATGTTAATGTGCTTGGCATAATTACAATGTTGATGGTTCGAGAAGAGTTGTGATTTGTTTTTCAATAAACAGCATTTTTTTGTTGTTGTTATTTTTTTATTCACTTACTATAACTACTATTTCTTTGGCAGTCCATATGCAAACAAAGGGAGTACCAGCACATTTATTATTTTTATTATTATTTTTAAAAAAATCCATTCGAGCACTAGTAACACTAGTAAATATGATATTCACATTAAATTTGCATAGCTCACATGCTGTGTGATGTTTGGAATACGAACCCATGCGTATACATTATTGTATACTTGTGACAACTGTGAAGTCAGACTGCAAAACAGGCGAGAGATTAATGTCACGCAAGAGAGACTGATCAATCACTC
Organism: Moxostoma hubbsi; assembly: GCA_032164185.1. NCBI lineage: Eukaryota > Metazoa > Chordata > Actinopteri > Cypriniformes > Catostomidae > Moxostoma > Moxostoma hubbsi. The sequence goes on from JAVLUX010000001.1 coordinate 38,565,663, forward strand.
TTCAGGTGAAACAAAACTCTTTCTAATCTTTCTAATTTGATTCATAGATTTTTGTTTCCTGCTAATTAATATATGAAAAAATCACTGAGGTTATCGGGCATAAGGTGGTTATGGGCATATTAGATGGGTTCGTTGGGCTGAGCTCTGTTGGATTCTTTGAAAAGTTAGAACAGAAGTGACCATTTACTTTAAACCCATTCCAGGGGGTTGAAAATTATTACATTTTCTTTATTAGCATAGTGTTTGAAATTTAACAGCACATTATTTTAATGTGTACAATTGTGTTATGGAGTAATTTTTCAACATTTGAATACATTTGTTTTTTTTGGTTCAAACACTCGGATTGTATTAAAATGACCTCCGACAATGTGTATTATTTAACCTTCAGATCTTTTGTCGACTGCTTCTGAATTAAATGATTTCCAAGCAGTCTGGCCACTAACCCTAATTCTGGTATATTACACTTCTTTCTATCCATAGATCAAAAGTGCAACATTATTTGTTCATCTGCTTTTGAATGCCTGAACTGAGAAGATGGTGGAAATGAATAGCTCCATAGTAAACTTCAGCACACCTCATTCATCCATCAACCTCACAGGATCTGCATTTTGGCAAATGGGCACACTAGAAATGTCTATGTTGAGCTTCAGCTTCATGCTTGGGCTTCCTACACACTCCTTTATTATATATCTTATCATCACTGAAACAGGAAGTGGAATGGCATCGGAGTTCTTCAGCCTCAATCTCTCTGTCTGTGAAATACTTTTCTCTCTGAATTCTATGTTCACTCTTTTGACAAACTGGTTTCCGAGTCTTGCAACATTAATGCAGTTTTTATTAGGAGAACTCATCACTGGTCATCCTCTGTTTCAGTGTCTGATGTGTGTTGAGCGTTATCTGGCAGTGGTTCATCCTGTAACCTTTTTGAAGTACAAACCTCTCAGATACAGAGTGATGTGCTCCACTGCAGCATGGATCATTTGTCTTGGCTCCTGTTTGTGCTGCATGTTTCTTTTGGCCTCGTTTAATCATTTTATTTACACATGGTTCTTTGTCATTCAGTTCCTCCTGTACCTCTCCATTCAGTTGTTTTGCCTTTTGGCTGTTCTCAGAGCTCTGAAGCAGTCGGGACCAGGAGAGAGAGGGAGAGAGAGAGGGGAGGAAAACAACGTGAAGAAAAGAGCGTTTTCTATCATATTAATAAGTACTGTGAGAATGGTTATCACATATGTTCCATTTACAGTCACGGGAGTCCTCGCTGTTTTGACACAACAGTCAATTCAAGTCCTCTGGTCAATTAGTTTTATTTGTTTTATGCTAGCTGGTTTTGTGCAGCCTGTTTTTTATTTGCACCGGACTGGCAAACTCTCATGCCTCTGTTATCCATAAAACTTGCAGCTGTGCCATTGAGTTATGTTATACTAGCAACTATTAGAAATGATAAATTAAATGGATATATATTTTTATTTTTTTTTTGCAGTTAAAATTAATTTAATCTAAATTAGTTTAACACCAGAACGTCTTAATGGCATTTTGTTGATCAAAAACAACAACAAAAAAAGCATTATAATTACATGCCTATAACATGTAGTGTTTAAAGTAGTTATGCGAGTCCACTCTTGTTTAAATGCGCTCAATCAAAACACTTCTGCTGAACTGCCGCTATTCTTAAAGTGACAAAACTGTTTTAGCACTTGCTCTTCAAATTAATGTAAAAACTGGTAAATGGTATAAATTATCAACCCGATATCACGCCGAGGCGTGAAATAGACACGCCGGTCCACTCGCGGATGCGTGTCGGTGTCACGCTTTGCCTCCTCCAGGCGTGTACATGACACGCGCGCGTCTACGTAGAATACCGTCAGGGGGCGATCGTTTCCTCGACGCCAACAACTCTCCGCGCACCAAAGAGGAAGCGATACCGTTGTCGTCGCGTTGCACGTTCGTGCGGGCGGGATGCCGGCCAATTTCGCCGGTTACTTTCACTTGTGGCCATATGTGACAAATAAAGGTTCATTACAGTGCTGCTTTCATGAAGAAATCCTAACGTTGCTGTAGCCTAACGTTGTTATATGTGTGTGTGTGTGTGTGTGTGTGGGCTGTCGAGTATCATGTGCTGATGTAAATAAATAAATAAATATATATATATATATATATATATATATATATATATATATATATATATATATATATATATATATATATATTTTTATTTAAAAAGTGTATTTATGTACAAAAATATATATCCTGCTAACCGGAACTGGAGAACGCGATATATCGCTTCCTCTTTGGTGCGCGGACAGTTGTTGGCGTCGAGGAAACGATCGCCCCCTGCCGGTATTCTACGTAGACGCGCGCGTGTCATGTACACGCCTGGAGGAGGCAAAGCGTGAAATAGACACGCATCCGCGAGTGGACCGGCGTGTCTATTTCACGCCTCGGCGTGATACCGGGTTGCATGTACACGCCTGGAGGAGGCAAAGCGTGAAATAGACACGCATCCGCGAGTGGACCGGCGTGTCTATTTCACGCCTCGGCGTGATACCGGGTTGAAATTATGCATGTAAATAATAAACATGTAACAAAATATATGTATGCATTATAATATATGCCTTTTTAACCTTTTGCATGTGAGTTTCTCCTGTACTGATGGATCTTCCATCATGAGTTCTTTACTGTGTGATGTAATTAAAAAAATAAATCTTACCTTAAACTTCAGAGAAGATGCACTGGAGGACAGATTATATCACATCAGGTGCACTGAACGTAAGATTATATTTTATCAAACCTAGAGTATAATGTGGTTTTTATATGCTAATAATGATTGATTTTGTAGATAAGATGCAGTCATGATTGTGCTTGTCGGCTATATGCGCCGCCATATTTTTGTTGCAATGCGAGATGGGATTCAGAGTTCGTCTTGTCACATAAGCATACAAAATGAGGAGCATAGAAGGTTCTAAAAAATTAGCACTTCTGCTTTCCCAGCCCCGGAAGTGGTTAGAATGAGTGACTGATGGAATGGGAAAAGGCTTGTGTGGACTATATAATTGTACTCCAATGGTAATGGCTTTATACTTTTCTTTAGTGATTGTTTGAATGTTTGTAACATAAAAATAAAGATATTGTGATGTTTAAAACACTATTTGAGCAGCTGGTTCATTATGAATACCAATTCAGTCCCTCTTTTGCTGGTAAACAGCACCATGATGTTGAAAAACTACTGAAGTCTTCCACATCCCATCCAGGGACCAGTCATGGAGGTTCAAGAGGTCTGGGCGCCAGATGGTGCCCTGTCCCTGAGAGAAGAGGTCCACCCTCAGGGGAATTTGATAGGGAGGTACTGTCGCGAGGAGCGTGAGGACTGTGAACCAAGTCTGGGTGGGCCAGTACGGTGTCACGAGGGTGACTTGTTCCTCATCCTCCCTGAACCTCCCTGGGTCTGAGTATTTATCATACACATCTGATCCCAGCCTAGTGTAATCACACAGTTTTGATTGGACGTGCAAAAGGGTTAATGATGGAATACATAAAATTTCTTACTTATTAAAAAATTGTGAAAAATGCAACAAAACCACTCTTTGAAATCATTACATTTATTCTCTTCTGTTTTTAATGTCAACATGTAAAAAGGCATACATGCAATGCTAGCACTCATACAGCAGTATGCTATAGAGGTATCCTATATAGAGGTATATACATGCAACGCAAAATCGAGGTAGTGGGCGAAAATCTTTGTGTGCCGATTGGTTTATGCTTAAACTGTTATGACCTTACCACGATTAAAGGCATTTACATGACCACACACGTTGTTGGCTTATTGAGGATAAACAGTGTAAGATGGTGCATGTAAACCTGGGACGTGCCATCCATATAAGCAAGTTAAGCTGTGCTTACCAAACAGAAGGGTGGAAAGAAAATTACACTTTGACATATATAAATATAATTGTTAATATAACTACTGTTTTTGTTCAAATTTGCCATCTTTCATCTCAGTTGAGCATAGGGTTGGGAACCGAAAACCGGTTCTTATGCAGAACCGTTTCTTTTTTTAAAAAAAAATACCGGAACCGTGCGAAATTCCTACGTTTTGGTTCCAAAAACGGTTCTTGTGCGATGTGTATGTGAACTGCGAAGCGTATCCTTTAATAGCGTCTCTCGCCTCATCATGAATATCAATTATGTTGCCCGTCGCTTCCAGCAGCGCAACCAATTAACGAACGCACTCACTCACTCACACACACACACCCTCTCTCTCTCTCTCTCAACGCTCACTCACACTCAACGCTACTCATTTACGCCTTGCGTGAGATATTTTCTTGTTGACCAGCATGGCGAAGAGAAATTCAAAAGTGTGGATTCATTTCGAAAGGTTAAATGATGATGAAGCAAAATGTAACACGTGTGACAAGCTAATAACATGCAAAGGAGGCTGTACTAGCAATATAACTAAACATTTGCTACAGCGCCACAGAATCAACCTCAAAACATGCAATGTTTTCGACTGTTTAAGGAAGACAACTGCACCTTGCATGTCCCCATCGCAAGGTAGGAATTCATACATGGGTAAATGTATTATTTCAGTAGTAATAAACTATACCATATCAATATTATTTACGGTTTTTTTCCAGATGTTACACATAGCGCACCCATAAATATACGTAGCGCGCCAAGCGCGGATACCACGCAATGTGCCACACCCACACCCTCTCATGGAATGTCGGAGACTGTAACTCCGTTTACTTTAGCAAGTAAAGGGAAAATGACGACAGAGAGAATAAATGAGTGCCACAGGGCTGTTACACGGTTCATAGTGAAAGGTTAACATCCTTTTTCCACCGTTGAGTCCCCATGGTTTAGGTAAGTGTTTAGCCACATGCATGCAGATGAGCTACCATTTATTATAAAGTTAACTGAATTACTATTTTTTTTTTTTTTGACATTGCCAACCTGTAAATTCATTTGACAGTAAGTAATAAACACAAAAAGTATTGTTTGAGTTGAGTATTGGCCATTTTTCCTTACCACTATTTATTTATTAATTGTTAAACAATTTTAATGGAACCGGAATCGGAACTGGAATCGTTAGGCGGAACCGGAACCGGAACCGGAACATTTCTTACGATTCCCAACCCTAGTTGAGCAGCACAGACAGTTTATTTGCTTTGGTGCCACCGTCAAGTATAAGCATTGTTGACCACGCTTTCATTCAACACTGCACATTCATTCAAATTGAATCTTGCCCACTGCTACAAATGGCCAAGGTAAGCATGCTTACCTAAATGAGCGAGCCAATCAGAAGCTCCTTTCTTCAGTCATGCTGTCTGATAGGCTAGATTTCAGTTTTGCGTCATCACGTTCAAGTTCATTTGCCTTGTGCATTCAGGTTAAGATTGATGTCTTTTAGTGGTCAGATTGGTTAATTGCCGCTGTTCATTCCAGTGGTTCTGAACTATGGGAGGAGTGATGTGTGAGGCCTACTACGTTGAAACTATTAACTGGTAATCTTTTATTTTATTTTTTGTTGTATGTCAAAACAAGCTCTTCTGGCACTATGGTTCATTGTATGATTTAATGGGCATAAACATGCTCAGCTCTATACATGAATATATTTTATTTGTGTGATATGAGCAATATTACTGTCCTGAATTTAAAAACAATTTGGTCAAGAATTTTCCCACAGTGACATGATTGTTTCCATTGACTGTTGGGTTCTAAGGCAACAATTCACATCAATAACATTGTGAGATTTCTGAGACATTGTACTAACCCATATGTGTTTTGGCACAGTGTGTAATAATGTGCTTGCCCAGCCAATGGCCTGTGTTTGATGAAAACACACTCACTGTTCTGTTTATTAAGAGAGTTCCATCACCCTAAATTGATGAAGCATATTATGTGTATCTTTATCATATATGTTTAATAAGGATTTGAGCTCATGTATCTAGCTCTCAAACAGACATATGTTCCTTGTCTATTGTTTTCAGAGTAAATCTGTCAAATGGGTTTAGATGGTAAGCTTACATGAGGAATTTGTTTTCTTAACTACTTACCTGTGACACAGAGTCACCTGTTTCCATTTCAGGTGTTACCACAATAGTGGCATGAAAATCCCTTGTATGTTTTGCCAGAGTGTACACTCACATTGGTAACACAGGTGTCACCCTTATTTTTCATAATGTTTGAAATCTTTTCACATGTCATCATTGTATCAAGTCATAGGATGTTATTGTTTTCATTACAGTATACTCTAGTGTGACACTTTTGTAGAAAGCTATAGCAAATGGAACAAATGGGCTACTTTAATCAAATGGATAAACAATCCAGGTGAAATAAACATTCATTCATTCCAGGTTGTGATTATATACAGTTGTGCTGAGACTATATATTTATTTAGGTGAGGGCACAGTGATTAAAAAGAAAATAACAAATAAGGTTGCCAGCCTCTGTTTTATACCAACAGAGAAAACTTTGTATATGTGTGTTTCTTTCTTGGAATACAGACCATAATTTTAGCATTTCTAAATTCTATGTAATTGTGCATGTAATGTGTGGTTTGATTTACATGATTTACATGTGTGTTATATCGTGAATGTATGAACGAAATGTCCAAAGCGTTATATAATAAATCGAAATGCTTTACATCTGTGGTTTACACGTGGCCCTTTATGACTTCTAAGGCTTTTTCTGGCTTTTAAAACTCATTATTTTTGTGTTTAAAATTTACATATGTGGTGCTTTAAGTGATGTTTACAATATGAAGCCATTGCACATACTTTATATGCTTGTCACATCTGTGAAGTCAGTCTACAAAACAGCAGTGAGATTTATGTCTATCCAGAGGGACTGAGCATTCACTTTCAGGTGAAAGACTCTTCTTTCCTAAATGGTTTATTTTATTTTACTGAGCTACACATAATGCCACTGTGGATAGGGGTAATGGGCATGTTAGATGAATTAAAAATGGAATAAAATGGGTCTGAGCTCTTTTTTTTTTTTTTTACAACACATTGTAATTATTAGAATTATAACCTGTTCTTATTCATTCATTTATTCTCTGATCTACTCAGCTGAGAAGATAGACGTGGAGCTCTATTGGATGTCTCTACGATGAACTTCACAACATCTACACAAGCATCTACGAACCTCACAACATCTGCATTTAATCAAATGGGAATGCTAAACATTTGTACGCTGAGCTTCCATTTCATTCTTGGTCTTCCTACACACTCTTATGTTATATGGCACATTGTCACAGGAAGAGGAAATGGAATTGCTTCAGAGTTCTTCAACCTCAGTCTTTCTGTTTGTGAGATCGTTTTCTGTCTGAATTCTTTGTTTACTTTATTGACAACAAGATTTCCAAGTTTTTCTACAGTGACGCAGTTTTTATTAGGACTAGGCATCACTGGTCGTCCTCTGTTTCAGTGTCTGATGTGTGTTGAGCGTTACCTGGCTGTGGTTCATCCTGTGACCTTTCTGAAGTACAAACCTCTCAGATACAGAGTGATCTGTTCTTCTGCTGCCTGGATCATTATTTTTAGCTCCTGTTTGTTCTGCATGTTTATAATCTCAATTATGTTTTATATTTTTATGTGGTTCTTCTCTGTGCAGTTGCTACTTTTTCCTTCCATTCAGTTGTTCTGCTGTTTGGCTGTTCTCAGAGCTCTGAAGCAGTCAGGACCAGGAGAGAGAGGGAGAGAGGGACAGGAGAAAAACCACATGAAGAGAAAAGCATTTTATATCATTGTAATCATGACTGTGTCCATGGTTATTATATATATCCCATCCACTATCACAGGTTTCTACAGAGTTCTGACACACCAGAACATTCCCATCCTTTGGATGATCAGTCAAGTTTGTTTTTTAATGGCTGGTTTTGTACAGCCTGTTTTATATTTGCACCGGACTGGGAAACTCTTCTGCTGCTGGTCACCGTAAAACCTCCAACATTGTTACAAAACCATGCATTATACAACTAAACCACTATGTAACACAATAAAAACATTTTGGGTTATATAAGGGAATTAAATTAGCTTTCATATGAAGGTTGAATATTTCCACCAAGGGTTGAATCTCTGGGACATTTGATTAACTTTATCAATTTAAATTTTATCAATTTATCAAGATAAATTCTCAAGATTGGCTATTTCTAACATCATACCCAAGAATTAAATCAACATTAACTTATATGTAATGCCAGCATTGTATGTATAAGTAGGACTAAAATAGAATATTTTGAACCATGTCAAATGTTAACAAGGACTAAAAGCTAAATATGTTTTATTCGGTTCGTTCTGAGCAAAAACTGTAGTGGCAGTGGTTCATCAACCTTTCTGAATTTTAAAGTGGCATGTTGTGTTATCGTCTGGATTGCAGGTCTTGGCGCTTGCATGCACTGCATGTACACCTTAATATTGTGAAACAAGTATGCATATAAATGGTCCTACTCACTGCTGTTCCTACTCTTCCTCTCCATTTGGCTGTTTGGCTGTTCACAGAGTTCTGAAGTGGTCAGGACATGGAGAGAGAGAGAGAGAGAGAGAGAGAGAGAGAGAGAGAGAGAGAGAGAGAGAGAGAGAGAGAGGGAGGGAGAGAGAGAGAGGATGGAAACCACATGAAGAGAAGAGCAGTTTATCTCATTCTAATAATTATTGTGACCATGGTTATCGTGTTTGTGCCTTTCATTATCACGGGATGCCTAACTTTTCTGCAAGACATTTCGGTTATCTGGTTTATTAGTTTTTATTTTTTTATATACTCTGGCGGCTTTTGTACAGCCGGTTCTTTATCTGCACCGGACTGGGAACTCTCCTGCATCCGATCTCTGTAAAATGTGTGTTTTACAACAACAAAAAATAGATATATATTTTGCCAACTTGTGTGCTTAATTTATGTCAACTAATAAAATATTTATTATACTTTATTTTTTAACAATTGGTACTAAATTAATATTATTATTATTATTATAATTATGAATTGGTTTTGAAAAAAATTAATTAGCTTATTAATATGGACAGTTATTTTTGATTATTCCATTAAAAAGTTTTTTTTGTTTGTTTGTTTAAAGAGCCTGATAATAAAATAAATAACAATAATAATAAAACACACACACACACACACACACACACACACACACAAGTCTCCCTGCTTCAAGTACCCAGCTCCTAAAAAAAGAGAAAACAAAACAGAAGTTAACATTCAAAATTGAGTGTCCAATTGTTATTTTTGTTATATTGCAAGCATTGAGATGGCAAAACAGTGCAATGGGTAGTCAAATCTTTATCCAAAATCCAAATTAGACCTTAACTCACAAGCACAAGAACGGAAGGTTCCGTGCTGCCCCCAGCAAAATGCTGCCCCAGGCAGCTGCCCATGAAGCCTATGCCTAAATCCGCCACTGAGTCAGCCAACAAAACAAGGCACAGATTTATGTAATTAAGAGAGACTCATTCGCTCTTCAAGTGACAAATTGTTTGAGTCCTTTCTTGATTTTTCTGCTGAATAATACAGTATATTACAATTATTAGACATGTTGCATTTGCACTAAATTGAAAATTGTGTAGAGTTACAGACAGGAATGTATTGAAAAATGTATACAATGGCAATAGACTTACATATTTATACATCTCTCTTCCCATATATCACAGCTGCAACTACTTATTTAGTTTTATTCCACATCTGAGAGGCAAGACAAAGAGAAAACGAATGGCTCTATGGTGAACTCAACCACACTATCACAAACAGCATTCACAACTCCACAATTCGTTTTGCTTGGTTGCTGGGCAGTGTAGAACTTGGTCTTTTCAGCATCATTTTCCTGTTTGGTCTTTGGCTGTTCTTAGAGCTCTGAAGCAGTCAGGACCAGGAGAGAGAGAGGAGGAAAACAACATAAAAAGAAGAGCATTTATCTCATAAATGGTTGTAATATTTGTCCCATTACTTATCTCGGGATTTGTAAGTGTTTCGATTCAAAATGATATTGAGAAACACAGGACTTTTGGTTTGACAGGTTTTATCCTGGGTGGTTTTGTTCAGCCTGTGCAATAGCTGCGTCAAGCTGGAAAACTGTTCCTCATAAAACATGATATTGTGATCTTTTTCTTTAAGGTGCAGTATGTCATTTTTGAGCCTCTAGCCAAATGGAATTAAATGGTCTGCACTTACATGGCGCCTTTTTAACCTTAACGGTATTCAAAGCGCTTTACACTGTGACTCATTCACCCATTCACACACACATTCATACAACTATGGCGGCAGAGTTGCCATGCTAGGCGCTAGCCTGCCATAGGGAGCAACTTGGGGTTCAGTGTCTTGCCCAAGGACATTTTAGCATGTGGAGTCATGTGGGCAGGGATTCAAACCACCAACCCTGCAATTAGTGGCCGACCCGCTCTACCAACTGAGCCCCCAATTAAAAAAAGTTATAATTGATTCCAAACAGGTTTCCCATGTCATTTGACCCTTTTTAACCCTGCCCTCGATCTGGCATTTTTTTGACAAAAAGGTAGCTCCGCCCCAAACCCATTGGATGAGTCAGAAGCTGAAATGTCGAACTACAGAAATAACTGGACCAATGTTTTGAAATTTTCTCACAGCCAGTGTTAACACTCCTTGATAACACAACTTATAAATATCTTATGTTTCTCTCTTCACATTAATCTGGAATTGGACAAGATTTTTTGATTAAAATGACACATTTCACCTTTAATTTTATCTATGCTACTTTCATCTGCAAAAAATTCTGGAGTGGAATATCAGTTTATTTCTGCTAAACTGTCTCTGTTCCTTTAGGGTTGATGATCATGTTAAAACGGCCCTCTGCCATACATTGTTCTGTTTATTTATAGACGCTCACCACCGCAAACTGACTTTTATCTCTGTCCTTTCGGGAAAAATTTATATTTTGTATTTTGTTTATGTTGCCTGCACTTTTCTCTTTTTCTCAATTTGATTTTGTTTTATAATTTATTTATTTTGTATTTATTTAATTAACTAAATTAACTTTATTACCAGAATTGCCATTTTATTTCAGATCAATATTTCTTTTCTGCCTCTAAACTAGAGCCCAGAACAGATGAGTACATTCCTAGATTTTTGTATATTAATGTCAAAATCTAATTCTTATTACATACTGTACATTTACACTTGAAAATAAACAACATTTTCCATTTTAAAAGTTTCTTCAGACAACAGCGTGGCTTTTTGAACCATGTGTTTATAATTCTAAACTCATGTCACGTGTAAGTGAGATATTTTATGCAACCAGCTCCTCATATATCCTGATTGTGGCAAACACAAAGAAGAGTTTCATATCACTGTACGGATTGACTGGGCATTCGCTCTTCAGGTGACAAACTCTCTTAAATGTTATTCATTTTCTTTATTCTAACAATATTACTGTCATTATCAGTTACATTAAACAGGTTATAGAGATTTAAGATGGATCAGCTTATTGAGTAAAATGAGACTAAGCTCTGTTTTCAGTGAAAAGCTACTTGAATTCCAACAAGTTCATATTAGTTTTTTCCACCTTTGTTTTATTTTAAAAGCATCTGCTGAATAATGGATTATAAAATAATATGCAAGTATCAAATTATTTAGTTCGATTTCCAATGTTAGGGATATTATATGTGTTCTGCATTAATAAACACTGCACATACTATAGGAAATTAAAGAAACAAATGCTTGAGAAAGGATTGACTGTGAATATTTCATCACATTTTATTGGAACAAGTAGGATTGTTAGACTGTATCATATTTTAGATCATTTAGTATTAAAGTGCACTGCTTCTTAAATTTTGTTATGGGGGAAATGAGCTGAAAATGTAGCTTTACAATCTAATCCTTGTTGATTGTGTGTGAAGTTACTAGCATTTAACTGTTTAAATATTTTGGTATACTTCTCTCTTTACAATTACACATATGTAATATGTTTCTTAATGTAATTATAAAATAATATAATATATTTTCACAACATTTATATATAGAGAGAGGGATACTGAGCAGATGAACAACTCCATTGGGAACATCACCTCATCTGAGGTTCTTTCTACAAACCACACAACAGAGGATATTTTGACATCGGAAAGCTTCATGATTGTTGTGGCAAGCATCAATGTGATCATCGGTATTCCTACACATTCCTTTGTTTTGTGGCTTATAGCCACAGGAAGAGGGAGTGGAATTGTGTCCGAGTCCTCCATCCTAAATCTCACTATTTGTGAGACACTTTTCTGTCTCAGTTCAATGGTTTTTGTACTGTCAGAAATGTTTCCAAGTTTACTGACAGCACATAATTTTTTTCTTGGACTATCCATCACTGGTCGTCCTCTGTTTCAGTGTCTGATGTGTGTTGAACGTTACCTGGCAGTGGTTCATCCTACAACCTTTCTGAAGTTCAAACCTCTCAGATATAAAATGGTCTGTTCCACTGCTATCTGGCTAATCACTCTTGGCTCCTGTTTGGTCTGCATGATCACGTTAATGTCATCTAACATGAATGTATATGCATGGTTCTTCTCACTGCAGTTCATACTCTTCCTCTCCATTCAGTTGTTTTGCCTTTCGGCTGTTCTCAGAGCTCTCAAGCAGTCTGGACCAGGAGAGAGAAGGAGAGAGAGAGAGAGGATGTAAACCACATGAAGACAAGAGCGTTTTATCTTATTCTAATAACTACTTTGTCCATGGTTATCATGTTTGTTCCTTTTATTATCACAGGATTCCTCACTGTGCTGCAAAAGCAAGCTGCTTTAATCTGGTTTATTAGTTTTTTTTGTTTCATTCTTGCAGGTTTTGTGCAGCCTGTTCTTTATCTGCACAGGACTGTGAAACTTTTCTGCCTTTGTTCTCCATAAAACCTGCTACTGTTTTACAAACACACACACATACACATACGCACACACACACACAAATTTATTAAAAAATTTTTTTTTTTTTTTTTTCTATTGTTAGATGGGAAATTTTTAAATAATGCTTTTTTTATTACTATCTGATTAATTGTCTCTTTCATCTAAATTAGGGTTTATGATTCCAGAACGTGGTGTGTCCCACAAACTGACATGCTTAAAAATCCAAAATCTCCTATTTATTAAAATACAGTTCAAACCTATTCTGCATGTTTATCAGATGTTAATGCTATAAACTGTTGTTATTTGTTTTTGGTTTCTTCTTCCAATAAAACACGATTAATGACCCAGTGCCACATTTTTGTATATTGCATTCCTGCCAAAGTACACCTGTGGAAACCCAGTGTCAAATTTATAGAGATCATTTGTGAATTCACTCTTCAGGTGATCATTTCATTATAAACTGTACAGAGTATTACATTTTTTATTTTTTTTTATTTTAATCATCCTGAAATGATTAGTTGTAAACTGCCTCTTTTCCATTCAATGTTTTAAATCTTACTCAGAGCTTTTAAACATCACACTTTCCACATTTAATATTTACATATCCTGTAGATTATGTACTATAATGTATATGAAGGCAAGCACATGCATTGTTGTGACAGCGCATATATATATATATATATATAAAATTTGGAAAAACTGAGTAAGGTCATAAAAATGCATTTGTGCATAGAACTACTTTCTTACGCAATGGATCAGAATCTGCCGTTGCTGGTTCAAACCAAATGATGCATCTAAGCCTTCATTAGTAATTCAGAAATGTCACTTCAGAAATAATAGCACGGCTTGTGCTGTTTCTAACAAGTTATTGGATAAACAAGGATGTATGTGTGTGTGTGTGTGGGTGTGGGTGTGAGTGAGAGAGAGTGTCGAAGAAGCGACACTAGGGGTCCAATTTAAATCACGCCATGCGCTGAGCCGTGTACGTGTACTGCTGACACAGGAGCGGGCAGGTACCTGACATACCAAAACGACCAGCTGTATCAGACTGCACCCTTCCCCAATGCCCCACAAAGTTGTCGGAATCCTTATAGTTACCCTAGACAGGGGAACAAGGTGACGCTTGCCAACCTGGGAATGGGCCGCGCCTAGCCAGGCCTCTTTTCTCTCTATGTTTCTTGCATAGACTCAACGGCTGGGGCCCTTTTATGCACCGGGGAAGGGGGTCTTACCCAGTTTCAGGGAAAAGACCCTGCAGAGACCACAGAGCCCAGAGAGGGGGAGGTAAGAGTGGTGAATACTCCACATGGACTTTTAGGTCACATGTGGGAAATGGACGTGGTGGTAGATCCCGCCTCTTCGGAGGGAGGACATGCTACAGACACAGCGACCGGGGGGCAACGGGAACTGCCCAAGGGAGACACGGATCCAAACGTAAGGGGACCGTACCGTGGAAAATACACACAGGGGGGAAGTCCACGTAGGATCCCTGACCTGCGGAGCACCTATTCGAGTACAGGTTAGATTTGAGTACCCGCAGTGGATTGGGTCAGTGAATTCCTCCGCCGAATTGTGAACCCCGAGGGCTAGGGAGGAATCAACCAGGGAGCCGAGTGAGTGGGATCTCCTGGGAAAAAAAGCACATGGTATTACCTCAACCGAGGGAAAAGGCGCTGCAAGCGATTCACCTGGTCAGTTCGTCAGCTTGTTACCGAGTTCTACTGGTTCGGACCTGAGAAAACATGGGATGAGACAGACTCTACCCTGAGATTGTAGAATCTCGCAATGGTTGCCCAACCCGCTACTCTGCATGTCTGCCAGGGAGGTGCCTCTGGCAACTGCCCATGAGGGCGCAACACTTCTTGTTGAGTGTGCTCGGACCCGTAAGGGGGGGGGGGTTCTGCTTTCTGCTGTCCACCAAAGCAGACAAAGAGCTGCTCAGAACGTCTAAAGTTCTGCGTGTGGTCCAAGTAGGTACGCAAAGCACGTACTGGACACAGCAACGAAGGGGCTGGGTCTGCCTCCTCCCGGGGCAGCGCTTGCAGGTTCACTACCTAGTCTCTGAAGGGTGTGGTAAGAACCTTGGGCACGTAGCCCCGTTGCGGTCTTAGGATGACATGTGTGTCTGCCGGACCAAACTCCAGGCAAGTGTCGCTGATAGAGAACGCTTGCAGGTCCCCGACCCTCTTGATGGAGGGCATGGGTGAGAGCGATCAGCAGGGCCGTCTTTAGAGAGAGGGTCCTGAGTCCAACTGATTCTACTGGCTCGAAGGGGGGTCTCTGAAGGCCCGAAAGGACCACTGAGAGATCCCAGGATGGGAACAGGTTGGTCGGGAGGGATTCAACCTCCAGGCGCCTCTTAGGAACCTGACAATCAAATCGTGCTTACCCAAAGACTTGCCGTCTACTGCGTCGTGGTGGGCTGCAATAGCAGCTACATACACCTTCAAGGTGGACAGGGACAGCCTCCCCTCCAACCTCTTCCTCAGAAATGAGAGCACTGACCTGACTGCGCACCTTTGTGGGTCTTCGCCCTGAGAAGTACACCAATTCACGAACAAGCGCCACTTTAGGTTGCCTGGTAGAAGGGGCTCTGGCTTGGTTGATCGTGTCTACGACAGCAGGTGGTAGATCAGCTAGATCTTCTGTGTCCCATCCAGTGGCCAGACGTGGAGTTTCCAGATGTCTGGGTGCGGATGCCAGAGTGTGCCCCGTCCCTGAGAAAGAAGGTCTTTCCTCAGTGGAATTTTCCAGGGAGGGGCTGTCGCGAGGAGCACGAGGTTCAAGAACCAAGCCCGGGTGGGCCAATAGGGAGCAACCAGAGTGACTTGTTCCTTGTCCTGCCTAACCTTGCACAGCACCTGTGCAAGAAGGCTCAGTGGGGGAAATGCATACTTGCGCTGCCACGAGGGCCAGCTGTGTGCCAGTGTGTGTCTGCCCCAAGGGAAGCCTCTGTTCGAGCATACCAGACTGGGCAGTGAGAGGTGTCCTGGGAGGCGAACAGGTCTACCTGAGCCTTGCTGAACCGTTCCCAAATCAGCTGGACCGACTGGGGGTGAAGCCTCCACTCTCCACTGGGCAAGCGTTGTCGTGATAGTGCATCCGCCATCACATTGAGGTCAGGGGCCCCATGCAATTGCGTGGTTTGCATAGTGGTTAAAACCGCTACTGCTACCCTCTGTACCCTCTGGGACAGTGCTTCGAATTTGGCTCAAACTGTTTCCGAATTCATAGTGAGATCAGTCTCAAATATCGGGGAATCAAAATCAAGGATCCTAATGAATTGTTTTGCTAAAATGAGCCAATTCACAATTGTAATTGAGAGTACTCAGCTTGCTTGGTTAGCTGTGCACACAATATAATGTGACATAAAAAAGCAATCTAGCATTTTGTCATTGCATTACTGCTCTTTTACTGTAAAAAAAAAATGTACACTGTTTTGAAAACAAGCTTCTGAAATACGGAGCTCTGCTAAAATATTGTATGCAGTAATGCTAATCGTGTCATTACTTTTAAGTAGATACTCCCCAGAATGTCTGCTTGCGAATTGAGATTGGTACAGTGTAGTAGCTTAACAACCAATTTGTCGAGTCATGGCAATAATAGAGCAATATTACATGTATGCTGCTTCTGTGTGGAGAGAATAATCTGTTTCTCAGAAATGCAGTGAAGTGAAGGTCAAACATTGCCTGTTATGCTGCTCAATAACCCAACAGCATACTATAATATCTCCTGTCATTCAAAAAAAAGCACCAAGCACAACAGTGCTGATGTTAGCTTGTCACTTTACAATATCAAGGTTTTCTTGTATTTAAAAAGCAGTTTTGTTTTAAACCAATTTGAATGTCTATGTAATCGAGAGGGGTCATATCTTGATTTTATTTGCATGTTCAAAACAAAGTCTCACAGATTAAACTTTAAATCCACAATTGTTCCATGTAAAGCATCTCAGCAGTTACATATAATCATTTTGCAACATTTTCACACACTAGCATTTAAACATAGCTAAGCTCCTTTTAATAATAGTGCATGTGTAAAACCCGTAGTTATAATTTGTGGGATTTGAATTAATGGTTTAAACACAGCTCTATGTCTGTTCAACAAGACCAACATTTATCTGTTTAATTAGCATATGACCTTGGGGCAAAAGTATTCATATTTTTGAGGTCAGTGGGCCAAAACAGAGTGAAATAGCCCTGCTGCCAAACTTAAAATAAAGCCTCATAATAACTATTAATATTATTTTTTTTTTTATTTCAAATGAGTATTAAAAGAACTGTGCAAAAGTTTTAGGCACTTGGGAAAAATGTTGCATAGTGAGGATGTCTTCAAAAATAATGCCATAAATAACGTCATGCAAGTAGAGTTAACATAATAAAGCTAAATCAACATTCGGAGTGACCACGTTTGCCTTCAAAACAGCACCAATTCTCCTAGGTACACCTGGACACAGTTTTCCTTGGTTGTTGGCAGATAGGATGTTCCAAGCTTCTTGGAGAATTTGCCACAGTTCTTCTATCTATTTTGGCTGTCTCAATTGCTTCTGTCTCTTCTTGTAGTCCCAGACTGACTCAATTATTCAGTGGGGGGCTCTGTTGGGACCATGCCATCTTTTGCAGGGCTCCCTGTTCTTCTATTCTATTCTGTTCTTCTATTCCATGGGAGTCTAAAATATATATTTCCTATTGACACACTAAAGCTGAAAATATAAATAACCGTCTTAAGACAAATGTTTTTGTGAAGTATCTTATGTGCATCTTAAGACTTTTGCACAGTACTGTATGTCACTAAATAATTATAAACTAAATAAAGCCGGATAAATACCAAAATTTTACATAAGATAGTCTGTCCATTGGTAGCAGATGCTGATTCATTTTTTTTCATTTGCATGTCATGTATTTAGAGTGACAGCCAAGCATGTGTTTATTTGTGTAAAGATAAACTATGTGGTTATGCTTTTCTCTTTTGACTTTTCAAAAATTACATAAACTACATCAATACATTGATAAAAACAGGCTGATGCCATCATTTGCAGGAGCAATGTTCAGAGTGTAGATGTCTGAAAAGAGAGCTGTTTATGATTGACTGGGAAAACAGATAATTACTTAAAGGTAAAGGTTTTCTTGTATGATTTGCTTTGTTGACTTTAGTTACAAAATGACACCCTGTTTTTGTCTAAACCTACACTCGACCTACACTGTCTGTATTGTCTAAAATGGTTTTGGGATATAATTACATGAAAACTTGTTTTCTGATTTATGGTATAATTGTAGACATATAGGTATTCTACATATATTAAGCCCTGCGACATGTCTATCCAGCTCCAAAGATTATTTTTTCCAGTAAAAGAATATTTAAATATTTCATGCATAACAGAAGTTGACTCAGCAGTAGTTTAATATGCGACATGCAACACATAGCAATAAATATTTGTATATTTTTTGGCAAATTTATAAATTACACTATGTGCGTTTATGTGCGTTTAGCAGTGTTTTGACGTAAGGGTGTTTACATGTTCATTAAATGCATTATTTTATTCAATTGTAATCGTGTCGTACTATTTTTATGTCTTATAAGGGATCCATAAGGGCTATCTATTCATGTATTTATACTTTTTTTTTTTTGATGAGTCAATACTTAAATCAATGTAATCAATATGTCATCAAAGACCATGGCTACTTTGATGAATCTAAAATACAAGATAAGGATTTCATGACTAACATTCTAAAATGTGGAAAATGTAATTATAAAGAATGATTAGGTGTGTCCAAATGTTTGACTGGCAGTGTATATAAATATGTTCTTGTCTCATAATTTTACTATTGAGTTAAACTTAAATTCTAATTTACCATAGAGGACAACAATATTGTCTGTCATTTTGTAAATGTTAGCGCAGCATAGTTCTAGCGGGAACACTAGCAGCTGTACATCATCGCACCATTAGCTGGGTCATTCCCAGCCAATCACATGTAAGTCGTTGCTTTATAAGTCTGCTCACAATCTATCACATTGCTGTTTCAGTGTGCAAACACGGCAACCTCCACCACCCTACCACCACCAGTTGAGTCCAGTCCTGCACGGGGTTAGGCTCCTCGCCCCTGCCTCCTATCTCCGGCAGGATATAACGGTTCCGAGTACAACTTCTTCAGACCACCAGAAGGGGCCTACGCCAAAGAGAGACAGTACTTTTCTATTACTTTTCTATTACAAATATATGTCACAATTTTTTTGTGTGGTAGGCAGGTAAGAGAGAGAGAGAGAGAGAGAGAGAGAGAGAGAGAGAGAGAGAGAGAGAGTGAAAAATGAATATTTCCGAAGAACTTTCTGTCATGTCAAAGACATATTCTCCCAGCAACATCACAACAAATGACTCTGCATTACCTGGCGATTTTAACACTGCTGGATGGTTCATCAGTATCCTCCTTGCATTTCCTATAAACTCTTATGTGATTTGGCTTATTGTCACAGGAAGAGGAAATGGACTGGCATCAGAGTTCTTCAGCCTCAACCTGTCCATCTGTGAACTCGTGCTTTGTCTGCAGTCTTTTGTGTCTCTCCTTACTGGCACTTTTCCAAGTCTCTGGTGGATTGTAAGATTTCTATCAGGAATTCCCATGACTGGTCGTCCTCTGTTTCAGTGTCTGATCTGCTTGGAGTGTTTCCTAGCCGTGGTTTATCCCATCATCTTTCTGAAGTTGAAACCTCTCAGATACAGAGTATACTGTTCAGCTGTTGCCTGGATAATAAATGTTATGTTCTGTGCTTTTGCTGGCTTAAGTTTAAATTCATCTCAGTTATATATTTACACATGTGTTTCCTTGTGTGTGGCTCTGCTTTTTATTTCTGTTAAATTGTTCTGCTGTTTGGCTGTTCTCAGAGCTCTGAAGCAGCCAGGACCTGGAGAGAGAGGGAGAGAGAGAGAGGAGAAAACCCACATGAAGAGAAGAGCGTTTAAAATCATTGTAATGATAATAGTGTCCATGGTACTTGTATATGCTATGTATTTGTTGGCAGCAATCATCTTTGTTGTGATGCATCAGTTTCTCACAGGGCTTTGGACTGCTGGTCATGTGTGTTTTGTTGTGGGTGGATTCATTCAGCCGTTCCTCTATCTCCAGAGGACTAGAAAACTACCTTTTTGTAAACCTCCATAGTCCTGATAACATTTTGGCTCTCATTTACTTATATATTTTCACATATTTATCTATTTAAAAGATAGTGTCCTGGTCTCAAAAATTGCATAATAGGAGAAATATGCTCACACTGTAAAAAAAAAAAAAAAAATACAAAACTGTACAAGATTTGACAGCAGTTTCTTACAATAAAATACTGCTTTCAGATTTTTAATGTAAAATCAATGCAGGCTATGCCATTTTCTGTTATAACACAACAAATTTCCTTTTCCTTTCAAGAACATTCCTTGCACTGTGCTGCAAGAAGAAAATTGCTATAATTTAGAGACTAAGTCTGATTAAGAAAGTCTATAGAATATTGTGCGTTTATAAGAAAATAAAAGATGCTGTTGTGAAACAATGAGGTAGTGGTTCTTGCAATGTCTTGTTGCGATATAATTGATCTGTTATTGCACACATTTTATTTTTTTGTAAAGTTGGCAATCAGGTACGCACGGATATCAACACTCAGCATACAAAACAAAAATGGTGACAATTAAGAAACACTGCAAGTCAAGTCAAGTCAAGTGGTTTTTATTGTTGTTTCAACCATGTACAGTTAGTACAGTACACAGCGAAACAAGACAACGTTCCTTCAGGACCATGATGCTACATAAAACAACATAGGACAAACACAGAACCACATGAGACTACACAGACTAAATAAATATACCTATATAAAATACCTATATAATACCTATATAAAGTGCACATGCAAAAACGTGTGCAAAAGTACGGGACAGTACAATAAATGACTAACAATGAACAGGACAATAGGCACAGTGAGAGACAGTGCAGTGCCGACCAGTACACAGTAGTGCAAAAAGATGACAGTTTCTAAAAATGCCAAATGTAAACATAACCTACTATGAGATGGTGTTCAATGCACATAGCAGTTATTGAGGTAGCAGACAGGTATAAAGTGACAATAATTAAAAGTGCAACTCAGGACGTGTGTGTGTGTGTGTCAAACCAGTCTCTGAGTATTGAGGAGTCTGATGGCTTGGGGGAAGAAGCTGTTACACAGTCTGGCCGTGAGGGCCCGAATGCTTTGGTACCTCTTGCCAGACGGCAGGAGGGTTAACAAATATACATTTGATCATTTTGAATGTACAATACAACACAGCTACATTACAGTCATTCCTGGACCTGTTCAAATTATACAGTATATAGCTGCCTTTTAATTGTAATAAACTGTAGAAATACTACTGTAAAATATACTGTGAGAGTCATGAAAATAGTAGGCAGGAATTTACTGTAAACTCACAAATGTTGTTTTTTGTTGTTGTTTTTTTTTATACAGAGCACATCTTGAATTGCTTGGTTTGCTTGTTATGTAAATTAAATATAAGAATCCCCATGGAAGACATGATTTTTAATTTGTATTTTTTTCCCCTCATT
This sequence comes from Moxostoma hubbsi, assembly GCA_032164185.1. Taxonomy (NCBI): domain Eukaryota; kingdom Metazoa; phylum Chordata; class Actinopteri; order Cypriniformes; family Catostomidae; genus Moxostoma; species Moxostoma hubbsi. The sequence goes on from JAVLUX010000001.1 coordinate 38,587,087, forward strand.
TTATGTATAAATCGTGTATATATATATATATATATATATATATATATTTATTTATTTAATTTTTTTTTTTGTGGTTTTACGTACTTATTAAAGCAATAAATCTGTATACAAGCAATGTAAAATAACATATAAAACATGTAAAAGCTTCCTAATCAATAATAATGTCACCTTTTTAACTGAATAAAAGGAGAAATGTCAACAAAGAATACAACATCAACCATGTACTGTATAACAAAAATATAACTTTGATCATATGTCTGAAAATGTGTTTTTAGACACAGCAAACCACATACAGTAAATGTTTGACATTAACATGCATCCAAGCTACTGATACACAGTAGTTAAGAAATTTAGACTCCCTCAAGCTGTCTTATGTTAAAAGATTTACTTGTAAGATAACATTATAACTAATGCTTTAATCAATAATTCTGTAAGTCATTAACAAACTTTATATAATGCTTAACAGATCAGGAATTCATTTACATCCAAATGTGGAAAAATGAACATTTATTAATTAAAATGTAATTTATATGTGACTATACATCAACTATCATCTGATAAGTATGATGTAAATTTACACAATGTACTGTGTTTACATTTTTAGGGCATTTAACAGACAATGTTATCCAAAGGCACTTTGAAGCACTGCCAAAAGTGCTTTATCTTTGCATGTGAGAATATGTATATGATCAGTTTAAATAGACAACACTACTTTTTTCTCCACCATTTTACATGTATGTGACATTATATAAAAAGTTTTATACAGGTCTTTGATTTATGCTGTTATTACACACAAATCATCATCTGACTCTTTGAACGGCCTGTTCTATATATTGTATTGTTTAAAAGAGTAGAAGAACGTTAAACATTTCTATGAAAAGTGTTTTAGAAAGTAACTTAAAATAAAGTAATTAGTTATGTGATCAATTTTTAAAAAAGGAATTAGTCTTTTGTAATAGATTACCTTTTTTTTAGTTACTCAACCAACACTGGTCTTTCGTGATTACAGGACAATACTTTTTCGTGCCATTATTAGATAATATGGGAATCATATTCTATTTTGCATTTAATGCATTCTAATTAATGGATCGTTAAGATTCACAATGCTATCACACTTGGTTAAAAAAAGCACCTTGTCATGTCTCTGAAGGGATTTCAGATGCTTATATTAAGGTTTGATCACCTGTGTTGTATTTGACCAAATATTGTGCCATAGTTATATTTTGACTCTTTTGTTTTTGTTCAGGTGAAATCAAAGACAGTTTCAGATGAACATCTCAAAGGAAACTGAAATACCTCTGACACATGATATCACTGATATCCCTTAATATAAATTACCAGCCATTTTCTGTTTGGTCTTCCGACACACTCCTATATTCTGTGGCTTATTGTCACAGGAGGAAAAAGGATTGCATCTGAATTCTTCACACTAAACATCTCTATCTGTGAGATAATATTCTCTCTGCTATCTCTGATAGCAGCAACTGTCAATGACTTTCCAAGACTCTGGTACATTGGGATGTTTTTATCTGGATTTGTCACCACTGGACATTTATTTCAGTGTCTGGTCTGTGTTGAGTGTTACCTGGCAGTTGTCCATCCTGTAACCTTTCTGAAGTGCTTGTATGTATCACAGTTCTTTCTCTTCCTCTCCATAAACCTGTTCTGCTGATTGACTGTTCTCAGAGCTCTGAAGCAGTCAGGACCTGGAGAGAGAGAGAGAGAGAGAGAGAGAGAGAGAGAGAGAGAGAGGGGAGGAAAACCACATGAAGAGAAGAGCATTTTATTAATTTTATTAATTCTAACCACTGCTGGCATTAGTAATTACTTGCCGTATGTTCCGAGTTTAATTATATAATTGCAATATACTCTGTCTTTACAAATTAACCCAGTGCTGGATTCAGTGAGTCTCACTTGTTTTGTGCTGACTGGGTTGGTAAAACCTCTTCTCTTTATCCACAGGGTTGGAGAACTGTCATTCTGTTTGTCTCAATAGTTACTAATTTCATTTATAACTTATTTACAGATAGAAATGCAAGTGTAGCAGTCCGGTTCCAGAAATAAAAAATCCTATTCATTTTCTCTATAAGGGAATAGATTTAGAACAATAACTCTTTTAAAGACAGACAGGCTGTTAATAGATGGTATGTCCAAAAATATGGTATGGTATGTTTTGCGGAATACGCACGATCCTGAAGGGAAACTATCCAGCAATCAGAAAAATGTGGTGAACATTCAAAATGGTCTCCCGACTCTCAAACTACTTCTATAATTTTTGTTGACATTTTTTATTTCAAATTAACTTTGTAGTTACAAATGACAAATAGACTACTGTAGTTCTGCACAGTCTTAAATACAAACTCAGAACAACATAAAGTGTATTTTTATTGCATACAGTCTTCTTATTTTGTGTACACTGTATATTGTATATTATTAGGTCTATATTGTGTTGTGTGTAAATCAGATGTTTATTGTAATTGTCATAATGCTATGTTGCTTGGAACTGCACAGAACACTTTCACCCACTGTTGCACTTGTTTATATGGTTGAGTGGCAATAAAGGGATTTGATTTGAATTGAATGTATATTAAAGTGTCATGAAACCCACCTAGTTTAGCACCAGTTGTTAACACCTCAGACTTAAAAAGGGCCATGAAAGGGGTGTGAAAATGTGCAAAAAGGTGGGGACGGGAGGGTTGTCAAGCTACAGGCGTAATTTTAGCTAAGTATGATACACGTCCCTATCAACTTTCAGGAAATCGAAAAAGTCCCGACCAACATTTGGCGAATTTCACTACACAGAAAATACGTTATACTATGTTTTTGTTTTCATTTTTGCAACTGTTAAATGTCCTTTGTTTAATTATTAATGTGTAAAAAATTGCCCTACCTCTACTTAAGTGGCACATAAACTGTGTTGTCACGTGGCACCTGTTACTTATCTCAGCGCTGTTGACGATGCACCAATCACGTTTGTAAGATTTTTTATTATTATTATTTTCTGGTGATTACACGGGCAGATTTCTATTAGTATATTGCATCCAGTCTTTCAAATTTGTAGCTTTAAACAAGCATACTTTTTGTGTACAAAATATTTCCTGTAAAAAATGTAACATAAAATGAGTCTTGCATGCAGCCCAGTGCAGGATTTAGCTTTTTCGGCCGATAAGCCTCCTCTTGAGGAAGACATGTTAAAATGTGAACTATTGTGTCAGAGGTGCAGGATTTTAAAATGCTGGTATAACTCCTAATAAATGTTATATTTTACACATGATGAGAAGAGCATTGGGATTAGAAAGTAATGTTTTCTCAAGGCATTTGTGATAAAGTAGGCCAAGGCCTGCTTTGTTCAGGTGACCTACGTTTTCAGATAAATATTTAAGTATAAATACGCATTATGAGAAATGATTATGTGGAAGTGACGGAAGTTTGAAAGCAGAAAGTGGGATAAAATATCGTAATTGATGTTATTTTGTGCATGCAACTTGTTAATTTGATAATTTACTCTTTGTTTATATTTCCATTTGTTTGAAAAAAATCTCCCTTGGATATAATTTTCTCGAGGTAAATCTTCTTGAAAAACAAAACATTTTATTTTGACACATTAATCTTCGGTTTATCGCATCTCATATCACCGTGCAGCCCCTTGTGGTCAGTTTTTAATAGTGTGGGCCAGATAAATGGGACTTGTTATATGAGGTAATAATGCTATTTTGCCTCTATTACCAGACTGATTTACTAGCATTTTCTTAATACCAACATTTTTAATATTATCTTGCTGTATGTCACTGCCAACTTTCAAACAAAACATACACCCTTGGTTCATGTTTAGGGGCACTTTTCTGTAAATTAACTGATAGAACATTTTGCAAATCAAAAATGTACATAGGTCCAATGTTTAAGACTGAAGTGAAAGCAGGCATTGCCACCAAAACCAGGGCTGCGTAGAGACTTCATTTAAATTAATTGATATGTATTCTTACGAGAAATGTTTCTGGTTCTAGTGTGATAAAAACTGATATTTTATCACACTAAAATCATATAAACATGTATAAAGTTTATGTCATGTGGCTATACTTTTGAAACAGCTTGCATTTTAACGTTTATGGATAAACCCATTCACTTCCATTGTACTGTACATGCCCAAATGAAACTGCAATTTATGAATCAATATTATTTCAGGTGAACTTTCTGTCATGTCAGAGACGTATTCTCCCTGTAACATCATATCAAATGACCCTGCATTACCCCTCACTTTAAATATTACTGGATGGACCAATCACTCTGCTCCTGCCACCTACTAAATGTACATAACATAAATATTTCCATCATTCCATGGCAGCATTTTATGCATGGTTCATGTTCTCAGTGCGAGAACATAGCCATGGCAACATTGCGGTCGTGCGGCTTTTCTTTTGTAATGAGAGAAAGCCACTTCAGCCGCCCCCCGCGCCTCGCCTCCTTCCTACGGGATTGACGCAGGCGCCGCGGGCGATGAACACGATTTGGGGACAATGACGGGCTCTGTTCGCCGGGTAAACCCCCTCGAATCACCTGCCTCCCCGGCACGCTTGTTTTGCTTCCGTCTGAGCTCGGGATGAGCATGCTCTCCAATGGTTCATCTTCTCAGTATGAAAACATGGCTGTTATAGCATTGCGGTCGCATGGCTTCTTTTGTAATGAGAGAAAGCCACTTTCAGCCGCCCCCCGCGCTTCGCCTCCTTCCTACGGGATTGACGCAGGCGCCGCGGGCGATGAAGGCAATTTGGGGACAATGACGGGCTCTGTTCGCCAGGTAAACCCCCTCGAACCACCCGCCTCCCCGGCACGCTTGCTTGCTTCAGAACTGGATGAAATAACCGCTGCATCGGAGAGAGTTACAGCGGCATCGGATGTTGATCACTCGCCTGGCCCGCCACCTTCGGGTCTGCCGCCCAGCCCGAGTCTGACGCACGGAGATCCGCTGTGCTTTCCCGGGCTACTGGATCGGTTCCGCGGGAAGGTGCGCCGCTCACAGCCACCGTTGCCCAGCAGTCCTCAGCAGTGAGGCAGACGGAGGCCACCACCCTACCCCGCCGCAAGCCTGCCGCCATGGGCCATGCCCCGTCTGCTCGCCGAGGGTGTCCTCCTGCGGCTATGAAACACCCTGCTCCGCCTCAACCCGGGCCCAGCTCTCAGCCCCAGCGTCGAGCACTCCGCAAGAAGCAGACGCCCCTGTCTCACGGACCCCCTCGAGGACCCGGAAGGCTCCCAGTCTGTCCGTAGACGTTCGACCCAGGGACCAAGATTTTAGCTCCGGAGGTGGTAAGACCACTCCGTCCCCGGTGGAGGGCCGGGAGAAGAATTTTTTCTTGTCGAATTAATTTTCACATTGTCATATTCTCTGTAATGAGCTATTTCCTTTTGTCTCTGGGTCACCTGGCCCGCAAATGCCGTTCTCACGGCACTTTGCCCCCAGATCTCAACAGTCCTGGCCCCCTGGACACGGACCACCCGTCTTCAGCCCCACGACTGTTCCCCGGCCGGCCGGTTCCGACGAGTCCAGAGGACGCCTACCCAGGACCTCCTCCTCAGTCGCTAACCCGCCCCCTGCCGGGTGTGCGGAGCAAGGTAAGTGCTTGAGTCTCTTCTCAGCACCTCAGCCGCGGGTCGCCCCGTCGCTGCCCAACGCTGCCCTACCTGCTCCGCCCCGCTGCGAAGCCCTGCTGGGTACGTCAAATTAATCATCCCTTTGGTGCCCCTAGCGGAGAGGTTGGACGCATGGCTTTCACTTCCCAACCCACCTCGCTGGCTGGCCCGGACCATCCGACTCGGTTACGCAATTCAGATTGCCAAGCCCTGCCCCCTTCATGGGCATCCGTCCGCAGTCCCTGCGCGCGGAAATCGCGACTCTTCTGGCCAAAGACGCGATAGATCCGGTCCCTCCAACCGAGATGAAGGAGGGTTTCTACAGCCCTTACCTCATCGTACCCAGGAAAGGCGGCGGCTTATGACCCATCTTGGACTTGCGAGTTCTCAACCAAGCGTTGCACAAACTCCCATTCAAAATGCTCAAGCTAGATTGGTTCGCAGTGGTAGACCTGAAGGACACGTACTTCCACGTCTCCATCCTGCCTCAACACCGCCCCTTCCTAAGAAGGTGGTTTACGTTCGATGGCCAGGCGTATCAGTCCTCCCCTTCGGCATGTCTCTGTCCCGCTCGCGAGAGTGACTATGCGCCCACAGAGACCAGGTGCTCAGGCACCTCAGCTGCTTGGGGCTTCAGGTCAACCGGGAAAAGAGCAAGCTTACTCCAGTTCAGAGCATCTCTTTTCCCGGGATGGAGTTAGACTCGGTCTCAATGTCGGCACGTCTCACCAACGAGCATGCCCAGTCAGTGTTGAACTGCCTCGCCGTCTTCAGGCCGGGCACAGCGGTCCTTTTAAACTTTTCCAGAGGCTCTTGGGGCATATGGCGTCCTCCGCGAAGGTCGCGCCGCTGGGGTTGACACATATGACACCTCTCCAACACTGGCGTCAGACCCGAGTCCCGAGATGAGCATGGCGCCACGGCACGCACCGGGTATCAATCACCCCCGCCTGCCGCCAAGCATTCAACCCCTGGACAGACCTCTGTTCCTTACGGGCAGGAGTACCCCTACAGCAGGTGTCCAGACGCGTCCTGGTCACGACCGACGCATCCAGATCCGGTTGGGGCGCCGTTTGCAACGGGCATGCAGCCTCAGGCCATTGGAAAGGGGCCCAGCTGCGTTGGCACATCAGCTGCCTCGAGTTGTTGACCGTCCTTTTTTGCCCTGCGGAAGTTTCTTCCATTAATTCGGGATGAACATATCCTAGTCGGGTTGGACAGCACCACTGCTGCACCACTAAATTGCCAAGGCGGCGTACGCTCCCGCCACATGTCACAACTCGCCTGTCGTCTCCTCCTTTGGAGCCAGCACCGACTCAAGTCACTGCGTCCCACTCACATCCCCGGCAACCTCAATGTGACAGCGGACGCGCTGTCACGATAACGCTTGCCTGGCGGAGAGTGGAGGCTTCACCCCCACTTGGTTCAGCTGATTTGGGAATGGTTCGGCAAGGCCCAGGTAGACCCCTTTGCCTCCCGAGAGACCTCCCACTGCCCGCTCTGGTACGCCCGCTCAGAGGCTCCCCTCGGGGCAGATGCACTGGCACACAGCTGACCAGTGGGGCTGCGCAAGTACGCATTCCCCCCAGTGAGCCTTCTTGCACTGGTGCTGTGGAGGCTTCACCCCCACTCGGTTCAGCTGATTTGGGAATGGTTCGGCAAGGCCCAGGTAGACCCCTTTGCCTCCCGAGAGACCTCCCACTGCCCGCTCTGGTACACCCGCTCAGAGGCTCCCCTCGGGGCAGATGCACTGGCACACAGCTGACCAGTGGGGCTGCGCAAGTACGCATTCCCCCCCAGTGAGCCTTCTTGCACTGGTGCTGTGCAAGGTCAGGGAGGACGAGGAGCGAGTCACTCTCGTGGCTCCTTATTGGCCCACCCGGTCCCGGTTCTCGGACCTCGTACTCCGTGCGACAGCCCCTCCCTGGTGAATTTCCCTGAGGAAGAACCTTCTTTCTCAGGGACGGGGCACGCTCTGGCATCCACACCCAGACCTTTAGAACCTCCACGTCTGGCCCCTGGACGGGATGCGGAAGATCTAGCTGGTCGACCACCACGGTCGTAGCCACGATCAACCAAGCCAGAGCCCCTTCTACCAGGCAACTCTACGCCCTGAAATGGCGTCTGTTCGTGAATTGGTGTTCTTCCCGGGCAGAAGACCCAGAGGTGCGCAGTTAGGTTTGTGCTCCTGTTCCTACAGGAGAGGTTGGAGGGGAGGCTGTCCCCATCCACCTTGAAGGTGTATGTTGCCACTATCGCAGCTCACCACGACCCAGAAGACAGCAAGTCTCTGGGTAAGCACGACTTAATCGTCAGGTTCCTAAGAGGTGCCCGGAGGTTAAACCCCTCCCGGCCAAACCTGTTCCCCTCCTGGGATCTCTCGGTGGTCCTCGCCGGTCTTCAGAGACACCCCCCCCCCCCCCCCCGAGCCGCTAGAATCAGTTGGCTCAGGGCCCTCTCCTAAAAAGACGGCCCTGCTGATCGCGCTCGCTTCCATCAAGAGGTCGGGGACCTGCAAGCGTTCTCTACTAACAACACTTGCCTGGAGCTCAGTCCGGCAGATACTCATGTGATCCTAAGACCTCGACCGGGCTGTGTGCCCAAGGTTCCTACCATGCCCTTTGGAGATCAGGTAGTGAACCTACAAGTGCTGCCCCGGGAGGAGGCAGGCCCAGCCCTCTCACTGTCATGTCCGGTACGTGCCTTGCATGCCTACCTGGAATGCACCCAGAGCTTCAGACGCTCTGAGCAGCTCTTTGTCTGATTTGGAGGACAGCAGAAAGGGAACGCTGTCTCCAAACAGAGGTGTCTCACTGGGTGGTGGATGCCATTCAGTTGGCCTATCACACCCAGGCCGTGCCCCCCCCCCCCTTTTTTTTGCGGGTTCGAGCCCACTAGGAACGTGGCATACTCATGGGCACTGGCTAGGGGCACCTATTTTCTGCATACATTTGCAGAGCTGTGGGCTGGGCAGCACCTAACACCCTTATGATCTCAGGGTTGAGTCAGTCTTGTCCCGTGTTCTCTCAGGTCCGAGCCCATAGAACTCAGTACACGTCGATGATCTGACCGGGTGAATCGCTTGTTTCCAGCGCCGTTTCATTCTCCGAGGCAGAACAGTGCGCTTCTTTCCCAGAGGGCCTAGGTCCCTGGTTGATTCCTCCCTAGCCCTCTCGGGCCCGCAACAGTTCAGCGGAGGAACTTGCCGGCCCAGTCCACTACGGGTACCTCTGGCTACCCCTACTGGAATAGGTGCTCCACAGATCAGGCCTCCTACGGGACTCCTCCTGTGTGTACTTCCGCGGTACGGTCACCTTGCGAGCTGACCCGCGTCTCCCTTAGGCAGTCCTTTGCTGCCCTCTGGTCGCCGTGCTGTAGCAACTCCCCCCTCCTCAAGGTTGGATCTACCACCGTGGCATTTTTTCCCACATGCCCTAAGTGGCCATGTGATGAATTTTGCCACCTTTACCTGTGTGGCCTCCGCAGGGTCTTTTCCCCCTGAAAGAATAGGAATTCGGGTAAGACCCCCTTCCCTCGATGCGGTAAGGGCCCTGGCTGCTCTTGCTCTATGCTGAGAAAACATAAAGAGAAAAGAGGCCCAGCCAGGCTTGGCCCGTTCCCTAGTTGGAAGCATCACCTTGTTCCCCCCTAGGGTAACCAAAAGGATTCTGACGACTCTTTGGGGCATTGGGGAAGAGTACGTGCAGCCTGAACACAGTTGGTCGCTGTGCACGTAGAAATACCTGCCCGCTTCTGTGTAAGCAGTACACGTACACGGCTCAGCGCATGGCGAGTTTTGAAGTGGACCCCTAGTGTCGCTTCTTCGAAACGACATCGAAGTGAGCGACAGACGGGGAACGTCTAGGTTGCGTATGTAACCTCCGTTCCCTGATGGAGGGAACGAGACGTCGTGTCTTCCCGGCCATGTTGCTGAGCCGAGCCGCTGAGGTGCCCGGTACATTCCCGGCTCCTCAGAAAAATCCTGAATGAACGAGCGTATTTCCCTCGCCTTTATATCCGTATCCGGAGGCAGGGTATGCAAATACTGTTCGCCAACTCTCATTGGCCTATTTTCATAGATCAGAGGCATCTTTCGGCGCTCAAGAGAGACCCCTAGTGTCGCTTCTTCGACACGACGTCTCGTTCCCTCCATCAGGGAACGGAGGTTACATACGTAACCTAGACGTTTTACACACAAAAGTGACTTATGGGTGAAACCCTGAAAAATTATTTGTTAAAAAATGTAGCCTACATGTTGTAGCCTAACTGTACACTTATAGCAATAACTTGAAAGTCAAATAATTTCCTTGTACTGTTCTCGTGGCCATTTCTGAAAGTCTGCCAAACTTTTGAAATGTTTTAACTCAACCCATCGCTAAACTCCGACACACCTGTTTGCATTTTTTTTTTTTTATATTGTTCGTTTTTTAATAATACTGACCCCTGATGTAGAGAGTGTGTTAATTGGTATAATAAATTACCAGGAAAGTAAAGATGATACAATAATTTATAATTATGCTTAGCCTTAAAACACACACACACACACATGACGGACATAAATGTCCATAAATGATCTCTCTCTCCCGCACCATCCTCTGCAGTTGGCCTTTATCCCTCTCAGAGGCTTGATTAGCCTGATACGAGACCGGGTGTGTAGGATCATGAACCGGCCCCGACCTCCGCCCTGCCACAGCATGGTAACATGATTTTAGTGTGATAAAATCGCTTACTTACCTTTTCTGTGAAAAGTTATATTACATTTTACAACTTCTTTGCTATGATGAAAAAATGCCATAAACCCTAAAACACTGAAATGACTGAAAAGTCAACTATTTACAGCTCAAATAATCCACAAGTTTTAACAGAAAAATATTAAATAAAAATTAGACTTTGCTGGTCTTGCTGTATTATTCCCACTGTAGATTCAAAAGTACTAGATCATTTGAGTCATTTGTTCGGAAACCAGAGTACACTGGAAGTGCTGTGTGTTTCACACTGAAGATTCGGTAGAGGGCAGCATTGCAGTTGAATTGTACAGCAGAAAACACTGTCTGAGTTTTAAAAATGCAATGTTCTGTTCACATTGGTAAAAAAAAAATTGCACAACTGGGAACCATTAAAATATATATATATATATATTTATTATAATTTTTTTTTTTTTTTTTTTTTTATGTAATCAATTTTGGTTCTTTAAATCAAATCAGGCTTAGAAAATGCTATTTTAGGTGAGTCCAGGTAATGTGCCAAAAAAAAAAAAAGTACAGATCAGGTAAAACATACCTTGAATGCTTCAAGCCAAACCTATCCATAGCACCTTATTGGCTCATTAATTTATGTAGGCTGTTGTGATTTCTTCCATTTTACAATAATGTGGCATGTCTCTTATTTTTTCTTTAGAATATGGGACCCCTCGTTGGGAGGAGATTCATTGTTTTGGTTTCATTTGGTTTTCATTTGGGGTTGCGAGGGGATTTCTCCTGATGTCCTCTATCATCTCCACTGTTTTGAGCGTGTTCAGCTCAAGGTTGTTGAGACCGCACCAGACAGCCGGTTGATCAACCTCCCGTCTATATGCAGACTCATCATTGTCACAGATGAGGTCGATGACCGTGGTGTTGTATGCAAACTTCAGGAGCTTGACAGTGGGGTATTTTGCAGTGCAGTCATTCATGTACAGGGAGAAGTACAGTGGAGAGAGAACGCATCCATGAGGAGCACCAGTGCTAATAGTGAGGGTCCCGGATGTGAGGTTCCCCAGTCTCACTAGCTGCTGCCTATCTGTCAGAAAGCTGTAATCTTACAGTATCTTATCTTATATTATCTTGTTGCTGTCGTGTGACTCAACTTATCCTGAATTACTTTTGTTAACTTTGTCCTTTTTTTATTTTGAAATCCTTTTTGTTTTATTTGTATATTTTTTTGTTGCACATATGTAGTGATGAACTAATTGTATTGATGCTTGAAGACTTATTTTACAGATCAACCTGGATTTAACACTCTAGATCACAGTCTATGATGTCACTAGAGGATTTGCATATCACCACTTCATGACCTATCCCTGAAAAAAAAATTATTTTAAATGCAAGTTGCATCTCCTGAATACATCAGCTTTGAAGGCAGACTGTCTCGCTATAAGTGACTATATAATTGTAAGAATTGTACGCTACAGGGCAGAGGTAATGAGCATAATTAATGAATTATTACCTTTCGATTACATGAACATAGCAATGAATTTCAGATGCACTTTATTTAATATACGATATTGCATTATTGGCTTTCTTTATTCTTCAGTTCCAAAATGTTCTAGTGCAAATACTTCCTTATTTCTCTCATTTACAGATTCCAGTTTAATCTTTGGATTGCACACAGTGAAGAGATGAACATCTCCAGTGAGATCTCCTCTTCTGCTGAATCAAATTCTTCTGATTACTCATTTTTCATTAGCTCCATGGTGGAAACTGATTTTACATTGACCGTTGTTTATATCATCAGCTTTCTCTTGGGTCTTACAACCAACTCCTATGTGATATGGCTTATTGTAACAGGAACAGGGAATGGACTTGCAGCAGAGTTCTTCAGTCTCAACCTCTCTATCTGCGAGATCCTAATATGTATCGAATATCTCTTGTTTATTCTTAACTTTAAATTTGACATTATCAGCATAGTTTGTTTTATTCTAGATGGACTAGGCTCAACTGGTCGTCCTCTGTTTCAGTGTGTGATCTGTTTTGAGCGATATCTGGCAGTGGTTCATCCTGTAACCTTTCTGAAGTTCAAACCCCTCAGATACAGAGTGATGTGTTGTGTCATTGTCTGGTTGGCAGGTTTCTGCTCTAGTGGGATCAGTGCAGTGTTTCTTTATTTGTCCCTCTTTGAGTTGTATTTTAGTGTCTTGTCAGCACAATTTTTCATCTACCTCTTCTTTCAGTTGTTCTGCTGTTTGGCTGTTCTCAGAGCTCTGAAGCAGTCAGGACCAGGAGAGAGAAGGAGAGAGAGAGTGGAAGAAAACCACACGAAAAGAAAAGCATTTTATCTCATTGTAATAAGCAATGTGGCCATGGTTATCATATATGCTCCGTATATTATTTTAGTGTTTCTTTTAAAGATTCCAACACAAAATACTGATAAACTCTTGTGTGTTATTGCTAGTCTTTTTGCTTCTGCTGGTTTGGTGCAGCCGCTTCTCTTTCTCTACCGGGTGGGGAAACTGTCCTTCATCAAATGTCAGTGATTCTAATTTAATCACTACAGTCTCTATAATTCATCGTGTACCATGCAGCTGCAAGATACAAATCAATACACTTTTAATCTAACTATAAAGTCCTGGAGGATAAATTCAAAAGTGAGAAAAGTTTTCTTTCTAAATACTGTTACTTAGTTCTGTTTCACTCTTTTATTTCTGAATTGCAAATAAAAGTACCCAACCTGTGCAGGGACTTCTGTAAACTTAATTGAGAGATGACTCACTCAATAAAGATTTTTTTTAGACATTTAATGGAAATTAACTCTCTGAACGTCTATCTTTTACTGTCTCTCTCTGGAGGAGAAAACTTTGTGACGTTCATGGTGTTTTAGATTTCTTTAATTGTAACTGGCGGCAGACATAGGAAACATGCATAATTGCATAAATGCCAGGAAAATCATTCACACCTGTTGTTTTGTTTTGGCTTTATTACATAGTTCATGTTGTTTTAAATGAATCCTTTGTGTTAGAGGAGTCTCGGTTTTCGAAATTTTGAATGAGTTAGTTTATGCTTAGGTGGTTATTTTTTTGGGGTGTGCGGAAATTCTTATGACACCTTACCCTGTTGCTTTTATTTCTTAGTTTCTATATTGATGTTTGTTTGTTGGACAATTTGCTGAGGTGACCTACAATACCAGCCAAAGGTTTGGACGCCACCCATTCTTTATTATTACTATTTTTCTTGAGTGGGGGAATAGATTTGCAATGAAAAATGTTCAAAGTGGGCTCACGCTGATTGATCAAGTCCCAACTGAGATATCATGAAATGTCAAATGTGATTTTTTTTCTGACATAGTTAATCTGAAGAAGCATCTTAATCTTAATTTGTTACTCAAAAAAATCTTGCTGTCTTAAATGTATTTGCCTAAGGCTCCCTCACCACCTTTACAATTAAAAACAAAAACAAATCAACCTTCTGTTTTAATTTATTTTCTCGAAGAATTGATACTGTACATGCAAATACACTAAGTGATATCATATTTTCTTCAAAAGGACAGCTTTGAACTAAAGGGGCAATAAGTGCAATGCAAGGACACGCTGAATTTATTTCTCGTGATCTTGATCTGAAATGACAAACTCTACCTTTTCATTCAGAAAACTAAAATCTGGTTAAATTCATTTTCATTTTATTTATTCATCCATTCATTTACTGTGGATGAGTTGAAACTGAGAATGAATGAAAGGCAGCCAACAAGTGCCCAGCATATATGGGAAGACTGTTGTAAAAAGTCTCCAAGACTGTTGTAAAAAGCATCAAAAGTCGCTTGAGATCTCGGCAAAGAGAATATTCTTTCAAGAATCTAAAATTTAAGATAGTTTTGATTTCACATTCATGGCTGAGAAAAAAAGAGAAGGGATCCCAAGAGTATTTTCACTTCATCTCTGCTCTTTTTTATTATTATTTCATATAGATTGAATGACTTTCCTATTTTTACAAAATATGGAAAACAATGTTTTATGGGGGCATTTAGCCCCTGCAACAGGAGGGATTTTTATCCCAAATACTATAATTTCACTAATTGTTATTGACAGTTATTGAATTATTATTGTTCTTGATTTAATCATCAGAAACAAAACTGAAAATGACAAATTAGTATTTCTTAATATAAATGTGATAATTTCAGGGATTCTCATTAACAACACAAATTTGAAACAAATATTAGATCAAATTCAAAATCAAACTTTAGACATGCAAGGATGTCATGGATCAGGAATAGTTTGCAGTATAGTGACAAATATGTGTTAGGGGATGTACTGTGGTGGTTTTTTGTTGCTGTCTAGTGTTTTGGAAGAAAATAAAAAGTGCCTTTAGCCCCTTAGTTCATTACACCAGTGACTCCTGCAGCTGTAGGGCTGTAGGCACTGTGCCATTAGCGCTCCGATTTACCGATTTACCGGTTTAATCCGACTGGCGATATTTCAGCAATCATGACGCATATCCCGTAATTCTGTCGTCGGTTTAGAATCAGAAGTAGCGATGCCCGATTCGCAAATGAAGCATTATTTTTAGTCAGTACTTTTCAGTTAATTGGCCGAACGTTAATTAGCAATTCGCGATTCAATTCGATTGGTACGGAGGCTCTCATACTGAATCATTTGGAACGGTTACTCACTCAGAACAACAGGATCGGGATGCTTGAATAAGGAGAACAAACAGAGCGCTGGATGAACTGGATGTTCACTTTTTTCTTTCCTTTTAAAAATGTATTTTAAAATGTAGCCTATTAATAAATAGGCCTATATATCTGGTGACTGAGAAACTCATTTGAATGAGGGGCCGTTCACACAGAACTCAATTTTGCGTCCGTTCGCGCTGTTTCAACTGTTTTCCTTTGTAAATGTGCCAGATAGACGTCTTTGACTGCAGCGCGGCGTTTCGTTTCAACGTCTTGTCAAGTTTAGAGCATCTACTGTTAAAACGCGTCTCGCGACACCTGCGTTCGATGCGCCGCGTCTTGCTTTTTCAGCGCAAGAACGCGCTCGCTCTGAACTGAACAACATCTACTTGTAAGTGTTTTAGAAATGATTTAGCCAATAGTTACTTAGCCTATATGAATGCTACACATACTCAAGAAAATATAAACATTTTTCTATGCCACGAGAATTGAACGCTGTAATGTTTTGCTTTGCAGAGTTATTAATACATAGCAGTGCTTTTTAAATATGCATTTTGAAAATGTGAAGACATGCTACTTTAGAGACTTTATGAAACTTTATAGCTTTAATGATTAGGTTTATTCTTTACATTCCCAGAATGTTCTGGTGCACTAACACATACTTTTATCTCTCCTCCATAGATCACAGTTCCATTCTTTGGTTGCACACAGTGAAAAGATGAACATCACCACTGATGACTCAAATTCTTCCCATTGCTTGTTTTTCAATGACACCGACATAACTAATAATTTTGAAATGTCCTCAGTTCTATATATAATCAGCATTCTTTTGGGTTTTCCTACCAACTCCTATGTGATATGGCTTATTGTAACTGGAACAGGGAATGGACTTGCAGCAGAGTTCTTCAGTCTCAACTTCTCTATCTGCGAGCTCCTCTTATGCATGGATCGTCTTTTGGCTTTCCTCAGCTATAAATTCATAATTCTCGAGAAAGCTTGTTATTTTCTGGATGCACTAAGCATCACTTGTCGTCCTCTTTTTCAGTGTGTGATCTGTGTTGAGCGTTATCTGGCAGTGATTCGTCCTGTTACGTTTCTGAAGTACAAACCTCTCAGATACAGAGTGATGTGTTGTGTTATTGTCTGGGTAGCAACTGCTGGCTCTTCTGTGGTCATTGGAATTACTTCGTTTTTGTTCTGCTGTGAATTGTACTTTAGTCTCTTGTTTGCACAGTTCTTCTTCTTCTACTCCATTCAGTTGTTCTGCTGTTTGGCTGTTCTCAGAGCTCTGAAGCAGTCAGGACCAGGTGGAGTGATGGAGAGAGAGCAGGAAAACCTCATGAAGAGAAAAGCATTTTATCTTATTCTTATAAGTAATGTGACCATGATTGTCTTATATACCCCATATATTATTTTAGAGGTACTTTTAAAATTTGCAACAACAAATTATGATATAATCTTGTGTATGATTAATGTTTGTTTTACTTTGGCTGGTTTGGTGCAGCCGCTTCTCTTTCTCTGCCGGGTGGGGAAACTGACCATCAAATGTCAAAATTTCTAATTGAACTAGCTATAAAGTCTCTGTAATCTTCTGCCATCCTTGCAAAAGTCATTGAGATCATTACCAGAGTGGTTAACTCCTGTATAATCTATTGATGCAACAAAAATAAGAAATATAAGTTATAAGATAACAAAGATTGCACTTCTATTTTGTTAAATGCAAATACAAGAACTCTTGTGCAAATTAAAACGCCCATGCATCGGAAGAGCAGAGGTGTTCATTTATGTTTTTCATTGCTTTTAAATAAATTGTTGGGGTTTGGTCTAGGGCTATATGTACTAAAAATACATCATAAGCTTGCTCGCATACATCACTAAATAAACTGCCAGTTTTGTCTATAACCTTATAAATGTTTGTGCAAACAATACAAATTTTTCTAAGGAAAATTACAAATTTGGATTATACGCAACAGTTTGTTTTGCAGTGTTGACTCAGCTAACTTGCTTCAGAATTTATAGTAGTACTTAAATAGATTCATGTCTATATTTGCCATGAAAATTATTTCAATTACAGTGACAGCATCACACTTGAACACAATTATACCAAATACAAATAACATGCCCTAATTTGTAAAATGGAATCGTTATGATCAATTATATTATGATCTAAAAACATAATCATAAACAGTGGTATTTAACAGGATTTACCATCATTTTTATTTTAATTCAAAGAAGGAAATATAAAATGTTGTGCGAGTAATTCCAGGGACATTATTGAGCAATGGTGTTGTTGTTGTTTTATTTTTTTAATGGTTCATTAAAATCACCTGTCTGAATGTGCTATAATGTCTGAATGTGATATAATTTGCTAAAATGAATAGGACTCATACTGTACTTTTGAATATCTACACTATTTCAAAGAGAGAGAGGAGCTACTGTTTTGTTCCAGAGAGATTTAGTTTTGTAGCATAAATGCTTTCAGTTAGCTACTCCTTGACACAATACCTACACAAATGCATAAAGAGGATCAAAGGGACCCCTGTTGGATTCAGAGGTTTTCTTCTAAGAAAGTGTACACTGTTTATGTATTTATGTTCAGTAATTTAAGAATTAGTTTATACACTATTGTTTTAATGTTTACATTATGTTTATTCTTTCACTTTTCTTCATGCTGTCATTTGTACTCTTTTTATGGTGGAATAATAATAATCATTGAAGCTTGGTTTGAACAATTGTTCTTCTGCCTCTCCATTCAGTTGTTCTGCTGTTCTCAAAGCTCTGAAGAAGTCAGGGCCAGGAGAGAGGAAGAAGAAAACCACACAAAGAGAAAAGTGTTTTTTACGTCATTCTAGTAACTGTAAACATGGGCATCATATATGCTCTGTCGGTTGTTATGCACAGTAAACCCTAACAGAGTGATCAGGACACAGACTTGAAGTGGAGAGTTCTTGTATCACCCTGAATGGGTTTATTTTGCGATAACAACCAACTGACTGTACATTATCCCACTTATTACATGGCTACTAACCCAATAAAAAAAATACATGGACATAAAATATTTATTTGCCTTGAAATTATGTAATCGGACAAGAAAGCGTCAGAGTTCTGTTGGTGTTTACTGTGTAGAAATGACCGCCTGACTCCTTAATAATCAGCCTGTTTCAAGACTACTTGCCAAATAAACAAATAAATGGACATGAAACATTGAAATTATTTTCTTAGCTTACTAGCAGAAATTATTTTCTTAGCTTACTAGCAGATATCACACAGTGAACCAAGAAACAGGAGAGATGGCTCGCAGATAGCTGATACGTTTTAATCCCCAGATGTGCGGTAGTAACAGAGCAATATCGGACTGCTGAATGGCACCGTTGACCAATCAGAATTGAGTATTCCAGAGAGCTGTGTAATGTGTTTTAAAAGATCAGGCTGGTTGTTGCATTGGTAGTGTCACTGCTTTTTAGTTAGTTACTCACCAAAAAAATGTTACTTTCCAAATTACAATGATAGTATATTACAGCTTACATAGTGGACATTACAACACAAGCAATGTCAAGTCATAAAATACTTAATAGCAAAATTAGAGGAAAATTGCATTGTCTTATTTTTACAGCTTTTGCTAGCAGAGAATAAAAAACATGTTTTTGCATGCCATATTTGTCCAAATTTGCAACCTGTCTTGCTGCTCAATAAACTAAGATCATGCTATACTCACTCCTGTCATTCAAACAAAACCAATAATTTGCAGTGGCCACCTCAGCACAGGTTTCATATTAGATGTAAACTCAATACTGTCAAGTTCGCATGGACTACAACTATATGCAGTGCAAAAAACATAAAGCAGTGTTGATATATCCAATTTGCCTGTCTATGTAATGGAGAATCTTGATTTATTGTTTTTGCATGTTCAAAACAAAGTCTTACAGATTAATTCACATGACATTTAAATTATGAATCCACAGTCGCTCAATGCAAAGCTTCTCAGCAAGTGCATATCAACAGGTATTTGCTGTATGAAATCAACACTGTAGGCAAGGCAAGTTTATTTATATAGAACATTTCATCCACAATGGCAATTCAAAGTGATTTACATAAAAATTATAAAGAAAATAACAGTATTTTATACAACCTCAGCAGTGTCAGAGAAAGGAGAGAGGATGATGTTAAGAATCCTTCTAGTGTTATAAAAAGAATGTCTGCCCAACATGAAACCTGTCTGGTCAGGAGAGATCAGGACAGGCATCACCTGCTGAATGCAATAAGAGAATTTCTTAGACAAGATTTTTAAATCTGCATTTAGCAAAGAGATTGGCCTGTAAATGCTACAGAGGAAAGGGTCCTTGTCTTTTTTAAGTAACAACAAAATAGATGTCTCAGACATGGTACGTGGGAGCTGACCTGAATGACCATTAGCTGACCATTATATACTCTTTGTAGAATTGGGGCTTGCACAGAGGAGAAAGATTTGTACATTTCGATGGTAAAGCTGCCAGGGCCAGGAGATTTACCACTTTGAAGAGACTGAATTGCCTCCTGTACCTCTGTAATGAAAATCTTTGGTAGGACCTTCAACAGCAGGATATTTAGTTGGTCAAGAGGGTTAGGGCCAGTTAAAATCTGTGAACTACATTCTTAGGAATACAGTTCTGAATATTAATTTCAAAAGATCAAATTAATTTCCTCAGGATCTCTAATTATATCACCAGTCAGAGATCTTATTTTAGGGATTAGTCAGGACAAGCAGACTGCCCAGGATTGAAACACAAGTAGCCTGTCTGGTTTTTCCCCAAATAAAAACAAAAACGCTGCCTAGTGTGCAAAAGTTGCTTTTCAATTTTATGAGTTAAAAGTAAATTATATTCTGAATGGAGTTGAAGCCACTTTTTATAAATTGTGGGCAAAGGGGCCAAACAACATTGGGAATCAAGTCTAGAAAGTTGTTGAGATGTCTCTATCCCCCTGGAGGTCTCAGATTTCCTCACGAGACAGACAAATGTGATTATCTGTCCATCTCTATAAGCTTTATATGACTCCCACAGTGTGCCGCTGCCAATATTGGAAGGGTTACTGGTTTCAAAATTCATTTTTATATGAGATGCAAGAAAGTCTTTAAACTTGTTATGAGACAGCAAATGTGAATTAAATTACCACTGTTTAAATGAGGTAGTGAATTGTGGAACCTTTAAATCCATAGATGTGGGTGCATGATCAGAGATAACTATGCTATAGTTATCAAGGTGCATCAAAAAATATATAAATAAATAAATAAATAAATCCAAGAGTAAGTGTGGTGAACAAAACCATTACTGTAAGAAACATGGACCTCCAATGATCTGTTGTTATCTGAAAACAATAGTACACACTCTCATTAATTTTTTATGGGTATGTTTGATAAGCCATAATAATCTCAGTCAATTTCCTTATATGAATATCTGTTAAATTTATGGTTCTGAGGTTCATCCTTCCACCAACCTCTCAACACAGGAAATTTCACCATTGGAAGATCTCAAGATTGTTGTGATAAGCTGCAATCTACTGTTTGGTCTTTCTGTTCTCTCCTATGTTTTGTGGCTTAGCCTATTGCTACAGGAAGAGGAATTCTAACAGAGTTCTTCAGCTTCAATCTCACAATATGTGAGATCATTTTCACTCTGAATTCTTTGGTCTATCTAATGTTGCAAGTTTCCAAATCTCACATTATTACAAAATGTTTTACAAGGACTGCTCATCACTGGTCATCCTCTATTTCACTGTCTGATCTGTGTTGAACGTTACCTGGCAGTGATTCATCCTGTAACCTTTCTGAAGTTCAAACCTCTCAGATATAAAATGGTCTGTTGCATTGCTATCTGGTTAATCACTCTTGGCTGCATGATTGCTGTAGTGTATGCATATACATGGTTCTACTCACTGCAGTTCCTACTCTTCTTCTCCATTCAGTTGTTCTGCTGTTCTTAGAGCTCTGAAGCAGTCAGGACCAAAAGAGAGAGAGAAAGAGAGAGAGAGAGAGCCACATGAAGAGAAATGTAAGTGGAGTGTAGTTCTAGCGGGAAGACTAGCAGCTGTACATCATCGCACCATTAGCTGGGTAATTTCCAGCCAATCACATGTAATCCATTGCTTTATAAATCTGCTCACAATCTATCACATTGCTGTTTCAGTGCGCTAACACGGCAGCCTCCATAATTTGCATTCTACTCTGTTTACATTAGCTTAGTTTATGGGTGCACATCCAAACTATAGTTATGTTCATACTTTTTCTCATGCAATAATAGACCACACATAACACTACAGTATGCAGTAGTGATTAGGACTTGACATTAACACCCAACATGTTACCCGCCGCTGCCAATTTCTACAATTCCTTCATCCTTACTAGCCAATTTGGCGGGTCGCAGTGTCCAAAGAAAACTCAATTGTATGCATTTCACATTCAGTGCCTTATAAGCATTAAATATGCCACTCATAACTTACGTGCACATCTGTGTGGAGCAAATGAAGCGTGCTTTTGCACATACTGCTGCAGGTCACATCAGCATGCCAGAGTTCTGAGATAATGCACACCGAAACATGAGTGATTCAGTTGTTCAGTTGATAACACTCGATAACACGGCTGTCAGCGGAGACCATAAAACTTATAACAATAATAGATCAATTGTCACGCATTATACATACATTTCTGCATATATACAGTGAAATTATTTTTTTTTCACATATAACAGCTAAGCTGGGGTCAGAGTGCAGGATCAGCCATGATACGGCACCCCTGGAACAGATAGGGTCAAGGGCCTTGCTCAAGGGCCCTACAGTGGTGTCTTGGCAGTTGAACCCCCAACCTTCTGGTCAGTAAACCAGAGCCTTAACCACTGAGCTACCACTTCCCATGGTCACTTATGTGACCTATCTGAAATCTACTGAGAACTTCTACTAAAACATTGTCACTGCAGTAATACAAACTGGTATCTATGGATGCACATTAAAGCAATAGTTCACCCAAAAATGAAAATTCTCTTATCATTTACTCACCCTCATTTTTCTATAGGTCCATAAAATGCAAATAAATGACGGCCTGATATTTTAAGCTCCAAAAAGAATATATAGCCATCATAAAAGTAATCCATACGACTCTGGTGGATTAAGTAATGTCTTCTGAAGCAAAACGCTAGATGTAAGAAATAGATCAATATTTAAAACTTTTTTTTACAAAAATTGCATGATGTAAGCGTGTTAGCAAGTTCACGCGAGAACTGACCCATCAAAAATTAAAATGCGGAAGCACAGTGTTGTTTACAACAGTGGAGCATATATAACCATACATAGATGCCTCATTTGGCTGGTTCAGATGCGTCAACTGCAGCGTCATCTCAGAACGGTCAACAAGGAGAACTTTAAAGCTTGACTTAACTGCATGCTTGAGTCTCATCTCTTTATTCTTACATCAACTGGCATATGGTGAAAATTAAGGATGGGATGGTGAAGGAGAACACTAATGGGGAGGTGATTGCCATGAGGTTTGTAGAGTAATCCTAAAAGACGTTTCCAAAAAAACACAATGATAATCCATTCACATGTGGAGAGAAAAACATTGAGTATGTATTTTTTTTTTCGTTCACAGAATTATAGAGCAAGGGTAATTAAATAAGTGCAATAATAGAAAATAAGAGGCAATAATTAGGCAATTATACATAGGCCAAATTATGTTTTTTTGGCAATTTATTAATTTGATTTAATTTAATGTTTTCTTTTTGTTCTGGTAATTTATAAAAAAAAAAAATTGTTAGGTAATTTATATTTTTAATTTAATTAAAATTTGTAATTATTTTTTATTTTTTTTTGCATCTAGCAATTTATTTCATTGATCAAACCCATTGAATGCTGCCGATATGTTTCAAAAGTAATCTATAAAAATATTTAATTTAGTCTTGGGCTAATGTTTGTGTTCTAATAAAGCACACTGTAGCTTTTCTTCTAGTATTGTGTATTTATTTTTCATTTAATACACCTTCTGCTTGGAAGTTTGTGATATTAAAAAGCATACTTTCATCATAACTTTACAGTGGAAGGTAGTCAGGCATCTATTTTGCCACTGAGCGAACACTTTGCACTTTTTGCCAGTCCTGTCTGGTCCAGCGAAGGTGGGTTTGTGCCCATCTGTGACGTAGTTGCCAGTGATGTCTGGTAAGGACCTGTCTTAC
Source organism: Moxostoma hubbsi (assembly GCA_032164185.1). Classification (NCBI taxonomy): domain Eukaryota; kingdom Metazoa; phylum Chordata; class Actinopteri; order Cypriniformes; family Catostomidae; genus Moxostoma; species Moxostoma hubbsi. Next base: position 38,610,270 of record JAVLUX010000001.1, read on the forward strand.
AACAGACCTACAAGCCCTCAGTCCAGCCTCTCTCAGCCCAGGGTTTCTCTAATCCAGGAGTGCCGACTGAGCGAGGAGCGGGTAATGGACAACCCGGAGTGGAGCTGGAATGGAGTGATTAAAAATGCTTTGAGCACGGAGGGGAAATTGTTGCTGCACCACTCCACTACTCCACTTGTTAAAGGGGGGACTCTTTCACATGTGTGACATTCTGTAGTGTCCAGTAGGGGGCACTAGGTTTCTTGTGTGTCTTTTATTTTTATGTATTGCTCCAGTGTACATGTTGATTGTCTCCCAGGCGAGTCTGGTTAATTGGTATCATTTACCCTGTTTGTCTGTCTGAATGTGTATATATATATATATACTGTTCTCTATATTTTGTCAGAACTTGGCTCAGGGTTACTGACCTGAAGATCAGGGGTTCAAGTCCCAGCACCACCAAGATGGCACTGCCACAACCCTCTCTGCTCAAGGGTTGCTGTATCATGGCTGACCCTGCACTCTGACCCCAGTATATATGCAAAAAACTGTGTGTATAATGTGTGACCAAAATAAAGGAATATATTCTAGGTAATGCTGCATTGTTTGAAAACAGTGTTGATTGTTTTTACAAAAAAAAAAAAAAACTGGCAGCTGTGGATGCCAGATTAATTATGTAAAAAATACAGTAAAAATGTAAACAACTATTTTTTTTAAGTTTAAAACTATTACTTTTAAGGTATATTTTACGATGCAGTACCGTTGTTTATATTATTAAATGATAAACTTAATATATTAACCTTCTGAAACTGTAAAAATCTTTTACAAAAAGCTTTTCACTATTATGTATTGCTAATCACCATAATCACCATAGCAATTACAGATGGGCACATGATGACATGAAGTTCACCTTCCAGGAGCAATGACCAATAAAACATGTTGAGACAGTGCTCAGTGTCACTCACACAAACACTGAACACCATCATGTGAAATTGTGAAATTAAAATTATGCCATACACATTAATTAAATTACATCAAATTTAACACAGAACACCCCAAAGTACATAACTGATATTACAAATAAGAAGAAACGTAACTATTCCCATAAAATGAAATGTAATGTGTCACGCAGGGAATTTGGGGAATGTCCGATTACTGTTTTTTACCAAGTCTGAAAACAGATAAATCTGTGCTATGTTGCTTTGGTTGCACTAGGACTACTCATCAATGGTCGTACTGTGATCAGCATCTGATCTTTGTTGAGCATTATCTGATCTTTGTTGAGCGTTATCTGATCTTTGTTGAGCGTTATCTGATCTTTGTTGAGCGTTATCTGGCAGTGGTTTGTCCTGTTACATTTCTGAAGTTCAAACCCCTCAGACACAGCCCCCCCTAAAATAGACTGTTTTTAAACTTGCAGGGACAGGCTATACAGACTATGGCCACAGTAATCTGGATTCATTTGAAAACTGACTTTTTGTGTCAAAACGCTCTCCGTCTACTTTGCCCTGTGAATGTGCATAAGAAGCGTGGTCTGAAATGCAATTGTCCTCGTGTTCCACAACCAGACAGCAATTCCAACTAAACTTCCCATCAACTTTAAAGAAATGAAATGTGAAGGTTGTACTAAGTAACATTAATCCTTAATAATGATATCAAAGGGGATAGCAGGCACAACAACACTCCTACAACATGAGCCGCCATCTTGATTTGGGTTGAATGGATCACATGACTGCATCACATGACAACATATACATCATCATTTTAGAATATCTCAGTTTTCTCAGTCATTTCATATTTCATATTTCCCAACGCAAATAAGGCGTTATCGGATTTATTCACTTGGGAGAGCGTTCTCGAAAAGCTCAGTTTTCGCTGAACAAAAACGCAGTCTCGATGTGGACGTAAGGCCAAAATTTAGAAAAAATATGTGTTTTTAAATGTATCCAGATTAATGTGGATGTAGTTATTGAGTATTAATCTTTTCTTTTACCTTTTTATTTGGCTTGAAATCCTGACAGGGAGGCATGAGTTATTTTCTTTCTACTTTTTTCCTTTACTGAGCATGTGCAATTTCTTTTGACTACAATACAGCGCAGAGGATCATGGGAAATGTAGTTCACAATTTTTAGACATGAAATTAAATACACAACATCTCCTCCCCTCTTACAATCAATGTAATATAATTAAATGAATATTGCTGTTTCGGATGCATAGATTCATTTGCATAATTTTCTTTTACTAACATGCATATAAACTTGATGAACTTTTAACTAACAATGTCCATCAATTTTTTATTTATTTATTTTTTCCTAATCTGGGAATGAGTGGTGGACTACCTCAAACTCTATTTTAACCCTAGGGGATTATTCTGCTCCACGACAAAGGGTAAGCTCCTAATCAAATCATAAATCCCAACGATTAGATGGACGTCGTTCTCTTAAAGGATAACAGCATTCTTCTGGGGTCATGCTTTCTGTTTTTTTAACAGATGATAGAACTCGGTGAGGAAACTGTTCTAATATCTCAGGAACCAGTACAGCATATGCGGTTTCAGCAACATTTGTAGTAGTTACAGGTGAAAGAACATCGGTCATTGGAAAATTTGAACAAACAGCATCAGACAGTTCTGCGGATGATGTAGCTCCCTGCAATATCTGATCGGTATGTCTTCTCCAAACCATGTCATCTGCTGTTTTGACCTTGTATGACACCAGAACTGTCTGTGATATCACTGTCGTAGGAATCCATTTTGGACCATTACCATAATTCCATAGCAATGCGGAAGCACCTGGTGTGAACACTCTGTGTTTAGCTCTTAGTGCCCGTCTTGAATCCGATTCCTTTGCTGATGTAAGACCGTGACTTTGATCTGTGCTGGTTTCAGTATGTCAAAGTTTGTTCTCAGTTCTCTGTTTAGCAACAGATGAGCTGGTGACACCTTTGTAACAGCATGTGGTGTACTCCTATAACTCATCAAAAAGCTGTGAAGGTGCTGATGAAATGTGCCCTGACCCCAAGATGCTTTTAGTGCATGCTTCATGGTTTGCAAAAAACGTTTTGCCAGACCACTGGTTGAAGAATGTTATGGTGTCGATTTGATGTGTTGATCCCCATTTACCTGCAAGAATGAAGCCATCTCCTGAGATACAAATTGGGGACCATTATCTGATACAAGTTGCAATGGTGATCCAAATCGACTAAACATTTCTCCCAACTTCTCAATGGTTTCCTCTGAAGTGGTGGAACTCATAATGGCAACCTCGGGCCATTTACTCTGTCTATCGACGACAAGGAGTAACATTCTGTTCTCCATAGGGCCTGCAAAATCAACATGGATACGATGCCATGACTTCCCAGGGGTGCAGCAGAGCAGGCTGTGGAGTGTTACGTATTCGCTGACATGAAGGACAAATTCTTGCTTTTTCCTCAATTTGTGCATCAACCCCTGGCCACTAGAAATAGCTCCTTGCTATCTCCTTCATGTGAACATCTCCGCAGCATCCTGTGTGTAACAGTTTCAAGACTGGTTCACATAATGCTGGTGGAATAATCACTCTCCTTCCCCAAAACAAACAACCAGACTGCACCGTGAGCTCATGTCGCCGTGAGATATAAGGCCTTAGATTTGGATCCTCACATTTACTCTTGCCTGACATGACTATGTCCATGAGTGAAGATAACACTGGATCATTACGAGTGCCCTTATGCACTTGCAAAGCAGTCACAGGGGTGTTTTCTACCTGTTTGAAGTAGAAAATGTCATCGTCCTGCTTGTCTTTCTTGCTGTCTGGCAAAGGCAATCTGGAAAGGTCATCTGCATTGCAGTGCAGTTCTGATTTGCGATACTTGATGTCTTAATTGTGTGCAGACAACAACAAGGCCCACCTCTGAATCCTGCTTGCAGCGAGTGACGGTATGCCAGTGAATGGACCAAAACTGGAAATGAGTGTCCGGTGATCAATTTCTAGAGTAAACTTCCTCCCAAAAATATACTGATGAAATTTCCGCACACCAAAAATAATGTTCAGTGCTTCTATCTCTAACAGAGCATAATTTGTTTCAGGATTACTCAACAATCTGGAAGCAAATGCAATTAGTCTCTCTTGTCCATTTGCATGATGTGGGATAGCACGGCTCCCACACCGTATGTTGAAACCTCACAAACCAGTTGTAACGGTAAAGAGGGATCAAAGTTTGTCAACGTTTTGGACTTCAGCAACATCTCTTTTTCTCTCTGAAATGTCTCCTGATAATTAGGTGTCCACTTCAAATTTTTCTCTTGACACAATAACCTGTGCAACGGTCTCAACAGTGATGCCAAATCTGGAATGAAACGGACATAATAGTTTAGCAACCCCAAAAAAGATTGCAGCTGACTGACATTCTGAGGTGCTGGGACCTCCACAATGGCTTTAACCTTGGATGGGGATTTATGCAAAACAGAAGAATCAATCACATGGCCAAGGTATTCATCCGATGATTTGAAAGATTCAAATTTTTTTCCTTGTGCACTCTGAGTCCATACTCTTTCAACTTCTGTAGAGTTGCATCCAAGTTCAGCAAATGTTACTCATCATTTTCTCTAGTTACAAGGATATCATCCAAATAACACAGCCTGTTGGAACTTGGAAAAGTGATGGAGCTGAGGTGATTCCAAAGGGATGATATATATACCTATAAAGCCCCTTGTGTTTGACAATGATAAGCAACCCTCTTGACTCTTTTTCTACATGCATTTGCAGGTAGGCCTGATTTAAGTCAATCTTGTTGAATTTCTGGCCTCTTGCCAGCCCTTCAAACAGGTACTCCATATGAGGCAGTGGATAATGATCTGCTGTCAGCACTGGATTTAGAGTGACACCACTTATTGAAAAATGGAAACACTCAGTTCTATCGCTCTTTGTCAACTCAAATTACTCTCTGTTACTCAAACCTGATCCGCATTTATCGATCTTTGGTATTCGTCGTCATCGTCGCCAATTCTATTGCGTATTAATCTTTTCTTTAACCATTTTATTTGGCTTGAAAACACGACACGGAGGCATGAGTCATTTTCTTTCTACTTTTTTCCTTTACTGAGCATGTGCAATTTCTTTAGACTACAACGCATCACAGAGAGTCATGGGAAATGTAGTTCACAACATACAGACATGAAATGAAATACACAACAGTAGTCAAAATTGATTCTGAGAAATTACAGGAAAAACCTTTACTGTTTGCAACGCTGTCTGGGGTGGATCTAAAAGGGAACATAATTTAAAGTTTTTGATTGTATTTATAACTGATCACTGAGCAACAAGCATCAAAAATCATTTATTTATCAATTAGCAGAAAATACAACAACAACAAAAAAGTCATCAGATTCCGTTTAGCATGGACATTAACTATCTGTTGGTCTAATGTACAAAATTCATATAATAAGGAGATATTTCTGTAGATTTTTATAGTTTTTACTAGCAGATAATAGCCAATACAAGCCATTTCTGAGTATATTTGCACGCTTCAGTTTGCCAATGACAGTCTGACATCATCTGTTATGCCTATCAGTCGCCATAAAACATATTATAATCTCTACTGTCATACAAACTAAAACAATTTAATGCATGAAACAGTGTCCTATTTGGCTTATCCTGAATTAAAAATGGCCCCTACTACAACAATGCAGGTCTTTTATTCATTAAGAAGTTTTTTCAAGCCAATTTGCTTGTATGTAATTGAGAGGACTGTGCTGTTGAAAATTGTATTATATTAAATTGTATTACATTCACCATTTTCGTTCAGGTGAAAGCAAAAAGAGTGACATGATGAACATCTCAAAGGAAACTGCCACACCTTTGATGCATGTGGCAACATGACTAATGTCCTTGAATTTAAATATCCAGCCTTTGATGTTGCAATACATGTCACAGGCAGAACTGCACACCACAAGGGGGTAATAAGTGTCATGACATGTCAAATTCATTGTTTGTTTTTCCAAATAAAAACATTTGTCCTGTCATCTGATTTGCACACCAGGCGGTGCCATAAAAATGATCATCTTGCATATGAAATATTTAGTATGAAAATGATTTGGTGTGATTCTTCTTGCAGAATCTGACATGCATAAGATTGAGCTAGTATATTGCTGAAATTGCAAATATCCGAAGAGGGTTAATGTATTCCGTAAGTAGTTAAAATAGGCCATACTTGATTTTTTATTTTTTTTTGCTACAATTTTTTTTGTTAGAAAAGTTATTTCTGAAATCATAGTACTGTGAAAATAGTATTACAAAGGTCAGTTTTTAATCAGCAGTTTTGGGAATAGTGAACAAGTTTGCTACATTTAACAAAGCTAGTGGTCTACGTGCATTGCTCAGTAGAGAGGTAATTGTTTTTTATTTTATTTTTTTACAGTAGTAAAGCTGATTTATTGAATAATTAGCAGACTAGCGTTGTCAAGTGCTACAATGTTACATAGTCTCTGACAATATTTTAGCAATCAATTTCAATTAGAGTGTCCAGTATTCTCTGTCTGCTGATTCTAATCAAAACTACAAACAATTTATTATTGTTTACACTTTGATTCAGGGAAATATGACTTCAAAGTTGTTTTTTACCCGATCAGAGTGTTTGATTGCCAGTTTTTCCACTGTAAGTTTTAATTTGCAATTCTGACACAAAATCCTTGTGTGAAGACTTATGGATAGGCTGTCAATGGGTTATGAATTTTTGGGTTGGTGTAAGGGTAAGCGTACTATAAAATAAATTCTATATTTTAAATTACTTTGTAGATAACTTTGTATCTTAAATAACAAATATGTGAGCTCTGTGCAATAAGCTTTGTGATGTCATTGATTTTTTAAATTCACTTCAGAGACCCTAAAAGAACAAAAGCATGTTATATAATCCCAACCTTTTTTTTCCCTTGATTTGTTTGTCAGTTCTGATGTAAACAAATGCGTTGAAAGCCTTATTTGAGTAAGTTAAAAATGCAATTAGATGGTTGTCAAAAGCAAGTACTTATTGATAAGTTTTGGTTGGTGGATGTTTGGTTAATTTATTTGCATTTGAGGGCTTCGAGATCCATCCCAGGAAAAGTTGAGCAAGTTGCATCACACAAAATATCAGGAGGGTTGGAAACATGCAGACGCTATAGGTAACAGTAAATAATAATTTCCCCACAAAACGGAAAAGCTAATCCTTCTAGACTACAGAACAGAGGTAATGAGATGATTAATTCTGTTAAAATTGTTTATCAGTAGTGAAAAGATGGCTATAATGCACAGATTTTTTCATAGGTTTGTGTTTTTATTTTATTCAATGCTTTTCGAATTAACATTGAATTTCAAAGTCACAATATACAGTATATGAATCTAAAGTCATTTTAAATAGTTTTTTAAAAGTGAGAAAACAACTAATACAGCGAAATAGACTGGATAGAAAAGTTTAATCTAATTTCATGCTTTCCCTTAGTTTTGATAAGGTTTACTTTCACAGCCTTGAATGTTCTGGTAATGGTCTACTAACACTTCCTGGTGTCTCTCATTCATAGATAACTATATATATACTGTATATATTTATAATTTTTTTTTATTCATTTTGTTGATTGCACATGGTGAAAAGATGAACATCTCCAGTGAGATCTCCCCTACTGATCAATCAAATTCATCCAGCTCCACTATATCCAATGCAACTGTGGACTTTCATCTTGATGAATGCACATGGATTTATGTCACTAGCGTGCTGTTGGGTCTCCCAACCAACATCTATGTTATCTGGCTTATTGTAACAGGCAATGGGCTTGCAACAGAGTTCTTCAGTCTCAACCTATTTGTCAGCGAGATCTTCTTAAGTCTGAACTCTCTCTTGAATCTTCTCAACAAAGAATTTGAAATTCACAAGATAGTTGGGGGTTTTTTAATAGGACTTGCCATCACTAGTCGTCTTCTGTTTCAGTGTCTGATCTGTGTTGAGCGTTACCTGGCAGTGATTCATCCAGTGACATTTCTAAAGTTCAAACCTCTCAGATACAAAGTCATGTGTTCTGGTATTGTTTGGATGACAACTGCTGGCTCCTGTGTGGTCATTATTATGGCTTTAGAGTTGTTCGTAACAAAGTTATTTGTTGGCTTCATATTGGCACAGTTATTTTCCCTCTTCTCTGTACAGTTGTTCTGCTGTTTGGCTGTTTTCAGAGCTCTGAAGCAGTCAGGACCAGGAGAGAGAGTGAGAGAGAGAGGGGAAGAAAACCACACGAAAAGAAGAGCCTCTAATTTAATTCTAACAATTACAGTGACCATGGTTATCATATATGCTCCATGCAGTATTACAACAATCCTTTCTTTTACTTCAACACAAAATACTGACATACTCTTGTCTCCAAGTGAGGCTTGTTTTACATTGGCTGGTTTGATGCTGCCAGTTCTGTTTCTACAGCGGATGGGAAAACTGCCCTTTATCAAATGTCAATAATTCTACTAATTTGGCATGTCTGTGTGATCCATCATCAGTCATCTAGAATGTAAAAAAACAATTGTAATATGTAACCTGACCTGGAGCATCCAAATTGTGTATCATAAAATTATGTATTGGCTGACTATAATTGTTGTGGCAATAATTGTTATTGAGCACCGTGCTTGTGTGTGATGTAGCCTCTTTACTTTTTTTTATTTCAATTAAATGATATTAATTTGACATTTTTGTCAGCTACATTCTCTTTGGTCTTCCTACACACTTTGAGGTTCTGTGGCTTACTGTTGCAGGAACAGAAAGAGGAATTGCATCTGAAATCGAAACATCTCATGTAACGTTTTGTGCAACCTCTTCCCTATATCCATTGGGCTGGAAAACCAGAATGACGTTCTGTAGGTCTAACCCAAATCATTTATAACCCAACAAAAGGTGATGGATAAGGAATGTTTTTTCCATTAAAAACAATTGCCATGCAGTCAGATTTACCATATGCCTTAAACCAGACAAAAAAAGAGCCATTATGTCTATGGTAGAAAGAACAACACAATAGACTTATACACAGACCAATAGACACTAAAAAATGGAAAGAGTGATATAAAATTGACGTTTTGAACTATATTTAAACTTGCTGTAATAAAAGGCTGTGGACAGGAAGCATGTTGCAGTAAGGCCCTCGGCTGCGATTTTGCAGGTACTGCAGATCCTAAAAAAAATACAAATATTCCAATTACTGAAAGAAAGAAACAAAGAAAGAAAGAAAGATTAAAGAAAGAAAGAAAGAAAGAAAGAAAAAAGAATGAAACCCAGATTATGCTAATACCTAGTACAGTGCCCATAATCAAATTAATGTCTTCTATATTCAGAAGATATTGGTAAATTACTTTAATATGGGCAGACAATTCAAAATTTCCCAATAAGATATTGAAAACCACATGAAATTCAGGTTTAGGCACAGGACTGTTTAGAGGAACAAAGAATAATGATTCTACCCCATGCAATTCATTATACTGGGATTTCAAAACCATCCTATAAAGTTCATTTCCTCTGTGTTTTATGGTCTCTGGTCCCCATCTATGAATACTAAGACTCCAAACACTACCACCCCTTCCTATTTTTAATTAACATTTATAGAAATATTTAATCTAGTCTTACTCCTCCATTACTAGTAGCAAATAATATTGCAAATCTCACGTATTATTTCTGGTATGAAGGAAGGTTTCATTTTGCAATAGTGTCTGTATTATTTGTAAACGTTAGCTGATAATGCGTTGCTGCCATGGACACTGTGAACTCTTTGTTTCATGCACGCTAAAAGTGGGTGTCTTTGGGATATCTCTAACTGTGCTTCAGGTAGCTGTTAAATGGGTTTTCTTGTTTCATACTATTCATACTTTACCCTGAGTTAGGAATGAATCCTGAGTTTTCAGTTTTCATACTGTACATGTATAAACCCTGGGCTCTTATTTGCATATGTATGAGGTCAATGACAATGATTGGACTAATACAGCACTCGACGGGCAAGCAGGATGCATTAATAACTGCTTAGAAATGGTTGGGGCATTTTTAATAAGACTAGCCAACACTGGTCATCCTCTGGTCATTCTTGGTTTTCCTGCACAATTGTTCTGTGGCACAGGAACAGGGATAGTGATTGCATCAGAAATCGAAACATCTTTGTCTTTGATATTATGTTTTGTCTGCACTGTGTGATAGCTGTAATTGCCAATTCATTTCCAAAATTCTGGGATATCTAAATTGAGCATTACCTGCCAGTTGTCCTTCCTGTTTCCTTTCTGAATTTCAAACCTTTGAGATACAGATTTTTGCATTATCTCAACTCTATATCCACACGGTTGGGATAGGTCTCACTACTTGATACTTTCTCTCTATTTGAAGTCTATTCATTCATAAACTGACAAAGAGCAAATGAAAGATGCGTTAGGAATGTCATAACATGTCAAGCTTGTTGTTCCCAATAAAAACATTTGCCCTGTTGTCTGATTTACATACCAGGTGGTGTCATAGAGCTGTCAGTCTTCTCTAGATAACATTACTAGTATGAAAATATCTGGTGTGTCACTTATTGCCAACAGAAGCAGAGATGCATTGGAAAGAGCCAATGTGACTATGGGGGAAGAAAAATACCCATGAAAGGCAAACACATAGTTTGCATGATATTAAAGTTATGTTTTGAACTACAATGACACTTACTGTAATGAATGGTTGAAGACAGGAAGCATGTTGCTACATGGCCCCCAATAAATTGCATTGTGCCATCCCAACACATTAGTAAATATGTTTATGCTATAGGCATACATGCAAATATACTTTATGTTGTGAACTGTGTGTTAACTGTAACATTTTGAAAAAATTGCTCAATATTTTGAGAAAAATTTATTTTGACATCCTTTTCTTAAATAAAAAAGATTTTAGTGTGATAAAATCACTTTTTTAGCCAATTTTACAACTTCATTGACATGACACCGTAATGTCTATAAACTGTAAAATGACTGTAAAAATTACAATAGAAACAGCTCAAATAATACATGAGTTATATAAGAAGGATTAATGCAAGTACTTTTATAAAATTAGAAGCTTAAAATTTCTGCCTTTTAGCCCACCAAAAATTGGCCCCATTCACTTCCATTGTAAGTGCCTCACTTTTCAAAGGTACATGATTTCAAACATCTGCTAGTTATATAAATATGGTGTCCTGTAGACTATATTACTGTCACAATAGACATTATGTATCTAGCCAAGATTAGCTCACAGACTCAATGTTATCTTCAATGGTAGGTACAGCACTGGAGATAAATCAGTCTACCCAATGTGTCTTTTCTGCATTATTTCCAGGTGCCATATTGAAATATTTAGGGGCATGGCAGCTGGCAGTTCAGGTACATAAATTCCTTGAAAACAGCCATTTTATATGTAATCATTGCATGCAAAATGGCTCGTGTAAGAGCCTGTCACAGAGTGTTCTCACCGGTCACTGCAATTAATGTTAATTTAATCACATAATGTTGATGTCATACTCTGTTATTTGGATGCTTCTGTGAGCAATGTGGTTAATTACTACTCTGCTTAGATTTTCATTAATTTAGCTGTAAAATTTCTGGAGTCACAGAGAACAGAGATTCTCCACTGATTCATATGCTTAACAAACATGGAGAAGCACCTGTTATTTAACAGGTATTTACCTGTATTTTTCTAAAGAATGATGAATGTAGTCTTAAGTGTTGGATAATTTCCACATTTTGAAGCCATAGTTTAGACACTTGGACCTTGTGCTGTATTTTGAGAGCAGTAACTTGATGAAACCTGAATTTGTTAAAACTCATTTGCTTACGGGAACTTCAACTGAGCAGGATGAGAAGATCCGAGGGACATCAGGTAACACCGCTTTATGGTTACATCAGATTGGAATAGGTTGCCTTTGATACTTTCAATTGATTGTGTTTTGGCTAGTTAATATATTCCAATTTTAAGTGAATATTTTGAAATTTGTTGAAGACTGTATTGTGGTATCACACTTGGGAGTCGGAGGGGGAGGAGTGCCTCTAATTATAGGATTTCACTTTAGGCCACCATATGCTAGAAACAGCCCTGCTGTAGCTTAAAACTTGGCATTACAATGCTGCAAAATTGTTGGTTCTTATATGATAAATTTCGGTCTTGATAAGTTGCTTTGGATAGTTTCTGCTAAATGATTAAATGTAAATTATACATGCATTTTCACTAGTAATTAAGCCAATTCAACTCCCAAAGTACAGCAGTGTAACAGGGCTAATGATTATCAATGATCCAAACTCAAAAATACCCATAGAGGTTGATAAAAAGAGAGAGACTGCAAATAACCCACAATGATCATTTATTTATTTAGAATTTCATTTTTAAATGCAGAGAATACAATGTGACCCAAAGATAGAGTAAATTCTGAATTCTACCTGTATTTTATTATTATTATTAATGTATTATAACATAGTTATTCTAATTTATTCTAATAGTAATAATAAAAAAAATAGGATTATTTTCACTCATAGTAGTGCTAACTGGATATAGCTTCCTTGCTATTCTTGGAACCTTATTATGTTTCTAAATCAAAACAATTATTGAAAAAAACCTCTTGTCCACTGTATGCAACAGACTTCCAGTGACTAACAAATGGACCCTTTTCACACTTCTGTGTTTTAGAACGTGGAATTAAACAATTGCAGGGTAAACTTTGATATCGGTGAATGGGAGTAAATTGGAAACCATGCCAAATATAATTTTTGCTACCTAGTTGCACCAACATCAAATGAAAAAACCCACTATGACATTTCCACAGCTTTAAAAAATTGAACGTGATGGTTTACGACAGTCAGAAGAAAGAAGATGGGAAATGTACTTTCACTCTCTCAGCAGGTGTATTAGAAAACTCATCGCATCTGTGGCAACACTTTTAAAACGTATTCCAGGGTAATATAATACAAAGGATAATGTTCTAAATGGATATTAAATAATACAAAAAAATATCAAAATATATATATATATATATTTTTTTTTTTTTTCTTCTTCAAATCTAGATTTATGTTTCTAAATGATTCGGAAATGCGTCATGGTAGTCCGTTAAAATTTATTTTTTTTGACATGCATGAAAGTAAAAATCCTTGGTAAGTCTGGAGGTTATGCATTGCATTTGTTTCTTCCCATGCGTTTCCAGTTCTGTGGCGTAAGACTGGAAGTAATTAGCCACATGTTGGTTTACTCTCATCAGAATCTGAATAATCTCTAAATGACTGTCCATTAACATCTTGCAAAGCTGACGGATAAATACTGAACCCGTATCTGGATTTCTCCATGAGGAATACCCTGCAGAGGGAAAATATCTGTTTTAATTTGTGTGGAGAATGTAAATAGACAATTTCAGTTGATCTTGCCACTGCCGGTGCAATGCAAACCTTCTACTGTTGAATAACAGCAGAGAAAATCCACCTCCGGAACATCTGACATAATGACATAATCCCCATCTGGATTGTCTGTCTCAACAACAGGGTCATCTTCCTTCCCCCTGCAGGCCTGAATAGAAAATCAAACCACAAAATAATAAGCTATAATTGACTGTGCAATCTGTGTCATGAAATGCACATGTTCTCTCAATCCCCTACAAGTGAGAAGGTGGTGGTTACCTGTAGGAAGAAGAGTTTCGGCTTGCCCTGGAGACTAGGGCAGAGATCAGAGGTCAAGGTAGAGGTTAGAGTTTTGATAGGGACCAAATTCTGATCAGATCCAAGAATGGTTCCTTCCGCTCCGTGGCTCATCAGTACACACACAAAGCAAGACATGTCTGTGTGGTTATCCTTGGACACTGAAACATTTACATTTACATTTATGCATTTGGCAGACGCTTTTATCCAAAGCGACTTACAGAGCCCTTATTACAGGGACAATCCCCCCGGAGCAACCTGGAGTTAAGTGCCTTGCTCAAGGGCACAATGGTGGTGGCCGTGGGGTTCGAACCAGCTCTAGCCACTACGCCACCACCAAGACCAGAAACACACATTTATCATTTACAGTATGGGCAAAAACACAAAAGAACACATATTATGTGGAATACTAAAAATGATAACTCAGTCATTAACCTTTTGTCAGTGCGTCCACCATTTGACCAGCTGTCAGGTTTTTTTCCACTTGTACATGAAAGCCCAATGATTGGAACGTACTGTACAATAGATTTTCATCTGTTGAACCGCCCACTCTTTGCAAATGTGGAGATCCTGGAAAGGCAAGACACAACTAGATTGCATTTTAAAGAATTATATTATAAAATCACAACCAGGGTTGGTGGAATTTTTCCCTCTTGTTCCATGTCTCTTGTACCACTTTGTGGTCTCTTTCTTCTCACATGGACCTCAAAATCAATAATTCATATGCATTTCCATGTATTTATATACTCACCGAAAAAGCGTTCATTATTGATGATTAGACATTTGCCTATCTTTTTATGTTTCTTGTAGGGCTCAAACACACACGGCTTCTTGGAATCTCTGTGAATGCAAGCATGATAATCAGGACATCTTCACATTTTGCATAAGAAAAAGTAAAAAGTCACCTGGGCCGAGAGTCTTACCTGTGATCTTCAGAAGCACGGGAGCTCATTCTAGCACTTGATTCACTACACCACTGTGCTCTGTGTTAGAGGATTAAATAGGGTAGCTTCCCAAAATCTCACTTCTCCTATTAAAAAAAATTTCTGTCTCCTATGCTTTCATTTTTCTACTAAGGACTTCAAAGTCCATGGTGCTGCCTCAAAATGACGACATTTCATTTTTATCAGATTAATTCGGAAGTTCCAGACATCAAGCCTCTTCCGCAAACAGATCTTCTGGACCATGGACTTTACGATATATTACTCTTTTCTGCCGCATCTTTTCCTAATGAGTATTATAGCTGTATTTAGGAGAAGAGATGATAAGATAAAAAATAAAGGTAAATCTAAATAATAATAATAATAATAATAATAATAATAATAATAACTTCTTATCAGGATATGGGCAAAACAAAGTGCCCATACAAAACACAAGTTGTCTTGTTAAAGAAAAGTTTTCTGAAAAGGGTCAAAAGAGGCTTTATAATATCAGACCATTTTTAAGCAATTACAATATAGTTGCGCCCTCTACAGTTACCACAGTTCTCCAGAGGGTTGCATACGGTAGCCTTTGAAGGTGTTCATGAAAGAAAGAGGAAGAGAATGAAAACCATATTATGCAAACAGATAGTACAATGATCATATAATCAAGTTAATATATCTCTTTATTTGAATGTGCCACTTCAGCCTTGTTACGTACAAATTCTGCATTGAATTGTGTTGGAACATTTCTTTCATGTATTTTCATTTATTTTAAATACAACTTTAAGGTCATTTAGAGCAATGCAAAATTAGATGCTTGCAAGTTACTGTATTAGACAAAGTCTAACAGACTTTTGTTTTCTTCAGGTCATTATATTGTGACAGCGCAGTAAAGTGTGTGTGCTGTGAGAAAGATTTATGACTCATAATCCAATCACAGCCATTGTTCTGTGTTAAGCCTTGCAGTTACTGTATATACAGTACATGGTGTGCAGAAGATGCATGCAGATGGTGCAGATTATTCTTTATTAGCGTACTTATGGTTACGTTTTGGGGGACATGCTTATACAGTAATGAGGGTGGGGCTTTGAGACAGCCATGGTTTGGATGGCCCTAAGGATGTTTGTGGAGGTGGGTGGGGTAATGCATGTGTGCTAATACGTTTTTAGCTGCTGAATGTAGGTCTGGCTGGCATTGTCATTTCAGTGCATCTTAATGTCATTAAAGTTCCATATGAGGATGCATGTACTGCAGCTGAGCTCCAGAGCAACCCAAATTAAACAAACGAGAATGATATTCATTATGGAACATCACGGCTGTAGAGTGGGAATTAAGCTTAAGTTTGGCTGGCTGAGTTGTAACTGTGTTACATCAGGATATCTGCAGGTTCAAAGGAATTACATTTAAGACTTTTTAAGGCCAAATAAAAGAAAAATTAAGACCACTTTCACAATAAATAAAAAAAACACATTAATTCATTAGCTATATATATATATATGGGCAGTTCATTTATGTGTTAATAAGTTAACTTTAATTGGATCATATTGTTGAAAAATGATGGCTTCAAGATCATCACCAGAGCTGACTGGACTGAGGAGATCATTTCAACTCAAAAATGTATAGCGAACACGATTACATGTTTGTTATTAACTCGCATCATTATTGTAATTGTATCGCTAAGAATATGTTTGTATTTATGATGGTTTTGTGTTATACGTTCGTTAAAACCTATAATCTGTCAAATCTAACACAACAATCAGCAGGCTTTCTGCTATCACTTACTGTGCATGTGCTGACAATTTTGTAAATAAGAGGATTAGTCTATAGACCTTATTCACAGTAGCGCCATGTTCCACAACTCATGTTGTCTGGAGCTTTTTGTCTACTGAGTGTCCTTGGAAAGATATTTTTTCAATGTTCGTCTACCTATATATATATATATGGAGTGGTGGTGGTGGCATATAACTGGTAATCAGAAGGTTGCTGGTTTGATCCCCACAGCCACCACCATTATGTCCTTGAGCAAGACACAACTCCAGGATGTTCCAGGGGTATTTTCCCTGTAATAAATGCACTTGTAAGTCGCTTTGGATAAAAGCGTCTGCCGAATGTAAATGTCTATCCCGCACAGCCTTGTTGTCATTGTCATTAAAATTCACTAGATGGCGCTGCTGTGAATAAGGTCTATTGCGTGTTGAATAACATTTATAGATATTTTAAAAACATTTTTGGCAGATACCTTTAGCAAATACTTTACAGGTAGTTAAAGGGCAGTTCATTTAAAAATTACATTTCTGTCATCACTACTCACCCTTAAGTCTGAATGATTTTTTCTCTGCCATGGAACAAAAAAAGAGATGTTAAGCAAAACGTTTAGTCTCAGTCACCATTCACTGTCACTGCAACTTGTTTTTCATTCAATGTAAGCGAATGGTGACTGAAACTATATAGTATTATATCCCATTCATATCCACTGAAATAAGAAAGTCATACAGGTTTGCAACAGCATGAAGGTAAGCAAGTGATGACAATTAAATTTTTTGAGTGAAATATCTCAAATAAAAACTCATCAGTTCCCTTAAAGCTGTTTAAAGTTGACAAGATGTATTGAAATGTTAACAGATTAACAGTAAAATTACCGCTCCAATCTTGCACGCTTGAAAATGGTAACGTTGACCGCTTTGTCGATTATAAATTCGAGCAAAAGTGTTAAGCTGCGTTCACACTGCCGGCTACTTTGTCGCTGCATGTCGCCATCGGCTGGCGGTTAGGTCGCTAGTGGTGTGTATGGAGAGTCTAAACAGCACTGTTTCTTTACAATTAATATTATTATTAAAATATTATGATCATGTGAGTTCTACCATCTCCTCTCGTATTGGCTGTCGCTCCCGAAAGTCGCTCTATATTTGAATAAATTTAAACGTTTCTCAACTTTGTAGCGTCGCTGGACACGCCCACATCCGTCGCCAACGGCCGCCGTCGCTCGTGTTGCCGGAAGTCGCCAGCTCTCATTGAAAATGAATGAGATGAGGTCGTTTTGTCGCTGGCAGTGTGAACGCAGCTTTAAGTTTAACTTTTTGCTCATTGACCATATTTATAAAAACTTTACTTTATTGTGGGAGAATGTTGTATTTTGCTTTTATATTAGACAGAGTAAAGAAAATATGTACTTCATTATAAATGTATTAATTCTGTTGACAAAATTACACATTTTCATAAATGTAAATTCAGCACTTGAAGTTGAAGTTGTACATGAAGTTGTACATTATATTAATTTGATTTCTGGCTCCAACAACAAAAAGGCGGTTAAGACTGTCAATATATGGTCCTCTTTCTCGTTATAATGACCTATAAATTTCCCCTGGCAAAAATATAGGCCTATTGTATTTTGTTTTCATATTGTGTTTGCATATTGTCATGTATCTTTTTTTTCTTTCTTTTTTTTTTTTTTTTAAATAATAAAATTAAAAAAATTAAAAAGTTTAACTTTTTAACAGCCACTGGCGACAAAGTAGCTGGCAGTGTGAACGCAGATTTAGAGACGCAAAATAACGCCATTTGCATTTCGGATTAACGAGTTTATGAAGGTTTAGAAATGTGTAACATTTTAAATGCGGTAAAAATGCGCTTCCCTGCACGCGCTCACACTAAACTCAAGCGTCACCTGCTAAATGATAGAGAGAGAGCGAGAGAGAGAGAGAGAGAGATGATTTTGACTCGCGCAGATTCTGTTTTAAGCGTCTCCTCCATTCAGTTAATAAATTATAATTTAAGACCTCTACAAACGAAATGTAAGACTTCTTGTAATTTATTTAAGAAATGTAAGACTTTTTATGGCCTTAAATTTAAAAAAGTACATTTAAGAATTTTTAATGACCTGCAGATATAGGCCTACCCTGTTTAGAGCAACTGATTTGTATATCAGGCAAATATATTTTTTTTTCATCTTGAGAAAAACACTATCTACCTTTAAAGTTTCCACTTGTATATCTTAACAGTATTGCTAAAAAAAAAAACAAAAAAAAACAAAAAAAAAAAAACCTTTGCTTATATTTCAGTCTTGTAGAAAGTTAAACTTCAATTGGCAAAACCTCAAAATCACAACACAGCCAGAGGCTTCATGACAATGTATGAGATGGCAAACTGCAATCCTATTTTCTCAGACCTGCTGATATAATGATCCAATTTGCTGGGCCACTTAAATCCAGTTTATTCCCATGTCCAGTATAGTTGCAAACCAATCAGATACCTGGACCTTTGACAATTTCATCCACTTAAATGAGTATACATCAGGCTTACATCATCATCCACCAGATGATCGTACTTTGTATTAAAGAACTGAAGATGATACAAGACGAACTTGAACTAAGGCCAGAGGTCGTGCACTACAGCAGGGGTTTTCAAACTAAGGTCCAGGGTGGGCCGCAAGAGGGTGCTAGGCGATCTGTGGAACATTTCAGAGAAAAATAAAAGTTGTTCATAATGGGGGGGAAAAAAAGTACAAAAATATATTCACTGAATTTGACATTATTGCCATTTAATTGAATTGTCTCTTCAGGTTTATACATTTAACATGACTTAATTATCATATGAAAATTTTTGGCTGATACAATACCAATTTTAACCAAAAAAAAAAAAAAAAAACTCCAATTCCAATATTTTGCCATTTACCTTGTGTCATCAGATTACCGTTTTGTTTAAGAATTATGCTTCAAAAATGTACAAAGGAGGTATAAAAGCCATTTTATTTTTCTAACTATAAATAATTTCTATTAATAGATTGAATCTGTTGAACACATGACAGGCCAACATTTTTCAAGTTCGAAGGATGACAATGAAGGATAAATACAAGATAAAAAATACGTTTATTTTGCACTTCTAAAATATTTTTACAATTCTGTTTTTGCAATTTGAAATAACACAACTCGTTTTGCATACTATGATAGAATATTACACATTTATATTATGAATACATTCGACATGCTTTATTTTTTCTGATTTGTTTATTTATTTTAAAGTATTTATTTATATTAAATGCAGAAAAAAAATATTATAAACTTTTTTTATAATCTTAAAAGTCTGTGCACGCGCCTGCCGTTAAGTGTGTTAAAAAAGGTACTGCAAAGCAGTCATAGTGCGCATGCGTAGAATGCGTTCGTATTCGTTCGCAGTCAGAAGCGTATACTTTGAAATATTAGAAACTAAAATTTACGTAGCTGATAATAAATAAACAGTAGTATATTTTTTCAGATTTGTGTTTTACGCATGTGCAATAAGAATGAAAACACTGATATGAAAAACTGATCATTGATATTGGCAGTTAATATCGATGGTTATTGCTGATGGTTTTAATTTGGTAAATAATTGGCAGTACATCAGTGCATCCCGACAGATAGTGTTTTAAATCATTTGCTTTTTAGTGCAAAAACAATATAAAGCTAATTTAAATATTCTTTATAAAACACAATCTGCCAAGTAATACAGGACTGGACTGAGGAACAGTAGCTTGAATGACAAAAAACACACAGTACAACAAGGGTGAGGGGCCAAATAGGGATGTTAAAATCGCATCAGGCTAAATGCTGTATGTTTTCACTGAGTCAGTTCAACTTTGTGGATTTGTCATGGCAATCCTCTTGTATGGCAGAGAAAATGTTCTAAGCTTACGACAAAGCATCGAAACATTAGAAAGCACAAACAGCTTAGACAGAGAGAATAAGTCAAGTGTACAGTATGTGAGTTTGAGTGAAATCTCTTGGCCTGTCTCAAGGCCAACAGCGGACACATTGTCACATGTTTGTAAGCCAGAGTCAGATTCTAAAGGAATGTGCACACACGTAAGTCACAAAATAGGACACCTCATGCTTTTCTTGAGTCAGAGAACAAAACAGTGTGCGTATTGTTTCTTCTTTTAGAAACAAAGGGTGTGATGAGTCAAGAAATGAGCACGAGAGGAATAAAGAGGATTAGTAGCTTTTTCTCTAGCAAATAATAAAGTTATTTGTATATGTAATCGAAACTTGAAATAATTAATATCACTGATTAAACAGCTCTGGAGTACTTTATTCTGACTGGTCAATTATGGCTTTCAGCAGTCAGATGTTCTCTAGAATAGTATCTAAACTGTATAATTGACCGTCGCCCCAAGCAGGCAACTTTTTTCCCAAATACAGTAGCTGCACTAGTTTTATGTCTCTTGTAACTCTAAGATATTTTTCACGCATAATAAACACAGTATAATGTTTGTTTGTTTCAAAGCTGTTTAATGAGGAGGATAATGTACAGTTAGCCCATCATGAAATCACAAAATAAGACCCCCCCCCCCCCCCCCCCACCAGAGTTAATACGAGAAGCAAGAAGCTTAGTAGAGTTTGTTTCAAAACATTCAAACGCTTACACACGCCAATTAACATCTTACATTACAGTAATCAAGTGTACTTGATCAACCCAACTTGATCAACCCATTGACTTCCATTAAGCAAAATTATAGTTTACATAAAGATTGTCATTTTCATGATAATTAGAAAGTAAATGACCTTACCTATACCCTAACAGAAACCTTTTTGACATTGTAAGAAATATAGCCCCCTTATTGAGCAGTTTTTATCATAATAGAAACATAAACTTTATGTATGAACAATTTTTTATCTTTAATATATAGCCAAGTAAACTCACACACACACACACACACACACATACACACTAGTCCTGGTGCTGAAGTCTACTTCAGGTTTTCCTGCCCCTCCTCTCTGTGGGTGATTAGTGCAGTAAGCCGCAGTGGGATTGGGTGAGTTAGTCTCATTACCGCATGTACAATGAGTCAGTGCACTCAGCCTTGCCGTTCTGATGCTGGACAGAGGAACTTTATAAACTGAACATTTACAGGAATTAAGAGACCAACAGAACAGACTTTCAACCTTGGGATCATGCAGAAACTCGTTGTTGTTGTTGTTATGCAAGAAGGTTTCATCTAAAGTTTGTTTCACTATGAAGGACTCAAAGAGACATTAAGCTGAAAGGACATCTTTTTGGATAGGTTTGGAGTGTCTCGCATCACCATGGAGATCAGGAATGTCCATCAGAATTTCCACAAGACAGTTTTCCTGACCATGATGATGTTTAAATGGGGTGAGTTCTTTCTCACGCATTTTCCCCAAATGTACACAAAATATTATTATTCTTATTCTTATTATTATTATTATTACTACTATTTAAATCAAAATGACCATGTTCTATGAAAATCTATTTTTATACAGTATACGCATACTTGTAGAACAAGCGCATGAATATCAAGTCATATTTAATATTTTGGCAATGTCTGGTCATTGGATTTGAGTACTTTTATTCTGAGAAAGGCTGACTTCAAGTTTACTGTCCTTGATAATCTCTATCAAGAGTCGAGAGCAACAGGTTGATTGTTGTGTTTGATTCAGTTTCTTTGTGTTTGCCATTTTTACAGTTTCCAAGATGCATTATGATACACAACCAATCAAAATTGGGCAGAGTTGATAACATTTGGATCCAAAAGCTTATGCTTAAATGCTTTAAATTAGTTTGGTACACAAATATAATAAGTGGACATGTATGCATTTCTTTACCATTTTTTTTTTTTTTTTAATGGATGTGTTGGGTCAGATAGGAAAAGTAAAGCAGTCAACAGTGTTCAGCATACATGCTAACTCCTTAAATAGTTGTTACTTCAGCAGTAGAAGACTCTAAAATATTCAAAATACTTTTGATTAATCAAAAATATAAAAAGATATGTTTTGTTTTAACATGTTTTGGTCACTACATAATTCCCATACTTCAATTTCTGTCATTGCATTGTTTTTATGACTTTACAGTTACTCTAAAAAGGTGGAAAAAAAGTAAGAAATATGAATGGGGTTGATGTTTCCAAACTTGATGTCTGCTAGAGCAAATGCATATTCTATTATCCAAACTATGGAGGAAACAAATGGAATATAAGCTCTAATATTTTAGTTTGCACAGTTGCATTTACTTACACACAAAAGGCATTTTTAAAAGTAAAGAGTAAAGAGAAAGAGTTGTGTAATGCCTTAAAAGTCTTGAATGCTTATTTGAATGAAATCATATCTCCTTAAGTTGACACAGTAGTCGCATCATTAATTTACCATTAGTGTACTGTTTTGACAAGCTATATTACTTTAGTTTTTTCTGTTGTCTGGGACTTCCGAAGATGCATTGGAGTATGTCCCTCCAACCCTCTGATCTGGGGTGGATATGACTAGTGCATGGTACGGGGGGGGAGTATGGGGGAGGTTATTCTTTTCTCCATCTATTATCCCTCCTTCCATCCATCCAGTCGGATTCTGCCCCGCTCCCAGGCCACTGTCTGCAACAGAAAAAAGTTTGGGGGTGGGTGCCATTGTTTCCCATTGTCATGACAACAGGGCTGAGTCATTTGGACGCTGTGTGAGTGAGGAATTTGTGTTAAGCACTTCTAACGAGCTCTGTTTGCTTTTGCATTGCGTAGGCTTAACGTCCTTTCATCTGTTTGCACGGTGAAGCTGTTTCTGAGAGTTTCTCTGTGATGATGATATTCAGAGAACACTTAAGTAGAAATAATCTAATCTAAATTCCAACAAATGTGTTGTGTAAAACAGAGATTTTTAGTGGCGTTTTGAAGGAGGGTTGTGTTCAAAGATGCAGAAAATGTAGCTCTTTCTTTAGTGTTATGATTTTGTTGTGGTTATTTTCCACCTGCATTGCAATGAAGTTATTGTTGTCATTTTCTATTTTCAGTATAATGTTATTTGTCTTGGGGTTTTATTTGCAACAGATTGATTGTAATAGAATCCAAATAGGCAGCACTATCTAAATGCATTAAACTCATTAATCAGAATCTTTTCCCAGTGTTTCAAACAACAATCACACTGGTTCATGTCCAAGTCCTGCCTAAGGAGAGCTAAGTTTTGTAAAATGAAAATTTGTTGGCACTTACAGTATATTATCACTTAAGTTATGACACACATATGTTGCCTTCTTCATTTCAAACATTGCATCTGTAGTGTATTTGCATAGAATAATGGTAGTCTATGGGGGAATTCAGTGTGGGGAAAAGTGGGTGAAATTGTGGTACGATATCCCGACTGAGCTTATAGTTCATGTCAAATCACGCATGCAAATGTGACATCAAGTGCTATGGGAAATGGGGGGGTTCCTGGAACTCACATGAGTTTTTCAATGAAATTGTCTACAATGCACCCTGCCCCCACACCCCAGTCCCAACATGGATACAGAGAGGAAAGAATAACTTCAAAAGGCAGGCAAGAATAAATTCACACAGAAAGTCCATTCCACATCTGCTTGAGTATTTGTAGCTATACTAGCTAATAACAAAATGATTGCCAAGTTTGAGATTGCCTTGATGATAATAACTATAGTTAAGGTTCTTAAGTGGATGAACACTCAAAAACCAATCACTCCAGAAAATTATAGAGATTGACCAGATTTTAGATTCAGGAGGTAATGTTTCTGTGGATTAATGGCAAAAGAATCGCTAAGTCAGAGGTCAAGCTGATGCTAACATCAACCATTGATGCTCATTTAAATCACCTATATTTAGTCAAGTAATTAATTAAGGTTGATAAGAATGATAGTTGACATGGAAATACTTTCGGGAAGTGGACATGTCCTGCAGTGTGACATGCTATACTCCATCTAAAACTTTAAAAAATATATATAATTTGCTTTGATATGGGTTTGAAATATGTCCATAAACATGTTATGCTTCAGTTCTGAAAAATAGCGTTTTGGTGTCTGAGATCTTTTATATTTAGTGCAAAAGCTTAAATGCATAATCTTAGAGAAGTTTTGGTTTTATGT
Organism: Moxostoma hubbsi; assembly: GCA_032164185.1. Taxonomy (NCBI): domain Eukaryota; kingdom Metazoa; phylum Chordata; class Actinopteri; order Cypriniformes; family Catostomidae; genus Moxostoma; species Moxostoma hubbsi. Next base: position 38,634,664 of record JAVLUX010000001.1, read on the forward strand.
AAAATAGTTAAGAATACACACACACACACAAACACACCTCCTCTGCGCCTGTGAAAATAAACAGATCACAGGTAATCTCAAAGTCCTGTCACATCACACACACCTCTCAGCTCTCCTCTTACACACTCTCTCCCATTCGTTCCCACCCATAACTCTGGATAGACACATAATGGTGTGTTATCTCATAGGGCCGATCTCTCCATCCATCCATCCACCCCCAAATAAACAGAGCCAGAGTTCACAGATAAATCACAGTCAATGTACAGTATATGGGCAACAGACTCCCTTCTTCAATATAAGCATATTGCACCAACTTTTTTTTTCAACGACTTAAAGACAGACAGACAGAGAGACATAGGCAACTACTCACAAACAAACCGTTCAAATAGGAAATCTTGTGTATTACACCCACTCACAGCAGTAAGTAAGAAACAAACAGGGATGACTGACTGTTATCTAAACACAGGGGGTGGAGATATGGTTGATTGACAGTTGGTCTTAGTAAGAGCCAGAGCCACCTTTCAGATAGTGGCATCACCTAATTTCTTTATACTCTAAAATGCACTGATTGTGCTTAAAGTCATATAACATTCAATACAAGTTAAGCTTAGTTGATGGCAGTTGTGATATTATGTTGATAACCACAAAAAGTATGTTTTTTTGTGGTAAAAAGGTAAAAGATTGAGGTTACAGCAAGGAGCTTTCAATGCGTATTAACTTGCATGAATTCTTCTGTTAAAACTTGTGTATTGTCTGAGCTGTAAAGTTTTTAAATAGTTGTTTTTAAGGTTGTTTTAGGGTTTTAGTGTTTATGGCATCATGTTGTCACAGCAACAAAGTTGTACAATTTTATAAAACTTTACAAGGAAAAGGTTAGCGATTTTATCAGATTAAAATCATCATGTCTTGAGTCTTTACTTTTGAAACCATATTTTAACATTAACGGATTGGTCACATTCACTTCCATTGTAAGTGCCTCACCGCAAACCAGATAATTGCTTCTTTTTAAAGAAAAGGAGGGACTAGACAAAATGATTTTTTTGTAGAAATCAACATTACTTTACAACCATTGTCATATGAGCTCAACTTTTATAGAACCCGGAATATTCCTTTAATGGTAAGCCAACAATGCATTAGACCATGTAAACGCTTTAAACAGTGTTTCCTTTATTGTGGCAAGTTCATTAACATTAAATTCATTAACCAAAAACCAAATGACACAGGCAGATTTATGTTCATTACCGATAGTGTTTTACCGAAGTTCTTTCCAGCTTATCCAAGTATTGTAATTGTTAGCAGTTGAGTGTTAGCATTTGAGGTAAGAGTAGTGGTTTCAGCTCTTAAAACAGAACCTGCATAGCTAACATTCTTCCAGCGGTCTCATACAGATAACATAAAACATTCACACACACACCCAGAGTAAGACATAGTGCTCAAGACAGCTATATCAGGAGAATGTCTCTGTCAGCCAAAGGATACCAGTGACACTTAGATCTCTGTGAAACCCCTGTGTTAAAACCAGATAATCAGAACCACTCCAGCTGTTGTCTACGTTCCAGTTCAATCTAATTTAAGAGAGCGAATATGTACAACGGGACATGGCCAAATCAAACCGTCCTGCGCTTGATGTGACAAGCTCTAAAAAAATACACTTCTTATGGACTCCTGGTGCTCAACAATACCAGTTAGTGAGTTTACATGGACACCGATATATGCTGATAATAACCAAAAATCATCTTATTAAAAAATCTGACAACATGAGGCTTGAAATCATTGGGATATTCTTTACTTTTACTATCTAAACGTAAACAGGCATGTGCACAACACTTGCAATTGGTAAGTCTGTAAGAACCCCGGTAAAGGTGTTTACGTGCAGAGTGAAATCAAGGCAATGGGCGAAAATCTACATGTCTGTATTTGCTTAAACCCTTTGACCTTACACCGATCATGGAAACATGGAATATGTGCATTAAAGTCTGTTTTCTTGTCTACTAAACATACTCAGTGCACACGTAGGGATCATGATACTGAGTTTTCAAACTTGGTTAGATTGTAGTTTTTACACATCCTATTGAACAGAGCTGGACTGGGAAGAGAAATCGGCCTGGGATTTTACATGGCAACTGGCCCAATTGTTGAGTGGTGGTGGGGGAGGGGGGGCGGTGTTCGCTGTCCTTTTCTGCATATCATGGCGCCATTTAGTGGTCCGTTCTGCATAACGCGGCAGCTTATTTTGGCTTATCCCGGCCCATTCGGCACGTTTCACGGCCGACCCACCGGCCTGCTTGGTTCTCCCGATTGTCAGTCTGCACCTAAGTGCGTCGTCCCACAGAGAAAATGTCCGGAATGCAAGATTACTAGTCCAGCCCTGCTATTGAACATAAGGGATGCTGTTTAAAAGTTCTTTTAGCTTTGATATGCAATTTAAGATGTGTCATAATGCAGTTCAAAATTACAGTATTTGTTAGAAAATACAGTACAAGTGTGACCAAATCATTCATCCATTCTACAGCATTTCTTATGTAACTGATTCTGGGGATGAATTTCTGTTGTTGAAGCTGTACTTATCACTTTGGATAAATTGTCAACTTAAATGAATGAATCAAGGAATTTGGATCTGGGGAAACCTGAAGGAGCATTCGTTTCTGACCCATGTGGACATTTATCAGCTTGTGTAAAGAAATCGCGCTTCTGGCATTTGAACAGGTGCTGCACATTTAGCCTTAAAAGACACTTTAATCCAGCAGCCGCTGAACCAGGAACTGTACAGGACAGGAACATCATGTGACTTGATTTTAAAAGGACCAGCCACAAGTTGCTAAAATGTGTGCATCTTCTATTGTGTGGAATGATGCTGAGGCTTTCCATTTTGCTTCCTGTTGTGCTTACACAAATGTTGAAAGTTCTTACCGAGGTAGAGGTCACCTCAAATCAAGAGCAGCAAAGATAGTACTAACATCTACTCGCACTGTATTCTTCTACTACGCACTATCTCGAGCAATTAATTTACTGTTTAAGTTAAACAAATCTAGAATCAAACTGCAGACAACTAAGGAGGCAGATAAATCCACTCTAATGTCATGGCTGTTTGGTTAAGTAGTGAGATTAAACCTAAAGCCATCCTGTTTTACACCCCACTTTGAGAGGATTAAGTTAAACTTAATATGTAAAGACAAAGGCCTGCTCGTTCTGTCTGATGGTACTCACCATTAAATCTTTCAACAAAGTCTAATAAAGTGCACTATATAGATAAAGCAATGCTTTTGCATTTTCTATATTTTATTTTAAAGGAAAGCTAAAGACAATGTTAACATTATACATTACATTTCTACTGTAACACGTGCAACTTATGACTGCACTCCCTGGTACATCACAAGCTTCAAGTCACTATAAACGGGAGACATATATAAAGTTTCAGTCTTTGAGAGAGTCTAAGCATACATGTTTGTGTGAGAGTACAAAAGCCAAATAAGGCAGAAATTTTCTGTAAATAGGCAGCCTTATATATACGCATAGACCTTAGAAGAAAGCAGGTAAATGAGTGTATCCTGCAAAGACAGGAAAGCACTATGTGAGCTGGCATTTTTTTAATACGGCAATATTAACTGATGATTTTAGATATTGGGGTATTTTCCCATAGCATTTACAGTCGCAAATGAATGTAATGAACATTGTAGGGTGGTCTATGGGATTTCGTCTCCCGTTTTATTGTCTTCTTGGCAAAAAGCATTTAAGTACAGTTGTGTAGGCAATTAATTGTCTCCTCAACAAATGGTAAATGGTCTGCACTTATATAGCACCTTTTTAACGTTAGCTGTATTCAAAGCACTTTACACTGCAACTCATTCACACATTCACACACCAATGATGGCAGAGCTGCTATGCAAGGTGCTAGCCTGCCATTGGGAGCAACTTGGGGTTCAGTGTCTTTCCCAAGGTCACTTCGGCATGTGGAGTTGTGTGGGCCGGGAATCGAAATGCCAACCCTGCAATTGGTGGACAACCCGCTCTACCACATGAGCCACAGCCTCAGAGCCACAGAGTTAGCATTAATGTCTGCTGCACAAATGGGATGAGTTCCACAGCAATGTTTAATAATTATAGTTTGTTCAACTAAGCAAAATATTCAAAACTCAACTGTTGAATTACTCTTATCTATCCTATTGTATTCTCTATTTCATGTCATGTTCATTACATTTGACAAGCACAGAGTTAGAGACTTAAGAGTGAGAGAAACAGAAAATAATATGCAAAGGAGAGCACTGAGGAGGTGAACCCGGGGTCAAAGGGGTCAGCATCCCTTTGTCTCTGGGCCAAATTAGCTTAGCAGTAACTACGGAAACAGTGGCGACACACACATTGGACACTTGCTGGGGCAGTCTGAGTGGAGGTCTTCTTCTTGGACCAGGGGTGGGGCACGAATGTGTGTGTTTGCAGCCTGGAAACTGAAAACACCATACACATTCTATGGTCAATTTCGGCAAAAATCTAAATCTTTGCAAACCTGATTTTGAAGAAACCTTCCTTAAACACCGCATTTAAAGTCAGTTGTCTTGCACGAATAGATGAAAACAATGTGTTGAGGGTATGAGACAGAAAGAGACATTATTCTTTTTTTTAATCAGCCTTCGTTCAACCAGCCTTCTGTGCATGTGTTTTGTTTGCTTTAAGATCATTGTGCAAGCCACATGTCTATTCTAATATCAGTCTGAGTGTGTAAGATCTGAGCTGTGTAAGAACAGTCTGTGGTGCTCTAAGACTGATTAAATGGTTTTGTTCTAAAAGTAACACTTCCACTCTGATTAAAGTGTCACAAATACACTGCTGCTCTAAATTGTATCGACAGATTATTGATTATTACCAGAAGGAATACGGTTTGCTTTGAGATAATAGACACAACTGTTTCACTACTGTCATGACATTCTGGACAGCCACAAGAAAAGAAAAGAAAATGAGAGAAAACTAGAAAATTTGTCAAGAAAATCTCAGTTTTTTTCTGTTTGCTTACATGCGCTGATCACAAGATTCGCTTTAATATCACTTTTGCGTACTTCCAAACATGTCTGGCTGCTACATGTTAATATACAAATACAAACAATACACCCCATGGCATAGGTATTTATGTATTGCTGAGAACATATATAAAGTTATATATTGACTTTATAGTGAGTAGTATGAATTTCCTTTTCATATTAAACCCAAAACATCCACTACGTCACCAAAATTCACTATACAGAGGATAAATCCACTACGTCATTCTGCTACAGTCTGCAGCGAGGAGCCTATCGACAAACACATGACAAACCAATCACGACAGTGTTTGATTGTCTGCGTTTGTACCACTCTTTTTCCCATCTGATTTCCTGTTTCCATTCGATGTAAGCGCAGCGTAGTTCATTGCTGTTTCAGTGTGCTAACACTGCAACCTCCACCACCCCACCACCACCAGTTGAGCCCCGTATTGCACGGGGGTAGGCTCCTCACCCCTGCCTCCCATCTCCAGCAGGATATGACGGTTCAGAGTTTCCAACTTTTTCGGACCGCCAGACGGGCAAGTCTTCTTTATAGAATAATATTTCCTTTAATGCTACTTATAATAACAGTTAAAAATGAATATAAATGTTGATTTCATCGCAGTGATTTGGTCACGGTGAATGTCGGGGTTTGCAGAGAAGGGTTTGATCCAGAGGAAGGGTCTGTTGATCGCACTCGTTCCTGTGTGAAACCATGGTTACTGAAGTAACGCCAAGGTTATTTTTTTATAAGGTAAATTTAAGGTTAGGTTTAAGGGTAGAGGTTAATGAAGTGTATCTGCGGGACTCTATATAAATATGTGGGCAAATAATATCTGTCACTATTTGCACTGGGGTGTAAATAGCATATACCATTATTTGCATTAGTGTGCAAACAGTATCTGCCAAAAAAACTTTATACTGGTTTAATCAGGCAAAAATAAAATCAAAATAAGATCAAGCCACAAAATTAATCTGAGAGCAACATGAGGCTCAACTATAACAAATGACATGCTACTGGACTGGACGTGAAAATGTAGAAGGACAAAATATCAGAAAATTAAGAAAATTGATGAGCTGGGAAATGCAACAAAAGACCAGTTAATCAATCCACCAGCCACATTGCATTCTCTTTTCCCCAAATGACTAGCCTAGTGACTTTTGAAAGCTTTGCCTCCTCACTAATACAGCTGCCTAAAAGGGATAGTTTTATTGTATGTTATTTATACATACTGTTAATAGATGGAGTATAGCATGTCATTTGGATTGCCACCCATCCCGTATTTAAAGTTTAAAAGAAATGATGCATCCCATATCTAATCAATATCGGTCAGATGGCGAAATCGTTCAAAATGCACGCTGCTCTGTCCTGCATTGCACTGTGTGTGTGTGTGTGTGTGTGTGTGTGTGTGTGTGTGTGTGTGTGTGTGTTCAGAATCAGTGCTGTTCAATGGTGTTAAGTCTTGGGATCTTGCACATGTTCACTGCTCAGTGTCTCTCTGTCTTCATGTGTGACTCTTTCTCAGGTGATCGGGTGTAAAAAGCTTAAACTAAAGCTGTCTGAGAAACAGATAGATTTTAGCCTACTCTGGATTCTCTCTCTCTCTCTCTCTCTCTCTCTCTCTCTCTCTCTCTCTCTCTCGCAAAACCACTCACACACACAAACTTTTGTTTTTACAGTACATCACTGTGGGGACCTCCTATTTTAACAAAACAATACTCCATTCCTGCTACGCTGCCCAGCAACACACACACACTTGCACAACACCTCATTCCTTTTGCGCATTCATTAATATCTTCTGCCTGGATGAATATTTGGGATAAAGCTTGATCAAAGGGGCCAGGGCAGCAAAGTGGAGGAAAGAAGGTGAGGGGTGTAGTTTAGGGGAACATGGGGCCCCACGAGGGTTAAGGATGGGTGGGCCACACTAATGGACCCGAATTGGACATAAAGAGGGGGCAGAGGGTCGAGGTCAGGCAGATAAGAGGAATTTGGAATGCCTCAAAGAGCTCTAATACGATTGGTTGGTTTATTTCGGAAAATCCCCACGCATGCAGTGTATCTCATTCTGTCCGAGAAACGACACACATTAACACAAATAGCCATTTTCAATAACACTAGCATGTAATGTTACTTTCAAGTGTATCTGTCAAATTTGAACTCTAGATTCTGGGTCTAAAGTACCTTTTAAGAGGCAAATGGTTGAAAAAAAATTTTTTGAAAAAGATCTACCTCACAGATGGACCTGTTTTTGTCTTTGAAGAGATTCTCTCTCTTTATTCCTCTGTGGTAGTCTGTCGGTCCCTGGATTAAGGAAGGGGGTCAACTGTCTGTTATTAACTGATTTTAGTCTTACACACATTTCCAGTAATCAATCAATCAATCAAATCACTTTATTGTCACACTACTGTGTACACGAGTGCAACAGCAGGTGAAATTCTTGTGTGCAGTTCCGTGCAACAATGCAGTAATGACAGTGACAATAACAACATATTTACACAAAACAATTTACATAACAAATGTACACATACCTACACAATGTGTGTGTGTGTGTGTGTGTGTTCTGTACCCTTCTTTCATTTTGTCAGTTTAATAGTAATCTTATCTTAAAACTAGATTTAATTTCTGAAGAAAATGCTTGCCTGTGCCATACTCGCTGCCATCCTAAAAGTGTGTTGGAGTTGGTTTCCAGGGCATTGCTATATGGTTACTAAAGTATTCTGAGTCATTTATCGTACATTGATATGCTATTGCTATGCTTGGGTATTCTGGGTGGTTGCTAGAGCATTGGTAAGTGGCCTGAGTGAATAGAGCCAAGTCTCTATGATATTCTGGTCCTGAGATATGACAGGTCCCTCCTCAGATGGTTATCTCATCAAGATGCACAATTTGAGGTATCATCACATCTGTAGCACATATGGTGTAGAATGAGTTATGTGCCAAAGTTTAATACTTAGAGTTAGGGATTTGTTAAAATCCCTACCATTACGTATGCGCAATAGTTCAATTCATAATGAGAACAGAATAATGACACTGACAATTAAATTTCATAAATGGAATTTACGTTGTGTTTCCATTTGGAGAAAAACATCACACTAAGAGGCACAATATTGAATTTCTGCATTCGTTCTTTCTTGCAGGTACATTCTGTTCAGGATCATCTGACTTGTGTGAATCATCACCGTGCCAAAATGGGGCGACCTGTATAAATACGATGGACGACTACGTGTGCCTGTGTTCAAGGGAGGGTGTTCGGTACATGGGGAAGGACTGCGAGGAGCTGTACAATGCATGTGTGTTAGCTACATGTGAAGGGTGTGTGAGTGAACCGGGCACAGAGCACTACACCTGCCCGGGGGAGGTCAACGAGTGTGAAAGTGGACCGTGTGTCGGCACGCTCTCCGAATGTGTGGACGAGCTTATCGGCTACAGGTGCCTGTGCCCACCTGGTTTTGGAGGAGAGGACTGCAGTCGTCAGATCAGGGATTGCATTGATGATCCCTGCCTCAACAACGGCACCTGCAAGCGGATACTGGATGGATTTGAGTGTACCTGTTCAAGTGGTTTCAGTGGAAATATCTGCGAAGTGGATCTGGATGAGTGCTCGTCACACCCGTGTCAGAACGGCGCCATCTGTCTGGATGGAGCCAACAAGTATCTCTGCTTCTGTGTACCAGGTTACCAAGGACACAACTGTGAGATTGACATCAATGAGTGCGCATCCCGACCTTGCTGGAACAATGGGACCTGTATTAACGAGAAAGACCATTACATTTGTGAATGCCTTCTGGGATATACAGGTAATCATTTTGCGTGTGCCCTCTGATGCACCTATCATTAACTTGTTTAAAGCTTGACGTTTTCCTTTACGATTCTTTAAACTAAGCCTGAAGATTGAAAGTTGTATTATTATTATTATTATTATTACTTTAAAGACATACTGTATGCAAAACTGTTTTAAAAGTGTCAGAGATGTACTGGGATTAAAAATCAGCCTAGAACACAGCAATGGTGACACCAAATGGAAATATTAGCTAATAATTAGCTTTGCTGAAATTATGGATTAATGTTACGTACATATGCTGCTTACGCACTGTCACTGATTACTTGCCTTTAAATATTTTAAATTAAAGCTGTATTTTTCTAAAATAATATTGTCTCTGATTACATCTAAATATTATTTAAAAAATACAAATTTAATGGAAGTGTATGCATATCCAGTTACTGTAAATGATGTCCCTACTTGTAACCCTACTGAAATGTTTTGATGAAATCAAATCACATATGACATTTGTCATAGCATAGCATTATTTTGCATATTCAGCATTATATATAGTAGATAAATATTGCACTATCATTAAACCTCTGTAAACTTAACATGTATCTCACACAATCAGAGCAGATCACTCACTCTCGCACATCAGATGGACATCAGTTCACTCCTGACTAAAAAGGCGCTTCTCTCTCCCACTCGCTGTATCACATTTACTTGTGATACAGCGAGTGGTTTCACTTTCAGTTCTTGCAGATTTAGCTAGTAATCGCATTTAGAGCTCCTCATGTGCATTGATGTAATTTCCACATGCATGCCCGCTTTACGTAGGAGTAGGACGTTGCGCATTGGATACAGATGCTTCAATAATACTATTAATAATAGTAATGATAATAATAAATAAAATTAAAATAATCTCCACGATGGGTATCGTCACATTTTTTACCCGCGATGTATCGTACCACGATACACCGTTACACCCATCACCGTCTACATCATATGCCGGAACTTGACTCTCTTGTGAACGCGCAGACAGCCGTTACCAGAAGCCAGTGATTATAGTTTAAAAAGTCATAAATATGGATATTTTTCTTACAAAAACGCATCGATTTGCTAGAAGGCCTTTATTAACCCCCTGCAGCCATATGGATAACTTTTTTGATAGATGTATGCGCTTTATTGGGCTTCAAAATCTAAGGTACCATTCGCTCCCATTATAAAGCTTGGAAGAGCCAGGATATTTTTTAATATAACTCCGGTTGTGTTTGGCTGAAAGAAGAAAGTCATATACAGCTAGGATGGCTTGAGGTGGAGTAAATTATGGGATAATTTTCAGTTTTGGGTGAACTAACCCTTTAATTTTTAAATTAGGCGAGCATGCGCATTGGCCTTTCACTAAGCCAAGGCCTACATGTTTACTACAGAAACAATCTTGGAGAAACATGGCTGTCTCTCCCTGGGGATTGAACCTGCAACCTTTGGGTTACCAGTACATATCTTTAACCACTAAGCGCACTTATCGGTTTGGATAAGTGCGCATGAACTAAACAGCAAATAACAAAATGTTTCAGTGTCTGTGTGTTAATTAGCATGTGAGTCATGCATTGTGTTCTGAATCTCTGTAGGAGTGAACTGTGAGCTGGAGATTGATGAATGTGAGTCAAATCCCTGTCAAAACGGAGCCACTTGTCACGACTTTGTGGGGTTGTACACCTGTGACTGTGTGCAGGGGTTTGAAGGTTCTCACTGCGAGATCAATATCGATGAGTGCGAGAGCGATCCATGCCAGAATGGAGGATTCTGCCATGACCTCATCGACAGGTAGCCTACAGTAGGACACACTCCCTGCAAAAATTTGTTCTTAAAGGGATAGGTGACACACACACATTGCAATTCTGTCATACATTTACTAACCCGAACACTGAAGGATTTGTTAAGCAGAATGTCAACCTCAGCCACCATTCACTTTAATGGCATTTTTTTCCATACATAAACAGTTGGGTAAATAAGTTTAAAAATCTTCTAGTTCATTAGACAAAATAACCATATGCATTCTCTGAAAAACAAATATCTTATGCAGTGCTGCTTCTCAGATCATTTCATCTTGTCTTAAGGATTTTTAGATATTTTCTAGAAAATAAGACAAAATTTTTAATTAATATTTTTTTATTTCAGTGCGGAAATTAAGGGAAAGCGCTTGTATACTGCCCACTCTGATTCCGTGTGTGTTGTTTTTTTGTTTTGTTTTTTTTGCATGCAGTTATGAATGTCAGTGTGAAGGCACTGGATTTATGGGAGACCACTGTGAGGAGGATATTCCTGAGTGTGCTTCAGATCCATGCCAACACGGAGCAACTTGTGTGGAGGGCATTAACCACTACAACTGCACCTGCTGGCCAGGTAGCTATTCTTTAAAAGTATCCTTTGTCCAGATACTACACTCTTTATTTAACCGTTTACTCTAACTTGGCATTGAATTATGTGTAATGATGTGTCTTTCAGTGTTATTATCATTAATAAAGATTCAATGAAAACATTTTCGTTAACTGACATAAAATGATGTAATTGGAAAAACAGAAGCTAAACTAATGTGCATATTCATGAGTCCAAAAACAAACCAAATTAAAATGTTGGACACACAGCATATTACAAAATGTTAAAAATGCTACTAGATTGCAATTACACTAGACAGACCTGAAAAATGTAACGGTGTTATTAAAAACAAAAATTACTCACTCTCACTCTCTCTTTTTGGGAAAGAAGTGTTTTCATATTTCACTATAATTAGGGCAGGTGGTTAAGAAGTGCACCTCTGTTTCTATTTGTCCTTGTTGAGGTTTCCGTTTGCACTGAATTTCAAACCAAGGTATGTGTCGTTTGTGGCATGGTCAATTTTGTTCATACCAAGGGTGAAACTGTATTTCTTTCCCTGACATCTGGGTCTTTTCTGGAATGTTAGAACTTTAGTTTTAGTTGGGTTAATCGTCAAGGCCCAGGTCTGATAGAACTGCTGCAGGGTCTCCAGGTACTTCTGGAGATCCTCTTCTGTTGGAGACAACAGCACCAGATCATCTGCATACAGGAGGAACTTTATAGTAGAGTCTTGTAGTGTGAGGCCAGGAGCTGCTGATAGTTCTAGTAGTTTTGCCAATTCATTAATGTATATATTGAAGAGGGTCAGTGATAGGGGGCAGCCCTGTCTCACACCCCGCCCTTGAGTGAAGAACTCAGTTTGTTTATTGCCAATTTTGATTGCACATATATTGTTTGAATACACCATTTTTATGATGTTGTATGTTTTTCCCCCTATACCAATTTCTGAAAGTTTAGACAGTTGACCTTGGTGCCGAATTGAATCAAAGGCCTTCTGGAAATCTACAAAGCATGCAAATATTTTGGTTTTGTTTTGGTTGATGTATTTATCAATCAGGGTATGTAGGGTGAAGATATGGTCTGATGTTCTAAAATTTGGTAAGAATACAATTTGACTTTTGCTTAAGGCATTGTGTTGGGTAAAGAAGTGAACAAGTCTTGTGTTGATGATACTGCAGAACATCTTCCCCAGATTACTGCTCACACAGATGCCTCTGTAATTGTTTGGACCTGATTTGTCTCCACTTTTGAAAATGGGCGTTATGAGTCCTCTATTCCAGGTGTCAGGGAAATGACCAACACTCAGAACCAAGTTGAACAGTTTCAGGAAGGCCAATCTTAATTCGTGCTCTGTGTTCTTCAGCATTTCATTGAGGATGCCATCTGGTCCATTTGCTTTTTTGAGTTTTAGGGCCTGGATTTTAATCAATCAGTTCATTTTCTGTGATGGGGTAGTCTAATGGGTTTTGGTATTCACCAATTGTATGTTCCATCTTGATCATTTTTTAAAATATTTGGGTTTGTTCTGGGTTAATTTTTATTTCACTATAAAGTTGTTCAAAGTGATTTTTCCAGGTGTCTCTATTTTGTATGGCTGTTTGTTCATGGTTTTTTTTTTTTATTCAGGGAATTCCAATTGTCCTAGAATTTGTTAGAATTTATAGATTCTTCAATAGTTTTTAGCTGCTTTTGTATGCACTGTTCTCTATTTTTATACTGTTTAAGTTCCTCACAATATTGATGGTGCAAATCTGCATCGTTTGGTTGTCTTAATTTATTCCTCATTGTTTTACAGTCTAAATCAAACTATTTTTAATTCTCTTGTTTGGTTTTATGGTATATCTTGGAGGATTTGAGGATAGATAAAGTTGCATTGCTGTGGGGCGGCATGGTGGTGCAGCGGTTAGCACTGTCGCCTCACAGCAAGAAGGTCGTGGGTTCAAACCCCGGCTGCTCTGGCCTTTCAGTGTGGAGTTTGCATGTTCTCCCCGTGTCTATGTGGGTTCTCTCTGGGTGCTCTGGCTTCCTCCCACCATCCAAAGACATGCAGGCTAGGTTAATTGATGTCTCCAAAAAATTGTCGTGAGTGTGAGTGGTTGTTTGTCTATGTGTGGCCCTGTGATGGACTGGTGACCTGTCCAGGATGTACCCTGCCTTCACCCAATGTTAGCTGGGATAGGCTCCAGCGACCCTGTACACAGGATAAGTGGTTGTCGATGGATGGATGGTCCATTGCGGTCACATATTTTTCTGTGCTGTTTTGCATCCATCTGTATTTCTCTCTAATGTTTTACAGCTTACTGGGCTGTGAATTTATGTTCAAATGTTTTGTCCTTTTTAGATAAATGGTAATTTGGATGTGATCTGATAGAGGTGTTAGTGGTCTGACCATCAATGCTCTGAAAGAGAATAGATCTAAATCTGTGATCATGTAATCTACTGTTGATCAACCATGAAATGAGCTGTAGGTGTACCTTCCCAGAGAATCCTTTCTCACCCTGCCATTGACGAGGTACAGACCGAGGCTTTGACAGAACTCAATTAGAAGCTTCCCGTTTTTATTCACTTGGGCATCATAATTAAACCTTGGGAACTTTACTATGTTTTGTGGGAAGTTCTGTCCAAAAATATGGTTTTTCCCATTTTCTGTAGTGTAGTCAGTAAGGGATCCTGTTCTGGCATTTAGATCCCCACAGATCAACACTCTTCCCTGGGCCTGGAAGTGGTTAATTGGACTGTGGAGAGATTCAAAGATGTTCTCATTATAGTAAGGAGATTCAATGGGAGGAATATAAAGAGCACATAAGAACATGTCTTTTGTTGTTTGGATAATGCTTGTTGATTTTGAGCCATTTTTTAACTGTTTGGATGTAATTATCATTTTGTCAACAAGTTTAACAATTCTACAATCGTAACAATGCTCTAGAGTAATACAAACCTAAGTCTAACATAGCATCAAAGTATACATGTGTAATCCATTTTTTACATGTGTAATCCAAAAAATTTCTCTCTCTCTCTCATATATATATATATATATATATATATATATATATATATATATATATACATATATATATATTCTGTTAAATGTAAGGTAAAAAAATGGCAGCTGTGATTACAAAAAAAAATATTACTGTGACCACGTTTCAGGATTTGGGATGTCATTTTATACCTGTATATTTTTCGGTTCATTACAGTTTATATTATTAAATTATATAATTTTGATGTACTAAACTTTTGGAACCATAAAAGTCTGCTTTTTCTTTAAAATGTATTGTTAATGACTGTAGTAACTACAAAAGGCCACAAGATGACATAAAATTAATCAAGATTGACCCTTCTGGAAACAATAATTAATACACAGGTAGAGACAGTGCAGAGTGTCTCTCACAGAAACACAAAACACATTTAGGTTAACAAATATTTTAGTTACACTAAAATAATGCAATAAACATTAACGAAACTACATAAAATATAACACACAACACCCCAGTGCACATAACTGATAAGAAAATAAGAAATATAACTATTCCCCAAAAAAATTTGGAAATGTGATGGTCACACAGGAAATTGTAAGCCTGTTTATTGTTTTTTTACAGTATTTTTTAACAATAAAACCGTAAAAATTGTGTTTTCTTTTGTTAAACATAATATAAATGTTTCCAAATAATTATACACTAAAATCATACTTTTGACAATATTGTAAAAAACTATATTTTACCATACATTTATTGTCTACTTAAATATATTGTCATTTTTTACCATATATGTAAAGGTCATACTACCCGTTAACTTTTTTCAGTACCATTTTTACATTTACATTTTTACTGTGTACTACAGCTAAAGTATGAACTAACTATAAAGAAAACTAAAACTAAACAAAGAAATACTGAAAAAACTAAAGCTAATATTCAGAGTGAAAACTAATGGAAAACATAGGAGAAAAAAAATAAATAAAAGAAATAGAAATCAAATCAAAATTCAAAACTTGAATAACCCTGATGTGTTTGAAGGTTTTGAGGGTGATAACTGTGAAGTGGATATTGATGAATGTGCTGATGCTCCCTGTGAGAATGGTGGCGAATGCTTTGAGAAGTCTAATCCAGATCACTGGCCAACAACAGACTGGGAGTTCAACTACGCCACAGTCGCTGGTTACGTCTGCCAATGCCAACCAGGATATACAGGTACTGCTAACATTCATACACAGAGATGTACACGTAAAACAATACAACACAACAATACTGCCCTGCAAATTTAAAGTACGTATGCATTTTGTCACAGTTATAACCTAAATAGAGTCTCTACAGCTGCGTTTCTTTGAACTCGGAAAGCCTAAATTTTCAACTTCCTTCTAAGAAAAGTGCAATGGAATGCTGCCTCAAGTCAGACTTCCAACTTGGAAACTCTTCATCTCTGATTTCTCTGAGACACAGGTGCATGACATGACACAAATATGTCGGCACCCAGAGAAATGTACGAAGTTTATGATAAACATTTATTTTAAATAATATCCATCAAAAAGTCAAAGTTCCTACATTACATGATAATAAAACCCATTTAGCAAGCATTTGTGGAGACAGGAGTTCATAATACAGTACAGTAGAGTAGATACAATACAGTAAATTAGTCTTTTGATCATCGTAAATCTATAGAGCAAATGCAAGCATTGCAGCATCTTTTTTTAATTTGGTTGCAAGGAGAACTATCTGGTGACAATCACACCTCCTTAACCAGGAGCATTGCAGTTTTGTTGATTATACGCCATCTTGCAAGTATCAAGCAATAGAACACCTTTTTGGTTGGAGATTGAAAATATCATGTTGGAATATTCCACATCCGAGTTTGAATGGAACAAAGCATTCGATTATGATCTGTCCTGTTTCAGATGGGTTTGGCTCAACTGTGCTCAGCAAAATGAATTAAAAATGTGACAGTGATTGGATACTGGTGTGTTTATGAATAGGGCTTTTTCCTACTGTTCGCTTATTTGTTTTCCCCAGGAGAAAATTGTTCAGTAAACATAAACGAGTGCGAGTCTGAGCCGTGTCAAAATGGAGGAAGCTGTGAGGACCTGGTAAATGGATACACGTGTGTGTGCGCGGAAGGGTTTGCAGGTTAGAATCCTAAAATTAAGCCTTCTGTTTGATATTCTATTTAAAAAAAAAAAATTGTTGGCACTGTACAGTATATACTACACAGTATTCAGTAATTTGTAAGTTAGTATTTAATACAAAGTCTTTGTATGTTATGTTTTTCCCAGGTGTGGAGTGTGAAGTCAATGTTGACGAGTGTGAGAGCGCCCCCTGCCTGAATGGAGGTGTATGTGCAGATGGAGTTGCTGAATACAAGTGTCATTGTGCAGAAGCCAAAGAAGACCTCCTGCCTTGGGGTGGACCCCAGTGCGGCGTGCAACTGCTTGGTTGTATTGAGCATGCATGCCAAAATGGCGCCACCTGCCTTCCATGGTTTGACGGAGAGATACATGGGCATACCTGCCTTTGCCCACCTGGTTTCTATGATGATGTCTGCTCTACCCCCACCACATTCTCTTTCTCCTCACCGAGATTCTTCTTGTTTGAGGTGCCACCACTCGAGCGCAGAAGGAGAGACACAGAACACCGGCGCACCCTGGAGGTCAGTCTGCGCTTTCGCACCACACTGCCTGATATACTGCTGTTCTTTCGTGGAAGTGCTGAACTCTTCATGTCACTGGAGATTGTTGGGGGTAAGCTTCATACCAGGGTGGTGTCAGGGGTGGGGGAATCATTGGAGGCACAATTGCCAGGCCTTGTAAGTGATGGAGATTGGCGTCAGGCAATTGTGAGCATTGACGAAGAGGTTAAAAATCTTGTGCTACAAGTTAAAGGTCCAGGCTGTGAAAATAAAGCATGTAGAGTTCAAGAAAAGCTACCAGAAGACCATGAATCATTCCTGCATCATAAGGGCATCACAAAGGTATATGTTGGTGGTGTGCCAGAGGAGTATCTGGAGTTTACCTTGAGCGGCCATAGCTATTTGGGCTGTATGGAAGACCTTCAGGTGGATGGCCATCCTGTCCTGCCCCATGATCTAGGTAACAACGTGGAGAGTGTAGAGATGGGCTGTATGAAGACGGAATGGTGCCAGGTGTTACCACACCCCTGTTCTCAACGCGGGCACTGCATCGACCTCTGGACAGGCTACCGCTGTGACTGCTCCAGACCACATCATGGAACTGACTGCAGCCAAGGTCTGCATGTACATGCTCATACATTAATATTGAACTTTGCTAAGTACATACAGCATGTTCCTGTTTCAAAAATGTATCCCAAATCTAACCCTAAAACGAACCATAAAATCTTATATAAATGTTACTCCAGGACCAACAAATTTGTTAATCCAGCAAAATGTGCTACTAGGTAAAATCACTATCCCCAGTTGCTCTTATGATACTGTATGGAGTAAACCCAACAAAAAAGTAAATAGGACATTTTTTTGGATCAAACTTGATACTAAATAAAATATGTAATCCCTTATTTCTCTTCCTTTCTGTTTTTCCTTTCTCTCAGATTACCCCTCATATACATTCGGTCATGAGGACTCCACAAGCTTCCTTGCATTTGAACTGCTGTCTGATTTCGGCAAGAACTTCACTGTGTCATTCTTACTGCGGTCACTCAAGAGGAGTGGAATGTTATTTCAGTTACGTAGGGCGGGGCTTCAGGGCACAGAAGGGGAGGATCCTTACTTCACCATCTACCTGCAAATGGGACGAGTGCAGGTGACCTCTGTGGCCGAGGCACCTGTTTTATCATCGCCGGTTTTTGTCTGTAATGGAGAAAAGCTGCTGCTGCAGGTGGAAGTACAGGAAGGTCAGGTGTTTTTCAGTCATGGAGGGTTGCGCCATGGACTTGGCTCTCTGCCTGAACTGGAAGTTCTGGGTGGAGACTTGGTGTATGTGGGTGGGGTCCCTGGTGAGGAGGATGTAGCTGAGTGGGGGGGTCACTTTGAGGGGTGCTTTCAGGATCTGAGACTAGATGATGTGCATTTGGATTGGGTATCATGGAACGAAACCCTCAGCGAGACTGTGTATATCTCCAGTGAGGCAGAGAATGTGCTTCCTGGATGCATCAGCGATGACACATGCAAGGTATGTAGACACACACACTAAATAGATTGGCCCCAAAATGTATTTTAACACTTAAAGGTGCTCTCAGTAATTCTAATCCAGTACACTTTTTGTCAAATTCTACAAATATCTCCTCACATTCTGCTAGCTGTGCACAGGATGGGGGGTGGGGGCAGAGCGAGAGGGAAATTCATTAGGAGAGCGATGGCAAATATGGCTGATGCAAACTTTTCTCCAAGGAGGTCAAATGGCTGAGAAACAGACCAAAAGAAAAAGGACAGACAAATATAAACTAAAAAAGAAGGATTATGATAAATCGAGAACTAGGAGCCATGTCAGAATCGGCGAGGCTTTTCAGCGGTGGAGAGACCTCTGAGAGTTAAAAGGCTTGAAGATGGATGCAGAAGTTGCTCTTTTTCTTCTCGATAGGCACGTAACATAAATTGTGCTATGTTTCACAGAACCCATATATGCTGTTTTTGTGCAAGCATGTCTGTTTGGGGGAGAGAGCTTCCAAAGGAACACTGAAAGGAGGGGTGTGTTTGTTTTGGCAGTTGAGTTCATTCTCATAGTCATCCACTAAAAAGGACTTTTGGGCTAGTTGGTTTTAAAAAAATTGCAAAAATTATTCAGTAAATTTAATCTGGTTCTGAGAAAGGGTCTAACACCAATATTTTGCAGATATCTAATACAGTAACCTAATGCAGTTAAGTCCGTACATTTTTATTTGTGGCTTAAGTGTCCAAATACTTTTTTGGAGCCATTTAACTTTAACAATTACAGAAGGAAAAGGTTAATGTCATGTAGATTATGTAAAAAGTTGTTTTTGTTTGCAGGTGCAACCTTGCTTAAATGGTGGTGAATGTACTGTCACATGGAATGACTTTACATGTTCCTGTCCACATAATTTCACTGGAAAAACATGCGAAACCAGAGTTTGGTGTGTGAGCAAGCCATGTGTGACTGGCGGACGCTGCATGGACCTGTTAGACGGTTTTGAGTGTATGCTTATTTGATTTGATCCCTGCTTAAACCAACCTAAAATGATTTGCTGGTCTTAGATGGTTTACACTGGTTTAATCTGGTTTCCCAGACTAAAACTGTCCAAAATCCTTCTAAAGCCAGCTTTTGACCGTTTTTTTTTTTTTTGACCGAGTATTAACATTATGAGAAGGAATTCATAATGTTTTTTAAAAATAATCTAAAAATTGGCCTTTTATGTTAATTAAGCCGTACATTACAAGATTAAATTAGTTTAATATTGAGAATAATGTAAAAATGACGAGAATACAATTGTAGCATAATGACATTAAAATTGTAATGTTTAGAGAATCTTCTCATAATAAGCCTTTTACAAGAATAAAATCTATTTTAGAATAAACATTTTGCGAATAAAGTCAAAAAAATTCGAGAATGAGGTCGTAATTTTGTGACAATATTCTCATAATAAGCCTTTCACAAGAATGAAGAAAAATTTTCACAAATAAAGCCGAAACATTACGAGAATAAAGAAGTCAAAATTTTGAGAATAACTTTGTAGCATTATGAGATTAAAGATTATATTTTGAGAATAATCTCATAATAGGCCGTATCCGTGAATCAAATCAAAGTTTCACGAATAAAGTCGTAAAATGACGAGACTAAAGTCGTAATGTTTTGAGAATAATCTCATAATAGGCCTTTTACAATAATAAATTCAATGTTTTGCACATAAAGCCATAACATTGAGATTAAAGTAATAATAATTTGAGAATAAAATCGAAATTATGAGAATAACGTTATATAATTATTAAAGTCATAGCGTTTTGAGAATATTCTCATTATAGGGCTTTTATGAAAATAACATCAACATCACAAATAATTCAGCATTATGAGAAAGAAGTCTAATGTTTAGATAATCTCATAAAAAGGCCTTTTACGAGAACAAAATCAAAGTTTCGCAAAGAAAGCTGTAACATTACGAGATTAAAGTAGTAATATTTTGAGAATAAAGTCCAAATTATGAGAATAACACAAAAATATATATATATTAATAATGTATGAATATTAATAGTCAACTACTAAATCATCAAATGCAAACAGAGCTTGTTAAATGAATTGTAATAATGCATGAATTCTACTTTTTCTCTTTCCAGGCATTGCTAACGCAACTTTCGACAACACTCCATTACACTACAGTGCTATGGGATCATTAGTTGCCCCGGTTACCAACATTACTATGGAACTCCAAACAAGGCAGGTAAACGGCGTTCTGCTGCGTGCATGGAGAGGGGCGGAGCTTCTCCTGATTGGCCTGGTGGATTCAAGCATTCGGGTGGAGCTTCATAATGAGAACGTTGTGGAACCAGTGATCTTCTCTGGACAGAGACACATTGCTGACGGCAAATGGCATCATCTGCAGGTTGCCATGGCCCAGCCAGAGGGCGATACATCACCTTGGGTCATTTTGGTGGACAGCATCATTGATGGTAGCAGTGCCCCTTTGCTAACTGGTAGTTTACGTTTTCTTGAGGACAGATCAAGTGAGGTGGCATTGGCAGACACGTACACAGGGTGTCTAGGCGCTGTGAGAGTGGGCGGGGTCTATCTTCCATTTGTAAACAACGTCAAACCACCGCAAACTTCACAGTTTTGGCGGCGACAGGACGAGCGTGTGCGCGTAGGGTGCTTTGGAGCTCCGGTTTGTGGCTCTCATCCATGCAGGCATGGTGGCACCTGTTTAGATCTCTTCAATATGTTTGGATGCCAGTGCCCATCTGGCTGGGAAGGCACCACCTGTGAGAAGGAAACAGACGAGTGTATTTTGGGACCCTGTGTCCATGGCAAGTGCAAGGACAAGTTTAATGGGTTCGACTGCATGTGTCACCCAGGCTACACTGGACCAACATGCTCAGAAAATGTAGATGACTGCAAAAGGTCTCAGTGTAAGAATGGGGGAACCTGTGTGGATGGAGTTAATGACCATACCTGCATCTGTCCACCAATGTACAGCGGAACACGTTGCCAGTGAGTGCAAAATTATTTCAATGACAAAAACACACAGATGTCTAGACTTGGGGGTAAAATTGTTTACTCACTGGCCCAAGTCAAAAGACATCACCTCCAAGGCTCTATTATACACCAGTCAGCCACAACATTAAAACCAACTGCCTAATATTGTGTAGGTCCCTCTCGTGCTGCCAAAACAGGGCCAACACGCATCTCAGAATAGCATTCTGAGCGCCTTGTTGATGAGAGAGGTCAACAGAGAATGGCCAGACTGGTTCAAACGGACAAAGTCTACGGTAACTCAGATAACCACTCTGTACAATTGTGGTGAGAAGAATAGCACGTCAGAATGCTATTCTGAGATGCAGGTTGGTGCTATTTTGGTGGCACGAGTGGGACCTACACAATACAGGCAGGTGGTTTTAATGTTGTGGCTGATCAGTCCTAGA
The DNA here is from genome assembly GCA_032164185.1 of Moxostoma hubbsi. Lineage (NCBI taxonomy): Eukaryota > Metazoa > Chordata > Actinopteri > Cypriniformes > Catostomidae > Moxostoma > Moxostoma hubbsi. Next base: position 38,656,370 of record JAVLUX010000001.1, read on the forward strand.
TATGGCTCAGGTCTCTCCTTCACTGTAAGTTTTTGCATTTTCTTTGCCTGTTTTTATCATCCAGAAGGCAAAAGTTGAATGCTTAGATAAGTAATGCCACACTTCTCAGTAAGCCTCAATTTAAGGGGTCATTCATGTCCATAGCACAAACAGTGCAGGACGAGTTATGCATTGAGGTTTAATACTTAAATCTTTGCAAGCACCACCAGTTTTCACCAGAAAAAAAAATTATGCAAAAGACAGCTCAAAAGCATCTAATTCATTATTCGTTTACACTTGGTCTCACAATACAGACTGACATCAGATAGAAGTAAAGATTTAGTCCTTCCGTTCTTGTTTCTTGAGTTTGATTGAACCAGTAAGATTTAATTTTAATTTATAAAGAGTGGGGCTGTTTTGTTGTCAAGTGTTGTTGGTTTATGTATTTGTGTCTTCATGTTCTTGTGCAACAACAGGTTTAACTACCCTCCTCTAAAGTGTGAGCTGGATGTACATTGTGAAAATGATGGTGTTTGTTATGACACTCAGTGGGGGGCAAACTGCACCTGCTCTCCCGGATTCACAGGAGACAGGTAGGATTAATACTGACACATGCATATGTAATGCATGCACATTTCAAATGATGAAATGAATTTCTCATCTGTGAGCATGAAGGTAAATACAGCAAATCTGATTAAGGCCTGTGTGCCGAAACATTTTGGTTTCGGCAAGTACAATTCTTGCAACAACAAATGATACTTGATTTACGTTATTTACTAGGTTTTGTTTTTCCCCATGCATTGTTTGTCAGTGAAGTTGCACCAGAGTAGCTACTTGGCATTACATGTGAACGTTGTTTTAATTCAGATGTGAGACTGAAATGAACGAGTGCGCGTCTAGTCCATGTCTAAACGGTGGATCTTGTCTGGATCGGCTGAACCATTTTGAGTGTTTGTGTCCAGCAGGATTTAGTGGCCAGTTCTGCGAAACAAATGTACGTAAAAACATGAATAATCACGCAAAATATGCACGACAACGACTATGCTGGTTCAAATGTAATATTTGGTCTGAATGTGTGCTTTTTAAACCTGCAAAACGGAATAATCCTAAATTTTATCCTCTCTTTCTGTGCAGAAACAGGCTCAGAAAGATCGTATACCATGGCTGGTGATTGCGATTCCATTGGTATGTGGCTGTGTGCTCTTGGCGGCGATCGGTCTAATGTTCATGTTGATGACGGCGCGTAGGAAGCGGCAGTCAGAAGGAACGTATTCTCCAAGCCAACAGGAAGTTGCTGGTGCACGCCTGGAGATGGACAGTATGCTGAAAGTACCTCCTGAAGAGCGTCTAATCTAAAATGAACATGCTAACAGATGAATAGACCCTAATATCATCTCTTTGTGACTCTGTGTAATGACATTGGGACTTTTCGAGACCACTGAGTATTATAGAGCCACAATGAGATGCAAGTGCTACATCATACTACAGCAAATATCTGTGAAAGAAGACATATGAAAAGGGAAACCTGAAGGCATTGAACACGGTGGATCCTTCACCCATGATTTGAAACTCATTTATCTCAAATGATCTCCGACGCTGCAAATTTGCAAAGAGGATAGGATTTCCAGATCAATCACACTGTCTCTATCCTTTATGTAAATATAGTAGGGCCCATGGGAAAGAGTAAAGGATGTAGATCTACATCTCTGGGCTTGAACCTGCTACTTTCTCAAGTCTAAACACTTGAACTTGATTCATTACGACAGTATACATGCCTGAACTGCTTTGGAATGGCATGAGCCCTAGGAAAGAGGGGTCAACTTTATTTTACATTCTGCCCTGGGAATTATAAATCGTCACATATCTATGTTCTAGCTCTTACTCTCTCATTCCAGAAGACTGAACATCAATACCTGGATTCCACTTACTCCAAACACCTCTCAGCTCTCATGCTGTATTCCATTCAGCTCTGAAAGTCTGACTTTAAACTTCCTACTTGGAAAAGTTCAAAAACACGCCTCTTGAAATCGGACTTCCAACTACTCGTGTAGAAGTCTAATACTCCGATTTCGCTAAGATGTGAGCATGTGATGTCACTTGAACATGGCGGTACAATATATGCATCTAATTATTTGTCGCCTCATACGCAGTCTTCTGTGTGTCAGGGAAAGGGATGATTTTATGGTTATAACTCTGAAATTCCAAGTAGGAATATAAAGATAAGTGCTAAAAAAAATAGCACTAGCATTCTTACTTTCTATGTGTCTTTCACTAGCTTTTCCTTGTTGTAAAAATAATCTTTGAATATCCTGGTCTGTAGGCGTTCATGATATGTAACATCACACCAAAACGTTATTGAGTCTAAAACAGGCAACTGGAAGTTATCAAAACAGATGCTAATATCAAGATATTCATGCTAACTTCAGTTCAGATCCAAATTGCTGCTCATAAGTGGGATTTTGTGAAGGTTTCAAAGACATGCAAATACTTCTGCCACTGTTGCTAATCATTTTGAAAGTTTTTTTTAACAGCATTTGAATGTATGAGGTACAATATCTGTAGCAAGACTGATGCGCTAGCTAGCTACTATTCATGCTATAGGCTACACTGTATCTGATCATCAAAGCAAATGCTGCGTTCACTTCATGTTGGAATTACCGTTATTTAGTTTTTGACTTTAAAATCTGTCACCTCCTTGTTGAACTTGTTTTAATTACTGTGAATGGAAAAAAAGATGAGAATATTTTGAATTATGCTTATTACCACAAATACATCTTCTATTGCTGCAATGTCCTATGTAGGGTAGCAGGTAGTGCTGGAGACTATCCCAGCTCTCTCGGCCCAAAGGTAGGGAAATATCCAGATCAGGTCCTAGCCTGACAAGGACTAACACATACAGACATACACACTCACACCTACAAAAAAAAACTACACACCAATTCACTTGGAGGAAACCCACACAAACACAGGGAGAACATGCAAACTCTGCACAGAAAGGCACTGGGTGAGCCGGGACTCAAACCGGGGACCTTCTTGCTGTGAGGCAACAGTGCTACCCACTGAACCACCTCGATTTTTTCACATTTCATATTTCCATAAATTGGCCAGATTCACTTCCATTGTAAGTGACTCACAGTAAAGTGTTTTTTTTTTTTTTTTAATAAGGGACGAGTCAAAATATATATTTTTAGGTAATCAATATTATGACACAAACACTAAAATAATATAGAGCTAATAAAAGTGATTTATTATTTTGCAGTCATAAACAGCAATATGAGCATGAATCTATTTTGGTGTATCCATTGAAAATTATTAAGTTCTGACTGTGAGTCAGAGGATATGAAGAGTTCAGAGTAAAAACTCTATAATTACAGTAATTCCAACAAGATGTGAACACCGCATGAGAGAAATGTGAAAATTAGCCATTTTGTTTTTACATTTATAATGGGTAGAGAACCACTGAAACTATAGTTATTCTTTTAATGTATTTTCATACAAAAAAAAGCAAAAAAAAACAAAAAAAAAACATTTAGACTAAGTAATGGTTTAAGCCATTTTTTTGTGTTTTTACCTACAGTAACTGCGGAGACAGTTCGAGACTCCGTGAATATGAATATTTTACCGTTTGACAATCACTGCACATGAAACCAGCCTGTGTGGCAAATAAAGATGCCAAGGAAATGCAATAAAAAAACATTCCTGTCTAAAGACACAAGCATACAGCTGTGCACCTCTGCACACACACATACACAATTGTGAACGGCAGGCAGCGAAACATACCTTTTTCATAAAACCAAATTTTTACTAAGAACAAATTTTGACTTTTGTTGTTTAAAATAAATTGTGACATCCCAGCTACAGGACACTTGGCAACCCTAGGAATGCCTGGTTATGAAAATGAAAAGATGGAGGAAATATTTAAAATAAAATAATTATATATTGATGTTGTACACCGCAACTCTGTGTGTGTGTTTTCTCCATATATTGTTACGGTCAGTCTTTCTTCTTTAAAAAGGTTTCTAAACTAAATTTCAAGGTTAAACATAGGAATTTTATGTACCTGCAATACATAAAACAAAACAGTGTATTGTGTGAACACTACTCCAACATCTGTTATACACTGTACAGATTTTGCTTTAAAGGAAATTGGTACTTTAATTCACCAAAGTGTTATTCAACTGATCACAAAGTATAGTCAGGACATTATTGATATAAAAAACAGTACCATCACTATTTGAAAAAAAGTCATTTTTGATCAAATATAGACAGGTCCCATTTCCAGCAGCCATCACTCCAACACCTTATCCTTGAGTAATCGTGCTAAATTGATACTAGAAAATCACTTGCCATTATATCAAACACTGCTGAAAGCTGTTTGGTTCATTAAATGAAGCTTAGCATTGTCTTTGTGTTTGTTTTTGAGTTGCCAAAGTATGCAATAGACTGACATGTCTTAAGGTCAATATTAGGTCAAAAATGGCAAAAAGGAAACCGCTTTCTCTAGAAACTCATCAGTCAATCATTGTTTTGAGGAATGAAGGCTATACAATGCTTGAAACTAAAAAACTGAAGATTTCATACAAAGGTGTCCACTACAGTCTTCAAACACAAATGACAACTGGCTCTAACAAGGACAGAAACAGATGTGGAAGACCAGATGTACAACTAAACAAGAGGATAAGTACATCAGAGTCTCTAGTTTGAGAAATAGATGCCTCACATGTCCTCCGCTGACAGCTTCATTGAATTCTACCCGCTAAACACCAGTTTCATGTACAACAGTAAAGAGAAGACTCAGGGGTGCAGGACTTATGGGAAGAACTGCAAAGAAAAAGTCACTTTTGAAACAGAAAATCAAAAAGAAAATGTTACAGTAGGCAAAGAATGTCAGACATTGGACAACAGATAATTGGAAAAGAGTGTTATGGATCTAAACCCCATTGAACTTTTGTGGGATCAGTTAGACTGTAAGGTGCGTGAGAAGTGCCCGACAAGACAGCCACATCTATGGCAAGTGCTACAGGAAGTGTGGGCTGAAATGTCACCTGAGTATCTGGACAAACTGACAGCTTGAATGTCAAGGATCTGCAAAACTGTCATTGCTGCACATGGAGGATTTTCTGATGAGAACTATTTGTAGTAGTTTAAGAAGTTCTGAAATGTTTTTTTCAAATTGTAATAGTAATTTTTCCTGTTATTAATGTCCTGACTATACTTTGTGATCCGTTGAATGCCACTTTGGTGAATAAAAGTACCAATTTCTTTCCATAAGTGTAAAATCTGGCCACCAGTGTATATGGTGGCCAGATCTACTGGTGGTTAAGGTGTTTCAGCTAAAATGTTAATAATGATAGAAACAAATTTCAAGCGCACCACTTTCACAGGAATATAATGTTCTCTTTAATTATGACATACACAAAACCATAACACCCATATAATAAAAAAATAAAAGTGCAGGTGATTTAAAAAACAAACAAACAAAAAAACAGGATGAGTTCACATTAGGAAACATTTCCAAGAGAAATAGATATGATACACATCAGAAATGTATTCATGTTTTGATAATTTCACCATGCTGAGTCATCACAGCCATCACTCTCCACTGTCTCATTCCAAGCTAAGTTTAGGTTTGGGTTATCCAAACAGGACGCCGTCAAAAGAGGTTCATTAAGGTTTACTATTTAACTCTTTTACCCAGACAAAATAGTTAAAGTTTGACATTCTCCGAGTCTGAGAGATTCACCCATTCCAGCATTTAACACTAAACATGATGTGTTTTGGTGCATTGGTAAATTGTACTTATGTGGGAAAAAAATGTCACTGCTTGAGTTCATCTGACCATTCCGTTTACTCTGAAAAAGAACATTTATACTGAAACCGATGCATGCATTAAAACATTTGTAAGCATAATTGAAATACTTAGCAAAATACTAACAATGAAAAAAGCAAGATTGCCTTTTGTTTAGTTTTACCCATTTAATTTACACTGAATATGTTCATTAAATTCAAATTTCGCTGCTTCAAGGGAGGTGGAGCATTCTGATGTTTCCCGTAGTTTCCTTCCATTTAAGGCATTGTAAACGAAATTATATTATGCAAACTATACGGATCCTAGCAGCCATAAAGGACCGCACAATCTTTTAATTCAAATAGTTCCTATTTGGCGCCAACATAAGTTCACTGATCACAGCCAGAAATGACAATATTTGACATTTCAGTTTCTCTGCCATCATTTCTATGGTCAGTTAGACTATCAAACAGAAGCAGCAAGTGGTGGTGCCCACATTGCTTACTAAAAACAATGGATGTCAGAATTCAAAATTGGTTTTGGACTAGTTTATGATAACTAGTATAAGATAAGATAAGCTTGGCTTGAATGCATTTCTTAAAGAATTTTAAATTACAGCCAAACTCTATCAGCATCCTTCAGAAGAGTGTTGTAAGAGTAATTTGACGTAAATAACTGCATGTTTTGTGTTGCAAGTAAGCTCATGGCAATCCAGTGCAGTACCACTCAGTGTATTCTACATAACCTCAAAACTACATAAAGTCACATACGTCACCAATCTGTATTAGCTTCCATTTCCACTGAGCTCGTTTTGAAATTTCAGTGTGATTTATCAAAAACTGTGTTGCAGTGTTTGCTGTACCCCTAAATGTACAAACTTGGCATCCCATGTTAAATGTAGAAATTTTCTTAAAACAATTTAAGACACGAAATACAAACATCAACCAAAGTGTCAAAGAAAGAAAGAAAAAAAATCTTTCACCACAAACAGCTCTCAGCTGTCATACTCACACATGCAAACTCTTATTTAAGGCCAAATTTGACAGGAGAAATAAAGGGATAAACTAACGGAACATAATGTGAATGTCAATACCAGCTCTACAGGGTAGATGCATATTATGTTCAAGAACACTTTAATAATAACACAAATAATATTATTTTATATCTTTAAATACACTGATAAAACCAGAGAAGAAGAGACACCAATTCAATCCCTGATGTTCCCTGACATGGACAAAACCAATGAGTTTCTTTTGGGTTTGAGCATTTGGTTGTACACAGTTTTTTTTTTTTACCCCCTCCATGTCAAGATTCACACAAACAGTGTTCTTCTACTTGAAAGTCTGAGACAAAAGTATAGAAATACATATCATGAAACAAGGTCTTCTGACACCGATTGTGTCTAGTGCTGAACTAAAACAAACAGGCACAGTCTTTGACAAGAAAACCAGCTGTTAGAGTAAGGATACATTTTAACATGCCGTTTAGCCGCATATATGTTTTAAAAGCGCAAAAACAGCTCTTTTAGAATAAATACTCATAACGCCGTGTGCATGGCAGTAGCAGATCATTGATTGGATGATTGATTGGATAGTTCTAAAAACAATGGAGGATGATTGGTCGCTTTATGAAAGCTATAAGTCTCTAATGTGATGATCAGAATAAAACGAGACTAACAACTTTAACATCTAATCAAAGCAACAGAACCCTGATCATGAAGAACCACTTTAATACTTTTAGGCCATCACTCAGGCAAGCAGAACCAGAGGTAAAGCCTGTACCAGTGTGGGTTTTCACCGAATGTTTATAGAAAAAAACGAACGCAATCTAGTTTATCTAATTTGAAGACAACAAATTCATTTAGTCAAGTGCTTACGCATCACATTGATAAGATACATCAAATGTGTGCTGTATTTTTGACTACTAAAATGTGCATCCAGAACACTGGGGGGGGCAGTTTTGTGCTCTAAAGGGCTGTTAAAGGAATGTTCCAGGTTCAATATAAATTAAGCACAATCTACAGCATTTGTAGCATAATGTTGCTTAACACAAAATAATAACTTCTACCTTTTTTCTTTATAAAGGTATAAATCGAAGTTGCAGTACGGTGCTTTCAATGGAAGGCACTGGGGCCAGTCCACAAATGTTATAATACACTACAATACACACTATTTCAAAAGTATAGTCATAAGACATGAACATTATAAATATGTTAACATGAATTTAGCGTGATACAATCAGGGATAAGCCGCATTTACCAGATTACCGGGTTAACAGGTGCTACGTCGTTATGACAACGAATTTGTAATATTCTACATAACTTTATTCAGATAAAGGTTAGCAAGAAATTTTATCACACTCAAATCATGTTAACATGGATAACAGTTACATCTTGTGGCTATACTTTTGAAACATTGTGTATTTTAACATTTATGTACTGGCCCCATTCACTTTTATTGTAATAGCCATTGTAAGAGTGTAACAAAAAAAACATTTTATTTTTTAAATAAGAGATGATTCCAATATTTTTGTGGAAATCAAAATGATGCCAAAAATCATGCTGATTGAGCTCAACTTTTATTGAACCCAAAACATTCCTTCAACTCTGAGTTGACTCTTGACAAGTTCACTCTTGCTAAATTCGGAATAGCATACTACCATACAACTACCATTTCTGCCTTATCAATATACTAAAGGAATAATAATAGTAGTATGGTAGCACACTATTCCAAACATAGCATACATCACACACTATGCTTTATGCAGCAAGTAGTATATACTGTAAAATGTACTGTAGTATGCGGTATGTAATGTAGTACAATCTATCAAGTACGCAACAGGTACTACAGTCAGACTTTGTATTACGAAAGGTGTACTTTGTAGTGCAGAATGTAGTATGCTCAACAACTAATGTGCAGTGTCCAGTATGCCATCTATTAAGCAGGGAAAAGCAATATTTGTAGTCAAGTATGTTATGTAATGACAATTTAACAATCTTTTTAGCCTTAATTTTAGCATTAAACCACAAGTCTGCACAAGACTGAAAGCTAGAGTAATATTATCTGAATAAATGTGTGTAGGGCTAAAAACAAAGAACATCTAATTAAATCAGTACTGATTGTTAACTGGATTGGCAGTTAATACCATTAGCGCGACAATGTCAGTCTAATTGCAATGGTCTCTCGGACATGGGCCAATATTGTACTGTGTCTGTAGTACTGTATCTAACGTTTGTTCCTATTATAAACTACACTGCTAGAAATTACAGTGTAATTCTGTTATCTATGAGATTTGCAGGGTTAAACTTGGTGCTATTGGCGCAACATGGTTCATTCAGTTGCAATGGGAAATGCATTGTTAGCATCAGTGTGCATCAGGCCAACAAGAGTGTAAGCTAGGCATGAGAAAAGCAGAACACTCTGGGAAGAAATGTCCGACAGTGCTTTCAGGCCACTAGGGGACGCAATCTTAAATACCCACTGGAATAAATTTGTTGCCAATTTATAGTCCCTAACTGGTTGGTAGCAGCAGTTGAGGAAAGACTTAGGCGAGACTAGTCAAAAGTCTCCCATCTCCTCCGCAAGTCCTCCACCTTCTTTTTGGGGGGTGTGGCCATAACTGTTGGTGTAGTTGCTATGGTAAGAAGGTCACTGAATGGATCATGGGATGTTTCTATGGGGACTTGCGCAGGTTGGGCGGGAGTAGGTGGTGCAGGTGATTCTAAGAGGCTTGAAAGAGAGCCACTACTACTGGAGGATGGAGGGACATGTCCCATTGGCCACGATCCTCCCGATGGGGCCATACCCATGGCAGATGACTGACCAAATACTGAAAAGGGGCGGGGAGGAGTGGAGAAAAAGGTGGGACCCTGGGGAGGCATGTAGGCTGGGACAAAAGGATTGCTTGGGACAACGGGACTATAGTGCCTTTGAGGTGGGTATTGGGCTGGTTGGTTGAAGGGGTTGAGCGACATTTGAGGTGGGAAGGGGGGTAAGGTTGGGGGGTGGGGACGAGGAGGTAAGAGAGGTTTAGCTGTGTTAGATGTGGGTGGGGTGGTCTCATTTTCGGTTGCTCTGCACAAAGGGTCCAACAAGTTGAGCAAATCGAGTCCCTGACCATCGTTTTGCTCGTTAGGCTTCAGTAAGTTCGCCTGTGACTGCACTTGTGAGTGTGGAGACATGTTCAGTGCCTGTCGGAACTCTTGCCCACCGGCGGTCACTCCCTCATTTTCACTGGCGCGCAGCAGGGTCACAGCCGGTGCCAACACCGCACCCGGTTCGGGTGTTTTCCGACCCTGAGGGCGAGGAATTGTGATACAGGCCCCGTCCTCCTTCTCTGTGTGAATTGAGCTCTCTCTGCTAGATGGACAAGGCTCTGGTGTTTCAAGGGGTGGCACAGAGAGAGGTCTCTCCCAGGACGGGGACTCGCGGCCAAGCAGCGTGAAAGGATCCTCCCTTTGGGTCCATAGCTTGCTGTATGGATTGGTGGTTTTAAGACCAGGCAGAGTCTGTGTGAACGCGGCAGAATTAAGATCCATCCGCTGGAGAACATACAACCAGAACAGGTGTTTAGACAAAGTATCCTTAGGTTCCTTTCTGCATGCCGTTATTCGTTACACACAGTGCGAGCAGTGCAAATTTACTGTACTTAAAGAGTACCACTAAGCAGTTATAGTGTGCATGCATTGAACGTGTTCATCTGGGCTTGCGTTCAAAAGATTGTACTTTGAAAAACTGCTCGACTGGCCTCGAGACTGAAAGTAAAACAGAAAAAACTAAGTATACCCAAACCCTGAGTACACAGTGCAGCTAGATACAGTTGCCACTTTTTTTCCTGAGAACTTATTCACATTCTGTTGAGGCAACCACATTCAACAACCAAATTCACTCCTTAAAAATTCATGAAATGACAACAGAATCTGTTAATTTCACATTGTGTAATTTGTGTGAGTGAATAAGAGATGGAGCTACAGTATATGTTTTCACTAATTTGCCATTTTTTAATACCAAGCTTTCTCTCTGAAACCTACAGTGCATCCGGAAAGTATTCACAGCACTTCACTTTTTCCACATTTTGTTACGTTACAGCCTTATTCCAAAATGTATTCTATTCATTATTTTCCTCAAAATTCTACAAACAATACCCCATAATGACAACGTGAAAGAGGTTTGTTTGAAATCTTTGCAAATTCATTAAAAATAATAATGAAAAAAATCACATGTACATAAGTATTCACAGCCTTTGCCATGACACTCAAAATTGAGCTCAGGTGCATCCTGTTTCCACTGTTCATCATTTCTACAACTTGATTGGAGTCCACCTGTGGTAAATTCAGTTGATTGGACAGGTCCCACAGTTAACAGTGCATGTCAGAGCACAAACCAAGCCATGAAGTCCAAGGAATTGTCTGTAGACCTCCGAGACAGGATTGTTTCGAGGCACAGATCTGGGGAAGGGTACAGAAATATTTCTGCAGCATTGAAGGTCCCAATGAGCACAGTGGCCTCCATCATCCGTAAATGGAAGAAGTTTGGAACCACCAGGACTCTTCCTAGAGCTGGCCGCCCGGCCAAACTGAGCGATCGGGGGAGAAGGGCCTTAGTCAGGGAAGTGACCAAGAACCTGATGGTCACTCTGACAGACCTCCAGCATTCCTCTGTGGTGAGAGTAGAAACTTCCAGAAGAACAACCATCTCTGCAGCACTCCACCAATCAGGCCTGTATGGTAGATTGGCCAGACAGAAGCCACTCCTCAGTAAAAGGCACATGACATCCCGCCTGGAGATTGCCAAAAGGCACCAGAAGGACTCTCAGACCATGAGAAACAAAATTATCTGGTCTGATGAAACAAATATTGAACTCTTTGGCCTGAATGGCAAGCGTCATGTCTGGAGGAAACCAGGCACCGCTCATCACCTGGCCAATACCATCCCTAGAGTGAAGCATGGTGGTGGCAGCATCGTGCTGTGGGGATGTTTTTCAGCAGCAGGAACTGGGAGACTAATCAGGATCGAGGGAAAGAAGAATGCAGTAATGTACAGAGACATCATTGATGAATACCTGCTCCAGAGCGCTCTGGACCTCAGACTGGGGCGAAGGTTCATCTTCCAACAGGACAGCGACCCTAAGCACACAGCCAAGATAACAAAGGAGTGGCTATGGGACAACTCTGTGAATGTCCTTGAGTGGCCCAGCCAGAGCTCAGACTTGATCCCGATTGAACATCTCTGGAGAGATCTGAAAATGTGCTGTGCACCGATGTTCCCATCCAACCTGATGGAGCTTGAGAGGTCCTGCAAAGAAGAATGTGAGAAACTGCCCAAAAATAGGTGTGCCAAGCTTGTAGCATCATACACAAAAAGACTTGAGGCTGTAATTGGTGCCAAAGGTGCTTCAGCAAAGTATTGAGTAAAGGCCGTGATTACTTATGTACATGTGATTTTTTTCATTTTTTATTTTAATAAACTTTCACTTTGTCATTAGGGGTATTGTTTGTAGAATGTTGAGGAAAATAATGAATAGAATACATTTTGGAATAAGGCTGTAACATAACAAAATGTGGAAAAAGTGAAGCACTGTGAATACTTTCCGGATGCGCTGTAGTTGTTCTCATCAGGTCTCGTGCTCAAGATTTCAAAATAAATAATTTTTATAGCGAGCCGGATATGATAATGACACATTCGATGTATGCGCACAAGCTTCGTGATCCGCTTTTAGCACAGTCAATAGCCAGTAGTGCATGTGCACTTGTTAAAAAATAAATACAAAAAGAGGTTGTACACTGACAGTCCCCTCCCACTGTGCTGATGATGAAATTTGCATTGGGTGCACTGTGTGGCAGATGTACTGGCATGCAGAAAACCAAAGTATACTTTGGCATTAACCCATGCATTACAGTCCATAGACGACATGTAGTTTAAAAACAGCAGTTTGCCAACTCAAAAAACCACAACACCTGTCTATGGTGGTTTATTAAAAATTATTGGACATGAACATGACTTTGGTTGCTAAATACTTTAGTCAAAAACAGCTAAAACCAAATGTGTCAAACTCCTGGCATCCACGTTACTTGTTTAAAGCTGTGAAATGCCAAGATGTTGATAAGCTTATGCTATGGTCATGTTATGGTCATACATATACAGAAGGGATTTTCCGTAATACTTATTGTTATTACTCGTAAAATCTTGTGACATCATTATGATCATATACATATTGCAACAACAATCAATCACTGTAGTAGGGTTGTCTAACCTGGTAGTTGAAGTTGGCATGTTGTGGGTCTGTTCGAAGCTCTTCCAAACTCCGTGCGGAACTGAGTGTTATGTGTGTGCTGTGAGAGAAGTTTGCTGTATTTGCAGTGTCTGTACACTCCGGCTCTCCCTTCTGACTACAGAAGGCATCCTCCAACAGGCTCAGGTCAGAGAATTTGCCTAGCACAGGGCTGGACGGAGCCGTGTTACCCTGGAGGCACTCCCCAACCTCTTCACCTTCTTCCACAAGTTCAGCCTCTTTAAGAGACCTGTATGGCTGGGGCCTGTCACATGTACACATATGCCAAAAAAACACATATGCATGAGCACACAACATCCACACCACAAATACATGCAAAAAAGCACAACATATGCACAGACAAGTACAGACACAGAGTATAATTTTCATGTTAGATGAGGAGCTGTTGAAATGGCCAGCTATGATTAACATAACAAATAAACACAATAAAATCTAGACATGCAAAAAAAAAATAAAATTAAGCCAGTACTTAAGACAAATTCAGAAGGCTGCAGCATGAAAAAAATCCATGGCATACAGTAACCCCAAAAAGCTGCTTAAAAATGTTTAAATATCAGTAAATTAGATAACAAAATATCAAACCAGGACATAACTGCTCAAAAATGATGCTAGACCATGTCTCAGAACTTTACTTTTCTGAGCTGTTTTTAACCAACTGGCCCAATTTTGTTTGTAATGATCTATGAAGTTCACACAGGTGTATTAGAACAGTAACCGCAAGTGTAGTTCTTTACATTAACCACATTTACATTTATCCATTTAGCATTCAGTTAGCATCCATTAGTTTTAATTCAACTTTGACTTACAAATGAGGATTGCAAAAACAAAAGCAATTCACCAAGGAGAGAATGTGCTGCCACATTCTGCATCAATTACATTGAGGTTTAATTGTGCATACAAGAAGACCAACTGGAAATACATTGCAGTAGTCCAGTCTAGAGATGACAACAGCATTGGACAAGGAGTTGTGCAACATGGTCAGAGAGAAAGGGTCTGATCTTGATCTGATCTTTCTAATGTTGTACAGGGCAAATGTGTTTATTAAGAACAGAAGGGGGCCAAGTAATGAATCCTGGGTTACCCCACTGATAGAGGACTACAGACATATTCCACTGAATTTGACTGAGAAAGTGTAACATTTCTTATGTCATTTAAATCCTAAAAAAAAATTTGTGAGATTATTTTCCTAGAAATGTTTGCTTGTTCTGTATTTCTTTAGGCTGACACTTTGTTCGATATTTTGTCATCTTATGCAATGACATTCATACATTAAGTGAGGCTTAAGTGTCCAAATACTTTTTGGGGCCACTGTAAAAGGGCCATTGTATACTCTTTTTAACACTAATGGACATTAGAGGCAAATCAGCAAACAGAGACCATTCAAAAGGAGCAGAGAGCAGTAAGTGTTCAGGAAAAGCAGCGATGGAGTTGTCGTCTTGAGACAGCTCATCACCCGAAGAGTCCTCACACAGAAACACTGTATAGTGACGGGTTTGACGCATGTAACTACAGCGTCAACATGTCGGCATACGGATACACAGATGCAGAGCAGCAACATAAAAAGGACAACACAAATTCACATAGAAAGAGCCAAGTACCAGGTGTACCCACACACACACACACACATATAGACACACATAACAAAAAAGACCACATCCCAGTTTGTGAGAGAGAGCGAGAGAGAGAAAACAGAGGAGAAGAGGAGAAGAAAAGAGTAAGTGAAACATGCAATCTCACAATCAAGACTACAACATTACTGTGCTAATTTGTTATTGATTTAGATATAGGCAGATAATCAGTATATTTCTTATTGATCTGAAAATTTTCTTGTAATATTTGGTTCTTTAATATCGAGACAACCGATAAATGCCAACCATTTGATGGGACTCTAAACAATCCCATCCAAAACAAAACTATAAATAATCGATTCTGCAAATCAAATATTACGGTTAAACATACTGTAAAACGTCTAAAAATACATACATACAAAAAAACAAAAAAAAAAAAAATCAACAATATCGTTCCATCTCAAATTGGATTGATAGAGAAAAGCAAAGATCAATGCCTATGATGTGTTATAATGATATTGTAATTGCATTTGTGTGTATACAAGAGCATGTGTGAGAGAGGTTGAATCTTTAAGTCTTACTGTTCAGGGCTTCCCTCAATTGCAATATTACTGCGTGGTCTCTTCGCCACAAGAGGTCGAGGAGGTCGGGCCTGGAGACACACAAAAATGCATTCTAAGGTCTTAAACTTTTGAGATTTAAATCCCTGTAAAGGTCACTGTAGTCATTGTTAATTAAGAGGTCAACTGCTCCTCTTAAGCAGCAGAGGTTGGATAAATGTCCTGTAGACTGTAAACAAGAATGCAGTATCAAATAAGAGCGATAGAGTGGTCTTAGCACAAACCTGTTAGCATGTGTTACAAAAGGTGTCCCAAACCTCAAAGTTCTGTGCTATTGTACGTCAATTTGTTGTGTAAGTAGTGCGAGTAGTGTGTTTACACTGAACATGCAACAAAAAGAAGTGTACTACAAGTACCCGGATGATAAACTTGTTTTATTTTTGAACACTTCATCAATCAGCGCACGGTTTTCAGTACATAGGGGAAGGGGCGGAGTTACCTGGCTACATTGCTAGTTTGAAAAATCAATTGTAATTAATGAAGAATGAAGCAACTAGACAAACTTCAGTGAAGACAGCACCTTACGACTGTAAGTTGAATGCTTTACCATCACCGCACACTGTGTGAATATGTACGTTTTTTGGGATACAAGTGTTGAACTGCGGTTGGCTAATGTGCTAAAGCTAGCAGCAACACATTGCATGTGTTTGTCAATTCCATCAGCTGTTAAACGGTGAATGTTTCCACGTAGTAAAAAATAATAAGTGTTCCTTGCCATAGTCGCCTTCAGAACTGCACAACTCTAAGATTTTATAGATATTACAGTTTCATTTATTACATTTTTTTTTTATGCATGATTTCCTGTAAAGCTGCTTTGAAACGATGTGTGTAGTGAAAAGCGCTATACAAATAAAAATGACTTGACTTGGTCCATTTTGGATGATAATACACTTTGAAAATTCATCCACTACATGGCTAAGTGTATAGTGTATATTATAATAATAATTCCTTACATTTATATAGTGCTTTTCTAGGCACTCAAAGCGCTTTACATAGTATAGGGGGAATCTCCTCAACCGCCACCAGTGTGCAGCATCCACCGGGATGATGCGACGGCAGCCATAGTGCGCCAGAACACCCACCACACACCAGCTATTGGTGGAGAGGAGAGAGTAGAGTGATGTAGCCAATTCAGGGATGGATATTAATACAAGGCCATGATAGATAGGGGCCAATGGGGGGAATTGGGCCAGGACACTGGGGTTACACCCCTACTCTTTTATTTTTTGGATTTTTAATGACCACAGAGAGTCAGGAGCTCAGTTTAACGACTCATCTGAAAGACGGGCCGAAAGATATTGTATGTGCGTAGTGTATAGTGCATCATTTAGGACACAGCTGATGTCCTTTATAGATTGTATACATCCTTTTAAAGATCCTAAAACCTCTCAGGTTTCCGTATTGATTCAGTGCATGGTTTCTGTGTGGTCCTGTAGTGCATCAGTATAAACCAACAAACAGTTTTTGGCAAAAATTACAAGCTTTAAACCTTCCACTCTACAAGTTAGCACATCCAATCTATCTTTCCAAGCCAAAATTGATCGTAATCTTTTAATCAGAGGTTTACTAGCTAATTGGAACCACAGCTGACTTGAAGAGTGAAAATAGGCAATAATAGAAGGTTTAAAGAAAACAGCATGCATGATTTCAGTGTGTAATGACAATTTCCAGAGTCCAGTTTCTCTTTCTTTGTTTTCAATCCTCAACTAGTTCTTTATAATCAGAAGAAAAAGCTTTTACAGTAGGAAGGTAAGTGCACACAAATATGCATATGCAGGCGTGTGAATGAGCATTTCTCTGAACAGTAAAAAATTAAGTTAGATCCACATCCACACACACACACACACACACACACACACACACACACACACATTCAGTGAGACAGCATGCTGTCAGAACCCAAGAATACATACACACTGCAGTGCAGCGGCCAGGTCAGTGTTCAGGGTGGAAGGTCAAAGGTCAGAGAGTGAGAGTGATGCACTGTACTCACTGGCCGTGTGTTGCGCTGCAGTTTTGAGGGATGGAGGGGAGGGGGGTGTTGTGGCCGAGGGGGCCGTGGGGGGGGCTCTCGCTCAGTCTGCTCCAAACACAGACACACATACACACATACACTGTCTGTAAAAAAATGGTTTGATGGGACACTCATTTTCACACTTTATAAAAATCCCTTGACATTCCAACACACACTCGATGGAATGAACCCTAATTCACAGCTCCATGTCAACACACATCTGAAAGCAACATGCAAAAACCACATTTACATTTTATGTACTGCATGTTCTTAACAGAAACTTTCAAAAGAATGTGAGTACATACAGTACACTGCATGTGACAATGACCTCAACATTTATAAACTCCCACACCCACCTGTCCAATGTGCACAGTGATTGGCCGTCTCTGGTCCCAGGTGAGGGAGCCCCTGCTGTGCGTAGAGGGAAAGTGGGCGGAACCAGACTCTTCTGAATAGCCATTCTCAGCAAGCTCCTACAAGTTTAAAAATGTGAATGGAACTCACATATGTGCATTTATTACAAAAAAAGAGAAAAAAGAAAAAGAATTGCCATTTTGTGGGTGTCGGGCACCTTTTGTTTAAGTCGACTTTTCATTTCTTTGATGCCCATCTTGGCATGGTCTTTGGCCTGTTTAGCAAACACAGAACTATTGCTCATGTTACCATCAAGAACATCTAAACAGTAGAATCTGAATGATATATTAAAGCTTTAATACGCATCAAGCGTTTACACAGGAGTATACATACAAATTTGTAAACAATCTTCATTGCAGGATTTGCCTTTGTCTTGACCGTGTTTAAGATAGCCCCGCTTCCTTTCTGTAAGAGAAAAGTTGTGTTAGACGTCAAAGGTTGACACTTTCTATGAATCCCATACATACATACCTGCATACATACATACATATTCACACACACACATACAGAGTATAGAAGTACACATACATATATTAGATATCCAACAAGTGCTGTCATGTAAAAGGATAGTTTAATTACCACCAACAGGGTGTAATTTAAAGATCCTGTGAAATCAAAATTAAAGTTTTGCTGCTTTTCATCTATATCTATTACCTTGAAGGTCATCTATTTGCTAGTCTACTTCTAAACGTTGGCAAAATTTGTTTTCATAAGATACAAGCATTAAAAATCTGCAGTCTCTATGACTCATTCTACACTTCAGACTTTCAAACTTTGTCCAATCAAATGCTTTTTTTGAATGAAAACCCACCCTACCCTTACAATGTCTGGCTGTGTTCTAACTGGTGCTGATCAAGCCTTCGCAGGGCACTTTGAAGGGAACAAAATCCATGAAATAGGGTCGTTCTGAACAGATTTTCCAATAAGAATCGCTTAAAAAGTTAAAGAGTTCTGGCTGTTGGTTATCACCTTTCACCTCTCAGAAGCTTAGTGGAGGGTAACTGTCTTCAAAGGAAATAATTCATAGGGGTGATCATTTCTGAACAGGATGTCCTGGGATGTACAGTTCTAGTAAGTGTTCTCTAATTATTATATTTGTGTATTGTGATTTATAACATGGATATATAATTTCCAGCGGCTCCCGCCTCGTCATAAAGACCGTAATTTACTGTGTACATTTGTGGGCAGGTTATGTAATTATTTTGTCACAGTTAGATCATCGTTCTGTTTACAAATATTTGGAAAAGCTGTCCGATATTGAGATTACGTCTCCAATTTCCCATGTAAGAGTGCTCTAGCTTGAGCAGCATGATGGAAAGGAGTGTGTGTCAGTGTGTAGCTACAAACCAAAACCTAATGGCTAGTTTTAAAAATGGGGCGAGTCGTTTGACATGTCCCACCCCACTTCCCGTTTCAGTAGGAAATACTTCAAAACATTAACTCCAACCGCGCGTCAAAGCACTTCAGGGCGACTTTAAGTGGAACATAGGCAATAAGCCTTTTGAATATATATATATATTCAAAAGGCTTATTGCCTATATATATATATATATATATATATATAATAAAACATCAAATAAAATATGTTTGATTTTGGGGTGTGTTTTGTAAAGATTTGGCTACTATTGGAATCAAAATGCATATTTGTTTCTTGAATAAGTGCTTTTTTTAATGTCTCAAATTTACATTAAATGTGTGTTCCTTTAAATTCTGTGCACTTGTATATAACTTTTATTTTACAAGCTTGACATGTTGTAATGTCTTATAACCACTTAAAATATCTTGTGGATGTTTATATGACATTGCTTTTGCCACTTTACATAAAGCGTACCTAATATATGTAATACAGTGTACATATAATACATTATAACCTTTGTAGAGTAAAAAAACATCTTGGTCATGTTATAATGCATTATACTCTAATGGTGTGTTCACATACAACGTGAATCGAGTGTGTCGTGAGGCGCGGTTACATACAAAGTCAAATGCAAAGAATTTGAGGCGGGCAACGCGAATGAAGCGAATGGCGCGAAGCGAAAACAAGAACTTGCTTCATTTGCGTGTTCGCTTGAGTTGAAAAATTTAAACTTGAGCGAAATATCCGCATGACGCGTTGTCGCGAAAGCCTATCAGCATTGAGATTGTCCGGACGTCACTGACGTACTGACGTAGTAGCAGAAGATATCATGAAAAATGGGCGGGGAAATGGTTGTAGAGGTGTGTGGGCACCTTCTTTTTTACAGTCTATGGTGGGCACCCAGAATAGTATGACACAGCGTCAACGTATCTGGGACTTCCACAACAGATACAGAGCAGCAATCGTTGTGATATCGGCCATGGTTGATGGCGGAAAGATAAGTTG